>JAIFZK010000174.1:0-1200000 GCA_027481765.1 Tenualosa thibaudeaui
CAATCTGCCTTAAATCATACATTTTTAGAAACAGCATGAGGAGAACATGTGGTTTAATGTATGCATAGCCACGTTCCAACATTCTATGAACCCAATATCCTCAATTTTTCGTTGCAGGTCCCCACTGAAACTTTGGACGAGTGAACCACACTGAGGTATTTTTACTGTGATACTGACTGATTTCCAACAATCTGCCTTAAATCATACATTTTTAGAAACAGCATGAGGAGAACATGTGGTTTAATGTATGCATAGCCACGTTCCAACATTCTATGAACCCAATATCCTCAATTTTTCGTTGCAGGTCCCCACTGAAACTTTGGACTAGTGAACCACACTGAGGTATTTTTACTGTGATCACTGTCTGATGTCCAACAATCTGCCTTAAATCATACATTTTTAGAAACAGCATGAGGAGAACATGTGGTTTAATGTATGCATAGCCACGTTCCAACATTCTATGAACCCAATATCCTCAATTTTTCGTTGCAGGTCCCCACTGAAACTTTGGACGAGTGAACCACAATGAGGTATTTTCTACTGTGATCACTGACTGATTTCCAACAATCTGCCTTAAATCATACATTTTTAGAAACAGCATGAGGAGAACATGTGGTTTAATGTATGCATAGCCACGTTCAACATTCTATGAACCCAATATCCTCAATTTTTTCGTTGCAGGTCCCCACTGAAACTGTTGGACGAGTGAACCACACTGAGGTATTTAGTACAGTAATACTGACTGCTTGCCAACAATCTGCCTTAAATCATACATTTTTAGAAACAGCATGAGGAGAACATGTGGTTTAATGTATGCATAGCCACGTTCAACATTCTATGAACCCAATATCCTCAATTTTTCGTTGCAGGTTCCCACTGAAACTTTGGACAAGTGAACCACACTGAGGTATTTTTTACTGTGATACTGAGTGATTTCCAACAATCTGCCTTAAATCATACATTTTTAGAAACAGCATGAGGAGAACATGTGGTTTAATGTATGCATAGCCACGTTCCAACATTCTATGAACCCAATATCCTCAATTTTTCGTTGCAGGTCCCCACAGAAACTGTTGGACAAGTGAACCACACTGAGGTATTTTTACTGTGATACCGACTGACTTCCAACAATCTGCCTTAAATCATACATTTTTAGAAACAGCATGAGGAGAACATGTGGTTTAATGTATGCATAGCCACGTTCCAACATTCTATGAACCCAATATCCTCAATTTTTCGCTGCAGGTCCCCACTGAAACTTTGGACAAGTGAACCACACTGAGGTATTTTTTACTGTGATCACTGACTGATTTCCAACAATCTGCCTTAAATCATACATTTTTAGAAACAGCATGAGGAGAACATGTGGTTTAATGTATGCATAGCCACGTTCCAACATTCTATGAACCCAATATCCTCAATTTTTCGTTGCAGGTCCCCACTGAAACTTTGACGAGTGAACCACACTGAGGTATTTTTACTGTGATACTGACTGATTTCCAACAATCTGCCTTAAATCATACATTTTTAGAAACAGCATGAGGAGAACATGTGGTTTAATGTATGCATAGCCACGTTCCAACATTCTATGAACCCAATATCCTCAATTTTTCGTTGCAGGTCCCCACTGAAACTTTGGACGAGTGAACCACACTGAGGTATTTTTTACTCTGAAACTGACTGATTTCCAACAATCTGCCTTAAATCATACATTTTTAGAAACAGCATGAGGAGAACATGTGGTTTAATGTATGCATAGCCACGTTCCAACATTCTATGAACCCAATATCCTCAATTTTTCGTTGCAGGTCCCCACTGAAACTTTGGACGAGTGAACCACACTGAGGTATTTTTACTGTTATACTGACTGATTTCCAACAATCTGCCTTAAATCATACATTTTTAGAAACAGCATGAGGAGAACATGTGGTTTAATGTATGCATAGCCACGTTCCAACATTCTATGAACCCAATATCCTCAATTTTTCGTTGCAGGTCCCCACTGAAACTTTGGACGAGTGAACCACACTGAGGTATTTTTTACTGTGATACTGAGTGATTTCCAACAATCTGCCTTAAATCATACATTTTTAGAAACAGCATGAGGAGAACATGTGGTTTAATGTATGCATAGCCACGTTCCAACATTCTATGAACCCAATATCCTCAATTTTTCGTTGCAGGTCCCCACTGAAACTTTGGACGAGTGAACCACACTGAGGTATTTTTTACTGTGATACTGGCTGATTTCCAACAATCTGCCTTAAATCATAAATTTTTAGAAACAGCATGAGGAGAACATGTGGTTTAATGTATGCATAGCCACGTTCCAACATTCTATGAACCCAATATCCTCAATTTTTCGTCGCTGCAGGTCCCCACTGAAACTTTGGACGAGTGAACCACACTGAGGTATTTTTACTACTGTGATACTGACTGATTTCCAACAATCTGCCTTAAATCATACATTTTTAGAAACAGCATGAGGAGAACATGTGGTTTAATGTATGCATAGCCACGTTCCAACATTCTATGAACCCAATATCCTCAATTTTTCGTTGCAGGTCCCCACTGAAACTTTGGACGAGTGAACCACACTGAGGTATGTTTACTCTGATCACTGACTGATTTCCAACAATCTGCCTTAAATCATACATTTTTAGAAACAGCATGAGGAGAACATGTGGTTTAATGTATGCATAGCCACGTTCCAACATTCTATGAACCCAATATCCTCAATTTTTCGTTGCAGGTCCCCACTGAAACTTTGGACGAGTGTACCACACTGAGGTATTTTTTACTGTGATACTGATTGATTTCCAACAATCTGCCTTAAATCATACATTTTTAGAAACAGCATGAGGAGAACATGTGGTTTAATGTATGCATAGCCACGTTCCAACATTCTATGAACCCAATATCCTCAATTTTTCGTTGCAGGTCCCCACTGAAACTTTGGACGAGTGAACCACACTGAGGTATTTTTACTCTGATCACTGACTGATTTCCAACAATCTGCCTTAAATCATACATTTTTAGAAACAGCATGAGGAGAACATGTGGTTTAATGTATGCATAGCCACGTTCCAACATTCTATGAACCCAATATCCTCAATTTTTCGTTGCAGGTCCCCACTGAAACTTTGGACGAGTGAACCACACTGAGGTATTTTTACTCTGATCACTGACTGATTTCCAACAATCTGCCTTAAATCATACATTTTTAGAAACAGCATGAGGAGAACATGTGGTTTAATGTATGCATAGCCACGTTCCAACATTCTATGAACCCAATATCCTCAATTTTTCGTTGCAGGTCCCCACTGAAACTTTGGACGAGTGAACCACACTGAGGTATTGTTTACTGTGACACTGACTGATTTCCAACAATCTGCCTTAAATCATACATTTTTAGAAACAGCATGAGGAGAACATGTGGTTTAATGTATGCATAGCCACGTTCCAACATTCTATGAACCCAATATCCTCAATTTTTCGTTGCAGGTCCCCACTGAAACTTTGGACGAGTGAACCACACTGAGGTATTTTTTACTGTAACACTGAGTGATTTCCAACAATCTGCCTTAAATCATACATTTTTAGAAACAGCATGAGGAGAACATGTGGTTTAATGTATGCATAGCCACGTTCCAACATTCTATGAACCCAATATCCTCAATTTTTCGTTGCAGGTCCCCACTGAAACTTTGGACGAGTGAACCACACTGAGGTATTTTTTACTTTGACACCGACTGATTTCCCACCATCTGCCTTAAATCATACATTTTTAGAAACAGCATGAGGAGAACATGTGGTTTAATGTATGCATAGCCACGTTCCAACATTCTATGAACCCAATATCCTCAATTTTTCGTTGCAGGTCCCCACTGAAACTTTGGACGAGTGAACCACACTGAGGTATTTTTACTGTGATACTGACTGATTTCCAACAATCTGCCTTAAATCATACATTTTTAGAAACAGCATGAGGAGAACATGTGGTTTAATGTATGCATAGCCACGTTCCAACATTCTATGAACCCAATATCCTCAATTTTTCGTTGCAGGTCCCCACTGAAACTTTGGACGAGTGAACCACACTGAGGTATTTTTACTGTGATACTGAGTGATTTCCAACAATCTGCCTTAAATCATACATTTTTAGAAACAGCATGAGGAGAACATGTGGTTTAATGTATGCATAGCCACGTTCCAACATTCTATGAACCCAATATCCTCAATTTTTCGTTGCAGGTCCCCACTGAAACTTTGGACGAGTGAACCACACTGAGGTATTTTTACTGTGATCACTGACTGATTTCCAACAATCTGCCTTAAATCATACATTTTTAGAAACAGCATGAGGAGAACATGTGGTTTAATGTATGCATAGCCACGTTCCAACATTCTATGAACCCAATATCCTCAATTTTTCGTTGCAGGTCCCCACTGAAACTTTGGACGAGTGAACCACACTGAGGTATTTTTTACTGTGATACTGACTGATTTCCAACAATCTGCCTTAAATCATACATTTTTAGAATCTGTTTGTTTATTATGTGTGGTTTAATGTATGCATAGCCACGTTCCAACATTCTATGAACCCAATATCCTCAATTTTTCGTTGCAGGTCCCCACTGAAACTTTGGACGAGTGAACCACACTGAGGTATTTTTTACTGTGATACTGAGTGATTTCCAACAATCTGCCTTAAATCATACATTTTTAGAAACAGCATGAGGAGAACATGTGGTTTAATGTATGCATAGCCACGTTCCAACATTCTATGAACCCAATATCCTCAATTTTTCGTTGCAGGTCCCCACTGAAACTTTGGACGAGTGAACCACACTGAGGTATTTTGTACTGTAATACTGACTGATTTCCAACAATCTGCCTTAAATCATACATTTTTAGAAACAGCATGAGGAGAACATGTGGTTTAATGTATGCATAGCCACGTTCCAACATTCTATGAACCCAATATCCTCAATTTTTCGTTGCAGGTCCCCACTGAAAC
Organism: Tenualosa thibaudeaui; assembly: GCA_027481765.1. Classification (NCBI taxonomy): domain Eukaryota; kingdom Metazoa; phylum Chordata; class Actinopteri; order Clupeiformes; family Clupeidae; genus Tenualosa; species Tenualosa thibaudeaui. Next base: position 5,021 of record JAIFZK010000174.1, read on the forward strand.
TTTGGACGAGTGAACCACACTGAGGTATTTTTTACTGTGATACTGACTGATTTCCAACAATCTGCCTTAAATCATACATTTTTAGAAACAGCATGAGGAGAACATGTGGTTTAATGTATGCATAGCCACGTTCCAACATTCTATGAACCCAATATCCTCAATTTTTCGTTGCAGGTTCCCCACTGAAAAGTTGGACGAGTTAACCACACCGAGGGATTTTTACTGTGATACTGACTGATTTCCAACAATCTGCCTTAAATCATACATTTTTAGAAACAGCATGAGGAGAACATGTGGTTTAATGTATGCATAGCCACGTTCCAACATTCTATGAACCCAATATCCTCAATTTTTCGTTGCAGGTCCCCACTGAAACTTTGGACGAGTGAACCACACTGAGGTATTTTTACTGTGATCACTGACTGATTTCCAACAATCTGCCTTAAATCATACATTTTTAGAAACAGCATGAGGAGAACATGTGGTTTAATGTATGCATAGCCACGTTCCAACATTCTATGAACCCAATATCCTCAATTTTTCGTTGCAGGTCCCCACTGAAACTTTGGACGAGTGAACCACACTGAGGTATTTTTTACTGTGATCACTGACTGATTTCCAACAATCTGCCTTAAATCATACATTTTTAGAAACAGCATGAGGAGAACATGTGGTTTAATGTATGCATAGCCACGTTCCAACATTCTATGAACCCAATATCCTCAATTTTTCGTTGCAGGTCCCCACTGAAACTTTGGACGAGTGAACCACACTGAGGTATTTTTTACTGTCATACTGACTGATTTCCAACAATCTGCCTTAAATCATACATTTTTAGAAACAGCATGAGGAGAACATGTGGTTTAATGTATGCATAGCCACGTTCCAACATTCTATGAACCCAATATCCTCAATTTTTCGTTGCAGGTCCCCACTGAAACTTTGGACGAGTGAACCACACTGAGGTATTTTTTACTCTGTCACTGACTGATTTCCAACAATCTGCCTTAAATCATACATTTTTAGAAACAGCATGAGGAGAACATGTGGTTTAATGTATGCATAGCCACGTTCCAACATTCTATGAACCCAATATCCTCAATTTTTCGTTGCAGGTCCCCACTGAAACTTTGGACGAGTGAACCACACTGAGGTATTTTGTACTGTGATACTGACTGATTTCCAACAATCTGCCTTAAATCATACATTTTTAGAAACAGCATGAGGAGAACATGTGGTTTAATGTATGGATAGCCTACGTTCCAACATTCTATGAACCCAATATCCTCAATTTTTCGTTGCAGGTCCCCACTGAAACTTTGGACGAGTGAACCACACTGAGGTATTTTGTACTGTGATACTGACTGATTTCCAACAATCTGCCTTAAATCATACATTTTTAGAAACAGCATGAGGAGAACATGTGGTTTAATGTATGCATAGCCACGTTCCAACATTCTATGAACCCAATATCCTCAATTTTTCGTTGCAGGTCCCCACTGAAACTTTGGACGAGTGAACCACACTGAGGTATTTTTTACTGTGATACTGACTGATTTCCAACAATCTGCCTTAAATCATACATTTTTAGAAACAGCATGAGGAGAACATGTGGTTTAATGTATGCATAGCCACGTTCCAACATTCTATGAACCCAATATCCTCAATTTTTCGTTGCAGGTCCCCACTGAAACTTTGGACGAGTGAACCACACTGAGGTATTTTCTACTGTGATACTGACTGATTTCCAACAATCTGCCTTAAATCATACATTTTTAGAAACAGCATGAGGAGAACATGTGGTTTAATGTATGCATAGCCACGTTCCAACATTCTATGAACCCAATATCCTCAATTTTTCGTTGCAGGTCCCCACTGAAACTTTGGACGAGTGAACCACACTGAGGTATTTTTTACTGTGATACTGACTGATTTCCAACAATCTGCCTTAAATCATACATTTTTAGAAACAGCATGAGGAGAACATGTGGTTTAATGTATGCATAGCCACGTTCCAACATTCTATGAACCCAATATCCTCAATTTTTCGTTGCAGGTCCCCACTGAAACTTTGGACGAGTGAACCACACTGAGGTATTTTTACTGTGATACTGACTGATTTCCAACAATCTGCCTTAAATCATACATTTTTAGAAACAGCATGAGGAGAACATGTGGTTTAATGTATGCATAGCCACGTTCCAACATTCTATGAACCCAATATCCTCAATTTTTCGTTGCAGGTCCCCACTGAAACTTTGGACAAGTGAACCACACTGAGGTATTTGTACTGTGATAGTGACTGATTTCCAACAATCTGCCTTAAATCATACATTTTTAGAAACAGCATGAGGAGAACATGTGGTTTAATGTATGCATAGCCACGTTCCAACATTCTATGAACCCAATATCCTCAATTTTTCGTTGCAGGTCCCCACTGAAACTTTGGACGAGTGAACCACACTGAGGTATTTTTTACTGTGATACTGACTGATTTCCAACAATCTGCCTTAAATCATACATTTTTAGAAACAGCATGAGGAGAACATGTGGTTTAATGTATGCATAGCCACGTTCCAACATTCTATGAACCCAATATCCTCAATTTTTCGTTGCAGGTCCCCACTGAAACTTTGGACGAGTGAACCACACTGAGGTATGTTGTACTGTGATAGTGACTGATTTCCAACAATCTGCCTTAAATCATACATTTTTAGAAACAGCATGAGGAGAACATGTGGTTTAATGTATGCATAGCCACGTTCCAACATTCTATGAACCCAATATCCTCAATTTTTCGTTGCAGGTCCCCACTGAAACTTTGGACGAGTGAACCACACTGAGGTATTTTTTACTGTGAAACTGACTGATTTCCAACAATCTGCCTTAAATCATACATTTTTAGAAACAGCATGAGGAGAACATGTGGTTTAATGTATGCATAGCCACGTTCCAACATTCTATGAACCCAATATCCTCAATTTTTCGTTGCAGGTCCCCACTGAAACTTTGGACGAGTGAACCACACTGAGGTATTTTTACTGTGATACTGACTGATTTCCAACAATCTGCCTTAAATCATACATTTTTAGAAACAGCATGAGGAGAACATGTGGTTTAATGTATGCATAGCCACGTTCCAACATTCTATGAACCCAATATCCTCAATTTTTCGTTGCAGGTCCCCACTGAAACTTTGGACGAGTGAACCACAATGAGGTATTTTCTACTGTGATACTGATTGATTTCCAACAATCTGCCTTAAATCATACATTTTTAGAAACAGCATGAGGAGAACATGTGGTTTAATGTATGCATAGCCACGTTCCAACATTCTATGAACCCAATATCCTAATTTTTTCGTTGCAGGTCCCCACTGAAACTTTGGACGAGTGAACCACAATGAGGTATTTTGTACTGTGATACTGACTGATTTCCAACAATCTGCCTTAAATCATACATTTTTAGAAACAGCATGAGGAGAACATGTGGTTTAATGTATGCATAGCCACGTTCCAACATTCTATGAACCCAATATCCTCAATTTTTCGTTGCAGGTCCCCACTGAAACTTTGACGAGTGAACCACAATGAGGTATTTTTACTGTGATCACTGACTGATTTCCAACAATCTGCCTTAAATCATACATTTTTAGAAACAGCATGAGGAGAACATGTGGTTTAATGTATGCATAGCCACGTTCCAACATTCTATGAACCCAATATCCTCAATTTTTCGTTGCAGGTCCCCACTGAAACTTTGGGACGAGTGAACCACACTGAGGTATTTTTTACTCTGTCACTGACTGATTTCCAACAATCTGCCTTAAATCATACATTTTTAGAAACAGCATGAGGAGAACATGTGGTTTAATGTATGCATAGCCACGTTCCAACATTCTATATACCCAAAATCCTCAATTTTTCGTTGCAGGTCCCCACTGAAACTTTGGACGAGTGAAACACAATGAGGTAATTTGTACTGTGATACTGACTGATTTCCAACAATCTGCCTTAAATCATACATTTTTAGAAACAGCATGAGGAGAACATGTGGTTTAATGTATGCATAGCCACGTTCCAACATTCTATGAACCCAATATCCTCAATTTTTCGTTGCAGGTCCCCACTGAAACTTTGGACGAGTGAACCACACTGAGGTATTTTTACTGTGATACTGACTGATTTCCAACAATCTGCCTTAAATCATACATTTTTAGAAACAGCATGAGGAGAACATGTGGTTTAATGTATGCATAGCCACGTTCCAACATTCTATGAACCCAATATCCTCAATTTTTCGTTGCAGGTCCCCACTGAAACTTTGGACGAGTGAACCACACTGAGGTATTTTCTACTGTGATACTGAGTGATTTCCAACAATCTGCCTTAAATCATACATTTTTAGAAACAGCATGAGGAGAACATGTGGTTTAATGTATGCATAGCCACGTTCCAACATTCTATGAACCCAATATCCTCAATTTTTCGTTGCAGGTCCCCACTGAAACTTTGGACGAGTGAACCACACTGAGGTATTTTTTACTGTGATACTGAGACTGATTTCCAACAATCTGCCTTAAATCATACATTTTTAGAAACAGCATGAGGAGAACATGTGGTTTAATGTATGCATAGCCACGTTCCAACATTCTATGAACCCAATATCCTCAATTTTTCGTTGCAGGTCCCCACTGAAACTTTGGACGAGTGAACCACACTGAGGTATTTTTACTGTGATACTGACTGATTTCCAACAATCTGCCTTAAATCATACATTTTTAGAAACAGCATGAGGAGAACATGTGGTTTAATGTATGCATAGCCACGTTCCAACATTCTATGAACCCAATATCCTCAATTTTTCGTTGCAGGTCCCCACTGAAACTTTGGACGAGTGAACCACACTGAGGTATTTTGTACTGTGATACTGACTGATTTCCAACAATCTGCCTTAAATCATACATTTTTAGAAACAGCATGAGGAGAACATGTGGTTTAATGTATGCATAGCCACGTTCCAACATTCTATGAACCCAATATCCTCAATTTTTCGTTGCAGGTCCCCACTGAAACTTTGGACGAGTGAACCACACTGAGGTATTTTTTACTGTGACACTGACTGATTTCCAACAATCTGCCTTAAATCATACATTTTTAGAAACAGCATGAGGAGAACATGTGGTTTAATGTATGCATAGCCACGTTCCAACATTCTATGAACCCAATATCCTCAATTTTTCGGTGCAGGTCCCCACTGAAACTTTGGACGAGTGAACCACACTGAGGTATTTTGTACTGTGATACTGACTGATTTCCAACAATCTGCCTTAAATCATACATTTTTAGAAACAGCATGAGGAGAACATGTGGTTTAATGTATGCATAGCCACGTTCCAACATTCTATGAACCCAATATCCTCAATTTTTCGTTGCAGGTCCCCACTGAAACTTTGGACGAGTGAACCACACTGAGGTATTTTTACTGTGATACTGACTGATTTCCAACAATCTGCCTTAAATCATACATTTTTAGAAACAGCATGAGGAGAACATGTGGTTTAATGTATGCATAGCCCCGTTGCAACATTCTATGAACCCCATATCCTCAATTTGTCGTTGCAGGTCCCCACTGAAACTTTGGACGAGTGAACCACACTGAGGTATTTTGTACTGTGATACTGACTGATTTCCAACAATCTGCCTTAAATCATACATTTTTAGAAACAGCATGAGGAGAACATGTGGTTTAATGTATGCATAGCCACGTTCAACATTCTATGAACCCAATATCCTCAATTTTTCGTTGCAGGTCCCCACTGAAACTTTGGACGAGTGAACCACACTGAGGTATTTTTTACTGTGATACTGACTGATTTCCAACAATCTGCCTTAAATCATACATTTTTAGAAACAGCATGAGGAGAACATGTGGTTTAATGTATGCATAGCCACGTTCCAACATTCTATGAACCCAATATCCTCAATTTTTCGTTGCAGGTCCCCACTGAAACTTTGGACGAGTGAACCACACTGAGGTATTTTTACTGTGATACTGATTGATTTCCAACAATCTGCCTTAAATCATACATTTTTAGAAACAGCATGAGGAGAACATGTGGTTTAATGTATGCATAGCCACGTTCCAACATTCTATGAACCCAATATCCTCAATTTTTCGTTGCAGGTCCCCACTGAAACTTTGGACGAGTGAACCACACTGAGGTATTTTTTACTGTGATACTGACTGATTTCCAACAATCTGCCTTAAATCATACATTTTTAGAAACAGCATGAGGAGAACATGTGGTTTAATGTATGCATAGCCACGTTCAACATTCTATGAACCCAATATCCTCAATTTTTCGTTGCAGGTCCCCACTGAAACTTTGGACGAGTGAACCACACTGAGGTATTTTGTACTGTGATACTGACTGATTTCCAACAATCTGCCTTAAATCATACATTTTTAGAAACAGCATGAGGAGAACATGTGGTTTAATGTATGCATAGCCACGTTCCAACATTCTATGAACCCAATATCCTCAATTTTTCGTTGCAGGTAACCAAAGAAACTGTTGACGAGTGAACCACACTGAGGTATTTTTACTGTGATACTGACTGATTTCCAACAATCTGCCTTAAATCATACATTTTTAGAAACAGCATGAGGAGAACATGTGGTTTAATGTATGCATAGCCACGTTCCAACATTCTATGAACCCAATATCCTCAATTTTTCGTTGCAGGTCCCCACTGAAACTTTGACGAGTGAACCACACTGAGGTTTTTTCTACTGTGATACTGACTGATTTCCAACAATCTGCCTTAAATCATACATTTTTAGAAACAGCATGAGGAGAACATGTGGTTTAATGTATGCATAGCCACGTTCCAACATTCTATGAACCCAATATCCTCAATTTTTCGTTGCAGGTCCCCACTGAAACTTTGGACGAGTGAACCACACTGAGGTATTTTTACTGTGATCACTGACTGATTTCCAACAATCTGCCTTAAATCATACATTTTTAGAAACAGCATGAGGAGAACATGTGGTTTAATGTATGCATAGCCACGTTCCAACATTCTATGAACCCAATATCCTCAATTTTTCGTTGCAGGTCCCCACTGAAACTTTGGACGAGTGAACCACACTGAGGTATTTTTACTGTGATTCTGACTGATTTCCAACAATCTGCCTTAAATCATACATTTTTAGAAACAGCATGAGGAGAACATGTGGTTTAATGTATGCATAGCCACGTTCCAACATTCTATGAACCCAATATCCTCAATTTTTCGTTGCAGGTCCCCACTGAAAATTTGACGAGTGAACCACACTGAGGTATTTTTTACTGTGATACTGACTGATTTCCAACAATCTGCCTTAAATCATACATTTTTAGAAACAGCATGAGGAGAACATGTGGTTTAATGTATGCATAGCCACGTTCCAACATTCTATGAACCCAATATCCTCAATTTTTCGTTGCAGGTCCCCACTGAAACTTTGGACGAGTGAACCACACTGAGGTATTTTCTACTGTGATACTGACTGATTTCCAACAATCTGCCTTAAATCATACATTTTTAGAAACAGCATGAGGAGAACATGTTGTTTAATGTATGCATAGCCACGTTCCAACATTCTATGAACCCAATATCCTCAATTTTTCGTTGCAGGTCCCCACTGAAACTTTGGACGAGTGAACCACACTGAGGTATGTTAAGTGACTCTGACTGATTTCCAACAATCTGCCTTAAATCATACATTTTTAGAAACAGCATGAGGAGAACATGTGGTTTAATGTATGCATAGCCACGTTCCAACATTCTATGAACCCAATATCCTCAATTTTTCGTTGCAGGTCCCCACTGAAACTTTGGACGAGTGAACCACACTGAGGTATTTTTTACTATGTCACTGACTGATTTCCAACAATCTGCCTTAAATCATACATTTTTAGAAACAGCATGAGGAGAACATGTGGTTTAATGTATGCATAGCCACGTTCCAACATTCTATGAACCCAATATCCTCAATTTTTCGTTGCAGGTCCCCACTGAAACTTTGGACGAGTGAACCACACTGAGGTATTTTTTACTGTGTTACTGACTGATTTCCAACAATCTGCCTTAAATCATACATTTTTAGAAACAGCATGAGGAGAACATGTGGTTTAATGTATGCATAGCCACGTTCCAACATTCTATGAACCCAATATCCTCAATTTTTCGTTGCAGGTCCCCACTGAAACTTTGGACGAGTGAACCACACTGAGGTATTTTGTACTGTGATAGTGACTGATTTCCAACAATCTGCCTTAAATCATACATTTTTAGAAACAGCATGAGGAGAACATGTGGTTTAATGTATGCATAGCCACTCGTCCAACATTCTATGAACCCAATATCCTCAATTTTTCGTTGCAGGTCCCCACTGAAACTTTGGACGAGTGAACCACACTGAGGTATTTTTTACTGTGATACTGACTGATTTCCAACAATCTGCCTTAAATCATACATTTTTAGAAACAGCATGAGGAGAACATGTGGTTTAATGTATGCATAGCCACGTTCCAACATTCTATGAACCCAATATCCTAATTTTTTCGTTGCAGGTCCCCACTGAAACTTTGGTCAAGTGAACCACACTGAGGTATTTTTACTGTGATACTGACTGATTTCCAACAATCTGCCTTAAATCATACATTTTTAGAAACAGCATGAGGAGAACATGTGGTTTAATGTATGCATAGCCACGTTCCAACATTCTATGAACCCAATATCCTCAATTTTTCGTTGCAGGTCCCCACTGAAACTTTGGACGAGTGAACCACACTGAGGTATTTTTACTGTGATACTGACTGATTTCCAACAATCTGCCTTAAATCATACATTTTTAGAAACAGCATGAGGAGAACATGTGGTTTAATGTATGCATAGCCACGTTCCAACATTCTATGAACCCAATATCCTCAATTTTTCGTTGCAGGTCCCCACTGAAACTTTGACGAGTGAACCACACTGAGGTATTTTTACTGTGATACTGAGTGATTTCCAACAATCTGCCTTAAATCATACATTTTTAGAAACAGCATGAGGAGAACATGTGGTTTAATGTATGCATAGCCACGTTCCAACATTCTATGAACCCAATATCCTCAATTTTTCGTTGCAGGTCCCCACTGAAACTTTGGACGAGTGAACCACACTGAGGTATTTTTACTGTGATCACTGACTGATTTCCAACAATCTGCCTTAAATCATACATTTTTAGAAACAGCATGAGGAGAACATGTGGTTTAATGTATGCATAGCCACGTCCAACATTCTATGAACCCAATATCCTCAATTTTTCGTTGCAGGTCCCCACTGAAACTTTGACGAGTGAACCACACTGAGGTATTTTTTTATGTGATACTGAATGATTTCCAACAATCTGCCTTAAATCATACATTTTTAGAAACAGCATGAGGAGAACATGTGGTTTAATGTATGCATAGCCACGTTCCAACATTCTATGAACCCAATATCCTCAATTTTTTCGTTGCAGGTCCCCACTGAAACTTTGACGAGTGAACCACACTGAGGTATTTTTACTGTGATACTGACTGATTTCCAACAATCTGCCTTAAATCATACATTTTTAGAAACAGCATGAGGAGAACATGTGGTTTAATGTATGCATAGCCACGTTCCAACATTCTATGAACCCAATATCCTCAATTTTTCGTTGCAGGTCCCAACTGAAACTGTGGACTAGAGAACCACACTGAGGTATTTTTACTGTGATACTGACTGATTTCCAACAATCTGCCTTAAATCATACATTTTTAGAAACAGCATGAGGAGAACATGTGGTTTAATGTATGCATAGCCACGTTCCAACATTCTATGAACCCAATATCCTCAATTTTTCGTTGCAGGTCCCCACTGAAACTTTGGACGAGTGAACCACACTGAGGTATTTTTTACTTTGAGACTGACTGATTTCCAACAATCTGCCTTAAATCATACATTTTTAGAAACAGCATGAGGAGAACATGTGGTTTAATGTATGCATAGCCACGTTCCAACATTCTATGAACCCAATATCCTCAATTTTTCGTTGCAGGTCCCCACTGAAACTTTGGACGAGTGAACCACACTGAGGTATTTTGTACTGTGATACTGACTGATTTCCAACAATCTGCCTTAAATCATACATTTTTAGAAACAGCATGAGGAGAACATGTGGTTTAATGTATGCATAGCCACGTTCCAACATTCTATGAACCCAATATCCTCAATTTTTCGTTGCAGGTCCCCACTGAAACTTTGGACGAGTGAACCACACTGAGGTATTTTTTACTCTGAAACTGACTGATTTCCAACAATCTGCCTTAAATCATACATTTTTAGAAACAGCATGAGGAGAACATGTGGTTTAATGTATGCATAGCCACGTTCCAACATTCTATGAACCCAATATCCTCAATTTTTCGTTGCAGGTCCCCACTGAAACTTTGGACGAGTGTAACACACTGAGGTAATTTTTACTGTGATAGTGACTGATTTCCAACAATCTGCCTTAAATCATACATTTTTAGAAACAGCATGAGGAGAACATGTGGTTTAATGTATGCATAGCCACGTTCCAACATTCTATGAACCCAATATCCTCAATTTTTCGTTGCAGGTCCCCACTGAAACTTTGACGAGTGAACCACACTGAGGTATTTTTACTGTGATAGTGACTGATTTCCAACAATCTGCCTTAAATCATACATTTTTAGAAACAGCATGAGGAGAACATGTGGTTTAATGTATGCATAGCCACGTTCCAACATTCTATGAACCCAATATCCTCATTTTTTTCGTTGCAGGTCCCCACTGAAACTTTGGACGAGTGAACCACAATGAGGTATTTTCTACTGTGATACTGACTGATTTCCAACAATCTGCCTTAAATCATACATTTTTAGAAACAGCATGAGGAGAACATGTGGTTTAATGTATGAATAGCCAAGTTCAGACCAACTATGAACACAACATACACAATATGACGTTGCAGGTCCCCACTGAAACTTTGGAAGAGTGAACCACACTGAGGTATTTTGTACTGTGATATTAACTGATTTCCAACAATCTGCCTTAAATCATACATTTTAGAAACAGCATGAGGAGAACATGTGGTTTAATGTATGCATAGCCACGTTCCAACATTCTATGAACCCAATATCCTCAATTTTTCGTTGCAGGTCCCCACTGAAACTTTGGACGAGTGAACCACACTGAGGTATTTTGTACTGTGATAGTGACTGATTTCCAACAATCTGCCTTAAATCATACATTTTAGAAACAGCATGAGGAGAACATGTGGTTTAATGTATGCATAGCCACGTTCCAACATTCTATGAACCCAATATCCTCAATTTTTCGTTGCAGGTCCCCACTGAAACTTTGGACGAGTGAACCACACAGAGGTATTTTTTACTGTGATAGTGACTGATTTCCAACAATCTGCCTTAAATCATACATTTTTAGAAACAGCATGAGGAGAACATGTGGTTTAATGTATGGATAGCCACGTTCCAACATTCTATGAACCCAATATCCTCAATTTTTCGCAGGTCCCCACTGAAACTTTTGGACGAGTGAACCACACTGAGGTATTTTTACTTTGATACTGACTGATTTCCAACAATCTGCCTTAAATCATACATTTTTAGAAACAGCATGAGGAGAACATGTGGTTTAATGTATGCATAGCCACGTTCCAACATTCTATGAACCCAATATCCTCAATTTTTCGTTGCAGGTCCCCACTGAAACTATTGACGAGTGAACCACACTGAGGTATTTTTATTGTGATACTGACTGATTTCCAACAATCTGCCTTAAATCATACATTTTTAGAAACAGCATGAGGAGAACATGTGGTTTAATGTATGCATAGCCACGTTCCAACATTGTATGAACCCAATATCCTCAATTTTTCGTTGCAGGTCCCCACTGAAACTTTGGACGAGTGAACCACACTGAGGTATTTTGTACTGTGATACTGACTGATTTCCAACAATCTGCCTTAAATCATACATTTTTAGAAACAGCATGAGGAGAACATGTGGTTTAATGTATGCATAGCCACGTTCCAACATTCTATGAACCCAATATCCTCAATTTTTCGTTGCAGGTCCCCACTGAAACTTTGGACGAGTGAACCACACTGAGGTATTTTTTACTGTGATACTGACTGATTTCCAACAATCTGCCTTAAATCATACATTTTTAGAAACAGCATGAGGAGAACATGTGGTTTAATGTATGCATAGCCACGTTCCAACATTCTATGAACCCAATATCCTCAATTTTTCGTTGCAGGTCCCCACTGAAACTTTGACGAGTGAACCACACTGAGGTATTCTTTACTGTGATACTGAGTGATTTCCAACAATCTGCCTTAAATCATACATTTTTAGAAACAGCATGAGGAGAACATGTGGTTTAATGTATGCATAGCCACGTTCCAACATTCTATGAACCCAATATCCTCAATTTTTCGTTGCAGGTCCCCACTGAAACTTTGGACGAGTGAACCACACTGAGGTATTTTTTACTGTGATACTGACTGATTTCCAACAATCTGCCTTAAATCATACATTTTTAGAAACAGCATGAGGAGAACATGTGGTTTAATGTATGCATAGCCACGTTCCAACATTCTATGAACCCAATATCCTCAATTTTTCGTTGCAGGTCCCCACTGAAACTTTGGACGAGTGAACCACACTGAGGTATTTTTTACTGTAATACTGACTGATTTCCAACAATCTGCCTTAAATCATACATTTTTAGAAACAGCATGAGGAGAACATGTGGTTTAATGTATGCATAGCCAAGTTCAACATTCTATGAACCCAATATCCTCAATTTTTCGTTTGCAGGTCCCCACTGAAACTTTGACGAGTGAACCACACTGAGGTATTTTTACTGTGATACTGACTGATTTCCAACAATCTGCCTTAAATCATACATTTTTAGAAACAGCATGAGGAGAACATGTGGTTTAATGTATGCATAGCCACGTTCCAACATTCTATGAACCCAATATCCTCAATTTTTCGTTGCAGGTCCCCACTGAAACTTTGGACGAGTGAACCACACTGAGGTATTTTTACTGTGATCACTGACTGATTTCCAACAATCTGCCTTAAATCATACATTTTTAGAAACAGCATGAGGAGAACATGTGGTTTAATGTATGCATAGCCACGTTCCAACATTCTATGAACCCAATATCCTCAATTTTTCGTTGCAGGTCCCCACTGAAACTTTGGACGAGTGAACCACACTGAGGTATTTTTTACTGTGATACTGACTGATTTCCAACAATCTGCCTTAAATCATACATTTTTAGAAACAGCATGAGGAGAACATGTGGTTTAATGTATGCATAGCCACGTTCCAACATTCTATGAACCCAATATCCTCAATTTTTCGTTGCAGGTCCCCACTGAAACTTTGGACGAGTGAACCACACTGAGGTATTTTTTACTGTGATACTGACTGATTTCCAACAATCTGCCTTAAATCATACATTTTTAGAAACAGCATGAGGAGAACATGTGGTTTAATGTATGCATAGCCACGTTCCAACATTCTATGAACCCAATATCCTCAATTTTTCGTTGCAGGTCCCCACTGAAACTTTGGACGAGTGAACCACACTGAGGTATTTTGTACTGTGATACTGACTGATTTCCAACAATCTGCCTTAAATCATACATTTTTAGAAACAGCATGAGGAGAACATGTGGTTTAATGTATGCATAGCCACGTTGCAACATTCTATGAACCCAATATCCTCAATTTTTCGTTGCAGGTCCCCACTGAAACTTTGGACGAGTGAACCACACTGAGGTATTTTTACTCTGTCACTGACTGATTTCCAACAATCTGCCTTAAATCATACATTTTTAGAAACAGCATGAGGAGAACATGTGGTTTAATGTATGCATAGCCACGTTCCAACATTCTATGAACCCAATATCCTCAATTTTTCGTTGCAGGTCCCACTGAAACTTTGACAAGTGAACCACACTGAGGTCATTTTTACTGTGATACTGAGTGATTTCCAACAATCTGCCTTAAATCATACATTTTTAGAAACAGCATGAGGAGAACATGTGGTTTAATGTATGCATAGCCACGTTCCAACATTCTATGAACCCAATATCCTCAATTTTTCGTTGCAGGTCCCCACTGAAACTTTGGACGAGTGAACCACACTGAGGTATTTTTTACTGTGATACTGACTGATTTCCAACAATCTGCCTTAAATCATACATTTTTAGAAACAGCATGAGGAGAACATGTGGTTTAATGTATGCATAGCCACGTTCCAACATTCTATGAACCCAATATCCTCAATTTTTCGTTGCAGGTCCCCACTGAAACTTTGGACGAGTGAACCACACTGAGGTATTTTTTACTGTGATCACTGACTGATTTCCAACAATCTGCCTTAAATCATACATTTTTAGAAACAGCATGAGGAGAACATGTGGTTTAATGTATGCATAGCCACGTTCCAACATTCTATGAACCCAATATCCTCAATTTTTCGTTGCAGGTCCCCACTGAAACTTTGGACGAGTGAACCACACTGAGGTATTTTTTACTCTGAAACTGACTGATTTCCAACAATCTGCCTTAAATCATACATTTTTAGAAACAGCATGAGGAGAACATGTGGTTTAATGTATGCATAGCCACGTTCCAACATTCTATGAACCCAATATCCTCAATTTTTCGTTGCAGGTCCCCACTGAAACTTTGGACGAGTGAACCACACTGAGGTATTTTTTACTGTGATAGTGACTGATTTCCAACAATCTGCCTTAAATCATACATTTTTAGAAACAGCATGAGGAGAACATGTGGTTTAATGTATGCATAGCCACGTTCCAACATTCTATGAACCCAATATCCTCAATTTTTCGTTGCAGGTCCCCACTGAAACTTTGGACGAGTGAACCACACTGAGGTATTTTGTACTGTGATACTGACTGATTTCCAACAATCTGCCTTAAATCATACATTTTTAGAAACAGCATGAGGAGAACATGTGGTTTAATGTATGCATAGCCACGTTCCAACATTCTATGAACCCAATATCCTCAATTTTTCGTTGCAGGTCCCCACTGAAACTTTGGACGAGTGAACCACACTGAGGTATTTTATACTGTGATAGTGACTGATTTCCAACAATCTGCCTTAAATCATACATTTTTAGAAACAGCATGAGGAGAACATGTGGTTTAATGTATGCATAGCCACGTTCCAACATTCTATGAACCCAATATCCTCAATTTTTCGTTGCAGGTCCCCACTGAAACTTTGGACGAGTGAACCACACTGAGGTATTTTTTACTGTGATACTGACTGATTTCCAACAATCTGCCTTAAATCATACATTTTTAGAAACAGCATGAGGAGAACATGTGGTTTAATGTATGCATAGCCACGTTCCAACATTCTATGAACCCAATATCCTCAATTTTTCGTTGCAGGTCCCCACTGAAACTTTCGACGAGTGAACCACACTGAGGTATTTTTACTGTGATACTGACTGATTTCCAACAATCTGCCTTAAATCATACATTTTTAGAAACAGCATGAGGAGAACATGTGGTTTAATGTATGCATAGCCACGTTCCAACATTCTATGAACCCAATATCCTCAATTTTTCGTTGTAGGTCCCCACTGAAACTTTGGACGAGTGAACCACACTGAGGTATTTTGTACTGTGATACTGTGTGATTTCCAACAATCTGCCTTAAATCATACATTTTTAGAAACAGCATGAGGAGAACATGTGGTTTAATGTATGCATAGCCACGTTCCAACATTCTATGAACCCAATATCCTCAATTTTTCGTTGCAGGTCCCCACTGAAACTTTGACGAGTGAACCACACTCAGGTATTTTCTACTTTGATACTGACTGATTTCCAACAATCTGCCTTAAATCATACATTTTTAGAAACAGCATGAGGAGAACATGTGGTTTAATGTATGCATAGCCACGTTCCAACATTCTATGAACCCAATATCCTCAATTTTTCGTTGCAGGTCCCCACTGAAACTTTGGACGAGTGAACCACACTGAGGTATTTTTTACTGTGATACTGACTGATTTCCAACAATCTGCCTTAAATCATACATTTTTAGAAACAGCATGAGGAGAACATGTGGTTTAATGTATGCATAGCCACGTTCCAACATTCTATGAACCCAATATCCTCAATTTTTCGTTGCAGGTACCCACTGAAAATGTTGACTAGTGAACCACACAGAGTTATATAAAAAACATACACTGACTGATTTCCAACAATCTGCCTTAAATCATACATTTTTAGAAACAGCATGAGGAGAACATGTGGTTTAATGTATGCATAGCCACGTGTTCAACATTCTATGAACCCAATATCCTCATTTTTTCGTTGCACGTCCCCACTGAAACTTTGGACGAGTGAACCACAATGAGTTTATATACATTTTGATACTGACTGATTTCCAACAATCTGCCTTAAATCATACATTTTTAGAAACAGCATGAGGAGAACATGTGGTTTAATGTATGCATAGCCACGTTCCAACATTCTATGAACCCAATATCCTCAATTTTTCGTTGCAGGTCCCCACTGAAACTTTGGACGAGTGAACCACACTGAGGTATTTTTTACTGTGTCACTGACTGATTTCCAACAATCTGCCTTAAATCATACATTTTTAGAAACAGCATGAGGAGAACATGTGGTTTAATGTATGCATAGCCACGTTCAACATTCTATGAACCCAATATCCTCAATTTTTCGTTGCACGTCCCCACTGAAACTTTGGACAAGTGAACCACACTGAGGTATTTTTTACTGTGATACTGACTGATTTCCAACAATCTGCCTTAAATCATACATTTTTAGAAACAGCATGAGGAGAACATGTGGTTTAATGTATGCATAGCCACGTTCCAACATTCTATGAACCCAATATCCTCAATTTTTCGTTGCAGGTCCCCACTGAAACTTTGGACGAGTGAACCACACTGAGGTATTTTCTACTGTGATACTGAGTGATTTCCAACAATCTGCCTTAAATCATACATTTTTAGAAACAGCATGAGGAGAACATGTGGTTTAATGTATGCATAGCCACGTTCCAACATTCTATGAACCCAATATCCTCAATTTTTCGTTGCAGGTCCCCACTGAACCTGTGGACGAGTGAACCACACTGAGGTATTTTTTACTGTGTTACTGACTGATTTCCAACAATCTGCCTTAAATCATACATTTTTAGAAACAGCATGAGGAGAACATGTGGTTTAATGTATGCATAGCCACGTTCCAACATTCTATGAACCCAATATCCTCAATTTTTCTTGTTGCAGGTCCCCACTGAAACTTTGGACGAGTGAACCACACTGAGGTATTTTTACTGTGATAGTGACTGATTTCCAACAATCTGCCTTAAATCATACATTTTTAGAAACAGCATGAGGAGAACATGTGGTTTAATGTATGCATAGCCACGTTCCAACATTCTATGAACCCAATATCCTCAATTTTTCGTTGCAGGTCCCCACTGAAACTTTGGACGAGTGAACCACACTGAGGTATTTTCTACTGTGATACTGAGTGATTTCCAACAATCTGCCTTAAATCATACATTTTTAGAAACAGCATGAGGAGAACATGTGGTTTAATGTATGCATAGCCACGTTCCAACATTCTATGAACCCAATATCCTCAATTTTTCGTTGCAGGTCCCCACTGAAACTTTGGACGAGTGAACCACACTGAGGTATTTTTACTGTGATCACTGACTGATTTCCAACAATCTGCCTTAAATCATACATTTTTAGAAACAGCATGAGGAGAACATGTGGTTTAATGTATGCATAGCCACGTTCCAACATTCTATGAACCCAATATCCTCAATTTTTCGTTGCAGGTCCCAACTGAAACTTTGGACTAGTGAACCACACTGAGGTATTTTTACTGTGATACTGACTGATTTCCAACAATCTGCCTTAAATCATACATTTTTAGAAACAGCATGAGGAGAACATGTGGTTTAATGTATGCATAGCCACGTTCCAACATTCTATGAACCCAATATCCTCAATTTTTCGTTGCAGGTCCCCACTGAAACTTTGGACGAGTGAACCACACTGAGGTATTTTGTACTGTCATTCTGACTGATTTCCAACAATCTGCCTTAAATCATACATTTTTAGAAACAGCATGAGGAGAACATGTGGTTTAATGTATGCATAGCCACGTTCCAACATTCTATGAACCCAATATCCTCAATTTTTCGTTGCAGGTCCCCACTGAAACTTTGGACGAGTGAACCACACTGAGGTATTTTTTACTCTGTCACTGACTGATTTCCAACAATCTGCCTTAAATCATACATTTTTAGAAACAGCATGAGGAGAACATGTGGTTTAATGTATGCATAGCCACGTTCCAACATTCTATGAACCCAATATCCTCAATTTTTCGAAGGTCCCCACTGAAACTTTGACGAGTGAACCACACTGAGGTATTTTTTACTGTGATACTGACTGATTTCCAACAATCTGCCTTAAATCATACATTTTTAGAAACAGCATGAGGAGAACATGTGGTTTAATGTATGCATAGCCACGTTCCAACATTCTATGAACCCAATATCCTCAATTTTTCGTTGCAGGTCCCCACTGAAACTTTGGACAAGTGAACCACACTGAGGTATTTTTTACTGTAATACTGACTGATTTCCAACAATCTGCCTTAAATCATACATTTTTAGAAACAGCATGAGGAGAACATGTGGTTTAATGTATGCATAGCCACGTTCCAACATTCTATGAACCCAATATCCTCAATTTTTCGTTGCAGGTCCCCACTGAAACTTTGGACGAGTGAACCACACTGAGGTATTTTGTACTGTGATACTGACTGATTTCCAACAATCTGCCTTAAATCATACATTTTTAGAAACAGCATGAGGAGAACATGTGGTTTAATGTATGCATAGCCACGTTCCAACATTCTATGAACCCAATATCCTCAATTTTTCGTTGCAGGTCCCCACTGAAACTTTGGACGAGTGAACCACACTGAGGTATTTTTTACTGTATTACTGACTGATTTCCAACAATCTGCCTTAAATCATACATTTTTAGAAACAGCATGAGGAGAACATGTGGTTTAATGTATGCATAGCCACGTTCCAACATTCTATGAACCCAATATCCTCAATTTTTCGTTGCAGGACCACAATGAAACTTTTGACGAGTGAACCACACTGAGGTATTTTTTACTGTGTTACTGACTGATTTCCAACAATCTGCCTTAAATCATACATTTTTAGAAACAGCATGAGGAGAACATGTGGTTTAATGTATGCATAGCCACGTGTTCAACATTCTATGAACCCAATATCCTCAATTTTTCGTTGCAGGTCCCCACTGAAACTTTGGACGAGTGAACCACACTGAGGTATATTGACTGACTGATTTCCAACAATCTGCCTTAAATCATACATTTTTAGAAACAGCATGAGGAGAACATGTGGTTTAATGTATGCATAGCCACGTTCCAACATTCTATGAACCCAATATCCTCAATTTTTCGTTGCAGGTCCCCACTGAAACTTTGGACGAGTGAACCACACTGAGGTATTTTTTACTGTGATACTGACTGATTTCCAACAATCTGCCTTAAATCATACATTTTTAGAAACAGCATGAGGAGAACATGTGGTTTAATGTATGCATAGCCACGTTCCAACATTCTATGAACCCAATATCCTCAATTTTTCGTTGCAGGTCCCCACTGAAACTTTGGACGAGTGAACCACACTGAGGTATTTTTTACTCTGTCACTGACTGATTTCCAACAATCTGCCTTAAATCATACATTTTTAGAAACAGCATGAGGAGAACATGTGGTTTAATGTATGCATAGCCACGTTCCAACATTCTATGAACCCAATATCCTCAATTTTTCGTTGCAGGTCCCCACTGAAACTTTGGACGAGTGAACCACACTGAGGTATTTTTTACTCTGTCACTGACTGATTTCCAACAATCTGCCTTAAATCATACATTTTTAGAAACAGCATGAGGAGAACATGTGGTTTAATGTATGCATAGCCACGTTCCAACATTCTATGAACCCAATATCCTCAATTTTTCCTTGCAGATACCCACAGCAACATTGGACCAGTGAACCACACTGAGGTATTTTTTACTGTGATAGTGACTGATTTCCAACAATCTGCCTTAAATCATACATTTTTAGAAACAGCATGAGGAGAACATGTGGTTTAATGTATGCATAGCCACGTTCCAACATTCTATGAACCCAATATCCTCAATTTTTCGTTGCAGGTCCCCACTGAAACTTTGGACGAGTGAACCACACTGAGGTATTTTATACTGTGATACTGAGTGATTTCCAACAATCTGCCTTAAATCATACATTTTTAGAAACAGCATGAGGAGAACATGTGGTTTAATGTATGCATAGCCACGTTCCAACATTCTATGAACCCAATATCCTCAATTTTTCGTTGCAGGTCCCCACTGAAACTTTGGACAAGTGAACCACACTGAGGTATTTTTTACTCTGTCACTGACTGATTTCCAACAATCTGCCTTAAATCATACATTTTTAGAAACAGCATGAGGAGAACATGTGGTTTAATGTATGCATAGCCACGTTCCAACATTCTATGAACCCAATATCCTCAATTTTTCGTTGCAGGTCCCCACTGAAACTTTGGACGAGTGAACCACACTGAGGTATTTTTTACTGTGATACTGACTGATTTCCAACAATCTGCCTTAAATCATACATTTTTAGAAACAGCATGAGGAGAACATGTGGTTTAATGTATGCATAGCCACGTTCCAACATTCTATGAACCCAATATCCTCAATTTTTCGTTGCAGGTCCCCACTGAAACTTTGGACGAGTGAACCACACTGAGGTATTTTCTACTGTGATACTGACTGATTTCCAACAATCTGCCTTAAATCATACATTTTTAGAAACAGCATGAGGAGAACATGTGGTTTAATGTATGCATAGCCACGTTCCAACATTCTATGAACCCAATATCCTCAATTTTTCGTTGCAGGTCCCCACTGAAACTTTGGACAAGTGAACCACACTGAGGTATTTTTTACTGTGATACTGACTGATTTCCAACAATCTGCCTTAAATCATACATTTTTAGAAACAGCATGAGGAGAACATGTGGTTTAATGTATGCATAGCCACGTTCCAACATTCTATGAACCCAATATCCTCAATTTTTCTTAGCAGGTCCCCTCTGAAACGTTGGACGAGTGAACCACACTGAGGTATTTTCTACTGTGATACTGAGTGATTTCCAACAATCTGCCTTAAATCATACATTTTTAGAAACAGCATGAGGAGAACATGTGGTTTAATGTATGCATAGCCACGTTCCAACATTCTATGAACCCAATATCCTCAATTTTTCGTTGCAGGTCCCCACTGAAACTTTGGACAAGTGAACCACACTGAGGTATTTTTTACTGTGATACTGACTGATTTCCAACAATCTGCCTTAAATCATACATTTTTAGAAACAGCATGAGGAGAACATGTGGTTTAATGTATGCATAGCCACGTTCCAACATTCTATGAACCCAATATCCTCAATTTTTCGTTGCAGGTCCCCACTGAAACTTTGGACAAGTGAACCACACTGAGGTATTTTTTACTCTGATACTGACTGATTTCCAACAATCTGCCTTAAATCATACATTTTTAGAAACAGCATGAGGAGAACATGTGGTTTAATGTATGCATAGCCACGTTCCAACATTCTATGAACCCAATATCCTCAATTTTTCGTTGCAGGTCCCCACTGAAACTTTGACAAGTGTACCACACTGTGGTATTTTGTACTGTTTTACTGACTGATTTCCAACAATCTGCCTTAAATCATACATTTTTAGAAACAGCATGAGGAGAACATGTGGTTTAATGTATGCATAGCCACGTTCCAACATTCTATGAACCCAATATCCTCAATTTTTCGTTGCAGGTCCCCACTGAAACTCTGTCACTGACTGATTTCCAACAATCTGCCTTAAATCATACATTTTTAGAAACAGCATGAGGAGAACATGTGGTTTAATGTATGCATAGCCACGTTCCAACATTCTATGAACCCAATATCCTCAATTTTTCGTTGCAGGTCCCCACTGAAACTATTGAGGAGTGAACAACACAGAGGTATTTTTACTGTGATACTGACTGATTTCCAACAATCTGCCTTAAATCATACATTTTAGAAACCGCCTTAGGAGAAAATGTGGTTTAATGTATGCATAGCCACGTTCCAACATTCTATGAACCCAATATCCTCAATTTTTCGCTTGCAGGTCCCCACTGAAACTGTTGACAACTGAACCACACTTAGTTATTTTTTACTGTGATACTGACTGATTTCCAACAATCTGCCTTAAATCATACATTTTTAGAAACAGCATGAGGAGAACATGTGGTTTAATGTATGCATAGCCACGTTCCAACATTCTATGAACCCAATATCCTCAATTTTTCGTTGCAGGTCCCCACTGAAACTTTGGACGAGTGAACCACACTGAGGTATTTTTTACTCTGTCACTGACTGATTTCCAACAATCTGCCTTAAATCATACATTTTTAGAAACAGCATGAGGAGAACATGTGGTTTAATGTATGCATAGCCACGTTCCAACATTCTATGAACCCAATATCCTCAATTTTTCGTTGCAGGTCCCCACTGAAACTTTGGACGAGTGAACCACACTGAGGTGTTTTTACTCTGTCACTGACTGATTTCCAACAATCTGCCTTAAATCATACATTTTTAGAAACAGCATGAGGAGAACATGTGGTTTAATGTATGCATAGCCACGTTCCAACATTCTATGAACCCAATATCCTCAATTTTTCGTTGCAGGTCCCCACTGAAACTATGTACTAGTGAACCACACTGAGGTATTTTTTACTGTGATACTGAGTGATTTCCAACAATCTGCCTTAAATCATACATTTTTAGAAACAGCATGAGGAGAACATGTGGTTTAATGTATGCATAGCCACGTTCCAACATTCTATGAACCCAATATCCTCAATTTTTCTGTTGCAGGTCCCCACTGAAACTTTGGGCCGAGTGAACCACACTGAGGTATTTTTTACTCTGTAACTGACTGATTTCCAACAATCTGCCTTAAATCATACATTTTTAGAAACAGCATGAGGAGAACATGTGGTTTAATGTATGCATAGCCACGTTCCAACATTCTATGAACCCAATATCCTCAATTTTTCATTGCAGGTTCCCACAGAAACTGTGCACAAGTGAACCACACTGAGGTATTTTGTACTGTAATACTGACTGATTTCCAACAATCTGCCTTAAATCATACATTTTTAGAAACAGCATGAGGAGAACATGTGGTTTAATGTATGCATAGCCACGTTCCAACATTCTATGAACCCAATATCCTCAATTTTTCGTTGCAGGTTCCCACTGAAACTTTGGACGAGTGAACCACACTGAGGTATTTTTACTGTGATCACTGACTGATTTCCAACAATCTGCCTTAAATCATACATTTTTAGAAACAGCATGAGGAGAACATGTGGTTTAATGTATGCATAGCCACGTTCCAACATTCTATGAACCCAATATCCTCAATTTTTCGTTGCAGGTTCCCACCGAAACTGTTCACAAGTGAACCACACTGAGGTATTTTGTACTGTGATACTGAGTGATTTCCCAAAATCTGCCTTAAATCATACATTTTTAGAAACAGCATGAGGAGAACATGTGGTTTAATGTATGCATAGCCACGTTCCAACATTCTATGAACCCAATATCCTCAATTTTTGCAGGTCCCCACTGAAACTTTGACGAGTGAACCACACTGAGGTATTTTACTACTGTCATACTGACCGATTTCCAACAATCTGCCTTAAATCATACATTTTTAGAAACAGCATGAGGAGAACATGTGGTTTAATGTATGCATAGCCAATTTCCAACATTCTATGAACCCAATATCCTCAATTTTTCGTTGCAGGTCCCCACTGAAACTTTGGACGAGTGAACCACACTGAGGTATTTTTTACTGTGATAATGACTGATTTCCAACATTCTGCCTTAAATCATACATTTTTAGAAACAGCATGAGGAGAACATGTGGTTTAATGTATGCATAGCCACACGTTCCAACATTCTATGAACCCAATATCCTCAATTTTTCGTTGCAGGTCCCCACTGAAACTATTGACCAGAGAACCACACTGAGGTATTTTTACTGTGATACTGACTGATTTCCAACAATCTGCCTTAAATCATACATTTTTAGAAACAGCATGAGGGAGAACATGTGGTTTAATGTATGCATAGCCACGCTCCAACATTCTATGAACCCAATATCCTCAATTTTTCTGCAGGTCCCCACTGAAACTTTTCACTAGTGAACCACACTGAGGTATTTTGTACTGTGATAATGACTGATTTCCAACAATCTGCCTTAAATCATACATTTTTAGAAACAGCATGAGGAGAACATGTGGTTTAATGTATGCATAGCCACGTTCCAACATTCTATGAACCCAATATCCTCAATTTTTCGTTGTTGCAGGTCCCACTGAAACTGTTGACAAGTGAACCACACTGAGGTATTTTGTACTGTAATATACTGACTGATTTCCAACAATCTGCCTTAAATCATACATTTTTAGAAACAGCATGAGGAGAACATGTGGTTTAATGTATGCATAGCCACGTTCCAACATTCTATGAACCCAATATCCTCAATTTTTCGTTGCAGGTTCCCACAGAAACTGTTCACAAGTGTACCACACTGAGGGATTTTGTACTGTGATACTGACTGATTTCCAACAATCTGCCTTAAATCATAAATTTTTAGAAACAGCATGAGGAGAACATGTGGTTTAATGTATGCATAGCCACGTTCCAACATTCTACAAACCCAATATCCTCAATTTTTCGTTGCAGGTCCCCATTGAAACTGTTCACAAGTGTACCACACTGAGGTATTTTGTACTGTGATACTGACTGATTTCCAACAATCTGCCTTAAATCATACATTTTTAGAAACAGCATGAGGAGAACATGTGGTTTAATGTATGCATAGCCACGTTCCAACATTCTATGAACCCAATATCCTCAATTTTTCGTTGCAGGTCCCCACTGAAACTTTGGACGAGTGAACCACACTGAGGTATTTTCTACTGTGATACTGACTGATTTCCAACAATCTGCCTTAAATCATACATTTTTAGAAAACAGCATGAGGAGAACATGTGTGGTTTAATGTATGCATAGCCACGTTCCAACATTCTATGAACCCAATATCCTCAATTTTTTTCTTGCAGGTCCCCACTGAAACTTTGGACGAGTGAACCACACTGAGGTATTTTTACTTGTGACACTGAGTGATTTCCAACAATCTGCCTTAAATCATACATTTTTAGAAACAGCATGAGGAGAACATGTGGTTTAATGTATGCATAGCCACGTTCCAACATTCTATGAACCCAATATCCTCAATTTTTCGTTGCAGGTCCCCACTGAAACTGTTGACAAGTGAACCACACTGAGGTATTTTGTACTCTGTCACTGACTGATGTCCAACAATCTGCCTTAAATCATACATTTTTAGAAACAGCATGAGGAGAACATGTGGTTTAATGTATGCATAGCCACGTTCCAAACATTCTATGAACCCAATATCCTCAATTTTTCGTTGCAGGTCCCCACTGAAACTTTGGACGAGTGAACCACACTGAGGTATTTTCTACTGTGATACTGAGTGATTTCCAACAATCTGCCTTAAATCATACATTTTTAGAAACAGCATGAGGAGAACATGTGGTTTAATGTATGCATAGCCACGTTCCAACATTCTATGAACCCAATATCCTCAATTTTTCGTTGCAGGTCCCCACTGAAACTTTGGACGAGTGAACCACACTGAGGTATTTTTTACTCTGTCACTGACTGATTTCCAACAATCTGCCTTAAATCATACATTTTTAGAAACAGCATGAGGAGAACATGTGGTTTAATGTATGCATAGCCACGTTCCAACATTCTATGAACCCAATATCCTCAATTTTTCGTTGCAGGTCCCCACTGAAACTTTGGACGAGTGAACCACACTGAGGTATTTTTTTACTCTGTAACTGACTGATTTCCAACAATCTGCCTTAAATCATACATTTTTAGAAACAGCATGAGGAGAACATGTGGTTTAATGTATGCATAGCCACGTTCCAACATTCTATGAACCCAATATCCTCAATTTTTCGTTGCAGGTCCCCACTGAAACTTTGGACGAGTGAACCACACTGAGGTATTTTTTACTCTGACACTGAGTGATTTCCAACAATCTGCCTTAAATCATACATTTTTAGAAACAGCATGAGGAGAACATGTGGTTTAATGTATGCATAGCCACGTTCCAACATTCTATGAACCCAATATCCTCAATTTTTCGTTGCAGGTTCCCACCTAAACTGTTGACTAGTGTACCACACTGAGGTATTTTGTACTGTGATACTGACTGATTTCCAACAATCTGCCTTAAATCATACATTTTTAGAAACAGCATGAGGAGAACATGTGGTTTAATGTATGCATAGCCACGTTCCAACATTCTATGAACCCAATATCCTCAATTTTTCGTTGCAGGTTCCCACAAAAACTGTTCACAAGTGAACCACACTGAGGTATTTTGTACTGTGATAGTGACTGATTTCCAACAATCTGCCTTAAATCATACATTTTTAGAAACAGCATGAGGAGAACATGTGGTTTAATGTATGCATAGCCATGTTCCAACATTCTATGAACCCAATATCCTCAATTTTTCGTTGCAGGTACCCACAAAAACTGTTCACAAGTGAACCACACTGAGGTATTTTGTACTGTGATACTGAGTGATTTCCAACAATCTGCCTTAAATCATACATTTTTAGAAACAGCATGAGGAGAACATGTGGTTTAATGTATGCATAGCCACGTTCCAACATTCTATGAACCCAATATCCTCAATTTTTCGTTGCAGGTCCCCACTGAAACTTTGGACGAGTGAACCACACTGAGGTATATTTTACTCTGATACTGACTGATTTCCAACAATCTGCCTTAAATCATACATTTTTAGAAACAGCATGAGGAGAACATGTGGTTTAATGTATGCATAGCCACGTTCCAACATTCTATGAACCCAATATCCTCAATTTTTCGTTGCAGGTCCCCACTGAAACTTTGGACAAGTGAACCACACTGAGGTATTTTTTACTGTGATACTGACTGATTTCCAACAATCTGCCTTAAATCATACATTTTTAGAAACAGCATGAGGAGAACATGTGGTTTAATGTATGCATAGCCACGTTCCAACATTCTATGAACCCAATATCCTCAATTTTTCGTTGCAGGTTCCCACTGAAACTTATCACAATTGAACCACACTGAGGTATTTTGTACTGTGATACTGAGTGATTTCCAACAATCTGCCTTAAATCATACATTTTTAGAAACAGCATGAGGAGAACATGTGGTTTAATGTATGCATAGCCACATTCCAACATTCTATGAACCCAATATCCTCAATTTTTCTGCAGGTCCCCACTGAAACTTTGGACGAGTGAACCACACTGAGGTATTTTTTACTCTGTCACTGACTGATTTCCAACAATCTGCCTTAAATCATACATTTTTAGAAACAGCATGAGGAGAACATGTGGTTTAATGTATGCATATAGCCACGTTCCAACATTCTATGAACCCAATATCCTCAATTTTTCGTTGCAGGTTCCCACCAAAACTGTTCACAAGTGTACCACACTGAGGTATTTTGTACTGTGATACTGACTGATTTCCAACAATCTGCCTTAAATCATACATTTTTAGAAACAGCATGAGGAGAACATGTGGTTTAATGTATGCATAGCCACGTTCCAACATTCTATGAACCCAATATCCTCAATTTTTAGTTGCAGGTACCCACTGAAACTTTTCACTAGTGAACCACACTGAGGTATTTTGTACTGTGATACTGAGTGATTTCCAACAATCTGCCTTAAATCATACATTTTTAGAAACAGCATGAGGAGAACATGTGGTTTAATGTATGCATAGCCACGTTCCAACATTCTATGAACCCAATATCCTCAATTTTTCGTGCAGGTTCCCACCGAAACTGTTCACAAGTGTACCACACTGAGGTATTTTGTACTGTGATACTGACTGATTTCCAACAATCTGCCTTAAATCATACATTTTTAGAAACAGCATGAGGAGAACATGTGGTTTAATGTATGCATAGCCATGTTCCAACATTCTATGAACCCAATATCCTCAATTTTTCGTTGCAGGTCCCCACTGAAACTTTGGACGAGTGAACCACACTGAGGTATTTTCTACTGTGATACTGAGTGATTTCCAACAATCTGCCTTAAATCATACATTTTTAGAAACAGCATGAGGAGAACATGTGGTTTAATGTATGCATAGCCAAGTTCCAACATTCTATGAACCCAATATCCTCAATTTTTCGTTGCAGGTCCCCACTGAAACTATGCACGAGTGAACCACACTGAGGTATTTTTTACTCTGAAACTGACTGATTTCCAACAATCTGCCTTAAATCATACATTTTTAGAAACAGCATGAGGAGAACATGTGGTTTAATGTATGCATAGCCATGTTCCAACATTCTATGAACCCAATATCCTCAATTTTTCGTTGCAGGTCCCCACTGAAACTGTTGACGAGTGAACCACACTGAGGTATTTTTTACTCTGTCACTGACTGATTTCCAACAATCTGCCTTAAATCATACATTTTTAGAAACAGCATGAGGAGAACATGTGGTTTAATGTATGCATAGCCACGTTCCAACATTCTATGAACCCAATATCCTCAATTTTTCGTTGCAGGTCCCCACTGAAACTTTGGACGAGTGAACCACACTGAGGTATTTTTTACTCTGTCACTGAGTGATTTCCAACAATCTGCCTTAAATCATACATTTTTAGAAACAGCATGAGGAGAACATGTGGTTTAATGTATGCATAGCCACGTTCCAACATTCTATGAACCCAATATCCTCAATTTTTCGTTGCAGGTTCCCACCAAAACTGTTCACAAGTGTACCACACTGAGGTATTTTGTACTGTGATACTGACTGATTTCCAACAATCTGCCTTAAATCATACATTTTTAGAAACAGCATGAGGAGAACATGTGGTTTAATGTATGCATAGCCACGTTCCAACATTCTATGAACCCAATATCCTCAATTTTTCGTTGCAGGTCCCCACAGAAACTGTTCACAAGTGTACCACACTGAGGTATTTTGTACTGTGATACTGACTGATTTCCAACAATCTGCCTTAAATCATACATTTTTAGAAACAGCATGAGGAGAACATGTGGTTTAATGTATGCATAGCCACGTTCCAACATTCTATGAACCCAATATCCTCAATTTTTCGTTGCAGGTCCCCACTGAAACTTTGGACGAGTGAACCACACTGAGGTATTTTCTACTGTGATACTGAGTGATTTCCAACAATCTGCCTTAAATCATACATTTTTAGAAACAGCATGAGGAGAACATGTGGTTTAATGTATGCATAGCCACGTTCCAACATTCTATGAACCCAATATCCTCAATTTTTCGTTGCAGGTCCCCACTGAAACTTTGGACGAGTGAACCACACTGAGGTATTTTTTACTCTGTCACTGACTGATTTCCAACAATCTGCCTTAAATCATACATTTTTAGAAACAGCATGAGGAGAACATGTGGTTTAATGTATGCATAGCCAAGTTCCAACATTCTATGAACCCAATATCCTCAATTTTTCGTTGCAGGTCCCCACTGAAACTTTGGACGAGTGAACCACACTGAGGTATTTTCTACTGTGATACTGAGTGATTTCCAACAATCTGCCTTAAATCATACATTTTTAGAAACAGCATGAGGAGAACATGTGGTTTAATGTATGCATAGCCATGTTCCAACATTCTATGAACCCAATATCCTCAATTTTTCGTTGCAGGTTCCCACCAAAACTGTTCACAAGTGTACCACACTGAGGTATTTTGTACTGTGATACTGACTGATTTCCAACAATCTGCCTTAAATCATACATTTTTAGAAACAGCATGAGGAGAACATGTGGTTTAATGTATGCATAGCCACGTTCCAACATTCTATGAACCCAATATCCTCAATTTTTCGTTGCAGGTCCCCACTGAAACTTTGGACGAGTGAACCACACTGAGGTATTTTTTACTCTGACACTGACTGATTTCCAACAATCTGCCTTAAATCATACATTTTTAGAAACAGCATGAGGAGAACATGTGGTTTAATGTATGCATAGCCAAAGTTCCAACATTCTATGAACCCAATATCCTCAATTTTTCGCTGCAGGTCCCCACTGAAACTTTGACTAGTGAATCAGATTGAGTTATTTTTTACTGTGATACTGACTGATTTCCAACAATCTGCCTTAAATCATACATTTTTAGAAACAGCATGAGGAGAACATGTGGTTTAATGTATGCATAGCCACGTTCCAACATTCTATGAACCCAATATCCTCAATTTTTCGTTGCAGGTCCCCACTGAAACTTTGGACGAGTGAACCACAATGAGGTATTTTCTACTGTGATACTGAGTGATTTCCAACAATCTGCCTTAAATCATACATTTTTAGAAACAGCATGAGGAGAACATGTGGTTTAATGTATGCATAGCCACGTTCCAACATTCTATGAACCCAATATCCTCAATTTTTCATTGCAGGTTCCCACCGAAAATGTTCACAAGTGTACCACACTGAGGTATTTTGTACTGTGATAGTGACTGATTTCCAACAATCTGCCTTAAATCATACATTTTTAGAAACAGCATGAGGAGAACATGTGGTTTAATGTATGCATAGCCATGCTACAACATTCTATGAACCCAATATCCTCAATTTTTCGTTGCAGGTCCCCACTGAAACTTTGGACGAGTGAACCACACTGAGGTATTTTCTACTGTGATACTGACTGATTTCCAACAATCTGCCTTAAATCATACATTTTTAGAAACAGCATGAGGAGAACATGTGGTTTAATGTATGCATAGCCACGTTCCAACATTCTATGAACCCAATATCCTCAATTTTTCGTTGCAGGTCCCCACTGAAACTTTGGACGAGTGAACCACACTGAGGTATTTTTTACTCTGTCACTGACTGATTTCCAACAATCTGCCTTAAATCATACATTTTTAGAAACAGCATGAGGAGAACATGTGGTTTAATGTATGCATAGCCACGTTCCAACATTCTATGAACCCAATATCCTCAATTTTTCGTTGCAGGTTCCCACCCAAACTGTTCACAAGTGTACCACACTGAGGTATTTTGTACTGTGATACTGAGTGATTTCCAACAATCTGCCTTAAATCATACATTTTTAGAAACAGCATGAGGAGAACATGTGGTTTAATGTATGCATAGCCAAGATCCAACATTCTATGAACCCAATATCCTCAATTTTTCGTTGCAGGTTCCCACCAAAACTGTTCACAAGTGTACCACACTGAGGTATTTTGTACTGTGATACTGACTGATTTCCAACAATCTGCCTTAAATCATACATTTTTAGAAACAGCATGAGGAGAACATGTGGTTTAATGTATGCATAGCCACGTTCCAACATTCTATGAACCCAATATCCTCAATTTTTCGTTGCAGGTCCCCACTGAAACTTTGGACGAGTGAACCACACTGAGGTATTTTTTACTGTGTAACTGACTGATTTCCAACAATCTGCCTTAAATCATACATTTTTAGAAACAGCATGAGGAGAACATGTGGTTTAATGTATGCATAGCCACGTTCCAACATTCTATGAACCCAATATCCTCAATTTTTCTTTGCAGGTTCCCACCAAAACTGTTCACAAGTGTACCACACTGAGGTATTTTGTACTGTGATACTGAGTGATTTCCAACAATCTGCCTTAAATCATACATTTTTAGAAACAGCATGAGGAGAACATGTGGTTTAATGTATGCATAGCCACGTTCCAACATTCTATGAACCCAATATCCTCAATTTTTCGTTGCAGGTTCCCACCAAAACTGTTCACAAGTGTACCACACTGAGGTATTTTTTACTGTGATACTGAGTGATTTCCAACAATCTGCCTTAAATCATACATTTTTAGAAACAGCATGAGGAGAACATGTGGTTTAATGTATGCATAGCCACGTTCCAACATTCTATGAACCCAATATCCTCAATTTTTCGTTGCAGGTTCCCACCAAAACTGTTCACAAGTGTACCACACTGAGGTATTTTGTACTGTGATACTGACTGATTTCCAACAATCTGCCTTAAATCATACATTTTTAGAAACAGCATGAGGAGAACATGTGGTTTAATGTATGCATAGCCACGATCCAACATTCTATGAACCCAATATCCTCAATTTTTCGTTGCAGGTCCCCACTGAAACTTTGGACGAGTGAACCACAATGAGGTATTTTCTACTGTGATACTGAGTGATTTCCAACAATCTGCCTTAAATCATACATTTTTAGAAACAGCATGAGGAGAACATGTGGTTTAATGTATGCATAGCCAAGTTCCAACATTCTATGAACCCAATATCCTCAATTTTTCGTTGCAGGTCCCCACTGAAACTTTGGACGAGTGAACCACACTGAGGTATTTTTTACTCTGTCACTGACTGATTTCCAACAATCTGCCTTAAATCATACATTTTTAGAAACAGCATGAGGAGAACATGTGGTTTAATGTATGCATAGCCACGTTCCAACATTCTATGAACCCAATATCCTCAATTTTTCGTTGCAGGTCCCCACTGAAACTTTGGACGAGTGAACCACAATGAGGTATTTTCTACTGTGATACTGAGTGATTTCCAACAATCTGCCTTAAATCATACATTTTTAGAAACAGCATGAGGAGAACATGTGGTTTAATGTATGCATAGCCACGTTCCAACATTCTATGAACCCAATATCCTCAATTTTTCGTTGCAGGTCCCCACTGAAACTTTGGACGAGTGAACCACACTGAGGTATTTTTTACTCTGTCACTGACTGATTTCCAACAATCTGCCTTAAATCATACATTTTTAGAAACAGCATGAGGAGAACATGTGGTTTAATGTATGCATAGCCAAGTTCCAACATTCTATGAACCCAATATCCTCAATTTTTCGTTGCAGGTCCCCACTGAAACTTTGGACGAGTGAACCACACTGAGGTATTTTTTACTCTGTCACTGACTGATTTCCAACAATCTGCCTTAAATCATACATTTTTAGAAACAGCATGAGGAGAACATGTGGTTTAATGTATGCATAGCCACGTTCCAACATTCTATGAACCCAATATCCTCAATTTTTCGTTGCAGGTCCCCACTGAAACTTTGGACGAGTGAACCACACTGAGGTATTTTTTACTCTGTCACTGAGTGATTTCCAACAATCTGCCTTAAATCATACATTTTTAGAAACAGCATGAGGAGAACATGTGGTTTAATGTATGCATAGCCACGTTCCAACATTCTATGAACCCAATATCCTCAATTTTTCGTTGCAGGTTCCCACCAAAACTGTTCACAAGTGTACCACACTGAGGTATTTTGTACTGTGATACTGAGTGATTTCCAACAATCTGCCTTAAATCATACATTTTTAGAAACAGCATGAGGAGAACATGTGGTTTAATGTATGCATAGCCACGTTCCAACATTCTATGAACCCAATATCCTCAATTTTTCGTTGCAGGTCCCCACTGAAACTTTGGACGAGTGAACCACACTGAGGTATTTTTTACTCTGTCACTGACTGATTTCCAACAATCTGCCTTAAATCATACATTTTTAGAAACAGCATGAGGAGAACATGTGGTTTAATGTATGCATAGCCACGTTCCAACATTCTATGAACCCAATATCCTCAATTTTTCGTTGCAGGTCCCCACTGAAACTTTGGACGAGTGAACCACAATGAGGTATTTTCTACTGTGATACTGAGTGATTTCCAACAATCTGCCTTAAATCATACATTTTTAGAAACAGCATGAGGAGAACATGTGGTTTAATGTATGCATAGCCACGTTCCAACATTCTATGAACCCAATATCCTCAATTTTTTGTTACAGGTTCCCACTGAAAATGTTCACAAGTGTACCACATTGAGGGATTTTGTACTGTGATACTGACTGATTTCCAACAATCTGCCTTAAATCATACATTTTTAGAAACAGCATGAGGAGAACATGTGGTTTAATGTATGCATAGCCACGTTCCAACATTCTATGAACCCAATATACTTAATTTTTCGTTGCAGGTTCCCACCGAAAATGTTCACAGGTGTACCACACTGAGGTATTTTGTACTGGGATACTGACTGATTTCCAACAATCTGTCTTAAATTATACATTTTTAGAAACAGCATGAGGAGAACATGTGGTTTAATGTATGCATAGCCACGTTCCAACATTCTATGAACCGAATATCCTCAATTTTTCGTTGCAGGTCCCCACTGAAACTTTGGACGAGTGAACCACACTGAGGTATTTTTTACTCTGTCACTGACTGATTTCCAACAATCTGCCTTAAATCATACATTTTTAGAAACAGCATGAGGAGAACATGTGGTTTAATGTATGCATAGCCACGTTCCAACATTCTATGAAGCCAATATCCTCAATTTTTCGTTGCAGGTTCCCACCAAAACTGTTCACAAGTGTACCACACTGAGGTATTTTGTACTGTGATACTGACTGATTTCCAACAATCTGTCTTAAATCATACATTTTTAGAAACGGCATGAGGAGAACATGTGGTTTAATGTATGCATAGCCACGTTCCAACATTCTATGAACCCAATATCCTCAATTTTTCGTTACAGGTTCCCACTGAAAATGTTCACAAGTGTACCACACTGAGGGATTTTGTACTGTGATACTGACTGATTTCCAACAATCTGCCTTAAATCATACATTTTTAGAAACAGCATGAGGAGAACATGTGATTTAATGTATGCATAGCCACGTTCCAACATTCTATGAACCCAATATCCTCAATTTTTCGTTGCAGGTCCCCACTGAAACTTTGGACGAGTGTACCACACTGAGGTATTTTGTACTGTGATACTTACTTTTTTCAAACAATCTGCCTTAAATCATACATTTTTAGAAACAGCATGAGGAGAACATGTGGTTTAATGTATGCATAGCGACGTTCCAACATTCTATGAACCCAAAATCCTCAATTTTTCGTTGCAGGTCCCCCCTGAAACTTTGGACGAGTGTACCACACTGAGGTATTTTGTACTGTGATACTGACTGATTTCCAACAATCTGCCTTAAATCATACATTTTTAGAAACAGCATGAGGAGAACATGTGGTTTAATGTATGCATAGCCACGTTCCAACATTCTATGAACCCAATATCCTCAATTTTTCGTTGCAGGTTCCCACCGAAAATGTTCACAAGTGTACCACACTGAGGTATTTTCTACTGTGATACTGAGTGATTTCCAACAATCTGCCTTAAATCATACATTTTTAGAAACAGCATGAGGAGAACATGTGGTTTAATGTATGCATAGCCACGTTCCAACATTCTATGAACCCAATATCCTCAATTTTTCGTGAACAGGTTCCCAACTGAAACTTGGACAATTGAGTATATTGGGTATAGAATATTGTGATACTGATGATTTCCAACAATCATGCCTTAAATCATGCATTTCTGAAATGTGATGAGAAATGTGATTAATGGAAATCAGTCAGTATCACAGCATACAAAATACCTCAGTGTGTACACTTGTGAACATTTTGGAATTTGCAAAGAAAATTGAGATATTGAGTTCATAGAATGTTGAATGTGGCTATGCATACATTAAACCACATGTTCTCATGCTGTTTCTAAAAATGTGATTTAAGCAGATTGCTGGAAATCAGTGAGTGACAGAGTAAAAATACGCCAGTGGTTCACTCACCAAAGTTTCAGTGGAGACGCGTAACAAAATTGAGGATATTGTTCATAGAATGTTGGAACGTGGCTATGCATACATTAAACCATGTTTTCTCATGCTGTTTCTAAAAATGTATGATTTAAGGCAGATTGCTGGAAATCAGTCAGCGACAGAGTAAAAATACCAGTGTTGTCACTCGCTCCAAAGTTTCAGTAAACTGCAACGAAAATTGAGGATATTGTTCATAGAATGTTGAACGCACTACATTACACAAACCACATGTGCTCTCATGCTGTTCTAAAAATGCATGATTTAAGGCAGATTGTTGATATCAGTCAGTCACAGCATAAAAATCCTCAATGCGGTACACTTTGAACATTTTCAGTGGGAACCTGCAACAAAAATTGAGGATATTGTTCATAGAATGTTGAACGTACATGCATACATTACATGTTCTCTCATGCTGTTTCTAAAATGCATGATTTAAGGCAGATTGTTGAAATCACTCAGCATCACAGAAAATACTCTCATGTGTTCACTCGTCCCAAAGTTTCAGTGGGGGATTGCAACGAAAACTGAGGATATTGGGTTCATAGAATGTTGAACGTGGCATTATGCAAACATTAAACCTCATGCTGTTTCTAAAATGTATGATTTAGGCAGATTGCTGGAAATCAGTCAGTGACAGAGTAAAATACTCAGTGTGTTCACTGCCCAAAGTTTCAGTGGGGACCTGCAACAAAAATGAGATATTGTTCAGAATGAATGAACGCTATGCATACATAAACACATGTCTCATGCATGTTTTAAAATGTATGAGCAGATTGTTGGAAATCAGTCAGTGACAGAGTAAAAAAATAACTAAGTGTGGTTCACTCGTCCAAAGTTTCACTGAAAATTTTAAAAAGTGTACCACACTGAGGTATTTTGTACTGGGATACTGACTGATTTCCAACAATCTGCCTTAAATCATACATTTTTAGAAACAGCATGAGGAGAACATGTGGTTTAATGAATGCATAGCCACTGTCCAACATTCAATGAACCCAATATCCTCAATTTTTCATTGCAGGTCTCCACTGAAACTTTGGACGAGTGAACCACACTGAGGTATTTTTTACTCTGTCACTCACTGATTTCCAACAATCTGCCTTAAATCATACATTTTTAGAAACAGCATGAGGAGAACATGTGGTTTAATGTATGCATAGCCACGTTCCAACATTCTATGAACTCAATATCCTCAATTTTTCGTTGCAGGTTCCCACCGAAAATGTTCACAAGTGTACCACACTGAGGTATTTTGTACTGTGATACTGACTGATTTCCAAAAATCTGCCTTAAATCATACATTTTCAGAAACAGCATGAGGAGAACATGTGGTTTAATGTATGCATAGCCACGTTCCAACATTCTATGAACCCAATATACTTAATTTTTCGTTGCAGGTTCCCACCGAAAATGTTCACAGGTGTACCACACTGAGGTATTTTGTACTGGGATACTGACTGATTTCCAACAATCTGTCTTAAATCATACATTTTTAGAAACATCATGAGGAGAACATGTGGTTTAATGTATGCATAGCCACGTTCCAACATTCTATGAACCCAATATCCTCAATTTTTCGTTGCAGGTCCCCACTGAAACTTTGGACGAGTGAACCACAATGAGGTATTTTCTACTGTGATACTGACTGATTTCCAACAATCTGCCTTAAATCATACATTTTTAGAAACAGCATGAGGAGAACATGTGGTTTAATGTATGCATAGCCATGTTCCAACATTCTATGAACCCAATATCCTCAATTTTTCGTTACAGGTTCCCACCGAAAATGTTCACAAGTGTACCACACTGAGGGATTTTCTACTGTGATACTGAGTGATTTCCAACAATCTGCCTTAAATCATACATTTTTAGAAACAGCATGAGGAGAACATGTGGTTTAATGTATGCATAGCCACGTTCCAACATTCTATGAACCCAATATCCTCAATTTTTCGTTGCAGGTCCCCACTGAAACTTTGGACGAGTGTACCACACTGAGGTATTTTTTACTCTGTCACTGACTGATTTCCAACAATCTGCCTTAAATCATACATTTTTAGAAACAGCATGAGGAGAACATGTGGTTTAATGTATGCATAGCCACGTTCCAACATTCTATGAACCCAATATCCTCAATTTTTTGTTACAGGTTCCCACTGAAAATGTTCACAAGTGTACCACATTGAGGGATTTTGTACTGTGATACTGACTGATTTCCAACAATCTGCCTTAAATCATACATTTTTAGAAACAGCATGAGGAGAACATGTGGTTTAATGTATGTATAGCCACGTTCCAACATTCTATGAACCCAATATCCTCAATTTTTCGTTGCAGTTCCCCACTGAAACTTTGGACGAGTGAACAACACTGAGGTATTTTTTACTCTGTCACTGACTGATTTCCAACAATCTGCCTTAAATCATACATTTTTAGAAACAGCATGAGGAGAACATGTGGTTTAATGTATGCATAGCCACGTTCCAACATTCTATGAACCCATAATCCTCAAGTGTTCGTTGCACGTCTCCTCCGAAACTTCTGACGAGTGAACCACACTGAGGTATTTTTTACTCTGTCACTCACTAATTTCCAACAATCTGCCTTAAATCATACATTTTTAGAAACAGCATGAGGAGAACATGTGGTTTAATGTATGCATAGCCACGTTCCAACATTCTATGAACCCAATATCCTCAATTTTTCGTTGCAGGTCCCCACTGAAACTTTGGACGAGTGAACCACACTGAGGTATTTTTTACTCTGTCACTGACTGATTTCCAACAATCTGCCTTAAATCATACATTTTTAGAAACAGCATGAGGAGAACATGTGGTTTAATGTATGCATAGCCACGTTCCAACATTCTATGAAGCCAATATCCTCAATTTTTCGTTGCAGGTTCCCACCAAAACTGTTCACAAGTGTACCACACTGAGGTATTTTGTACTGTGATACTGACTGATTTCCAACAATCTGTCTTAAATCATACATTTTTAGAAACGGCATGAGGAGAACATGTGGTTTAATGTATGCATAGCCACGTTCCAACATTCTATGAACCCAATATACTTAATTTTTCGTTGCAGGTTCCCACCGAAAATGTTCACAGGTGTACCACACTGAGGTATTTTGTACTGGGATACTGACTGATTTCCAACAATCTGTCTTAAATTATACATTTTTAGAAACGGCATGAGGAGAACATGTGGTTTAATGTATGCATAGCCACGTTCCAACATTCTATGAACCGAATATCCTCAATTTTTCGTTGCAGGTCCCCACTGAAACTTTGGACGAGTGAACCACACTGAGGTATTTTTTACTCTGTCACTGACTGATTTCCAACAATCTGCCTTAAATCATACATTTTTAGAAACAGCATGAGGAGAACATGTGGTTTAATGTATGCATAGCCACGTTCCAACATTCTATGAAGCCAATATCCTCAATTTTTCGTTGCAGGTTCCCACCAAAACTGTTCACAAGTGTACCACACTGAGGTATTTTGTACTGTGATACTGACTGATTTCCAACAATCTGTCTTAAATCATACATTTTTAGAAACAGCATGAGGAGAACATGTGGTTTAATGTATGCATAGCCACGTTCCAACATTCTATGAACCCAATATCCTCAATTTTTCGTTACAGGTTCCCACTGAAAATGTTCACAAGTGTACCACACTGAGGGATTTTGTACTGTGATACTGACTGATTTCCAACAATCTGCCTTAAATCATACATTTTTAGAAACAGCATGAGGAGAACATGTGATTTAATGTATGCATAGCCACGTTCCAATATTCTATGAACCCAATATCCTCAATTTTTCGTTGCAGGTCCCCACTGAAACTTTGGACGAGTGTACCACACTGAGGTATTTTGTGCTGTGATACTGACTTTTTTCAAACAATCTGCCTTAAATCATACATTTTTAGAAACATCATGAGGAGAACATGTGGTTTAATGTATGCATAGCCACGTTCCAACATTCTATGAACCCAAAATCCTCAATTTTTCGTTACAAGTCCCCACTGAAACTTTGGACGAGTGTACCACACTGAGGTATTTTGTACTGTGATACTTACTTTTTTCAAACAATCTGCCTTAAATCATACATTTTTAGAAACAGCATGAGGAGAACATGTGGTTTAATGTATGCATAGCCATGTTCCAACATTCTATGAACCCAATATCCTCAATTTTTCGTTACAGGTTCCCACCGAAAATGTTCACAAGTGTACCACACTGAGGGATTTTCTACTGTGATACTGAGTGATTTCCAACAATCTGCCTTAAATCATACATTTTTAGAAACAGCATGAGGAGAACATGTGGTTTAATGTATGCATAGCCACGTTCCAACATTCTATGAACCCAATATCCTCAATTTTTCGTTGCAGGTCCCCACTGAAACTTTGGACGAGTGTACCACACTGAGGTATTTTTTACTCTGTCACTGACTGATTTCCAACAATCTGCCTTAAATCATACATTTTTAGAAACAGCATGAGGAGAACATGTGGTTTAATGTATGCATAGCCACGTTCCAACATTCTATGAACCCAATATCCTCAATTTTTTGTTACAGGTTCCCACTGAAAATGTTCACAAGTGTACCACATTGAGGGATTTTGTACTGTGATACTGACTGATTTCCAACAATCTGCCTTAAATCATACATTTTTAGAAACAGCATGAGGAGAACATGTGGTTTAATGTATGTATAGCCACGTTCCAACATTCTATGAACCCAATATCCTCAATTTTTCGTTGCAGTTCCCCACTGAAACTTTGGACGAGTGAACAACACTGAGGTATTTTTTACTCTGTCACTGACTGATTTCCAACAATCTGCC
Source organism: Tenualosa thibaudeaui (assembly GCA_027481765.1). Classification (NCBI taxonomy): domain Eukaryota; kingdom Metazoa; phylum Chordata; class Actinopteri; order Clupeiformes; family Clupeidae; genus Tenualosa; species Tenualosa thibaudeaui. The sequence continues at coordinate 46,071 of JAIFZK010000174.1, forward strand.
TTAAATCATACATTTTTAGAAACAGCATGAGGAGAACATGTGGTTTAATGTATGCATAGCCACGTTCCAACATTCTATGAACCCAATATCCTCAATTTTTTGTTGCACGTCTCCACTGAAACTTTGGACGAGTGAACCACACTGAGGTATTTTTTACTCTGTCACTCACTGATTTCCAACAATCTGCCTTAAATCATACATTTTTAGAAACGGCATGAGGAGAACATGTGGTTTAATGTATGCATAGCCACGTTCCAACATTCTATGAACCGAATATCCTTAATTTTTCGTTGCAGGTCCCCACTGAAACTTTGGACGAGTGAACCACACTGAGGTATTTTTTACTCTGTCACTGACTGATTTCCAACAATCTGCCTTAAATCATACATTTTTAGAAACAGCATGAGGAGAACATGTGGTTTAATGTATGCATAGCCACGTTCCAACATTCTATGAAGCCAATATCCTCAATTTTTCGTTGCAGGTTCCCACCAAAACTGTTCACAAGTGTACCACACTGAGATATTTTGTACTGTGATACTGACTGATTTCCAACAATCTGTCTTAAATCATACATTTTTAGAAACGGCATGAGGAGAACATGTGGTTTAATGTATGCATAGCCACGTTCCAACATTCTATGAACCCAATATCCTCAATTTTTCGTTGCAGGTCCCCACTGAAACTTTGGATGAGTGAACCACACTGAGGTATTTTTTACTCTGTCACTGACTGATTTCCAACAATCTGCCTTAAATCATACATTTTTAGAAACGGCATGAGGAGAACATGTGGTTTAATGTATGCATAACCATGTTCCACCATTCTATGAACTCTATAGCCTCAATTTTTCGTTGCAGGTTCCCACCGAAAATGTTCACAAGTGTTCCACACTGAGGTATTTTGTACTGTGATACTGACTGATTTCCAACAATCTGTCTTAAATTATACATTTTTCGAAACGGCATGAGGAGAACATGTGGTTTAATGTATGCATAGCCATGTTCCAACATTCCATGAACCCAATATCCTCAATTTTTCGTTGCAGGTTCCCACCGAAAATGTTCACAAGTGTACCACACTGAGGTATTTTGTACTGTGATACTGACTGATTTCCAACAATCTGCCTTAAATCATACATTTTTAGAAACAGCATGAGGAGAACATGTGGGTTAATGTATGCATAGCCACGTTCCAACATTCAATGACCGAATATCCTCAATTTTTCGTTGCAGGTCCCCACTGAAACTTTGGACGAGTGAACCACACTGAGGTATTTTTTACTCTGTCACTGACTGATTTCCAACAGTCTGCCTTAAATCATACATTTTTAGAAACAGCATGAGGAGAACATGTGGTTTAATGTATGCATAGCCAAGTTCCAACATTCTATGAACCCAATATCCTCAATTTTTCGTTGCAGGTCCCCACTGAAACTTTGGACGAGTGAACAACAACTGAGTATTTTTTACTCTGTCACTGACTGATTTCCAACAATCTGCCTTAAATCATACATTTTTAGAAACAGCATGAGGAGAACATGTGGTTTAATGTATGCATAGCCACGTTCCAACATTCTATGAACCCAATATCCTCAATTTTTCGTTGCAGGTCCACACTGATACTTTAGACGAGTGAACCACAATGAGGTATTTTCTGCTGTGATACTGAGTGATTTCCAACAATCTGCCTTAAATCATACATTTTTAGAAACGGCATGAGGAGAAAATGTGGTTTAATGTATGCATAGCCATGTTCCAACATTCTATGAACCCAATATCCTCAATTTTTCGTTGCAGGTTCCCACTGAAACTTTGGACGAGTGAACCACACTGAGGTATTTTTTACTCTGTCACTGACTGATTTCCAACAATCTGCCTTAAATCATACATTTTTAGAAACAGCATGAGGAGAACATGTGGTTTAATGTATGCATAGCCACGTTCAAACATTCTATGAACCCAATATCCTCAATTTTTCGTTGCAGGTTCCCACCGAAAATGTTCACAAGTGTACCACACTGAGGTATTTTGTACTGTGATACTGACTGATTTCCAACAATCTGCCTTAAATCATACATTTTTAGAAACAGCATGAGGAGAACATGTGGTTTAATGTATGCATAGCCACGTTCAACATTCTATGAACCCAAAATCCTCAATTTTCGTTGCAGGGTCCCCACTGATACATTAGACGAGTGAACCACAATGAGGTATTTTCTGCTGTGATACTGAGTGATTTCCCAACAATCTGCCTTAAATCATACATTTTTAGAAACGGGCATGAGGGAGAACATGTGGTTTATTGTATGCTTAGACATGTTCCAACATTCTATGAACCCAATATCCTCAATTTTTCGTTGCAGGTTCCCACCGAAAATGTTCACAAGTGTACCACACTGAGGTATTTTGTACTGTGATTCTGACTGATTTCCAACAATCTGCCTTAAATCATACATTTGTAGAAACAGCATGAGGAGAACATGTGGTTTAATGTATGCATAGCCATGTTCCAACATTCTATGAACCCAATATCCTCAATTTTGCGTTGCAGGTTCCCACTGAAACTTTGGACGAGTGAACCACACTGAGGTATTTTTTACTCTCTCACTGACTGATTTCCAACAATCTGCCTTAAATCATACATTTTTAGAAACAGCATGAGGAGAACATGTGGTTTAATGTATGCATAGCCACGTTCCAACATTCTATGAACCCAATATCCTCAATTTTTCGTTGCAGGTTCCCACTGAAACTTTGGACGAGTGAACAACACTGAGGTATTTTTTACTCTCTCACTGACTGATTTCCAACAATCTGCCTTAAATCATACATTTTTAGAAACAGCATGAGGAGAACATGTGGTTTAATGTATGCATAGTCACATTCCAACATTGTATGAACCCAATATCCTCAATTTTTCGTTGCAGGTCCCCACTGAAACTTTAGACGAGTGAACCACAATGAGGTATTTTCTGCTGTGATACTGAGTGATTTCCAACAATCTGCCTTAAATCATACATTTTTAGAAACGGCATGAGGAGAACATGTGGTTTAATGTATGCATAGCCATGTTCCAACATTCTATGAACCCAATATCCTCAATTTTTCGTTGCAGGTTCCCACCGAAAATGTTCACAAGTGTACCACACTGAGGTATTTTGTACTGTGATTCTGACTGATTTCCAACAATCTGCCTTAAATCATACATTTTTAGAAACAGCATGAGGAGAACATGTGGTTTAATGTATGCATAGCCACGTTCCAACATTCTATGAACCCAATATCCTCAATTTTTCGTTGCAGGTCCCCACTGAAACTTTGGACGAGTGAACCACACTGAGGTATTTATTACTCTCTCACTGACTGTTTTCCTACAATCTGCCTTAAATCATACATTTTTAGAAACAGCATGAGGAGAACATGTGGTTTAATGTATGCATAGCCATGTTCCAACATTCTATGAACCCAATATCCTCAATTTTTCGTTGCAGGTTCCCACTGAAACTTTGGACGAGTGAACCACACTGAGGTATTTTTTACTCTCTCACTGACTGATTTCCAACAATCTGCCTTAAATCATACATTTTTAGAAACAGCATGAGGAGAACATGTGGTTTAATGTATGCATAGCCACGTTCCAACATTCTATGAACCCAATATCCTCAATTTTTCGTTGCAGGTCCCCACTGAAACTTTAGACGAGTGAACCACAATGAGGTATTTTCTGCTGTGATACTGAGTGATTTCCAACAATCTGCCTTAAATCATACATTTTTAGAAACGGCATGAGGAGAACATGTGGTTTAATGTATGCATAGCCATGTTCCAACATTCTATGAACCCAATATCCTCAATTTTTCGTTGCAGGTTCCCACCGAAAATGTTCACAAGTGTACCACACTGAGGTATTTTGTACTGGGATACTGACTGATTTCCAACAATCTGCCTTAAATCATACATTTTTAGAAACAGCATGAGGAGAACATGTGGTTTAATGTATGCATAGCCAAGTTCCAACATTCTATGAACCCAATATCCTCAATTTTTCGTTGCAGGTCCCCACTGAAACTTTGGACGAGTGAACCACAATGAGGTATTTTCTACTGTGATACTGAGTGATTTCCAACAATCTGCCTTAAATCATACATTTTTAGAAACAGCATGAGGAGAACATGTGGTTTATTGTATGCATAGCCACGTTCCAACATTCTATGAACCCAATATCCTCAATTTTTCGTTGCAGGTCCCCACTGAAACTTTGGACGAGTGAACCACACTGAGGTATTTTTTACTCTGTCACTGACTGATTTCCAACAATCTGCCTTAAATCATACATTTTTAGAAACAGCATGTTCCACCATTCTATGAACCCTATAGCCTCAATTTTTCGTTGCAGGTTCCCACCGAAAATGTTCACAAGTGTACCACACTGAGGTATTTTGTACTGTGATTCTGACTGATTTCCAACAATCTGCCTTAAATCATACATTTTTAGAAACAGCATGAGGAGAACATGTGGTTTAATGTATGCATAGCCACGTTCCAACATTCTATGAACCCAATATCCTCAATTTTTCGTTGCAGGTCCCCACTGAAACTTTGGACGAGTGAACCACACTGAGGTATTTTTTACTCTGTCACTGACTGATTTCCAACAATCTGCCTTAAATCATACATTTTTAGAAACAGCATGAGGAGAACATGTGGTTTTAATGTATGCATAGCCACGTTCAAACATTCTATGAACCCATTATCTTCAATTTATCGTTGCAGGTCCCCACTGAAACTTTGGACGAGTGAACCACACTGAGGTATTTTTTACTCTGTCACTGACTGATTTCCAACAATCTGCCTTAAATCATACATTTTTAGAAACAGCATGAGGAGAACATGTGGTTTAATGTATGCATAGCCAAGTTCCAACATTCTATGAACCCAATATCCTCAATTTTTCGTTGCAGGTCCCCACTGAAACTTTGGACGAGTGAACCACAATGAGGTATTTTCTACTGTGATACTAAGTGATTTCCAACAATCTGCCTTAAATCATACATTTTTAGAAACAGCATGAGGAGAACATGTGGTTTAATGTATGCATAGCCACGTTCCAAGATTGTATGAACCCAATATCCTGAATTTTTCGTTGCAGCACCCCACTGCAACTGTTGACGAGTGAGCCAGACTGAGGTATTTTTTACTCTAACACTGACTGATTTTCAACAATCTGCCTTAAATCATACATTTTCAGAAACAGCCTGAGGAGAACATGTGGTTTCATGTATGCATAGGCACGTTCCAACTTTCCATGAGCCCAATATCCTGAATTTTTCGTTGCAGAACCCCACCGAAACTGTTGACGAGTGAGCCAGACTGAGGTATTTTTTACTGTGACACTGACTGATTTCTAACACTCTTCCTTAAATCATACATTTTTAGAAACAGCATGAGGAGAACATCTGGTGTAATGGATGCATAGCCACGTTCAAGCTTTCCATGTGCCCAATATCCGGAATTTATCATTGCTGTATCCTACCAAAACTGATGCCGTGCGAACCAGATTGAGGTATTTTTTATTGTGACTTTGACTAATTTCCAACATTCTGCCTTAAATCATACATTTTTAGAAACAGTATGAGGAGAATATCTGGTTTAATGTATGTATAGCCACGTTCCAACTTTCCATGAACCCAATATCCTGATTTTTTTTGTTGCAGGGCCCCACTGAAATTGTTGACGAGTGAGCCAGACTGAGGTATTTTTTACTGTGACACTGACTGATTTCCAACAATCTGCCACGTTCTAACTTTCCATGTGCCCAATATCCTGAATTTTTCTTTGCAGGATTGTACCAAATCTGATGCTGTGCCAAACAAGATTGAGGTATTTTTTATTGTGATTTTGACTGATATCCAACAATATGACTTAAGTCATACATTTTTAGAAAGAGTATGAATAGAACATCTAGTTTAATGTATGCATAGCAATGTTCCAACTTTCCATGAGCCCAATATCCAGAATTTGTTGTTGTAGGACCCCACCAAAAGTTATGCCGAGCCAACCAGACTGAGGTATTTTTTGTTGTGACTTTGACAGATTTCCAACAATCTGCCTTTAATCATAAATTTTTAGAAAGAGCATGAAGAGAACATTTGGCTTATTGTATGCATAGCCACGTTCCAGCTTTCCATGTGCCCAATATGGTGTTGTAAGACCTCACCAAAACTGATGACAAGTGAACCAGACTGAGGTATTTTTTTGTTGTGATTTTGACTGATTTCCAACAATCTGCTTTAAATCATATGTTTTTAGAAAGAGCATGAAGAGAACATTTGGTTGAATGTATGCATAACCACGTTCCAGCTTTTCATGTGGCCAATATCAAATTTTGGCTTGTGGTGCCAAAAGCTTCTAGTTGTTCAAATCCTATTTGGGATACATGCTTACAAAGATTCATGTCCCCCAGCATGTCAGTGTCCTGGCAATCATTGATGGAAAGTCAGTGAAAAAAATTTAAAAAGGGGAAAAAAGTCGGTAGGCTTTTAATTGTGTTGTAGTTTGAATATTAATCCTTTTTTGTAAGTCACCAAGGAAGGAAGATTGAATGAAACAGTTTGGGCAGTTTAATGATGAGAACATGATGAGAATGCAGGCTGGCACTGTTATAGCCAATGTATTGCATTATCTAACCAGCACACTGCAGACTCCTAGCAGCACTGGGGCCCTCTTCCATGAACTGTCATGTCCATGAACTGGAGGTTGTAGGCATTTGGTCTGCATGTCTCATTCTTTTTCCCACTGACAGCACTCAGTAAACAGCATAACCTTGAACAACAGGGCTATGGATTGATTCACATCAGATTTCTTCCTTGAATTTGCTTTAATATAACTCCCATTACACAGCTTTAATATCACTCAGTCTTGACTCTGCTTTAGCATAACTCAAATGGTTCTGCTTTATTGTAATTCCTATAACTTTGTTAATATAAGTCCCATAACTCAGCTTTACACAATATCACAATATTTTGTAAACTACTATTATAACAACTATTTATGTTATTCTCTGTGAGCTCATGTTCAGAATAATAATTTAAATTTTATTATTGTAAAAGATCCAAACACATTACATTTTCAAGACAGAACCTCTTGAAGTGAAGTGTCTGGTTTTGTGCTGGACAGATCAAATAAAATCAAAACAAATTTGTGAGCAAAAATGCTTACAAGCTATTTTTATTAAAACATTTTCTTCAATATTGTTGATTGAAATGATTTGAATTTATTTGATTCACCATATAAACGTAATTTACTCAAAAGCAATTAAAACAGAACTCCCATTCACACAGCAATCTGTGCCTTTGCGGTGCATATGTGATCTAGACACATTTTTTGTCCATTTTTGTTTAGAATACATGTTAACTCATTAGGCAATGCACACAGCATGTCCATGAGGCTTCTATGTGGCAGCACTGCACAGCTACCACACTGTTGGTTTGAAATAGAAACAAGTTCTATTTTTTCATGCATGCTACACGCGTTATAATACAGTCTCCATAGACTTAAAAGGAGAGCCTAGGCAGACTGTTTCTGGTGTGAATACACAGATGCACATGCACCTTAAACGGACAGCAATAGATACAGACCGTGAACGTGTGATTTCTATGTGAATGAGAAACATAACTCATTTATAGAATTTTTAAAACAATAATGTGAATTCCAGGTGATACAACAGTCAAACTGAAGCTTAACAAATGATAGATAAAAACTAAACACTAAAAACTGTTTTTGGCAATTAACACTTATCCCTTTCTGTTTCATTTAAATAAGTTTTGAAAGGTCATTTGCAACTCACTGTGTAAAACATGATGATCATTATAGTTTCCCTAGTGGAGTTACTGCAACTACTGCAACTTCAACTGTTGCAGTAACAAAATATCAGTGGAGCAATACACATATTATATGTGTGGGCAGTGGTAGCGTAGCGGTTAAGGAACCTGACTAAGTAGCTTGAAAAGTTGTGGGTTCAAATCTCAGCTGCCACTGTTGTGCCCTTCAGACTGGCCCTGAACAATTGATAGTTGACAAAAATGTAAGTTGCTTTGGATAAAAGCATGCTAAATGCATAAATGTAATTACATAATATTAGTAAAGCAAAAAAAAGGTTGAATGGAAAAAGAATTCCATATGTTTGTGTAACTTGGTTTGCACATCCATAATTATATTTTGTACTGGCACCTCTTCCCTGAGTAGCTCCATGAAGCTAATAAATAGGGACCAATTCAAAACAGTTTCAGGATACAGATAATGAATGGTGTGCTGTTTCACCAAGTGAGGTGTAAATGAGGGTGCTGCTGAAGAGTGGCCATTAGCTGCTCCACTGTAGGTTCCTGCACATGCTCTCTGTGGGATTGAGGAGACAAAAGACTTAACATTAATTTGTTTAACACTTCTATTGAAGAATTGAACTCATCTACATGTAAAATGTCCACTGTACAGCATCATCCATGGTTACCGTTAAAGTTGAGCAAAAAAACATAAAATGATTGGCAATGTACCAGTTTGCCATTCTTGTGCCTGTGTTCTTGTGACTGTGTTGCATCCCACCCAGATCAATACATAGTGATCATTGCATAATAATCAAAGACATTTGCAATCTACCATGAGATCAGTGGGTACGTGATGTGGACACATAGATGTCAGATGTGGTAGCAAATTTCCTTGATTACTATACTGGATTGAGCACATAGTTCCATGATGTATATCAGCCTAGAAAATCACATTTCATTTTCCATCAGTACACTTTGCAACTACAGAAATGTGAAGTCTTAATTAGAAAAATATCAGAATTCTTAGTCACTTTTCAGCAAGATGCTAACAGGTGAGATGCAAATAGTCTAATCTGAGTTATGAATGCTAAAACTATAAATACAGCACCCCTGCCACCCCTGGTAAAGATGTGGAAAAAATCTTTTATTTATGTAGAAAATAATCACAGCTCAAAGGGAAAGAAATTTATCTGGAGAAAAAGGGAAAGAAATTTATCTGGAGAAAACACAATTCATCAAAAAGAAATAAATAGCTTTCACAAAAACTCATGCCACAATTATTGGCCTTAGAAAATATTATATAAATATGAATAATATGAATTAATATTTTTGCAACTGATATTCTACTTTTTAAAGTTAACCAAAGAGTATGTTGAATTTCAAGTAGTATTTCATGCTAAATGTGTAAATGTAAATGTCATACATTAATCTCATGTACAAGTAGGGTCCTGAGTCCACGTACCATTTGATTGCAAAATGTCATCACAGTATGTCAAACCGTTGCTGAACTATGGCTTTTGACCAGCACTAGTGTTGAAATAGATCATTCAGAGTTGTCAGAACAGGGTCCTGATTCCACCTACCGAGCGATACATCAAACCGCTGAGACTTTTAACCAGAGGGGCAAAAATGGATTTAACCAAATTCATGTTACAATTTAGCTCTGAACGATTTTTATCACAGTTCCCCAGTGGCAATTTCCCATGCCATCTGTGCACATTGTTATACTATAATTAAAGGAAAAACATTTCCGCTTCCCAAAATGGGCAGAAATATTGCAGTGAAAGGAAGAATCACATGTAACATGAAGTATGTGGTTTACCTACTTAAATGTCTCTGCAACTTATATTATGTCAGCAAGACAAAACGGGTGTTAAAATTAGAATATGCATGCATAAGTGCTCCATATGCAACCATGACGAAAAATAATCTGTGGCTAGACATTTTAACCTGGTTAAACATAATACTAATGATTTAAAATCTATGAGTATTGAAGTTGTGGAAATGCCACGCAGGTGTAGGGACCGAGACAGTTTACTATTGCAGAGGGAAGCTGGCTGGATGGTGCCCTGGGCACTCTCAATCCTAATGAATGAGGAAATTATATTGCCTTGTTTTCTGTAATATGCATTATGTGGAAATGTTTGGAATGTGTGTGCTTTTTTATGTTTTGTATGTTGGTTTTCAGCAAATTGTAGTTTAACGGTTTACCGGGCATATGGTAGCCTAATTATTGTTATTTCATGTATAGAAGCTGTTGATTGTATATACTGGCACTGGGCACCTGTGGGGTCAAAGGGGATGATCAAGTTTATTTAAACATAAATATTTGTGGGTCAAAGGTGCAATCTCACACTGAAGAAGGGTGACAGCCTGAAATGTTTGTGAGGCGATTAAAAGAATAAACTAAACTGCTGAGTGCTTGCTTTATTTTTCAAACTATTTGGCATTCTAACCTTTTTGATAATTCTATACAGCCCTCTGACATTTAGTTTCATCTGAAAAGGGGTAATGTACTCTCTGTAAATTATATTATCAGCCTGTGTGAGACTTCAGGTGGCGTATCTTTCTGTAGTGGAGAAGAAAACATGGCTCTAAGCTCCGCCCTGGCTCCGAGTGCTGTCAGCTGGGAGACCACCATTAACCTAACAACTCAGCAGATATTACACTTAGAAGCACTTCTGTTGAACAATGTGTCTTTACATTTTTAATGTGTGGTTAATAGACGATTCACGGTGCATCCAATTTTCAGGAAATTATGGCACCAACTGTAGTCGAGCAGGGGCACCTGCAGCTGCATGTAGGAAAGCAAAGCAAACTGATATTCTGCCGCCCCAAATATGTTGAGTTCTACCTCCGTCTATCTCTAGTAGATTTTGTCATCTACAGTTGCCCTCAGGGAATGTTTCTTAAGTCTGTGCGCCGATATATAAGTCTGTGTATGTGTTTACTACACACCTTAATTTCCTTCTGGATTAATAAAGTATCAATCTATCTACCTATCTATCGTATCTCATGTGCCTGATCTTGTCAAGATTTTGACAACAGCATCCTTTTTTCACCTATGAAATATCACTAAGGTTAGAAAGTTCCTATCCTTTGAGGATACGGAAAAAATAATATATGCATTTGTTACCTCTAGGCTTGATTATTGTAATGCTCTGTTCTCTAGGTGTAGTAATACCTGTATTGACAACCTACAGCTAATACAAAATGGCACGGCATGAACACTACAAAATATGAACATATCTTTCCTATCCTTGCTTCCTTACACTGGCTCCCTATTAACCCTTTTACTGCCGAGGTTTTTTTCCCAAAAAGCTGGATTTTGACATCTAAAGTTCAAAAGGCTATAGCTTGATATTGGTAACAGATAGAGCCTGACTGTAAATGAAACAAATATTGAGGAAGACCTAAAGTTTATGTTGGGAGTAAATGTACCAATCTAATTTGCATATTGTGACGCCACAGATTGGCGGCCATCTTGAATTATGGATTTTTTGTTTATTTGGAGTATTTCTCAATGAATATTGAAATTATTTCATAAAGTTTGCTCTCCTCTCATCTGAAACTAGACTTTTTCCAGCCCGATTCTCATTACATCCAATGATACTACCACGTCCCCCTACCCTCCTACGAACAATGCCACCGGATTCATTTATGTCACCTTTATCAGTGTTAGGGAAAGGGTTGGAAGTGTCTGCTTGTGCACTGCTGTGCCTCGACATGCTTTGCCCAGGCACGGCATTGAAAGGCACAGGCGCGCTGGGTCACTGGCCGGTCACTGGACGACAGATCGTCATCTTCTGAAGGCATATATTCGCTATATTCAGTATCGCGTCCTGTCACAAAATTGCGACCGCGGCAGTAAAAGGGTTAAAAGTCCAATCGATTTTAAAATACTCCTTCTAACCAATAAGGGGCAATAATGGCCTTGCTCCAACAGATATTAAAAGACTTACTTGTCCCTTACTACCCTGCTAGAACCCTAAGATCGCAGAATGCTGGTCTCCTTGTAATCCTGAGATTATCAAAATCTACAATAGATTTTTGCTCCTGTGTGCTTCTGCTTCTCTTGTGGAATACCCCACCCCCCCAAGTCAAACTCAAAGCCTCAAAACCTTTCTCTTTACTGCTACCCATACTTAGGGATTGTGCACGGTACTTCCTCACTCCTCATGGGCCTTGGGAAGGTCTGCCTCTGCTGTTGCCCCCAACTGTGAGTCATAGCGGCCACAGACCATCCCTGCAGTGGTGTTGGGTTGCCATGCTCCATATCTTACTAGTGCCGCCAAAAACCTCTCATTCTCGTTATTCCATACAACTCTCTCTGACTCTCTCCTCTCTCTCTCTTATACATATATATGCATATACAACACATATGATCAGTGAAGTGTGAGACTGGTCTGTGAGAAGCTAAAATATCTCCCTTCTCACCGTCATGGACTTACTGAATTTTTTTTCTGCGCTGCCGTAAAGGCGGAGAGGGAGAGGGAGAGAAAGACTTGTTCCCGCGGGCACACACACACACACACACACACACACTGACTTGCCTATGCGCATCCATACACACACAGATGGCATTTCTCCTTCCCAATCACCCTTTATGGACAATTGTTGCAGTGTATGTACAGTTACGGGGATCCTGTGTTTTGGGCTTGGGGTTTGGTGTTTCCCACCAAAGTTTACTGCTGACTCTGCGTTTATGCGCAATCCTGACCAATTGTTTGGTCGGTCGCTATGTGTTACACTACACTACACACACGTGTCTTTCTTATAGTGTTAACTGTTCCATCTACTCTGTCCATCTACATATAGGGTGGCACCCGCTATCATATCATCCATTGCGCATTTATATTTCTGTTTTATCCATAGACTCGTAACAAACATTTACTCACGCTTCCTGGTGTCCCATCCAGCCGTGCTGGGGCAATGCTTTTAGCTCCCTCCCTAGGGGAAGGAGCTCTGCATTCGCTGCACAGGGGTGTTTGTTGTCGCCATTCAACCACTGTATGTTTATGGGGTGTTTTTTAATAATATTTGGGGATTAATATTTAGGGGTTTTGAATTATATTTTGTCATTGTCATGTTTTTCTGAATGTTTTTGTTTGAGTTTTGTTTATGTTATATGGATATCTGTGAAAAGAGCTTCCCTTTTGGGTAGTTCAGCCCTGTTACCCAATTTCAGGCAATTAGGACTTGATGGGTGGGTGTATTTAGGCAGGGCAGCTCAGTTGGTCGGGAAGGCTGGAGGAGGAAGGTTGTCTCCGTTGTAAGGCATGTTGATGAATGGCATTGTTGTGAGTGCTAGTTAAAGTACCTTATTTTTGGGGGGCTTTATTGAGTGTTTTTTTTATTATCAGTATTTGACCTGGGAAGGCAAATAAATATTTTTTGGCTATTGTTACACCTGCAACTACCTGTCCTTCGTATTGCTTTCATCTGGTTCTCCAAGCCCACATTTCAACAAGTGGGTGGGCCGCAGTGGTCTTCCACATGGCCTTACTTATTTGCTTCCTCTGTCCTCTTTCCCCACAACCATCTCTGCTGAGTGTCATCCCTGCCTCCCACTGACTGACTCCTGTCACCAACTTTCTGAGTGGACTGCGGCCAAATCCACGGAGGGCCCATGCCAAGATTGACTCTCCTTCCTAGAAGTCCTTCCTAGACCCCTATGCCAGGACTGACTCTTCTACAACTGACCCCTCCTCATAATGGCATGGTGGAAATGGGCCCTCCAAATATCACCCCATGATCAATCTCACTCCCTGACTTTAACGTTATGTATGACTTCTACTACTCTGTCCTGCCAACTTTTGACAACTTTTTTAAATGTAAGTTTCTGTTAATTTACAAAAGTTCTCAATGCCTCTTTTTAAATGTTAGGGCCTTTATAACACTACCAATGTGTGGGGCTACTTTGAGCCTTGTTAATGATTGAAAAATAGTGATTTCCTGTTACCTATTCCTTTTAGCATTAGCATTGTGATCCTTTTGGAAGCATTGATTAAAAGCAGGCTATAGAATGCAACGGACTAGTGTAGTTTTGCTCCCCAACGAACATTCAAGCTCAGTATCCTGTTGCAATATACCCAAAAAGGTTTTCTAGGTGACCCTTTATGTTCATATATTGATTATAAGGCCAATCTGTACATGCTATATTTTGTTATTTGTTTCAAGACAGTCAAGTTGTAATGCTCACATATGTCAGCAAATTGACCAAGCCTGACCATGGGTTTGGCAAACACCTTTTGTGTTGATCTAGATCTGACCCATTCATATTGTCTAGGTAAATTATGATTTGCCAAAGAAAAGCCTATGGCTGGAAAGTGCACATGACATGACTGACCTGAACATTAGTTGGACTGAGGTCTGATAGGCTGTCCTCTCCACATCCACAACAGTGAATGCATGGCTGTGATCCCAGCGGTAGGTGAAATTCTGTTAACGACAATTGCAAAAGTCAGTATCCATACATAATGACAAATAATTTTCCCGCATGGTAACACTTTAATAACTACTTAGGGGAGAGCTGGGTTGACTGAATCACAGAAAAAATGAAACAGCTATTAAATCGAAAACCAAGTACATCTGACGTTAAATTTTGCCAATATGTTCAGCACATAAGACTTACTAACCCAGGGAAAGTTCATGTCATGACATCATACTATTCCAACATTATCCTCGCAAACCTGTTTTTGAGTCCTGATAGTAAAATCTTGTGCGGTAATTTTTTTGTAATCACAGGTTGTTTATTGTTTCATGCAATAACACTATGACCATACAACAATTGATACTTAAATATGTCCTCGAAAGTGTGCAATGTCAAGGTTTTGAGGTTTAGAAGCAAAATAGGTTCATGTGTCAGTAGTCACTGGTCGGGAGGAAATGTCTCAATGCATAAAAGCGGTCACATACAGCACCAAATTAATAAATGTTTTCCAATATGTATCAAGTGCTTTAAATTGATAACATATGCCTTTAATGAATAAAATGTGTTTATCACATGACTAACTGTTTGTGACCAAAAGAAAGAAACCTCCATGGTGTGCTTGGATAAAGGTCAGCTGTGTTTTGATCATTGATCCAGTTTTGTTTCAAAATAAATAAGTAATAAATAAGTAAAGTATAAGAAATAAACAGTAAAGTAAAGTAAATTAAATAGTCATCCATCCCATATAAAAGAAGAAAGGTGAGTTTAAACACTGGTAACTAAAAGAGTACACATGTGAGTTGTTGATCACATGATAAAATTATTTGCATCCATTACCTAATTAAAAAAAAAAGATGTTTAACTGAAAAATGTTTCAATCAACCTGGCTCTCCCCATTTATTATGCATGCTTTGTTCATCATTTGTTAAGAAATGGTCTTATATTATCCCTTATCAGTAAATGTTTTATAAACATATTTGTAAATGTTTTATTTTAGTGAATGAGGACTTCTAAATAATGCTTATAATTACTTTATATATAATTGCTTATAATTATAAATACTTGATAAATTATTTATTAACATTTGTAATTGAAGATATTTTTCCATTATCAAGTTGTTGCTAAGGGCTTTACAAGATTTTTTTACAGGGACAAACTCAAACGTCTCAGAGGAGAACTGAATCAGCCTGAATATAAGACAATATTTTTGTCTTGTACATACTTCTGAAAAAAGGGGGGGTCATCTTATATTTCTAGACTAGACAAAAATAGTGCCAAAAAATGCAATTTGCAAAGGCAATGCTGAGCAAACGTCAGTGTTTTTCGACATGCCAACACTGTTGCAAAGAAAGTTGGAAATCAGTCACTGTACGGTGGAAATGAGAGAAGCGAATCACCACTATGTTTGAGTGTCTCACAGTCAGGGCCAACTCACCACACAAGGATGTAGCCTCTATGCAGACCTCTATGGATAATGCATATGGTTTTCTGCCTTGTAGATAGCCTACAGTGTATTATTTGCACTTTACAAAGCAAAATTTGGTCTATGCTTCGCTGCTTGGCCACCAATAAGAAAAAAATGAAACACATTGGGTTCCAGCAGCCTTGCTGCTTGGTCCCCAATAATAATATAATTATCCTTTGAAAAACAATCACACCAACCAGTGCTGGGGCCCCAAAAATGGTTAGAAAGGGAATTCAAGCACACCTATATGACAATTATACTACGATAATATTAATAGATAAAAGTATCATTTTATTTTAAATACATAAAAGCTCGCAATATTTTAGCATGGCCTTGCCTTCCTACACACATCCATTTTATTATCATGTGCTTGTCTGGATTTGATTCCATTGAGCTGTGTGTCTCCGGGGGCATTTTTACCCCATCCAATCAACAAACAATGGGAGGAGTTGTGAACAAGGGCTGATCTAATCTTTTTCAATTTCAATGCCTCCTGCTGTCAGACTCAGACTCTGCACTTAGAATTCTTGATCCCACAAGTCAGGTTTTAATGAGGGTGTTTCTTAACATCAAACCAGGCAGCATAATAAACAACTTAAGGAGAGGCAAGGCAAGAGGAGTCCTTGAACACACAGGGGAATAATAGAGAAAGCACAGAAGATCCACGGATAAAATAGACAAACAAACTGCAAGACAGCACTAGGAGAGCAGGTTTCACAGTCCAAACACCTAGTCCACAATCGACGAGGCCAGACCTTTTCAATTCTTACTTATAGGCCTATTCGATTTGACATCATTCTTTGTTAATGTATTTGTATTGTAAATCACTTTGGATAAAAGCATCAGCAAAGTACAAATAAATATACAAATAAACATAGTTTCATGTGTGCCTCTGTGGCTGTTCTAATTCTATTCTATTCTATTTAAGGCGAGACACTACAGGTGAATAGGTTACAATTTTTTAACTTACTGATATCATCATGAAACTTCACCAGTTGATTACTTACATAAATATAAGAAAAAAAAATGAATTGTTTAATTATGCTAATAAGGCTATATCTCATTACATATGCACTAATTTGGACATATGAAATGAAAAATGAAAAATCTGAACATTGGAAAAAGCCATGTTCAAAATGAAAAATGTTGTCAATTTAACATAATAAATGAAAAAAAGATTTACAGAGGGGATTATGGATACCTCATTGGAGTGTGAGAAAAAACTAACTTTGAGAAAGCAGCCTTTAAAAATGTTTATGACAAAATTCCACATTTCTATTGAAAGCAACAACTTACAGATTAAATATGTCTTCAAGTCCTATTGAGTTAGACACTGTCTAACATCAAAAACACATGAAAATTAATTATTAAACAGCACATCAACAATGACCATCCAAAACTGCAAAACTGGTGTCTTTTGACCTTTTTATCTGTACTTAGACTATAATGCATCTGTCTTGCATTGGCGGACAGGACAATATTAGCTTGAGACCCTGAGCGTATCATCAGTCCTCATTGTACTCAAAATCAGAAGTGTGCTATGAAGCCACAATTTATCAGTAACTGCCAGCATGGCAGATATCCTTATTAGAAGCTAGTATAGAGCTGCTGCTTCAACCCTACTTTTCCCTTCAAATACTATTGTTGGACACCAAGCTCATAACAGAGTTGAGCCATTCATTTGCATTCTGAGTGCCTCCATGCTGCATTGGAGCAGGCTGTCACTACATATGCAGGGAAAAAGAGGGATAAACTTCTGTCCTATGACAAATATTTCCTTGCATGAACATTATGGCTCTCTGGCCTTTCATTAGTCTCCTGTGTTTTCTTGTACAAACACTAGGAGGGAGTGCAAGGGGTTGTCATTGTTAGACATGTGGTGGAGGAGGCCTACCCATATTTCATCTGATCCAATGACCCTTGGTTGTTGAGAATAGCTCCCTTGTAATCATTTTGCAAAGCTTTACATTTATTAGCAGTCAGCTGCCCATGACCTTTGTCCCCTAATTAACACTGAGCAGGTAGTTTCCAAGTGCTGTATCCATGTGCTAGAAAGCATGATTGATGATGAACATTCAAGCTTCACTATTTAATGACTAGGGTACGGGTTGAGAGTAACCATCTATTTGAAACAACAACTTTTGTCCAAAGTGACTTACAACATAGAACAAAATTAGAATTGAGTACTTATTGTCTGGTATGTGCTTAGTGTAACTATAGGTTCAGCTGTTTCTTTTGTTTTGTAACCTCAAAATAAACCAAAACACTTTTACCTACTTTTTTTCCTGAGAGGATAGCCTGCTATTTGATATTTGTTATTATTTTCATATCCATCATTTCCCTTGTCTAAAAAGAAAATATATATGGTAAAATTAAAACAGAGCAAACAAAAACTGAATTTGGCTTCCTCAGCTTCAGAAAATACTGATCTATAAATTACTGGCTGATCCATCCATCTGAAAAGTTGTGCTAGGATCAGCTGGCTGATTGGAAATTGGAAAGAAATAAGTAGACCACTTCTGCTTTCTGGACCTCTGAATGCAATGCAAGACAATGCCAGTTCTGATAAGCTACTCTTAATTATTGCAGACTTTCCATAGCTGTCACTTTCTTGACATGTTTCTGATACATATTAAGATGAACATCAGGAGTCCCTTAACATCAGAATGGGAAAAAAAAACTAAGCCTGGCGGTTAGCCTCGTGTCCATAACACGTATGTGTTATTTCTTTGTGAAACCAAGTCAAGGCTAAATTCATTCAGGATAACCCGAAAAAAAACCTCCAGCTTAATCCCCTATCTCGGTTTTGTGAAACACTTGGTGGCTATAAAACTTTTTGTAAACCCTGTCAAACCCTGTCAAACTCAGAGAGTAGTCTTTGAAGTCTTCGATTTAGTCACATAACCCCAAAGATTCATAAACATTAACAAAATATTGTTTTCTTAATAATATTGTATCATTTACCTCCAGTATAAGGGCGATGAACAGGTTAACCCACATTACAGAGGAGATTAACCACCAAGAGACAAAGTAAACCTTGGACCATCTGAAAAGAAGACAAAAGGTATTACATATGTGGCGTAGTAGAACCAGATGTGTAGACTTAACGGAGTGAATCAATAACTCTGTGGTTTGAGGTCACGAGTGCTGCCGATTCTCTATTCAGTCTTTGTTGTATGACATTTTCTTGCTCTATTTCCTACCAACAGCATTTGTTGACCTCAGACTTCAATACTATCGATTGATTCAAACTGAACTTGTACTTTAATATGTTGGGGAAGTACAATGGTAGCTGTTAGCTTACTCTGTAGTATATCGAGTGTAGGCATCTGTGAACACGTGCCAGTTATTCACTACCATGATATTGTACAGCAGGACCAGAGAGGACTGATAAAAAAAAAAAAAAATGTGGTGAGATACATTTCATGCTATAACAGCAGTAGGTTCTGACAGTTGACAGAAATAAAGCATGCACTTATCAAGTACCACAAAGTAGCTGAGCAAAACTCAAAGAACTTACTGCAAAGTCATCAAAGTTGTTGGGCCAGTATTCCAGTTGTTCATATGTACCACATTGAATGCTGAAGTTAGCTGACACAATTTCCATGCTTGAATTGAAGATGCTAGAGGGTAAGCATAATATTATCCCTAGCTCAAAACAAATATGGCAGATTTGCAACCTTTAATCCTTAGTCATGATAAAAGGGTAAGTGGGATATTAGGTGTTGACTTGTACACTAAGAAGGACACTTAGGAGGGTTCCTTCTTCTTGAATTAGTTGATATTTTCAGTATTATAAACCCTCACTTACCCAGTATTCTAATGCAACTCCCATCATAGATCCTATATGTGGGTCCATGTAGCAAATAAGTAGATACATTAATTAAACCCCTGCAGTGGTGTTGAGCTGCCATGCACCATACTGCTGTTATGCTGCGATAGCCTAGTACAACTCTCTCTCATTCTCTCTCTCTCTCTGTTTTCTCTTTACATACATGCACATATGACACATATGATCTGTGATGTGTGAATCACATACTCATTTGCTTTACTCGCACTCATCTCATTCCCTGACTTTAACATATGAAGTCCAGCCAAAACTTTAGACAACACCTATGGCTTGACTGCAATATAATGTTGTGTGACAATATTTTGAAATTATTATGCACACCATGGACAAATTGTAGTCTATCACTTATGGTAACTACTGACTACTTTTCCTGCATGACCCCTGGCAGTTACATTGCCCCTTGAGCCGTTGATCTGCCCAAGGTTTCAGCCTTCAATAACACGCAAGGGTGTTTTTCCTTGCCCCTGCTGCTCTTGGGTGCTTGTTAATATCTGTACAGTGCCATGAGACAATTCTATTGTAAATTGTGCTCTTTGAGGTCAGTGTTCCTTGTGCAGGGATTTTGAGGTGTTTGTCTAGTTGTGGTTATACTTAATTTCAATAAAAAATGATTTCATCACATTCACTTTACTCACATATTATTATTGGTGAGGTCCTCCAGAATATTAGTTTTGCATAGATATTTAGTTACATGAAATTATTAAAAATGTCAAGGTTTACCAGACTGCCCGAAAAAGTGCCTCTGATCTCAGAGTATTCTACATAATCCACATAACAGTGTTTGAATGAAGTTTCTATGTTAATCACAGTTAATAGAATAATAACACTGTTAATAGACTGTTAATAGAATAATACGATCTAGAGAATGTAGTTCCAAGGAATTACGAATACATGAAAATGCAAACTGCAGTTGCATGATGTGGGGATAGTTTAAATAGTTAAAGAGTTTAAAAGTTTAAGTAGTTGAATAGTTTAAATAGTTAAATTGTTTAATAGTGAATTATGGAGAAATTTTACTGTGAAACATCTGCAGACAGAGGAAAGAGTTGAACAGTGGAACAGTGGATCTGTGGTCTTAAAAGTGCCAGATTGTATGCTTAAAGCTTGAGAAAGAGACAGTTGGTGCACCTGGCCTGAACAACTGGCACAAAATTGTAATTGCTCAATGGCCCCACTGTGGTGTCAAGCCCAATGTTAAGTCTATGGGAGAGATAGTTAACAGTTTTAATTAATAGTTTAAAAGGTATGAATAAATTATAATTAATAGTTTAAAAAATATAAAAGTTAGAAAGATAGAAATGCAAAGCACACAAGCCATAAGTAAGACCTACAGAATAGAGTTTGAATGAAGCTTCTACATTGAGCAGTTAAAGCCACATCAAGCACTGTTAGAAAAAAAAACTAAAGAGACTTTGAAGAACAGCACAGTGCATTTTCATGCACTGTAACTAGAAAATGTAATTCCTTGTAATTGTGAGTGTGTGGACTTAGTTACCAAATAGTTGCATTAGAATATTGGTAGCTAGGTTGTTACTAGGGTGGTCATGGTAGTGGCTATGGTAACTGGAGTGGTTGCTATGCTGGATGTAAGCTTAGACATGTTGGTTGCTAAGTTGTAACTGCGGAAATGGTTGCTAGGGCACTTGAAGTGGTTGCTAGGCTTTTGCTAGAGTTGTTGTGGTGGTTTCTACAATGGTTGCTAGGTTGCAACTGTGGAAGTGGTTGCTATCTTGGTTGCTAAGTACTTGGTAGTCTATAGATGGCTGGAGACATAGCTGATGACAACTCAATGACTCTTTGAATGGCAGAACAGTTAAATAGCTCAAAAACTTAAATTGTTAAATTTTTTAATAGTGAATAATTGTAGTGAAGACTTATTTTGAAACAGTTGTAGGCAGAGCACAGTTGGCTGGAGGCATAGTTAATGTTTAAATTAGAAGTAGAATAGTTTAAATTGCTAAATTATTTAACAGTGAATAAATGTAGTGAGCACTTTTATTTTGAAACTGCTGCAAGCAGAGAAAACAGTTGATGGGAGTCATAGTTGATGACAGCTGTTTGGAATGGTTGAACAGTTAAATAGTTTAATAGTTTAAGTGGTTAAATTATTCACTAGTGAATTATTGTAGTGAAGACTTTTTAATTTTGAAACAATTGCAGGCAAAGAAAACAGTTGGCGGGAGTCATAGTTGATGACAACTGACAGTAGGAATGGCTGAACAGTTAAGAAGTTGAATGGTTTAAATCGTTATTTAATTAATTATTTAATAGTGAATCATTGAAGTAAGAACTTTTATTTTGAAACAGCTGCAGAGGAAACAGTTGATGATAGCTGACAGTTGGAATGGTTGAACAGTTAAATAGTTGAATAGTTTAAATAGTTAAATAGTTTGACAGTGAGTTATTGTAGTGCCGACTTTTATTCTAAAACAGTTGTGGGCAGAAGAAACAGTTGAACAAGATCTGTGTCCTTATATTACAAAGTGTCCTTTCTAAGACCTACGCAATGCAGTTTGAATGAAGTTTCAACGTTAAACGGTTGAAGCTGCATTAAACGCAGAAAACTGGTTTGAAGAAGAAGAGGAAGAAGCAGAAGAATAAGAAGACTTTGGATAACAGAAGTGCGCATTTTCATGCATTCTAATAAGAAGACTACAGGTATTTTCATGCACTCTAACTTCATTTATATAGTGCCTTTCTCAAACTCAAGGTCATGTACAGAAGTAAAGCAAACAAAACAAGGTAAAACAAGCAAGCAAACAAGACATCGGAGGTAGAGGAGAAGAAGAGTGTTCTTGAAACAAAATGGAGTGATTTAAACAAAGGAAGGGAAGAGCAGTCTCATAGAGTTTGAAGAGAGTAAATCCAGAGGCCATGACCAGAGGTGATGTGAGAAGAACACTTAATATGGGTGAAGAGCAGTGATGGGAAAGTTACTCCCAAACAACGTATGTTGTATATTACTGAGTTACTAAATTAAGTTTAAGGTTCACTGTAAAAAGCAGCACTCAGTCTACGAGGATGAGAATACTAAATGAAACAGTACCAGCAGACAGGAGGAGTTTCTTGACTACCAGCCAGAGGGCAGTCTCTGCACTAGGGCATGAACTAGAAAGAAAAGGTTGGACATGGGATGATTGTTGGAGAGAGAAAATGGATCAGAATCTGGTTTCTTTAAGATGGGGGTAACTGCAGCAGTTAGGAATTTAGGAAAGCCTGGCATTGTTCAGCTGGCTTGGAGCAGTCTGATGTGGGAGGTTTAAGGTGTTCACCAACATTCCTGAATCAGTCAATAAATCAATTAATTGGTCAGTAGTCACAAACCATTTGAATAAATTCTTGAACACTGGGATCACGGACCTTTTAAACCCGCTACTGTATGTTCTTCTTTAGTGTTTATAAGCAGAGTGTTACAGTTATTTGCAACACTCTTTGCATTTTTCCAGGTTATGAGATTTATTGATATTATGTGGTTATCCTCTGTGATTGTGTGTACTTATGTCAGAGACAGTAAAGTACCTGTTATGGGCAGGTGGAGAAATAGCCCCTTTGAACAGCCAAATCCCAAGAACAGCATAGATATAGTAAACTACCTGCAATAGAAAAGAGAAGCAACCATTCAACATGCAAATTTCAACAGTTTGGTATTACAGAGATGATATTGGACTTTTGGAATTTTCGTTCAACTCCATACTTCATTATTGACAGAATACTAGTTTACAGCTTCTTCACTATGTTTCTTGTGTAGTTTGGGTCACTGTCTTCTTTTTGAATAAAACCAAAGGTTGTTCATAGTCAGTGCTGATTGTCATAGATGCTATGGAGAAATCACCCAGATTCCCCAACCCTAAATACATACACTGCAGAAAGAATAATCCACACTATTGTTTATTCTAATAACAAAAGATATTACATAGCTTTGTAGGTCGTATAGTTTCAAACAGCTTAAGACAGGTTACTGCAGACTTAAATAACTGTACTTAATGGCGCACATATGTCTAGGCTGTTTTCAAAACCAAATTAAGTTAATCCCCACTTGTCACACTTTTTCTATTCTGAAAAGTCAGCCAATAAAAAGTTGCTAATTGTGAATGTGGTTCTGCTCTGACCGGTGTCCAGCAGTGTTTTGCACTGTATCTTCACTTCAGCTCAATCAAACCTATCAATACCAAAATACATTTACACTCTTAACACAGGAAATGTGTAAAGAAAAAGGCTACAATATCAAAAGCATGAATTCTTGTAACTCAGCCACTCATGTCATGCATACCTCGTAAGCTATTTTAAACAAAGCGATCAGTGCATCATTAGGGATGTGTATTGTTTGGATTATATTGGTACCGATACCAATACCAGTACTGCTCATCGATACTCTTATTGATACTTCACCTTGTAGTGAAGAATGAGGACGTAATAGATATAGACCTCTCTCTATACACACACACACACAGACACACACACACTGTACAGCCTACAGTATAATCGTGAAATTCCCCTCCAAAAAAAAACTCATGTCATGTCAATTACATAAGAATGATATCTTTCAGAAAGGTTTACAGAAAAAATAGTGCATGGGCATGGCATTTGTAATTCAGACTTTAATTTTATATAAGGCCTATATTATCTTTAAGATAATGGATACACTTCAATCCTTTACTTGGTAGGTTATAATATGCAAAATATTTGGAGAAATAGCCTAGAGAAATAGCCTAGATTTATTGAACCATCATAGGCTACACTTGTGAGCAAAGAAAAGGAAACAGTTTTGTCACAAAACAGAGTGAGTCAGTTTATTTTGGGAAAAGGGTAGAGGGAGTGTGTGGATGCTCTTCGAGTGCAGGGTCGGGTAACCGGGACTGGGGAGCAGAGCGTAGGTCGTACACAGGCTGCAGGTCGGGAGCCGGGGCAGAGGAGCTGAGCGTAGGTCGAGGACAGGAGGAGGTCGAATCCAGGGGTTGGAGAGCAGAGCGGAGGTCGTAGACAAGCAGGGGTCAATACCAGGGCTGGAGAGCAGAGCGGAGGTCGTGGACAGGCAGAGGTCGTAACCAGGGACAGGAGAGCAGAGCAGAGGTCGAATCTGTCCGGGGTCGTCAGCGGGAAGGCAATCGATCAGGATATGGAAGACAGAGAACAAAGACAGGCAGGGAAACAGGACGGAGACACGGGAGCAGGCAGATGACAGATTCAGGAGTCAGGGTCTTTAAATGCTTGCCTTGCGTGAGTAGCAGTAGGTTCGCAGACGGTCTGACAGAGAACACTGGGAGACAAGGGATTAAATACACATCAGGAAACCAGCAACAGGTGAGCACGTAATGACTCAATCAGCAAACATGAATGAGTGGGAGGGGCAAGTGATCAGGGAGAAACCGTGTGAGACTGACAGGGAGGCATGACAGAACCCCCCCCCCCAGGGACGGCCCCAAAAGTCCCAAGGAGTGCCACCACCCCGGGTGGGCGGAGGGGGGACCCGGGGGAGGGCTCAGTACTCCTCAGAGCGGTCCGAGGCCCCTGCCTCCTCCCCGGAAGAAGCCTGAGACTCGTCACCATCGGGGTGCAGGATTGGAGCAGGTGCAAGACGAGGAGCAGGATGGGTGACCTGCCAGGCACCTCTTGGACGCCCCCGGCGGAGGGCAGGCTGGTTGGGGTGTTGCCGGTGGAACTCTGTGATGAGGGTACGGTTGGTAGCCATATACGCACTGAAATGGGGACATCCCGGTGGCAGTGCAGGTGAAGGAGTTGTGGGCGTATTCCACCCACAACAGTTGCTGGGCCCAGGAGGTCGGGTTGCGGGACGCCATGCAGCAAGTTCTTGATTTATGCGCTCCGTCTGGCCATTGGACTGAGGATGGAAACCCGATGTCAGGCTCACCGTGGCTCCCAGAAGGTGGCAGAACTCCTTCCAAAATTGGGAGGTGAACTGCGGACCGCAATCCGACACAATGTCTCTGGGGATGCCATGAAGCCTGAAAACATGTAGCTGGACCACCTGGGCGGTGTCTTTAGCAGATGGGAGCTTTGGGAGCGGAATGAAGTGGGCCATTTAACTAAAATGGTCCACAATGGTGAGTACCACCGTGTTCCCACCTGACACTGGCAGACCGGTGATGAAATCCAGGGCAATGTGGGACCAGGGACGTGTTGGAACCGGCAGAGGCTGGAGAAGACCGGCTGGAGGTCGGTTGGAGGACTTGTTCTGGCAGCAGGTGTGGCAAGCCTGGACGTACTCCCGAACATCCTTATCCAAAGACGGCCACCAGAAACGCTGGGCGATCAAGCGGCAGGTGCGGGAAGCTCCCGGATGGCAAGCCAGGCGGGACTCATGTCCCCACTGAAGGACCTGGGAGCGCAGCCGATCCGGAACGAACAGATGTCCAGCAGGGCAGGCACTGGGACTGGGCTGACCTTGGATAGCTTTGAGTACGAGATCCTCAACTCCCCAGGTTAGAGCTGCTACGACGCGGGAGCCGGGCAGAATGGACACAGGCTCCAGTGTGTCGTCCTCCTTTTGAAATTGACGAGACAGGGCATCAGGTTTTACGTTGCGGGACCCCGGCCGGTAGGAGAGGGTGAAATTAAACCTGGCGAAGAATAGGGACCACCGGGACTGTCTGGAATTCAGGCGCTTCGCCGATCGGACGTACTCCAGGTTTTTATGGTCCGTCCACACCAGGAATGGAACAGCTGCCCCCTCCAACCAATGATGCCACTCCTCCAAAGCAAGTTTCACCGCCAGTAACTCCCGGTTCCCGATATCGTAATTGCATTCGGGAGAAGAACGCACATGGATGGAGTTTGTTGTCGTCAGCCGATCGTTGTGACAGGACCACGCCAACCCCCACATCAGAGGCGTAATTTGCAGAAAGCAGTAATTTGGGCATACCTATATGCGCATAAATATACATATATACACATACACACACATATATATATATATATATATATATATAAATATATAAATATATATATACACATACACACACACACATATATAAATAGAGAGAGAGCTGAAAGAGAGAGAGAGAGAGTTGTACGGCATGACACATGAAGGTTGTGTGGCGGCACTAGGCTATAGCAGCATAACTAAGGTATGATGCATGGCAATCCAGCACCACTGCAGGGATGGTCAGTGGCTGCCATGCCTCGCAACTGGGGGCAACAGCAGAGGCAGTCCCATCCAAAAGACCCATGAGAAGTGATGATTTGCCATGCACCATCCCTAACTCTTCCATCCCTAGTAAAGAGGAAGGTTTTAAGTCTAGACTTAAAGGTATTGAGTGTGTCCGCTTGTCGAGTGTGTGTGTGTGGGGGGACTATTCCACAGGAGGGGTGCACGGTAAGAGAAGGCTCTTCCTCCTATCGTAGATTTTGATATTCTTGGGATTACAAGGAGACCAGCATTTTGGGATCTTAGGGTTCTAGGAGGGTGGTAAGGGACAAGTAAGTCTTTAATATATGTTGGTGCATCACCCTTGAGGGCTTTGTAGGTTAGGAGGAGTATTTTAAAATCAATTCGACTTTTAATAGGGAGCCAATGTAGGGTATGTTATGTATGTATGTTCATATTTTTTAGTCCTGGTCAGTGTTCGGGCCGCAGCATTTTGTATTAGTTAGG
Organism: Tenualosa thibaudeaui; assembly: GCA_027481765.1. Taxonomy (NCBI): domain Eukaryota; kingdom Metazoa; phylum Chordata; class Actinopteri; order Clupeiformes; family Clupeidae; genus Tenualosa; species Tenualosa thibaudeaui. The sequence continues at coordinate 73,253 of JAIFZK010000174.1, forward strand.
TTTAGGTTTTTGATGCAAGTATTGCTACACCCAGAGAACAGAGCATTGCAATAATCGAGCCTGGAAGTAATAAATGCGTGTATTAATTTTTCAGCATCCTCAAAGGATAGGAACTTTCTAACCTTAGCAATATTTCGTAGGTGGAAAAAAGATGTTTTTGAAATGTGTTTTACATGACTATTTAGAGAGAGGTCCTGGTCAATAATTACCCCGAGGTCTTTAACTTTTGCATTACATGACAGTGACAGGCCACAAGTTTTGGTGATGGGGTAGAGTGTTGGTCAGCTGTTTAGGGCCAATCATCATAACTTCAGTTTTATCAGAATTTAAACAAAGGAAATTATTAGTCATCCAGGTTTTGATGTCTAGGAGACATGCATCAAATTTAGTCATTGGCATATAGTCATTAGGCTTCATAGAAAGGTAAAGCTGGGTATCATCAGCATAGGAGTGGAAAGTAATACCATGTTTCCTTATAACAGATCCTAAAGGTAACATGTACAGGGAGAACAGCAGGGGACCTAGCACTGAGCCTTGGGGTACACCAAACTTTACTTTAGTATGGGTTGATGACTCATTATGAGCGTGTACAAACTGGTAGCGACCAGAGAGGTATGATTTGAACCAGGCTAATGCAGTGTCTTTGATGCCTATCATGTGTTCAAGTCTGTGTAGTAGGATACCATGGTCAATAGTGTCAAAGGCAGCACTAAGATCCAGTAGGATTAATATTGATATATATCCATTATCAGATGCGATAATTCCTGATAAACCGTCTGTAAAAGTTTGCAAAGCCCAGAAACTGTTGTAACTTTTTCTTGTTTTCCGGAACGGGCCAGGAGGTGACCGCCGACACCTTAGCAGGATCCATCTGAACACTCCCCTCTGCCACGATGTACCCCAGGAAGGACACGGTCTTTGCATGAAACTCACATTTCTCCGCCTTGACAAACAGTGAGTTCTCCAGGAGGCAACGAAGGACCGGGAGAAGTTCGGGAGAAGATGAGGATGTCGTCCAGGTACACAAACACAAACCGGTTCAGCACGTCACGCAGCACATCATTCACCAGGGCTTGAAAAACCCCGGGGGCATTAGTTAGCCCGAACGGCATTACCAGGTACTCATAATGTCCAGTAGGTATGTTAAATGCCGTCTTCCATTCGCCGCCCTCCCGGATCTGCACCAGGTGGTACGCATTGCGGAGATCAAGTTTCGTAAAGACCATGGCCCCCTGGAGCAGTTCAAAGGCAGAGGCAATCAAGGGTAAAGGGTACCGGTTCTTTATTGTTATTTCATTTAAACCACGGTAGTCAATGCATAAAGATCCGTCCTTCTTACCCACGAAGAAGAAGCCGGCCCAGCAGGAGAAGAGAATGGCCGAATGATACCCGCCGCTAAAGCGTCGGAGATGTATTCTTCCATGACCTGTCTCTCAGGAGCGGAGAGAGAGTAGAGGCGGCCACGGGGGGGAGCAGTACCTGGAAGAAGGTCAATGGTCAATCATAAGGTTGGTGCAGCGGTAGAGAGGTGGCCTTGGTTTTGCTGAAGACCTCCTGTAGGTCTTGATAACACCTGGGCACGTTGGACAGGTCCGGAGTGGGACTTGTGGGTTCAGAGCGGGCAGGAGATGATGCAGCAAGCAGGCAAGTCTGGTGGCAGTCCACTCCCCACTCCCGGACCACCCCAGTTCGCCAGTCCAGATGTGGATTGTGCTGGCGTAACCAGGGGTAGCCCAGGATGAGGGGCTGATCCGGAGAGCAGAGCAGGTGGAAACGGATAGTCTCCTGATGGTTACCGGAACAGCTCATCTTCACCGGTTCCGTGACACGAGTTACCGTGCCCAACAGGTGACCATCCAGGGCTCGGGCAGACAACGGGACAGGGAGTGGATGATCCTGCAGACCCAGCCGTTGAGCGAAATTGGAGTCCAGGATTTACGAGTCTACAAGGGCAGCCAGGGTGTGTGTGGAGCCCTGGAGGTGAAGCGTTGTAGGGAGTAGAGGTTTACCATCTTTGGAAGACTGAGTAGTCATCGAGCTCAACCGGACTCTTCCTACGTCTGGTGAGCTTGACCCTTTTACCGGGCAAGAAGAAACTCTATGTCCGTCTCCTCCACAGTAAAGACAGAGGTTAGAGGAGATCCGACGTTGGCGTTCAGCCGGGGATAGAGGGGCACGCCCAACCCCCATAGGCTCAGGCATGGCTTGCCCACCGCAGGACGGGGCTGCGGACTGTGAGGTGGCCTCCAGACAGGCTGGTGGATGGTCTGGTCGGCTGCCCTCTCTCGTGGCGACGTGCCTGGACTCTCCGGTCGATGCGGGCTGTCAGGGCGATTGCTTCATCGAGGGTCGATGGCGGGGTGTGGGAAACCAGCTCGTCCTTCATGTAGTCTGTCAGGCTATGGAGGTACGCATCTACCAGAGCCCCCATATTCCAACTGCTTCTGCTGGCTAATGTTCGGAAATCAATGGAGAAATCCGCGATCGTCCGCTTCCCCTGCCGGATGCTCATAAGGTCATGGGAAGCCTCACCCTGTGTCAAAGACTTTTAAAAGTTTGTCAGCGAACAGACTAAAAGAAGCACAAGCCGGTGTGTGGCGCTCAAACTCGGCCGTTCCCCACAGCCGGGCTCGGCCAGACAGGTGATTGATGGTATACGCCACCTTGGTAATATTTGTAACAGGTGAGCACGTAATGATTCAATCAGCAAACATAAATGGTCTGTACTGGTTCTAACTGGTCCCTTCTTATTTTCTGCTAGTTTGTCCAGTTAGAAAGACCATTTGAAACCATTTAAGATCCATTAGAAACATCACAGCTACTGGGCTGGGGCTGCTCACCAGTTCAGTCTCGTTCAAACCAGTAGGATGTAACTGGTGTCTGCCATTTTTGGCATTTAAAAAGAGAAGCTTATTAAACCACCTAAATTATATATTTTCTAAAACCTTTATCATCCAGATTTGAATGAACTTGCTTTTGGATGCCAACTCTTCCTCCATACCATGCACATTACATAGACCTCTATTATATATCCATGACCCATTTGGTCATTACAGGCAGGCCCATTCTAACTGTGTATTCTATGAAAGTGAAAACAGCTAAAACATCCTATCAAGGCAATTATTAGTCTATAGGTTTTCTTCGATTTCACATGATAACGCTCACCAGTGGCCAGTCCATATACACCATCACCAACAACAGAGTCCCATAGCAACGTTTGTGTGAGTTTTGGCACATTTACAGTTCAAAGCTCTTATTGGCCGATGAGGCTGCAATTGGAATGCGGGACTGGAGCTGTCCCTGACAGGACGTATAAAATCACCCAACATGCCCAATGTCACACGATCAGCTAGTAAGCTACATAGCGTACTGTCACAGTTGGATGACTTTAATGTACTGCTAACTGTAACGTAACATCTTTGACTGGTAGTGCGGTATCCACTATTTCATGTCTTATCTTCTCCCTAGTTGCTATATAAAACTCTGGTTAACAAACATATTCAAATACTCACACTTCCTGCTCCCCTGAACCGACATGACTGCTCCTATGCGGAAGCGCACACTGCAATAGGCTTGCATTTCTACCCATCCTGGGACAGAGGGCGCAGGTCAACGCACTAGGGGTGTTACGGGTTATATGGTTATTCTGTATATTGCCATGTGGGTAGTAGGAAATATGTGAATTTAGTTTAACCTTGTATGTGGGTCCAATGATGGTCATCGTAATATCTTGTTAATTTTGAACTGTAAAACTGCATTATTCCTGTGATTATTGCCTGTCCTCCCCCAGCCTCGTGGTATAGCCTGACTAAGCTGATTGGGTCAATTGAGCTGTTGGGTTTGGTTTAGAAGGTTTTAAAGGGTGTCTCATTCTGCATTGGGGGTGAGTGGGGGTACCTAGAGTGACCAAATTTCTGGCAAGCAAATCGGGGACACTTTGATACTCAGCGAATAAGATGTCAGTTTTTTACTCTTTGCAGTGATAAAAGGGGGACATTTTTTTGAAGAAAAAAGACAAAAAAGATATTTTGCAGTTTGCCCATTATAGCTTAGGAAGTGCATATTCAGTGTGTGTGTGTTTGGGGGAGGGGGGTGTCTTACTGGTTGTCAGTGGTTGGGGTACTTAGATCAATTCTAGGGCGTGCACAAAATATCTGTGAAAGGGTTCTTAGCTCTCACCAGCATAAAGATAAACTTCAGATAGAGACGTGGAAACTATCACCAATACAACCAAATTGCCACTACATTGTGATGTATATAATATGTGTTCACAGTTTACTTAGCAATAATTATCCAAAAAGCATAATTGTTATAGCAAGCTGTCAGTGCTGCAAAGGGTACTTGATAGGATATAGAGTGTCTCGGCGTAAAAGTAGTTAAAGGTTAAAAGTTAAAGCAGTTAAAAGTTTGGCAACCACTGGCCTAGGCTATGGCCTATCAACCACAACTGGAGTAAAAATCAAGTATTAATAGTAAAATCAAGGCATTGACTGATAAACTTATTGTAGGCCAGCTGCAGCATAGGTCAGTATGTTTGCACGCACGGACAGATCTGTCCACTTCCTTTATTTAAATGAAACCCACCATAGTCAGCATGCGGGCGAGCAGTTCAGTGACAGTACAACATTCCTTGTTATTCTATGTGCTTGATACCATGGTCTACAGTGACATCAGACTACAGCATTATTGAAATGAAGGTGAGTGAAAACAGGTATACAAGGGCTTGCGTGCGTGTTTGTTTGCATTTGTCTGGTTCATTTCACAGATAATCTCCCGTAAAGCTGCTTCAAAGAGAAGCAATGTGTAATATCAGCAAACACCAACAAAGGGGAGGACCAGATCAAACCAGATTCTTTCATATAGGATCACTTTCATATGGGGAGTACCCATATGGGCAAGTCCAATTAAAAACATACTAATTGATGAGGATATCCTGTGTGCCGGAATGCAAAATGCATCTAAAAAGCACCCAAACACATTAGATGCAATGGAAATAAAAGGTCTTTTGTGATGGCAATTAAAAAAATGAGGTAGGTGGAAATACATAATATAGAAAAATAAACAAGGTAGACATCATATTTTGACCAAATAAATGATATAAGGCAAAACTCTAGTTTTAGATTTAGATCTAAGCTTAAAAGTTATGCATAACTTATTTGAAAAGCACAACAAAAAATGTTAAATGTTACAGTGGTAAAATTTGCTAGGCTGATCAATGCCACATTTAATGTCCGGCTGTGCAAGAACTATGAAACAAAACTTGGTACTTACCACATAATAATTTAAAAAGGGATTTTATCTTAATGAAAACAAAACCTCAGTTGCCAATCCTAGGCTTAGCGTAATGTAATAGCGAAATTTAATTTGAATTGCGATTGTGACAGTACCAACACTTGTTAGAGAGCAAAAAACTTCAAAACAATCTAATTGGTCTTGGGCTACTTACTCTTCCATCAATACAGAAAAATAAATTAATAATCTAGGCTATATCAGCAAATTAAATCCCAATCTATCTCCACAGGGAAAAAATGGTGTGGGGTGCAAGTAAATGATGGTTATCGGCTGCAGTGGAAGACGCAAAAAGGAATGAAGGGATGAATTCCTCGGGCATAGCCTCCTTCGTAGCTTTCTTTCTGTCAGATTAACTGACTGTGATATGACCATCACATATCTTTCTTAATTATAAATTATTATACAAATTAGGATTATTTGTGACGTCATCTTTATAGATTAGTCTACTTTGTTGGCCTACAACTAAGGTATTTGTCTTTTCTTTTGTTGTGCTATAAATCTAACTTCTTTTACTGTGGACTTGTTGTCAAAAGGTCTGTTGTGTTGCTCCTCCTGACACTTTTCTCTGATTCAGAACTGACAGTGACTTGTGACAGGAAAGATAATTTATTCTGAATGGAATGCATCTTAAAGCAACTAAGCATTATGTTTGTTGAGCTACTAAAAACATTGTTGTTGTTCTCTTGAGGTTGATGATGCCACAGAGTCACTCTGTTCTACGCTGAGCTCCTGCTTGGATCACATGTGCCTTCTGTCTACCAGACTTGCTTGATCCACTTGATCCACAGTCACAGCGTGGCTTAATGGCTCACTTTGTTCAATACGCACCAACCTCAGAGCTGCTGAGAGGAAATGGCACAAAACTAAGAACTAAGAATTGTGTATGACTGATCTAACACAATTCCAGGAACTCCTGTCATCCTTCTCATCCAGTGTCATTTCTGCGAAAAAGGCTTTCTACCATGACAAGATCATCTACTATGACAAGATCATCAAAGATTTACATTGAACTCCACTGGCTACCCTCAGCCGCTTGCATCAAATTCAAATTCATGGTGGCTTACAGTGTGATTGATGGTTCTGCTCCCATCTACCTGAATACTCTCCCTATGTCACCCGCCGACCAATTCGCTCCTCCAAGGAACGTTATCTAGCATGGCCAACACCTCGCGCAGGTCAATCCAGACTCTTCTCATGTGTTGTTCCACGCTGGTGGAATGACCTTCTAAGCGCTACCAGATCAACAGATACCCTCTCCACCATCAAGAAACTCTTGAAGACCCAGCTCTTCTAATAAAATTTCCAGGCTTGAATTCTGAATACCAGGAATGCATCTCTTAATCTCTCTTTGTACTGCAATTTTATTACACTATTGCACTTTCAACTTAAAATACTGCAAATTTTATGTTAGCAATATGGACTATTTGACTATTTTTTCATGGTGTTGTAGCTTGAATGTTATCCTCTTTTGTAAGTCGCTTTGGGTAAAAGCATCTGCAAAATGCAAAAATGTAATGTAAATGTAATGTGTGTTTCCCTGTACTAATGTGAGTAAGTTGGGACTGGCCGGGTGAAAATCGGAGACATTTTCAGGGACAAATCCAGCCGGAGACAGGTCTTCAAAAATGGGGACTGTCATCGGAAATAGGGGATGTCTGGTCACTGTAACCTAGATGACAGCATTGCTGTCTGGAATAGGTGTAGTGGTGACTGGTGAGTTAGTATAATGGCTGTAGCTAAAGTTAGCTGATGGTTGTAGCTAAAATTGTCTGCATGTATGCATGACAGCCAGCAAGTTCTAATAAAAGCATAGTTGTACTTACTTTCTGTTGTTAACTGACATAGGTGAAAGGGCAACTAGTTGCCCACATTAGGTTCTTTGTCACCTTTACCAATGACTAACATCTTCAGCTGGCAAGGACGCTAGTGAATGAGCTAAGTTATCCTGTCCCCTCCTCCGGTGTGCAAATTTGTGTTTGTGCCTCCGTTTCATTATCCCAATATACACAAGGCATGAGCACATTATTTTAGCTATAGACATTACATTAGTTATTTTTATTGATGCTCGGCAACAATCATTGATCTTCACACATTGACATGAAGGATGGTAGCCAATGTTAGCTTTTGAGAAATGCATCTGGCTATGTTGTGGTCTTCGCGCAGCATTTTTGGACGCATACCAAGTTGACAATGCACCTAGGACAGTTTAAACAACATAAATAACTGAAAGCATTGCTCTCAGAAATGAGTAACACTCCATCTAAATTGTGTTAGGTATTGCTACTAGCAGGGCACCTGATTGACTTGCAGCCAAAATGAACCTCTTTCAACCATGGTGGCATAAGGAGCTTTTTTTGTGGGCGTTACGGGGTGTTAACCCCTTGGTCACACAGGCAACAAAAACATAGATGCATGGCAACGAGCTACCAATCTTTTTCAATGATAGCCAGCGACGGTGGCAAGTGGAAGCAATTTGGCCACACATCACCAGATGGGCAGGGAAAAAATAGAAAAGCTGTATATTTTATGCAAATATTGGGTGACAAATTCAGGCATTTTTTCATAACGGCCAATCCAAGTGAAGGCATGCGTGACGAGGCTTTAAAACTGAATTTTGATAAAAAATTAAAAAAATGGCAGTGCTAATGCAACAATCACTATTTATGTTTTAAACTAAAAAGTTTGGGATTGATGACTGTTTATGAGCTAGCAACACCTCCTCAGCCACAAGTGTGGCCTGCTCAAATCGCCTAGTCACCGGTACATGTGACTATAGTTTAACCAGACTTGCTGTCTGTATCTATGCCTACATGCTACGCTACAAACGATGCTAACTTTATGTGCAAGCGATGCATTGTGGCTGTGTTTATGGCTGTCAAATCCCTCTGCTGTAAGTTAACAACATTGGACAACTAGTTCGCAGTGTTTGTAGTAATGTTAATATCACTTGACATATAGCTCATTTGTGTTTTCTAACAAACTTCTACTTGTGCTATATACAAAATATATACCCCTCAGTAGCACTAACAAACTAAAACAAACTTCTCAACAATAGCATTTTTACATGGTATAAGGTATGAATTTCAGCACGGTTCATTCATAATGTGAAAGTGTAGGCGTTATACTGTTAAACTATGACAAGCTGCTGCGACAAGCGACTGCTTTTCCTATGGAGAGTCACATTCAGGCAGTGTGATATGATGCTAGCCAAATTAAATTGCTTTAGTCAGTGATACTGTATTACTTATGACAACAATCCCTGCATGTAGATGACGGGGGTGTTCTTTGAAGACTTCTTATTCTTATTAGAGTGAAAATGCACTCTACTGTTATCCACAGGCTTCTTATTATTATTGTTACAATGCATGGCATTGCAAATCCAGTTCTTAGGTGTTTTCATTCTTCCAGGTGTTTGTGCACAATAATTAAATAACCGTTTTACCTAGAAACTTCATCCTAACTTTATCTTGTAGGTCTCAGAATTTCTAGGTGTGCTATCCATTTTTGACCTCTCTACCGTTTTTTTTTTTTTAAATATCTGTGATAAACGAGTGAAAAAGTCCCACTGAAAATGAATGATGGAACTTTTGAATTCCACAAGAATTCTATTTCCCATCGTTGTCTCCCTAGCTACCTACTCCTCACAAAATTCCACAGTCCTTTCTACAGTCTGTTCCGATCAAACTATGAAACATTTTTAGAAGTTATAGTGTTTTATCAGCCTTTTACTACAATAAACAATAATTTGGCAACTGTCAACAGTATATAACTACCAACTTTTCCTAGCAACAGCCTAGCAACCACCTCAACTGTAAACAGCCCTAGCAGTAAAAAACATACAAAAATCTGAAGTACCCTTGTTACTTCCTGACAAAATCTCAAGTATCCTTGCTACTTCCTGACAACCACTTGCATGACCCTGCAATAAACATAGGAGCTAACATCCTTTAACCATCAATGTCACTGGTGGAGCCAACTATCTCCAACTATCTCTACCAATTAAACTACAAAAACATTTGTATCAGGAGCAATATGACAGCCACATGCAGCGTCCAACCATCTCCACCAATTTAACCACTGAAACATTTTTATTAATCAGAAGTTTAACAGCTGCCTCCAACAATCCCCAACAAATTGTTGATTGTAATTAATAAACAACAAACAGCCACTGACTGTGTCTTACAATCTACCTGTCCTACCATTTCTCCCAATGAATTAATACTGCCAAATAATGCTTTCTAATAGGAGCTTAGGCAAATAATGTACATTATTAACAGCTTGTGCGTGAGCTTCTATTCACAGCCATCACTGCATGTTGACTATGAAATTGCCCAAATGTAATTTCGTGCTATTGCAACCACTTCAACAATGATGACCTAGCAACCAACATGGCAAGTAACATAAATCCACTAGTGACTTCTTAATAAATAAATTATATCAGAATACAACTGGATTCTCTTTCAAACTTCTTTCTAATGAAGAGATATCATAAGGAAAAAAATCAATGTTATATAATTACATTTACTCACCACAAGGATTCCAGCAAAAGCCCGTAGATTTTTCACCAAGTCAACTAGAGTACTTGCAACCAAAGTCATTAACTGTAAACAAACATTTTGTGATGGTATCAATAAATAACTGATACTGACACTGATTTAAAAAAAGTCTTGGGCATCATATAACAGTAAGTAATAAACATATTTTTGTGGTCTCATATGAAGGAAAACACAGCACAATGTTCACTTTGTTCTTAGGGTCCTGACATGCACTTTTTGTTCCAATGTCAGTCTGAGGCCATCATTGGCTTTGTTGTTTCATCAGATCTAGACCAAGATTAGGGTACTTGGTCTAGTTAGAATTCCTGGTGGCGTGGTCAGACATGCCACACAAACATCTTGGCAGGGCCACCAAAAATATACACCTCTGGTAAACCTCTATATTGTACAACTGGGTGGGAATTTGGTTTCAGTATGCCGCACTGGAATTTGTAAAACCAAATTTATGTTTGTTGTATACTGTATATACAAAGGCCATCCTTCCTATGGAAAACAGCCAAAACTGATATTAATATATGTTACCTCTTCTGACGGATTTGTGTAGGTAACTACATTGCTTTAACATTCCATTTGCATAATTTAAGAAGTTGTTGTTATGTAATTTAAAAGTTCCATAGAAATATCACATCCAACAAAATTAGGCAAGAACGTTATGGCAAAGCATGTTCATATCAACATGACACATAATGTACAAATTGTCTCTGTTCTTTTGTTTTAAATGCTTAAATGATGTGTTAGAACTGCGTTCAGTTGCATCCACAAAACCTATGCAAAACAGTTGAAATTTATTTAACACTTTATATTAGCACACACAGATCCGCCATTAACAAGCTACTTATTAACATGCAAATTAATAACGTACTAGTCATTTGTTAGTCATTACACATCACTTATTAATACCATATTCTGCATGAGCTTATTCTACCCATAGTAGACCAGTAACTAAGAAATTTGCCAATATTACTTCCTAATTACAACTTATTCATTGTAAGTTAGTTGTTGTATATGAATTATGATATTAATATGCTTTGCTCAGTAAGGGTCTTATAAGGTGCTAGTACAACAGGAAATGGTTCTCTCAGGAACAATTATTCTCAGCCAAAAAAATGTAATTAGGACTTATTTGGACAAGATTAGAACTTGTAGCTTTGGGTTTTGTTGCTATGAATAGACCTTTTTCTCAGTATTACTGAAGGAGAATAACTGCTCCTGTTGTACTACCATCTTATAAGCCCCACACTAACAAAAGCAATTCATATGCAACAACTAACTTACTATCTGCGAATAAACGAATAAACGAATAAACAGTAATTAGGAGTTAATATTGGAAGAACAGAGTTAACAGTCTGTTATGGGTAATTTTATGTGCAGACTTAAAGCAACGCTGGTGTTTTAACATCAGTTATCAGTGACACCATGTAAAATAACCACTGGTACATTCATTGTTGAGGCTGATACAATGCAACCCTCTATCATTTTTTGTAAATATCTTGCTTATATCTTGGGTTACCTTTATGTCAGAGATGATCCTCAGGAAACGAAAAACAATAAGCATGTTGATCAGACGAACCATCTCCCACAGAGACATGATGCCTTGCTTTTCTTTCCTACAGAAGAACAAATATGTCAATAAATACATCATAATAAACCTCCACAGTGCGTCACTGAGTCCATCATGACATTACATAGGGTTTTGGAATCTCCCCTTCTAAACTTTGATTATTCACCCTATTCACCTCATGTTATCTTCTCACAGAGAAAACCATGATTGACAAAGGGGTCAAAAATGGGTGGGATTTTGATGATGCACTGAGGAGGCCTATGGAGCACAATAGTGATTTACTGTTTTAGAAGTAAAACTTACCGGCCGAAAAAAGGAAGCTTGTATGTGGCAAAAATTGAAATCTGGAGAATCTAACACATGACAGAAAAATCTCCTAAATTTTCACTGTAGCGTAAAGACCAAGATGAAAATAGTTTTTAATGATTAAAATTGCATATTATATACACAGACTGTAGCTATACCCAATGACCATATTCATACCAAGAGTAAAATGGTGAGCATCCCATCAAAGATATTAATTCTGTAGGACAGATAACCTCTCCAACCAAGAGCAAAGGTTTTTAGTGACATCTCCAAAAGGTACAATAAAATAAAAATACAGTTGATGACCTGCAAAGCAAGATTATATTGTTAAATGCCAAAACATAGCTATCCTAAATATCACAGAACTTATACTAAATAGTATCAATTGGGTGTGTCAATACCTCTAAATAGTCATCACGTTCTGTAACTGTTTTTTCAGAGTCCAGAACTAAAACAGTCTGTGAAGGAATGGAAATACAATCAGAAGAGTGGAGGAACTACAAAAAGCAAATAATAATTAAAATGATACAGATTTTTGAGAAACTATTGAGATGCTTGGTATTACGTCTACAGGGAGTTCAGTGACATCCAATTGTAAATCTGTATTTGGTCTCTCCTGACAGCTTGTAAGGAACAAATTTGATTTGCCCACTGCTGCCTGTATTTCATCATTTGGGGTGAACATCAGATGGAGAGTCAGGCCTTCTTGTCCAACTTAAGTGCCTGACCTTACAGATATACTTCTGAATGAATAGACAAAAAATCCCACACAAAGTCTTAGATTCATTCACATTGATCCCAACTAGATTTGCACATAATTTGGGCATCATACTTGGACTTTCCTATTCTGAACATATTGCTGCAGGCACTAAGTCTTACATTCCACAATATCAAGAAGATCAGACTTTATCTCAGTTGGTATTTAGCTCAATTACTTGTACAGGTTAGGGTCTTTTCAAAACAGGATTACTGCAACACACTTTTGTGTAGGGGGGGGGGGTGGCTACAATGGATAGAAAGCTACTCTGCTACATTTACAAGAATACAAGGATTCCATCCATATTGCCACATGGATATGGTAACTGAGCGTAAAAAATGCAGTGAAATTGTAAAAAGGCTATTTGTGCATGATGGGGAGGAGGGGGGGGGGGGGGCACAGGATAAAGTGCATATAGTACATAAAGTGCATAGGGGAGGTGGATAAGGGCTTCAGTAAGATGATTGGTGGATGATGTAAAGATGAAGAATAGTGTTGACAATGGGCAAGAGCTATGTTGCTTGCTTGGGGGGGGCAATTACAATACTCCCACACTTTAAAAACAAGGTGCACCCAAAAGCAACTGCGGCAAGGAAGAACTCTGAAAACTCATCAGGAAGAAACCTTGGCTTAAGGGGCCAACCCAGAACTGCCAGGGGTCATGCAGGAAGAGGGAGTCTCTGTGTGTGTGGAAGGGGGGTATTCCTGAGGATGTGCCATAGGTGATATCTGGGGTGAAGTGGGGGGTGGCAGTTACAGTGTGTATGGGGACAAGGGGGCGTTATGGTGAAGGCAGGGGTGGACGCAGTATGCTGTGTGTATGTATGGGTGGGAGGGGCTTGCTGATAGGGAGCAGTGGGGTGGAGGGGGGGCAGTGTGCTGTGTATATGAGAGAGGGGCTTACTGGTGATGCAGTGGGGTGGAGGGTGGGAGGGGGTAGTGTGCTGTATGTATGTATAGATGGGAGGGCAAAAAGGCAGGGTAAACAAGGTTTTTAGGTTGATGAGGGGGTGTAGAAAAATGTTGGAGAGATAATAGTAATATCTTTACTATTTTTTGTCCAAACACCACCAAACTTGGTAATACAATCACCTATACCATTAGCAAGACCCATACCAAATTTGAGGTCAGTCAGTGAGTGGTTCTAGAGTTTTGTGTGGAACAGGACAGCCAGGCACACAAATGCATAGACAAATGTTTCTTACATTTATAGATAGAAGTGTCTGCCAAAAATCTATAAACCTAAACACTATAAAAATCTTCTGGAAAAAATTTTTACCATTAGAGTGGCTGTTACAAATGCACAGGAAGGACCAACAAATGAATACCTATGGATTTTAAATTGAATGTCACTGAAGTTCCTGTGGGTGTATTAGGGGGCATCCACAAGGAATGGGTCCGCACACTTAAATCTTTTTTTCTTTTCTTTTTTTTGGCACAGAGTTATGTTTCATTCAGTGGACCAATAAAAAAATGCTGAAAAGTGCTTCTATGCCAAAAAGAAATAAACAGAAAAAAAGATTTTAAGTGTGCGGGCTGATTCCTTGTGGGTTACTGGTCAGCTTTTGTCCTGCACTTGGGCTTGGGATGTGAATAACTCTTTCTTTGTAACTGCAATAACAGGCATCCTCATACTTTTGCCTATAGAGTGCATAGGCTATCATGATAAATGAAAACTAAATTAACTGAATAGCCTGCAAAATACAAATATATAACATCTAATATATATGATAGCAGAAAAATAAACTTCATCATATTCTTCTGTACTGAAGTACCTGTAATCTTTGTTGAGATATTCATATGGTTAAAATGATTCAAAGTGAGTTTAACAACAATAGGTTCAACTCACACATATGCAGATGACATTAGCCAGAGCCAAGGCATTACCCAACACAGTGACAGAATAGTGACTGAGTACACTTTGCAGCCGTTGTAAGTACATCTGATTGTACTCTGGCTTCGGAGGGTGCTGCACAGAGGGTATGGAAAAAAATTAGCGTTGAATTTATATCAAAATTAATGTCACTAATACAGCTCTCCATCCGTCATACCTATTCTTCTCTATATAATATCTCACAATTTCTTAACTCCTATGGCAAACCACATATTGCATCCATTAAAACTGTTCCATAAAATAACTTTAGGCTATATGTTAACAAAATCAAATACATTCTAGCATGCCTGGTGTTTCCTCAAGTAGCCTAATCGCTTCCTCCCTAGTGATAGCATATTTATAGCTGTAGCAACTAACCTACGTAGCCTATGCAGATGCTTATAATACATCAAACTTCATGCAAAATCAAACCAGTGACAAAATAACAATATATGATATTAGGCATATATCTATATCTATAATTTTTATATTGTTACCTAACAACATATATCGTTTTGTTGCTGGTGATTTTTTTTGTTTTTTGCATTTAGTTTGAGTAATTATAAATGTCTGTAGTTGTATATTCATATAGATGAAAACTATATGCTATATGCTAAAATGCTATTACTAGGTCTAAAGCTATGCATCAAGGAAGCAGCAGGCATGATAATGAATGTGCTTTGTTAACATAGCCTTAAGTTAATGTTATGGAGCAGTTTTAGGTTGAAGACCTTCCAACATGGATGCAATAGTGGATATGACATTTAATTCACGAGAAAGAGATAAGGAAACTTGATTCAGAACATAGCACTGATCAGTCAGTTTAGCTGGATATCAGGTAGCATATAGATGGCACGCACATTCTGTCACATACAGACACCCATGCAGTCTCTCAGTATTAAATATTCAAAATAAAGTTGTTGCTTTTTCCCCTCCTAACATTGTGTACGTCACTGTTACCCATTGTAAGGTATCTGGTAACAGTACAAATGTCAAATGAACCTAAATACTACAGTAAATATTTATAATTATTTATAGTTACTTTTTTTTGGTCAACTATCAATTGTTCAGGGCCAGTCTCCCCTAGAGCAAGGTTAAGTGCCTTGCTTGGGGCACAACGGTGGCAGCTGGGATTTGAACCCACAACTTTTTCAGCCTACTTGCACACTAGCCAGGTTCATTAACTGCTATGCTCCTACCACCCCTGTATATATTAAAATATTAGTTAAACTTATGCAACTTCATAAATATTTTATAATTAAAATCAGCAACTTTGTTATTTCCAATGAAGAATGATTCCCATTGAAATGAGCAGATTCTGTTTACAAGAAAAGAAAACAATAAGAAAAGTATAAAATAATAATAAAATAACAGTATATGTTAATAGAAAATACTTTACTTTACAGATCGATAATAAGTGGCTAATTTTATGGTAATATATACATAATTTCATGTTAATACTATTTTTTTGCCACTGATAAGTAAATACCATGCAGTTTCCAAACAATTACTGTGCAGTTTTTACAATAACAATGCAAACTGCGTTGATTTAAAGGTATAATGAAATGGTAATTATTTGAAGTAAATGTGTAATTACGTTATTACCATCTGCTATGTGAAACATGCTACCATATGCTGAAATTACTGAATATAACAGACAAATATCTGGACTGCAGAACGTTTATTAACTTTTTTTTAGCCATAACAAAACATCCCTTTGACATCTTTAGCTATCTTAATGAAGCTGACTTGGCAAACATAAGTCAACATCTGTGGCTACATTGTTTATGTATAAATAACACAAATAATTTGAGCACATAATAACACACAATAATTTGAGATGATGACTTATGTTTGTCAAGTCAGCTTCATTAATATAACTAAATATGTCAAAGGGATGTTTTGTCGTGGAGTAAAAAAAAAAAAGTTAATAAAAGTTCAGATATTTGTCTGTTGAATTCAATAATTTCACCACATGGTAGCCTATTTCACATAGC
Organism: Tenualosa thibaudeaui; assembly: GCA_027481765.1. Taxonomy (NCBI): domain Eukaryota; kingdom Metazoa; phylum Chordata; class Actinopteri; order Clupeiformes; family Clupeidae; genus Tenualosa; species Tenualosa thibaudeaui. The sequence goes on from JAIFZK010000174.1 coordinate 89,595, forward strand.
AGTTGGTAATAACGAAGTAACTGAATGGAAATAGGTGATTATGCATTTTACAGCCCTGATACTGTGTAGTTTCCTTAAAACTACCACATTTATTTCAAGGTAAGTACACAAAAACAACACTAAATATCCTAAGGAGGATACTTGATGGGTATGTCACCACAGCTGAGAAATTAAGTAGGAATAGACAATAGTGTATTTTACAGCATTGATACCATGCAGTGTCTGTGAAATCACTTCATTTGTTTCAGTGTATTAACAGAAACAATATGTCATTTTACCATCTAACCACTATAATGACTTGGTTAGTTACTTTCATCACTGTGTTGTTATGTCATAACATTTGATAGTAACCATGTACTTACCAACATTTTACACCTTCATAAGACTGCTATGCTGGTGTAACTACAGACATATTACTACACAAATAAGTAAATCCTGAGCTTTATAATTTCACTAATTACACATTTACTCCACATAATTAACATTTTATTATACATTTAAATCAAAGCAGTTTGCATTGTTATTATCTGGAAACTGCACATTAATTGTCTAGAAACATGGTAATTACTTGTAATATGTGGTTAAAACTTAATATTACCATGGAATTATGTATATATTAACATAACACTTATTAACGATCTGTAAAGTGCTACCGAATTTACTATTAAGCTTGTAAAATGAATAATTAACTGTAAAGTAGTAAGTTAATGAACACAATCTAATATCAAGGTAACTCTTAAATTAGGGAAAACATAAACATTGGTAAGTATTAACAAACATCAACTCAATATTAGATAACAGCCTCTTTGCAGTGTCTTAAGATAGTAAAATACAGTTTTTATACAATTAATTAATTCTTAAAAAAGGTGAAAAATACTAACTTATGTTAAATAGATACATTGGTAATAGTTAACTATTACCAAACTATTAGCTAATGGCTACCTTGCTATTTTGTTACCAAAATTGGTGCTCAAACCTGACCTTTGACCCTTATCTGAAAGTTCCTGTACTCTGCCTTTGTATTGTCTGCAGAACATAATAGGTCATAACAAGGCAAAAGGCTGTTTATTTTTTGTTTGCTGCCATATGCCTAAATATTGGCCTAGTTTATGATAACAACAATTAAATATAGCTGCAAGCAGCAATGAATGGGGTCCAAGTCTTAAGGATTTCTGTTAATTATGTGATATTAAGCTTCGTGTTTGGCCATGAATGCCAGTATGACAATGAACACTTTGATTCTTGTTGATATAGTCATGGTGGAGATGGAATTTGAACCCACTATCCATGATCCATTACAAGCAATGTACATTTTGTGGCCTCTGGAACTTTTTTTGGCATAACATGCAGACGACTGTACCAATTACCAACTATAACTTCATCAGTAGGTCGCAAGCAATATACAGATTTACATATTACATTTAATACTAATTTTGACATAACACATAACACTAAGTCATTTTCACATACATACCAGTATGAAAATGAGCACTTTCTTGTTGATACAGTCATGTCAGAGACAGGTTTTGAACCCATGACTCTTGGCTTCAAACAGACAGACATTAACTCCCTGATCTGAAGCACCTGCAAGGATTTTGGCAGTAAGTTACCTACTCAAACTACAATTTCAGCAATAGGTCGCAGCAATATACAGACTTTCATATTAAATTTAATGCATTTTGGCAAAGAGTAGACGAATGAAAATTTGTAAAGGTACTTGCACTGGTATCATGATTAAACAGTTTAAATAATTTTGAGTCTAGGTCAATCTGGTCTTGAGATATGGGCTTGAATGGAAATTGCATTATTATAGCACCACCTATAGGTGCAGTACCTCAGGATTTGGTCTCTGAGTAGTGGGGGTAATTTGGGACTTGGCCCTAAAGTTTCAGGTTTCTGAAACTTATGGTTTAGGCTCCACAATGAATGGTTAATTTTAATGCATGTGGTCCTTAATGCATGTGGAACTGTAATATGAATATGGATGAACATTCTATTTGATAACTTTTTTTAATTTTGGTCTTAATATGGTCTCTGTTAATTTTGGTAAAGATCCGACAAATTTTGTGGCCTGTGAAACATTTTTTCACTTTAGCTTTTCATTGCATTTGTGGAAAAACTAAACATTTTTTGACAAGAGTATTTGGAATAACAAGCAGATGATTGTACAGATTAATGTGATTTAGGAATTTTGAGTCTAGGTCAGTCTGGCCTTGAGATGTAGGCTTAAATGGAAACTTATTATAGTGCCACCTATGGGTACAGTACCTCAGTATTTGGTCTCTGAGTAGTGGGAGCAATTTGGGACTTGGCCCTAAAGTTTCATGTTTCTGGGACTTACGGTTTAGGCTCCACTATGACTTTTAGCAGAGAAAAATAAATAAATAAATAAATAAATAAATAAACTGGACAAAAACAATAGGGTTCCGTGCAGCTTCCCTTTAATTAATTAATTCATTCATTCATTCATTTATTATTAATTATTTATTTAATTATAATTAATTAATAATTTATTTTAAAATTATTATGCTCATTATGCTTATTATGTTCATTATTATGTAGTCTATCATGGTAACTACTGATTGTACTCTTCCTGCTTGACCCCTGGCAGTTGGGTTGTCCTCTTGAGCCTTGGATCTGCCCAAGGTTTCTACCTAGACTATCTATCACAATGGAGTTTTTCCTGGCCCCTATTGCTCTTGGGTGCTCCTTGCTGTAAAGCGCCGTAAGACAATACTATGGGGTTTTATGTACACAGGACCATTACATTCAATAGCACACAGGTGAGATCACAAATGTAGTGAAAGTGACATGTGACAGGAAGGGGCTGGAAAGACGATCACCCTGATGTAAGGAATATAAGATGTTGCAGTTCATCAGTATTCAGGAGAGACAGAGCATAGACTCTTGACAGAACCATCCAGTACCCATGACCTTTCATCAGGCCCATTGCCTTCCCAGTCTACAAGATACTGGAAGTGTCCATTGTGGCACTGAGAGCAGAGCAAAGACCTCACTGAGTAAATTTCTTGATTTAACCTTCCCATCTGGCCTTCCCATCAGGCTTTTGAGAACATGTCTACAGCAACAAGGACTGTGGTGAATCCTTGGTAACTAGGGAGGTCTTTGATAAAATCATTAGCAATATAAGACCACTGTCTGTTTGGTTTTAGAAGCCCTGAGTGTAGCTGTCCGGAACACTTAGCCTGAGAACAAACAGAACAAACTGATCAACGTCCTGTGCCATAGAGGGTCACCAGAACTTGCTACCAACAAGCGACAGGGTACTTTGATTTTCAGGATGCCCTGAACTAGGGGTAGAATGAATCCACTGAAGGACCTGAGGACGGACTGCTGATGGTACATATGTTTTGTCTGGTGGACATTTGTGTGGCACTTGATCCGATGGAAGGGCCTGTTGAATCAGGTCCATCAGCTGCCATCTGATGTTCGGAACAATATATTTAGGCATCAAGATAGGTCCTGGTACTTTTTTGTGGGCATAGATTCATGGATCCTAGAGATTTATATTCTTAGATCCATTTACATTCTTAGATCCTTTTCTGTTTGTGAGGGTACACTGAAAATGACTGAAGAACAGTGACCAGCGAGCTTGACAGGGATTTAACCTTTTCAAGATTGCAGTGGTCAGTTATCACCAAGAAAGAATGGCAGTCCCCTCAAGCCAGTGTCATCAAAGGCTAGCTCAATGGCCAAAAGTTTGATCCGAGTCCAATGATTTCTTAACTCCCACATGGCAAATCACATATCAAAATAAACAGGAGATCCTACTGATTCCAATGGTATATATCACTCCATATTCTAGTCTTGAAATCAGATTTAATGTCATTTCAGGACCCAGAACAGAAACAGAGAGGAATACAATGCAGCCCTTTGTATATATATATATAAAGACCGGAAATATTTTTATCTTGATTTTAAGGCTGATGTAAGCCACGTGTAAGTATCACATCAAACACTGCCAGATTTGGATAATCTACACTGTCCTGAAAAAACAAGATATAGCATGTTGATGGGCTTTGCAATGACTGAGATAAGATCTTAAAAGTAAAGTTAGTGAAATTACCTCCAAAATAGCCTAGGGCTAAAAGGGTTAACAGAGATGTTAGAGGTAACAGTACTGAAACTTCAAATAAACCTGCAATAAAAATTTACAAACCCCCCAAAAGCAGCAGATCTTTGGTGGTCTTAGGCTTTAGTAGCAGGTAGAGACCACTGCAGCATTTTCCCATCCACTCTCATCAGCTAATGTTCAAATCTATACCAAAATTAGCAACTGGCCTTGCCTGAGAGTAAACAAGTGCTTTACTGTGTCCTGCTGGTTGGTTGGGTGGTCAAACACCTGCTCTAGTCTTTTGGTAAATGCTTTACTGTCATAACACATGCTATCTTGTCTATTCCAAATGGCCATGAACCACTCAAGAGCTTTTCCAGTGAGATGGCTGATACCAGTTTGACCTCCTCAGAAGCAAATTGTTAGGGTTGAAACTGAAAGGTCAGAGAGCATTGCGTTAAGAATCCCCTGCAAGCTTTCAGACTGGTCTTAGCATCTCGGTTGCCTGCAGAGGGTGCAGCAGGTCGAGAAGCTGTAGGTCATGCAGGTGCCATTACTGAGGCTGTTGTTGGCTGCATACACACACTATTGCACCCCACTGTCGGCTGCACACATACACATACCCCTCCTTGTTCTGTTCTCCCCAATAAAAGCAGTGAGTGCCTCGCTCCAAAAAAAAAAAAAAACACACAAACACAACCAATTCCAAATACAAACAAATACAACCAATTATGACGCCGCACCCATATGAGCCCCCAGCTCCTGCTGCAGCAAGAGACATCTCTCCTAGCTGCATGCTCCTCTCTGTTGCTACGGGGCACGTTCACTATGAACCACACTACTGTGCCAACCCCCTTTTGCGCGCTCAGCCTCCATAAGCACAGACACAAGTGTGTGTAGTCTGTACAAATGTGTGAGCACTCTGCCTTGTCTCTTGCACAGACTCTTGTGAACCCCAACCCACTGGTGGGGCTGGATCCGCAATGCATGGGGCGACTGCTCCCAGTCCACAAGCTACATGCTCCAGTTTGCATTTGCAAAACGGCGTTCAATGCCGTTGTCCACTCAGTTGTTCTGGAGGAACACACAGAGATTTCAGGAGATTTCACAGCTCATAGAGAAGCGGGCTGTTTTGATTGTCCCCAGACAGACTGGTCATGGGGCTTCTACAGCTGTTTTTTTAACATTCCCAAGAGGGATGAGTATATGGAATGAGCATTCCATTTTGCTTCCTCACTCTCAAGAGGGTGATTCAAAGTGTATGCCAACACAAATGGATAGCCACCTGTCATGAAAAACATGCGTTCTTTCACATTCCGATGGTGCCCAAGCACAGTCGTTTCCTGAGGTTTGTGTTCAAGAATACAGTGTACAAGTCTTACATACCACCACTTGGGCTTGCTTTATCCCCATACTGTTTAATGAAATGCATAGAGGCAGCGATATCTCCCCTCCAGAGACAGGAAATACATATCTTATGTACTTGGACAACTGGGCTATCTTGGGGCTGGACACCCTGTCTATGCGTCATCACATGTCTCATATCTTCATGCCCCTGAGCATGCAGCTAGGAGAGCTCACTCGGCCTCAAGGTGAACTGCTCCAAGATCGTGTTAACTCCCGGTTTAAGTTTGCTCCTGGGGACACCAGGGTTGTCCTGTGTCCTCAGCTCAGTCTGTTTGTGGGACATGCAACACTGTGTTAAGAGGCTGTGTTGCATGCGTGTTCCCAACAGGTGCAGTTGAAGTGCTGACTGAAAGAGAACTTTAGGCTACGGTAAAATAATCTTGGTTCTCTGAAGGCGAACACAAGACAGCACCACACCACCAAATATACATTTTCACAGATTTCTTACCAATGTGGGTTTGCTTGTGTTGGCATGTTGTTGCAAGATCAGCAAATTAATACAAATGTCTATATTGTCAAGGTTTTACATCATAATTGATTTAAATAGTAATAGGGGTATGTGATACCACAGCATTTTTTCTCCACTTGATTCAGCAAAGCACCGGGAGAATGTGAGGGGTGGAGTGGCTGCAGTGGTAGAAGGTTACTGTGCTTCATTCAATGATATCTTTAGTATTTTTTGTCCAAAAAAACACCAAACTTTGCACTGCACTCAGTAGTGCCGATAGCAAGACACATGCCAAATTCACCTTCAGTTGGATGAATGTTTTGAGAGTTATGTGTGGAACACACACACACACACACACACAGACGTTTATACATGGATGCAAATCATCCCATTATGTAGGCCCATTTGCTTTAAATTTTCAACAGCGTCCTAACTTACTTAGAATTGGGCATTCGCAGATACCTCCATAATACAACGTATAGGACCAACACTTAAAGCCTCACCTCCTTTATCTGATCCTTGTCCAGCTCATCAAACAACTTCTGGAAGTCCTGCCCTGTTATGCAGGTATCAGCACATATTTTCTGAGGGGACAAGACACAAAGCATGGGAAATTTCAACATATTAATATATGATATCCATACAGTTTTACTCTATTGTAAATTGTTTACAATTTACCTTTATAATAGCTTGTCTATAGTAAGATTTCATCTGCACCCGCTGCAACACCTCCAACAGAGCTGACACTTGAACTTCCATACTTAAAAGAGACAACAGGAAATATGTTAACACAACACATACACTGTGCAAAAGTTTGGGAACAAGTTCTCATTTCTTTTTCTGACTGTCTTCGTAAACCAAAAACTATGAAACAAAACAGCTATGTAAAAATGTGCTCAAATCCTCAGTTAAATTCAGTTAAATTCAGTACATTTACAGTAGGCTGTGGAAGTTAGTTACTTTAATGTGTTTAGGAAAAAACATATCTGTATTAAGATAATTAATTTTTATTTATATTGTTGATGTTGTACCAAGAATGGCATATCTGACCCAGGTTCTACCCATGATTGATGGCAGCATTAGATAAATAAAAGCAACTACAATGGAAATTGTTAATTAAATTCTTTAGCGAACTTGAGAAACTTCTTATAGTCTATTACTAATATGCAGACTGTAATGCAGAGTAGCCAAGTAGCAAGTTATTTGCAAAACTGAGACCAAATTCCATACATGTAAGATGGTGAATTACATAATATCATAAAAATAGAATAGAAAGCCTAGAATAGAAAGCCTTTATTGTAATTATACACAGTATAATGTCTTGGGGGCAGCTGTACGGGAATGCACATGGGGTCAGAGTGTGTCAGAGCGGTTCCCCTGGTTTCACTACAGAGACTCACCCACATACAAATCTAACAGTCCTCAGTGCATATGTGAGTTTAGAATGGTGACGGCTTTGGGATAGAAACTGTCCCTGAATCTATTTGTTCTGGCTGTTATGGACCTGAAACGCCTGCCAGATGGCAACAGGTTGAAGAGATGGTAAGCGGGGTGCGTATTGTCCTTTAGGATGTTCCTGGCCCTGCTGACACAGCAGGAGTTGAAAATGGTGCCAATTGAAGGCAGAGGGCAGCCAATGATTTTTTTGTGCGGTGTTGGTGCTGCTCGAGTGCCACACTGACACAGCGTAGGTCAGCATACTCTCAACGGTGGAGCAGAAGAAGGTCACCAGCAGGTTAGTGTGCAGTTGCTCCCTCCTGAGCACCCTCAGAAGTGTAGCCGCTGCTGGGCCTTTTTGACCAGAGCTGAGGTGTTGGCTGACCAGCAGAGGTCTGCAGAGATGTGGACCCCGAGGAATTTGAAGGACTCCACTCGCTACACACATTCGCCGTTGATGTACAGGGGGGCAGGAGCGGCTCTGTTCCACGATGAGGTCCTTAGTCTTGGTGATATTCAGTGCCAAGTTGTTAGATGCACACCACTCACTAAGTTTCAGGACCTCATCTCTGTAACCCATTTCGTTTCCCCCCTGTTATCAGCCCCACCACGGTTGTGTCATTGGCGAATTTGACAGTGATGTTCTCTGGGTGTGTGGGACTGCTGTTGGACGTGTAGAGCGAATAGAGAAGTGGGCTCAGCACACAGCCCTGGGGTAAGCCGGTGCTGAGAGTGCGGGCAGAATAGAGGTGATGACCCAGTTTCACCTGCTGGGGTCGGTTGACCAGGACGTCTTTAATCCAGGTGCAGGTGGATAGTGGGGCAGGTTGGCTAACTTGGGGATCAGAATGTCCAGTATTATTGTGTTGAAGGCTGAGCTGTAATCAATGAAGAGCATTCTGACGTAGCTCCCCTGTTTCTCCAGATGACTCAGTGCAGAGTGGAGGGTGGTGGCTATTGCATCTTTGGTGGATCTGTTAGACCGGTATGCAAACTGATGCGGGTCTAAGGTAGGGGGAGACAGGCTTTGATGTATCTCAGGACCAGTTTCTCAAAGCACTTGGTGATGACTGGGGTGAGTGCAATGGGGCGGAAGTCGTTGAGGCTGGTTGCGGGTGTCTTTTTGGGGACCGGGATGATGGTGGCAGACTTCAAGTGACCAGTTGAAAATGTTTGAGAAGACCTTTGCTAGCTGGTCAGCACATGCCTTGAGCACTCTCCCTGGTACCCGGGGACACTGCCGAGACTGACGCCGCTCCACCAGCATGTTTTTGTTTTTATAATTTCATGTAAATATTTCCCAATCACTGTATAACTGTAGTATTGTTTAATCTAGATATTTCACGCTTTATTTATTTATTTATTTTACTGTGGTAAATCAGAAACTTTACTGGGACAGTCATTGGTTGCAGAGGCCATTTACAGCTAGTCCACTTGTCTGCCTGCTTCTCTCTCTGCCAGCCTGACTTGTTTCTCTGTGTGGTGGATGCCTTTATCCTGCACGTACTGCAAGACATCTGATATAATTCTGATATAATTTTTTATATTGTTGATAACAGTAATGTTAAAAAAAATTGAAGCATGACAAAGCAATTTGGTAGACCACTGCATGGTCGAAGGGTAGATAGTTCCACTCAAAGCAATTTGGTGAATTGTGCTACGCGAACATGGACGCACTCGACACAAAAACTGCCTGATACCTGTCCCCAAGAAAGCGCACCCAAAAGAACTCAATGACTACAGACTGGTTGCCCTTACCTCACACCTAATGAAGACCTTTGAACGTGTACTGCTGCTCAATCTTCTCAAACCCCAGGTTCGCCATGCACTGGACCCCCTGCAGTTTGCTTACCAAGAGAATGTGGGAGTAGAAGATGCTATCCTGTATCTTCTACACAGGGTGCACTCTCACCTGGACAAGGGAGGCAGTGCTGTGAGAATCATGTTTTTTGATTTCTCCAGTGCTTTTAATACCATCTAGCCACTCCTGTTGAGGGACAAACTGCTGAGGATGGGAGTGGAGCCTGGCCTGGTGACCTGGATCACGGACCACCTCACGGAACAGCCCCAGTTTGTCAGACTTGGGGACCTTACATAAGAGGTTGTAGTCAGCAGCACAGGTGCGCCGCAGGGTACTGTGCTCTCCCCTGTACTGTTTACCCTGTACACCACCAATTTCAGTTACAACTCAGGAGGGGGAGTACAGGTGGAGGAGTACAGGTGCCTTGTGGAGGACTTTGTTGGGTGGTGCCGGGCTAATCAGCTGCAGCTGAACACCACCAAAACCAAGGAAATGGTGGTGGACTTCAGGAAAACTCCCCCGCTGCTGATGCCTGTCACGATTGATGGGTAGATTGTCGAGACAGTCTGCACTTACTACAAGTACTTGGGGGTCCACCCTGACAATAAACTGGACTGGTCCACTAACTCAGACAAGAAAGGTCAGAGCAGGCTCTACTTTCTTAGGAGGCTGAGGTCTTTCAGGGTCTGCAACAGACTCCTGCTAATGTTCTACCAGTCTGTTATGGCCAGTGTGCTTTTCTATGCTGTGGTATGTTGGGGTGGTAGCACTAGGAAGAGAGACATTGGACGTCTTGACAGACTGGTGAGGAAAGCAGGGTCTGTGGTGGGCATGGAGCTGGAGTCTCTAAGTACAATATCCCAGAGGAGGACCCTGAGCAGACTACACTCTATATTGGACAATGACCGCCACCCCCTACACACCATCTTCATCAATCAGAGGAGTGGCCATACAGCTGTACAACAGCACACAGAAGGTGCTGAGCATAATGGACTGGACAGCTTGAGCCCACACACACACTCACACTCTTGCTGTCCCTGGTGGTGACAATACTACTATGGACAACAATATAATGCACTACCTTTATAACTACTGCACTAAATGACTCTTTTACAACATTGGACAATCTTACTGGGTCATTGTAATGTATCTACTAGGATTACCGCAAGGCACCTTATCACGACACTTATCTACCTTGTTTTTTTTTTTCAGTGAATGTTGTCTGAATGCAGATGTGTGCAATATGTTTGATCTGTTTTTGCATTTTGTATTATGTGTATTATGTGTATGCTGCTGGACACCTTAATTTCCTTCGGGATCAATAAAAAAAACTCTACTCTACTCTACAGAACCATAACCTGAAAACAACAGCGACAAGGGCCCTTTACGTTGAGTCTTTGACATAAATACTATGGAGGACCAAGAGTGTCACAAAAAGAAATACAAGATTTCATTGTTATATAGTTAAGTGTAGATAAGAGCAAGCGTCACTCAGTGTCTATTCAAAATTGAGAGTGCAGGCCTAAGTTATAAACTCAATAGAAAGCAAAGGAGGCCGCACTATGCATATATTACTTTATTGCACAGACGCGATTCGGCGCGTGCCTTCTTCAGTGTGCAAACGACATAGCAGTGTAGTAGTGGTAACATGACTTTCATGGCCAACAAAGTAGTGTGTGATATTTCTACCATGGACATTATAATTCTAAGTGCAATATGAATGTTGGAGCAATCGGTAACCCTTTCTTTTATGGGGCCCTAATTTACCTGGTAACAACATGGTAAATAAAAACAAAATTACATGGTAACTAACATAGGTAAAATGATGGTAACTAAGGAGTAAAGACAGACTAATTACCTAGAAATACCTTAACAATTAATAAAAAACTATTCTGCATCACTATTGGAATTATTAAGGTAACTACAGGAATATTATAACCCAATTACCATGTAAAAAGAGAGAAATTATTACCCAGCTACCCAGTACTATCACCCAATTTCTCACCTATTCAGCTACTTACCATGTAATAGTGCTGTTTTGCCTGGTAATAACTTTGCTTAAAACTGTGTACTTACAAGGAAGGAACAAAGTGTTAGTAAGAAACTACATCCTCTATTACTTTATTTTGCAATCATTTAGGGTTATTCCACTGTTTTACAGTAACAAAAGACCACTTTCTAATAAATTACTAAATGCATAAATTACATTTCATATGTCTGGACATTTTATCTCCCCAAGCCCAGGTGTGCTTTTACTTGATCACAAATTATTTATGTATGTGTACAAATGTTTGTTCTTTTACTACAGTACTACAGTATGATTTGTGGACTGCAAACCACAGCTGACTTTGTTTTCTTTGTTTTCTTCTTGTGTGATAATTCAAGTATGGTGTTCCAATTTGAATGCCGAGATATGGGTCGTGGTAATCATTGCAAAGTTAGGGTAACTCTTGGGGAAGTATATGCTAAGTAAATTGTGGTGTGCATTATTTAAGTGTTATATAGGGAGTGCATCATTGCTGTTTTAACAAACAGTATCCTTTGTTATCATTTGCCAACCAAAACATCTTTTAAACTCCTATACTGCTGCTAAAACAAGGACAGTGGAAATATGGTGTTGAACTTAGTTCACATTTCCACCAAACACAGTGGAAATATGATACTCTAGGCCTACAATGAATGAGCACACTTGAAGATGAAAATAATTTTTTATCATTATTATTATTATTTTATTAGCATGCAAGAAGCTTTGTTTATATGTTAATGACAAAATGATTTGATGGTGCAACAATACTACATGGGACTGTAGTTCAAGCTACTGATCAAGTAGTGCAAGCGTGCCTTGATTATTATGCCAGAATGAAAGTAGTTCCTTGACATATGGGTTTAGAAATCACCAAATTTAGTTTTCTGTTGTTTTAGTATGCCTTGTAGCGACAGAAGTAAAGTTTTTAATAGGAAAAATACAGGAATTCTATGTACAAATTTAAGCAAGATGCTAATAGAGGATTCAATGTAGTATTAAATGATATATGCTAATCTGACACTAAAAACACTGCCTTCAGACTGAGACAACGCCTGGATGAACTGGAGAAAGGTAAAACTCAATTGTTTAACTCTAGGGGAGGTGGAAAATGAGTAAATTTCCCGAAACAGTGGTGTAGCCCTTTAAATCTGCATAGCTAACGTGTTCGACTAAGTTCAAGACAGAATGATGCATTGTGTGACCATTAATCAACATGGTTTTATGTATGTTTTATGCATTTCACATTATCAACTACAAGTAGATTACCAAACTGTTTATTGTAAACTGACTGGTTTGGCTTCAGGAGCTGATACAGAGTTCAATCTCTGTAGCTTAAATGTAGGGTTAGGTTAGGGTTAAGAATTGGTAATATGGAAAAGAGACCAATTCTAGTGTAATTATTTACCAATACTTTTTTTAATACTATGAGGACAATTCTGACTTTTTATAGCACTGTTTCATCTTGTTTACAGCCATGTTTAACATGGCAACATTGCACAAAATACATGGCAAAAGTTAGAATGGTTGGAATGGAAAAAGTGAATCTTGGGAACATCATGGGAACAATTCAGACCTCCTTTACAGAACAGTTTCACCTTACTTACTAGTCATGTTTAACCTGTTTAGATGGAAGAACATACATGTTAAAGGTTAAAATGGATGGCATGGAATCTTGCCATGTAATTCCTTTGTAAGGTGTGGGCAGTAATATGGAAACAATCCAGACTTCCTTTTTACCATCCACTTACCAAATACATTTCAGTCAACATCTACAATAACCCAGTAATAAAGATAGACCCAGATGGAATTGTACGTCCAGTTGATGTTGCCAGTTATGTACTGACTAAACCCATGCATAATAAATGGGTATAGACCTACTTGCTGAACAGTGGTATAAACCTAAATGACTGCAAAATGAATGGGTGGAAAATTAAAGTACACAGTTTTAAGCAAAGTTATTACCAGCCAAAACAGCACTATTATATGATAAGCAGTTGAATAGGTGAGATATCAGATGATAGTTCTGACAACTGGGTCATAATTTCTCTCTGTTTACGTGGTAAATGTGTTATTTCCTTGTAGTTACCTTCATATTTTCAGTAGTAATTACCCACTGATGCAGAGTTTAGTTTTTGGTAATTGTTAAGAAATTTCAAGATAAGTCTCACCCTACTTTACTCACAGAGATACAGCGTCACAAAGACAGACATTAACATTACTAGAACACTACACGAAATAAAGGCTGACAAATGCTGAGGAGACATGAAGGTTTAAAATACCCTTTCACCAACAGAGTGGCATCCTGAACCATTATGCGCCAAAACGCTCATCACACACCAGCCTGAGGTGGAGAGTGAGGGAATGGATGAATGAGCCAATTTCAGTGGGAGATGATTAGAGGGCCAGATTGAATGAGCTAGGTTGGGACTTTAACTAGGACACCAGGGAACCCCCTACTCTTTGCGACAAGTGCTGTGGGATCTTTTATGACCACTGTGAGTCAGGACCTCAGTTTAATGTCTCATCTGAAAGAAATCCTCCATTAAAGCTATAACAGATATTGAAGATAAGCCTCCACTAGGGCCTCAAGCACTGTGCTTTTCTATTCATTTACATTCACCAGACAATGGTCTTTCAACCTCTGTAAATGTTCAACTTCCTCTTCTGCAAATTGTGAGTTAGAGCTCTTCTGTCTCTTCTGTATGTCATGCATTTTGAGGATTAAGAAAACATGCTTTTGAATGCGTGAATATTACAGTTCTTGGAGATGACTGTTACAAAAAATTATGTAACGGATTTCCATAAATATGAAAGATATTTTATAAATGCAATCACCTATGGATTTTTAGAAGATTATAGTATACCTACTGAAAAAAAACTCCCATTATGTTACCTAATAATATAGTTGATACTGTAGGTGTAATGATTATTATACTAAGTGGACTGAGAAATACTTCCTCATGCGACACACATGCCAGAAGTATATGACTCCCGCGTAAGTATAGTGCCTACTGTGATGCACACACAAGACAAGTTGCCAACTTTCCCTGGATCATCACAGGACAGACTTGTGTGCTATGTACCCTGCCAATGTTTTCCCAGGTAATTTGTTATTATTTAATATTTAATGATACATTAAATTTATTATTTAATGATAAATGAAGTTTGTTACCCAGGGAGTATAGCATAATTAACTGCTGGTACCCCCTCAGATAAATTTGGAATGTCTCTATGTTATGAAATGTTATGATTCTCTATGTTATGAAATGTGAATGTATTCATGTTTGGTATCATTTTTATTGTCTCAGTACAAAGAGTATCTTTAATCAAAGTATAGGACGTGTCAGAACAATCCATAAGTAATATTTCTGAATATTGGTTTATACATGCAACTGGATAGCCACTTAACAATGCTAATTGCCATAGGTGTGTCCTTGGGCCATTAGACACAATGGCGCTGTCATGATCCTACTTCCTGCTACTCCGGCCACCCACTGGACTCTCTATGTACTGCTACCTTTGTGTCTTGTTTATCTCACCTTGCTCTTGTTTTGGTTTTTTGCCCTGCCTCTTTTTCCTCCCCTCCTTTGCACCCGCTCCTCATGTCTTTGATTTCTGTAATGAACCTCACCTGTCTCTTGTTTGTTAGATTACTTACCTCCCTATATATTCTCCTGTCACTCCATTACTCCTTGTCTGATTGTCTGACCGTGTGCCTGTCGTAAGTTTCGAGTTTTGAATTGTTACCTTCCGCTTCTCTCGATTCTATGTTCCTTGATTCCTGTCCCGTGTTTTTGCCCATCAAAGTTTTCTGAGTTTTTTCCCCCTGGATTCTGTGGATAATTTTTACTGTGATTGGATCACTGTTTTTGTTTGGACTTTTTCCCTACCCGCATTTGGATTACTGTTTTGTTTGATAGATCTTCTGAGCTTTTTCCCCCTGTGATTTTTTCATTGAAAAAACTGTTAAGAAATAAATTTTGGTTTGTCTGACTATCCAAGTACTTACAGTACAATCAGACCAAGAGAATGGACCCAGCGGATTTCGGACATGTGTCGGCGGTCGTCCAGCAGCATGGAGCTCTGCTCGGTCGCCAACAGACCCAGATACAGGATCTAGCGACAAGCCTCAGAGAGGTGATTGCCCAGAATCAACCACCCCAACTCTTCACCGGGCAGTCAGAGCCTTCGGCACCCGCACCTTTAGTCTCCGCGACCCCAACCTACCACGAGCCAAGACTTCCCCCACCCGAACGATACGCTGGAGAGCCGGGCACCTGTCGTTCGTTTTTGTCTCAATGCACCCTCGTCTTCAGCCTCCAACCCGGCTCGTTCCCTACTGATCGGGCTAAGGTCGCCTACGTGATCACCCAGCTGTCGGGACGCGCCAGAGAGTGGGGGACGGCGGTCTGGGACAATGATTCTCCTGTCTGTGACAATTTTCGGGAATTTTCTGCCGAGATGAAGCGGGTGTTCGACCGCTCCAAACATGGACATGAAGCGGCCCGCGAACTTCTTCACCTGCATCAGGGCTCTCGTTCCGTCTCGGATTTTGCTATTGACTTCCAGACTCTGGCGGTCTCTTCCGGATGGGGAAAGGAGGCGTTGTTCGACACCTTCTTAAATGGTCTTTCCGAGGAATTGAAGGATGAGTTGGTTTCCCACGATCTGCCCGACTCCTGTGAAGGACTAATCAACCTGGCCATCCGGATCGACACCAGACTTCAGCAGCGCCGACACTTCAGGACATCCGGGGCTGCCAGGGGGGAACCTGCCTGTTGTGCGACTTCCTCGACTTCTCCACCCGCTCTTGTACCCACGCCCGAGCCAATGCAAGTGGACCGGACACGCCTGACTCAGGAGGAGAGGCAACGTAGACTTCGTTCTCATTTATGCTTGTATTGTGGCCAACCTGGACATTTTATTGCTACGTGCCCATTAAAAGCCAACGCTCACCCGTAAGAGGGGTACGGGTGAGCTTGACACCGACTTCCCCCTCATCTGTCCAACGAACCCTCCTTCCATCTATCCTCGCTTGGGAGGATCAACGACGAGAGATGGCGGTCCTCGTGGACTCCGGAGCAGAGGAGAGTTTTGTGGACGCAGACTTGGTAGCCCAGTGGGGCTTACCCATCGAAAACCTTGACGAGACCCTGGTGGCTAGTGCATTGACGGGGGTTAGACTGGCCACCATCCGACACATCACCAGACCGGTGAGTCTTACCCTTTTTGGCTCACACCATGAGTTTATTAAATTTTATGTCATTAATTCCCCCAACACCCCAGTAGTTCTTGGACACCCCTGGCTAGTCAAACATAACCCACACATTGACTGGGTGGGGAGACGTATTGTGGGGTGGTCCCTGTCCTGTCAGTCCTCGTGTCTTACCCTGGATCGGATTCCCGTTAGGACTGTTCCCCTCCACTCGGAGGAGTTCCCTGATCTGTTGGGAATACCCCCCATATACATGTACCTCAAGCCTGTCTTTAGTAAGCCCCGTGCCTCATCCTTACCTCCACACCGACCCTATGACTGTGCCATCGACCTCCTTCCCGGTGCCTCACCTCCCAGGGGGCGCCTATACTCCCTCTCCCGTGTCGAGACAGAGGCGATGAATCAGTACATTAAAGACTCTCTGGCAGCGGGCATTATTCGCCCTTCCTCCTCTCCAGCCGGAGCGGGTTTTTTCTTTGTTTCAAAGAAAGACGGCTCACTCCGGCCTTGCATTGACTATAGGGGTCTTAATAATGTAATGATAAAAAACCGTTATCCTCTTCCTCTCATGTCCACCGCCTTCGAACTGTTACAAGGGGCCAAGATTTTTACGAAATTAGATTTGCGGAACGCTTATCATCTGGTCCGCATTCGTGAGGGAGACGAGTGGAAGACAGCCTTTAACACTGCGTCTGGGCATTACGAATACCTGGTAATGCCATTTGGACTTACTAATGCCCCTGCGTTTTTCCAGACTTTTGTCAATGACATTCTCAGAGATATGCTAAATTGTTTTTTTTTGTTTTTCTTGATGATATTTTGATTTTTTCCAAGTCCCTCCCTGAACACATCTCCCATGTTCGCTCCGTCTTGCAACGTCTGCTTGATAATGAGCTATACGTTAAGGCGGAGAAGTGCGAATTTCATCAAGAGACTGTCTCCTTCCTCGGCCATGTCATCTCCCCCGGCTCCATCCATATGGACCAGGAAAAGGTCAGAGCCGTCCTGGAGTGGCCTAACCCCATCAATCGCCGAGGCTTACAAAGTTTCCTCGGATTCGCCAATTTTTACCAAAGATTTGTTCGTAATTTTAGCACCATAGCAGCCCCCCTCACCGCCCTGACCTCTTCCAAAACCAAGTTTGTTTGGTCTTCAGCCGCAGAGAGTGCATTTCAGGAATTGAAAAGACGGTTCACGTCCGCCCCAATCCTGACCCAACCCGACCCAGATCTACAATTCATTGTGGAGGTCGACGCCTCTGAGGTGGGCGTCGGAGCCGTTCTTTCCCAGCGTTCACCCAGCGACAACCGAATTCACCCCTGTGCTTTTTTTTCCCATCGGCTCTCCCCGGTGGAACAGAACTATGACGTGGGCGACAGAGAATTACTGGCAGTCAAGCTAGCCTTGGAGGAGTGGAGACATTGGCTGGAGGGAGCCCCAGTACCGTTTATTGTCTGGACAGATCACAAGAATTTACAATATATCCGCCAAGCCAAACGACTGAACCCCAGACAAGCACGATGGTCATTGTTTTTCTTCATTTAATTTTACCTTATCCTACCGTCCCGGCCATAAAAATATCAAACCCGATGCCCTTTCCCGACAGTTTACCACCAGTAAAGACTTCCCGGATCCTGAACCAATCCTTCCACCTCACCGCATTGTAGGGGCAGCCCGTCTCGATATTGAAGCCGTGGTCATCGCGGCCCAAGCAGACGAGGCTGGTCCTAGCCAATGCCCCACTAACCGTCTCTTTGTTCCGAGCTCTGTACGCCCGCAGGTCCTGCAATGGGGTCACTCTTCCCAACTCTCCTGTCACCCCGGGTCTAGGAGGACCCTGGCTTTCATTGGGAGGCGGTTCTGGTGGCCGGCACTGAGAGAAGACGTTGAACGTTTCGTCCAGTCCTGCCCAACTTGTGCCCAGAACAAGACCTCTACACAGCCTCCTGCCGGTTTGCTGCAACCCCTCCCTGTGCCCCGACGACCCTGGTCCCACATCTCCCTGGATTTCATAACAGGTTTACCCCCTTCTGCCGGTAACAACAGCATCCTCACCATTGTTGATCGGTTCTCTAAATCAGCCCCACCGCAGTCCAGCTCAAGCTCCCCTTGCCCCTACGCCGCATCCACCCCACCTTCCACGTCTCCAAGATAAAACTGTTTATTTGTAGCCCCATGCACCCTCCCCCTGCCTCCCCACCACCCCCCCGTCTCATCGAGGGCGCAGAGGCTTATACGGTCAGTCGCCTCTTGGACGTTCGTCGCCGGGGCCGGGGGCTCCAGTACCTCGTGGACTGGGAGGGCTATGGCCCTGAAGAGAGGTGCTGGGTCTCGGCCCGGCACATCTTGGACCCAGACCTTATTAAAGAATTCCGCCGTCAACGCCTCGCTTCGGCCAAAGGGACGCCAGGAGGCGTCCATTAGAGGGGGGGTACTGTCATGATCCTACTTCCTGCTACTCCGGCCACGCACTGGACTCTCTATGTACTGCTACCTTTGTGTCTTGTTTATCTCACCCATGTGCTCTTGTTTTGGTTTTTTGCCCTGCCTCTTTTTCCTCCCCTCCTTTGCACCCGCTCCTCATGTCTTTGATTTCTGTAATGAACCTCACCTGTCTCTTGTTTGTTAGATTACTTTCCTCCCTATATATTCTCCTGTCACTCCATTACTCCTTGTCTGATTGTCTGACCGTGTACCTGTCGTAAGTTTCGAGTTTTGAATTGTTACCTTCCGCTTCTCTCGATTCTATGTTCCTTGATTCCTGTCCCGTGTTTTTGCCCATCAAAGTTTTCTGAGTTTTTTCCCCCTGGATTCTGTGGATAATTTTTACTGTGATTGGATCACTGTTTTTGTTTGGACTTTTTCCCTACCCGCGTTTGGATTACTGTTTTGTTTGATAGATCTTCTGAGCTTTTTCCCCTTGTGATTTTTTCATTGAAAAAACTGTTAAGAAATAAATTTTTGCAAATCTGCATTTGGGTTCGTCTGACTATCCAAGTACTTACAGGCGCCAGGTAAAGAACCAATCACCTTTCATTATACTTCCTTCAACTGTATGCTAACTGTATGCAACTCCCCTCAGTTAAGTGTATTTAAGGGGAACACTTTCATTGTTTAAGTTAGATTTAACCTGATGCTGCAACAGCGCCCCCTCCGGTCGCGCTGCCGAGCGTATGATCAAATAGTTTAAATAAAATAAACTTCATCAAAAAACTAGTGATTTTTCAACTCTAATGTTATTTTTTACTTAATGTATGGTTATACTGCTACAAGCACACGGGATTTCACATTTGTAGGTGTTACAGTTGTCTCGAAAAAAAGTAGAAAATGTCTCACTTGATAAAGTTGTAAACAATGTCCGTGCCTCGCCAAGTTAATCGTCACTTTTAACGTGAAGTGACCAAACTAGCTTGTTTATGTCATTTACAGTAATTTTATATCCAAAATCGCAAATTACTAGACGGGGACATTTAACCTTTTTGCATTTTATATGTCTTGAGATTACTCAAATGATAGCGAAGAATGTCTATTCCTTTCCCATTGGAAATGAACGTGATCCTTCCGATCTCGTAGCAATTAAAAAACAACGTTAAATCTCAAAACCATCGATAGATGACAAAAGCCTCATATGTCCTCCACAACACCAAACTGGTTTTGCTCAGTCAATTGTTTTATTTTTTATGTTTGATCGTCGTTTTGACGTGTAGCTTGCACGTTTGAATCCCTTCCGTGTTTGGGGTAAGCGGAAAAAATGTGGTACATCGTTTAAATAATCAGTACTCAGGTGATTGACACCTTTTTTATCCAATAGTACTCTCTCTTAGGTTTCAAATGGTATGTGGATTGCCCAAATTAGGAGTAACCAAAGACGTGATTGGTTGATGCGTATCCAGCTAGTCACGCTTGTGCGTTATCGTGCGTCAGGCAATCCCTCTCAGTGCGCACTAACCACGTGTACCGGCTATTTGCATTTTTGCGTTGGATGTGCTAAAATGAAGAGATTTACTTGTGCCAAAGCACTGGAATTACTCTTTGACCCTGATTTCACCGTGGCAGAGGAGGAAATCCTCTCAGAGAGTGATGGCTATCCAGCAAGCATGGATTCCTTTGAGGAGGAGGCATTTAATGAAAGGCTGGACCGTGTCTTGGACATGTAAGTACACTATGGAGCATAGACAGCACGCAACAGGTCGTTAGCATGCATTACAATTAGTTGTTTGAGAACTTTGGTTTATCTTAGGCCTTATATTATAATGTTAGAGTTTATATATCATGACAAAATAACTAATACATGACTAAACTAATGCATGACTAAACGTTTTTGTTCATGCTATTTATGGCTATCTACATACTGTGTATTTGACTTACTTAGCCTAATGCATAGTAATCTGATACTGTCTCAAGTCTAAAAAAAATGTTGATCTTAGGCCCTATAATATAACTTTAGGATTTATATATTATGACAAAATAACTAATGCATGACTAAACAGTGTTTTATTGTTGTCTTTTGTGCATGTAGTTTATGATTATCTACATACTGTGTATTTAAATGACGTCACTTTTTCATTTCAGTGCGGGTCCAGCTGAAGACACATCTGGCCTTTCCCCACCACTGCGCCCTGGAGCTGCTGCCACAGCGCCCTG
Source organism: Tenualosa thibaudeaui (assembly GCA_027481765.1). NCBI lineage: Eukaryota > Metazoa > Chordata > Actinopteri > Clupeiformes > Clupeidae > Tenualosa > Tenualosa thibaudeaui. The sequence continues at coordinate 110,648 of JAIFZK010000174.1, forward strand.
GAGCTGCTGCCGCTGCCCCACTGCCACAGCCCCACCACAGCGCCCTGGAGCTGCTGCCGCTGCCACCACTGCCACAGCCCCACCACTGCGCCCTGGAGCTGCTGCCGCTGCCACAGCCCTGCCACAGCGCCCTGGAGCTGCTGCCGCTGCCACCACTGCCACAGCCCCACCACAGCGCCCTGGAGCTGCTGCCGCTGCCACCACTGCCACCACTGCGCCCTGGAGCTGCTGCCGCTGCCACAGCCCTGCCACAGCGCCCTGGAGCTGCTGCTGCTGCCACCACTGCCACAGCCCCACCACAGCGCCCTGGAGCTGCTGCCACTGCCACCACTGCCACAGCCCCACCACTGCGCCCTGGAGCTGCTGCCGCTGCCACCACTGCCACAGCCCCACCACTGCGACCTGGAGCTGCTGCCGCTGCCCTGCCACAGCGCCCTGGAGCTGCTGCCACTGCTGCCGCTGCCACAGCCCCACCACCGCGGCCTGGAGGCAAACAAGGCAGGCCGCCGCACCAACGCACAACCTCATCCCCCCAGCCTCCAAAGCGTCCAGTGGAACAGTGGCACAATCTTTCGGAGGAGGATGTCAGTCCGGTGCGCATTCCCTTCTGCCCTAAGCGCACACCTGGTCCTCAGCTGGATCTCCAGAGGTCATACAGCCCTTTGGAACTCTTCCAGCTGTACTTCACCCCTCGTGTCCTGAAAACACTTTGTGCCAACACCAATGAGTATGTTGCTCGGCACAGAGCGGCAGGCCGAAAGAAGGTTTGGAAGGATGTCACCCCGGAGGAACTGCTTAATTGGATGGCCATCGTGCTTTACCTGGGCCTTGTCAAGGTCAGTGAAGTCAGGGACCTGTGGAGTAAGGAGACAGCCTTTAACTTCCCCTTCCCTCCGACAGTGATGGCAGGCTACAGGTTTGAGGTTATCTCTTCAAGCCTTCACATGAGCCACCCTGACGTCACTGCCAGGAATGACCGGCTCCGTGGGCAGCCAGGACACGACCAGCTTTGCCGTCTTAAGCCAGTGCTCAATGACATCCTCGACGCCTGCCATGCCTACTACCACCCCCATCAGAACTTGGCGGTGGATGAGCGCATGGTGAAAACAAAAGCGCGGATCGGGATGAAGCAGTACATGAAGGACAAGCCTACAAAATGGGGTTACAAGCTGTTCGTCTTGGCCGACAGCAAGAATGGCTTTACCTGTAACTTCTCCATCTACGAGGGGAAAGCCAAGTCTCCCAGTGGCAAGGGGTTGAGCTTCGACTCAGTTGTCGACTTGCTAAATGTGAATCACCTTGGGTCAGGTTATCACATTTATGTCGACAATTTCTACACCAGCGCGTTGCTCTTCGCCCACCTGCACAACCACAAGTTTGGGGCCTGTGGAACCGTGCGGGAGAGACGCCTGGGGTTTCCGCAGACGCAGACTAATGCTTTGCCCAAGAGTGCTGTGCGGGGAGACATGCGCTGGATCCGTGAGGGGCCCCTACTATATGTGAAGTGGAAGGACACACGTGACGTCACCATGTGTTCAACCATTCACAAGGCTTATCGTGGGGAGACCACCAAGCGCCGTGTCCGGAGAGATGGTGTCTGGACCTCACAGGCCATTCCTGTCCCCAGTGCTGTGAAACAGTACAATAAGTACATGGGAGGAGTGGACCTCTCAGATGCCCTTATCAAATATTACACAGTGGACCGGAAAACCAGCCGCTGGTACATGAAGCTGTTTCTCCACTTGATTGACATCGCAGTGGTGAACAGCTTCATTCTCCACAAGGAGATGGCCGAGGCTAAGGGCGAAAAGCCAATGAAGCAGAAGCGGTTCCGTGTCACGCTTCTTGAGCAGCTGGGCTCTGTGGGGAAAGAGTCTGCACAGGCATGCACGTCCAGGGAGGCAGCTGTTGGGGCCACTGTCTCCCTGCCAGTGCTGCCAGAGAAGCACTGTTTGCCGGTGCCTGTGTGCCAGCTGTCCAGCGACCCTGCCCAGAAAGCCACACTGGGGCGCAGGCGATGCGCCCGTTGCCAGAGGTGTACCATATACAAATGCGAAAAATGTGATGTTCCGCTCTGCATCGTTGCAGACCGCATTTGTTTTACTCTCTGGCATAAAGACCCGGACAGTCGTGAGTACTGATGGTCTTGTAAATATTTTGTGAATAGTTTTGTAAATAGTTGGAGTTCACTCTTTTTGCCTCCTAAAATCCAACCCCTCGTCCACGTCGTAGGAGGTGGTAACAGCACATTACAAGGTTTGTAATTGTTCTGGCTAACGGGGCTCTGGTATGGACATTATTATCGTTTCTCAGAATTTACAACATGGGGAGATATGTGTTGGAAAAGCATGCAAATGTCTACAACAACAGTAAACTGCTTATTTGGAGAGGTTTTGGGTATAATTTGGAGAGGGTATAGGCCACCAGTAAAATTCATCCAAGAACATACATAGCAGTTCCTTGAAATTAACTCAGCATGGTTAACTGTGGTTCAGAAGGTAAGAAAAAAGTAAATAAACTTCATATTTAGTAAAAAGCAGTTGTTTTGTATTTGGTGAGTTTGGGTAGGCCAAAAGACATTTTGGGAACGCCTATGTATACCAAATGTATTTTGTGTGTAAAACCTGTAAACCTTTGCCTATCTGCTTCAATTTTTTTACACTCGTTACCATGATGTGGGTGAATCATAAAATGCTTTGTTTAGTCTCCTGTGACACTCAGAACCAATTTCACACTCCAAATTCAAAATAAATGGTAGGCGTTTTTGAATTTCATGACTTGAATTCATTTTTTCTGCATTTCCAGCTGTACAAATGAATGTATAATAACTCTAATAAAACACCTTGGATGTCTGAATTAATGGCCCAGGTGTCTTCTTCATTTTAAGCCATGGATCATTATTATGCAAGGTGTAGAACCAGAGATATTGAAGCCTGAAGTTCAACAGTCAAAATATAGGCGGAAATTACCCATTTTGCCCTCTGCATCAAGGGGTTAATGGCAGATGCTTTCGGGCTGGAACCCTTACGTCTCCCTTGACGCACGCCATTGTAATGATTAAACCTGTTTCCAGAAGTTCCGGAGTCTGCCACCAGTCTGCCACCAGTCTGCAATTCTTACTACAAACGAATTACTTTCAAGTCCTCCGCAGGAGTGTGTATGGCACCATCCCATATACAGTGCATTACAAGTCCCTAAAGCATTTAATAAAACTTGTTTTCTCCCAGAGAAATGAAATACTGTTTTCTGATTGGCTGACAGGGTGTCCGTTATTCCCTGATAACACCTATGACATAGATCTCGTGGTCTGGCTGATAGACAACTATAGTAACCATAGTAAACTACAGTTGAAGCAACAATGGAATCAGCTGTTATCAAGCTCACCGTGGTCAGTAACCAAAGAAAATAGTACAGCAACCAAACAGGTTAGATTCTTTTAAAACTGTACTGCATATTTGTTTTATGTTTTAAACACTTGCTTATTGTCTGTACGCATGAGTTGCAACTGGGTGATAAGCAGGTTTATGGCCTTCAAGGTGTCCCGATGTAAGGGAATAATGAACTGCAACAGCTGTTCTTTGCCCACATCTATCAGGACACCTCAGCGGCCATTATCCCTAACATTATGTAATAACTTCCCGATAATGTAATAAAGTGATTTCCCAATAATGTAATAATCGCCATTCTAATAATGTAATAAATTGATATATTAATGGGAGATTATTACATTGCATCTCCACCCTCTATCATCTGAACTTGTGCTCTCCAAATGGCCAGCAAAGTTACCGGCGCTTACCATATAGTCCATGAACTTGTTTTATGTTTGGCTTGTTTGTACTTAGTTTATTTAGTGTTTTATTATTTATTGGCTATGTTTTTTTCATTATTATTCAGCCTAGGACTATAACACATTTTAAAATATAGCTGATTATTTAGATTTTTGTGTAATATTATGATTTCTTTTTCAAAGCTGCTTTGTATGTCCACATTCTAAGGACACACAATACTTGAAGGGTGGGGTGCTATTATCACTGGAAGTATATCTTACATCTCTCAAAGTATTTCAAATATTGACACCAAACTTGGTACATGCACTGCACAATATGTTTGGTGACCTCTAGGGGCACTATAATCAATGTATCAAAACCAGCCTTTATTATGTTTGTTCTACATACTGTTGCCATGGCTGCATGGTGACTTATATCTGATTCCACTATATTATTGTCTTTGGTCACCTCAATTTCACAGCATGGCCACCAAGTGTTTTGTTTTGTTCTCCTGCAAATTATTGAAGGATATTTGCTCACAAGAAAAACAGATGATTTCACCATTTTTGTTTCTCAGTAGGTGGTGCTACACCAAACATGGGTGGCTAAGAGCTCATTTCACGTTTCCCCCCCCCCACGATTTTATATATATATATATATATATAGAGAGAGAGAGAGAGCAGTCCGTAATATCACATCCTAAGTGATGAACTTACTTTTGCTTTCCTGTTAGCTTTTTGGTGTGATCTTGGCCATGGAAGCAGAGGACCACAAAAGCTGCCTGTATACCCAAACGTCTCCTTTGGATAGATGTCTGGACAGACATCTGAGAGAGAAAACAGAAAAAACTGAGTTGTCAACTCATGCAGGGATACCATGCTAAACAGAAATAAGTTTGCTTGGACAGTGAGAACAAAAAGTGCTCAAACAATAGCTATTGGTCCATCATGAGACATTGTAATCTAAGAGTTAATCATGTATAAATTACGCGTTGGGCTCCTCAAACACTCTGTTGGGGCTTATTCCATGATAATGACTGCCTTGCAGAACATTATCCCAACAGCACCTATTGAAAATGTCATCATCACTGCTTTCATAGTAATTTCAGTGATTAAGATAGATAACATCTAATATGTGTTGACTTACAGATCAGCTGATTGGTTGTGGCAACCTTCTATTTCACTTTCCCTGATAGCGGTCTCTTATACTTAGCAACTGTTCATTATCAAGACTTTGGAACATTGAAAAGTCCCATTGAAGTGAATGGAGCATTCTACAGCATTATAAAGAGCCTTGTAATAATGATTAGTAATGATTGCATTGCCTGATTGGAACTGGCAAGTCTTATATTGTATTAACATGTCAACATATGTTAAGTTACACTAGGTTATACATTTTTAGTCTGACTCTCACCCAGAAAGTGTGTCCTGATACAGTTATCGGACATCTAGAATTTATGGTCTCTGCAACAATGAGACCTGGCCTCAAAGACCACCCAATGTCTGCATTCACCATTTGACCTTGGAATTCAATGGCCACTATGTGATCCATATCAACAGAAGAGCTTAGATCGGGCCAAGAAAATTCAGACTGACCCTACCTGAGCCCGTGCACATTCTGTCCAAGCCTGAAGTATTAGGCCTATTGCACAATATTTACAAATTGCATAACTATGCATTATTACATAATATATTATATTTTAATGCATTTTTAATGCATAGTTATATATATATATATTAAGGTATTTTAAGCTGGTTATATTAAACCAATTGTTAGCACCCTTTAGATGTAACTTAACAGGTAACATTATCAGTTGCTGGTGCCAGGAAATTCTTCTCCATATGCAAGGCATTTCTCCTTGCAGTGCTCGTGTGTATGAGCTGCCCCACCCCACCCAACCAGAGAGCACCTCAGCAGGATGGAGAACAGAAGAACCATGCATGGTTTAACTTTACTTGAGTTTATGTTCTGTTCTCTTCACAATGCTCAAAAAAATGCAACTGGTCTTTTGCATGAGAGCAGTAACATTCAACATCTCAATAAAAAGTGCAATATTTTCCGACCTAAGCAGAAGTGAATATCTGTCTAAAACAGCCTAAACTAAATCTAGGTTGAAATGTCTTAGAAAATTAAACCAATTGGAAAGGTTTTGTTTGTTTAGATTTATTAACATAAGTACATAACTTTAGTAACATAAGTATTGGCCTTTCCTGTCTCAGTCACCTTAACATTTGACACAATGATAACTCTAGTAACTGAGTATTTAAGGGAAGGCAACAATTAGCTCTTGGTGAATTTCTGTAGTGAACTTTAATGCAAAAGATTATGCCTATGCATGTAGCCATTTGAGGCAGGTGACAGGTATGAGGCAGGTATGTCAATTATCTCACTGTTAATATGTTTACTCAACAACCATGACAGCGGATCACAAAAAGTTGCAGCAATTAGTAGTCAGTTCTCAAACCAATCTACAGAGGTTCCTTCTCCTAGCCTCTCTAAACCAACTGCTTCCTGTTCTTCTTTCACTCCTCTCTCCAAGGCAGAGGTGTCTAAGCTTCTCACAGACAGCCAGCCTACCTCTTGTCTTCTGGACCCTATCCCAACAACCCTTCTTCAGGCCATAACCCCCACCATTGTGACAGCAACCACACATGTGGTCAATGCTTCACTAACTAGGGGTACATTTCCCACCACCTTCAAACAAGCCCAGGTAACACCGCTGCTCAAAAAAACATCCCTTGCTCACACTGAAGTGGAGAACTACCGGCCTGTATCTCTTCTTCCCTTCCTCTCCAAAGCCATTGAACGAGCTGTCTTTAAACAGGTCACAGGATTTCTCACTCGGAACAACCTCCTCGACTCCTGTGGTGGTTTCAGAAGTGGCCACTCCACTGAAACGGCACTTCTGTCTGTGACGGAAGCATTAAAAGAGGCCAGAGTGGCAGGTCAATCCTCAGTGCTCATCCTGCTCGACCTATCAGCAGCATTCGACACGGTCAACCACTGCATCCTACTGGACAAGCTGACCAACATGGGTATTGATGGCGCGTGGGTACGTTGGACGGTCGTTCAACGCATCATGGCTAGGACAGATATCGGCACTTCACCAACTCACCACAGGAGTACCACAAGGATCTGTGCTGGGGCCCCTTCTCTTCACGGATCTCGGACTGTCTCTCTGATATATCTGCATGGATGAAAGGACATCACCTCCAACTAAATCTGAACTGAACTGCTGGTCCTCCCAGCCAAACAAGCCATACATCCCGACATCAGCATCAAGATCGACTCCCTGTCTGTTTCTCCCACCAAAGTGGCAAGAAACCTAGGCGTCATGATCAAGGACCAACTGACATTTGCAGATCACGTTGCCTCGGTGGCTCGGTCATGCCGTTTTTCCCTATTCAACATAAGGAAGATCAGGCCGTACCTAACCCAACATGCAACCCAGCTCCTGGTACAGACCCTGGTCAGCCAAAAAGGGAACGTCACACCTTGGCTGCTCGCATTAAATTCAAGGCACTTATGGTGGCCTACAGGGTGAATGATGACTCTGCTCCCATCTATCTGAATACTCTCCTGAAGCCCTATGTCACCTGACGACCGCTTCGCACCTCTAAGGAACGTTTTCTAGCATGGCCAACACCTTGTGCAGGTTAATCCAGACTCTTCTCATATCTGGTTCCGCGCTGGTGGAATGACCTTCCAAGTGCTACCAGATCAACTGACCCTCTCCACCTTCAAGAAACTCGTGATGACCCAGCTCTTCCAAGAATATCTCCTGGCGTAAATTTTGAGAATGCACTTAACAATTGAATTTCTCTGCACTGTATTACTCTATGTTAGCAATATGCACTCCTTGTTAGTTCTTTCATTGTGCTTGAATGTTTGAATGTTATCCTCTTTTGTAAGTCACTTTGGATAAAAGTGTCTGCTAAATGCCTAAATGTAATGTAATGTAAAAAAACATAAAAATCCTTGCCTGACAATTCTGTTTTTTGATCATCAGAATAGTTGCCAATGTTTTTTTCTCTATTGAAAATTGTATAGTCATTATTATAATATTATGATTTTTCTAACCTCTTAACATGTCAGACTAACAATGAGAACAGCAGATTTCGAGTTTATGACAACATAAGAACTTCATGTTATTCTTTACATGTGCCCAGAGCCATGCATGTCCCTATATAGGCCTATAACAAGTAGCCTATCGACATTTGTGTTGCTGTGTCTTATTTTTAAATGTTCAAATGAGACATTACATGACAATGTCAATATCAGTATCGCAGTCCACAGGCTACAAAATACCTGGGAAGTCATGAAATACCATATCAATTGGGCTGTTTTTGTGATGCAAACTTTGACTGTTTTAGTTTTAGCCTAGTTTCATTAACTTGGCAGCTATAAACCGCATTTATGGGTATGCTCTTCATGTATTTATTAGGCTATGCATGTTTCGAAAAGTAACGTATGCAACACATGGACAATAACTAGCCAGCTTGCAAATACACTGCAACGTTAACATCAGTCCAAGAATAAAACTAATGTAACCTAAATTATAATCTCAGTTTCCAATTTCTCTCCTTGACTATCTACCTCTGCAAAGCAGCTCATAACCCTACACAAGGAAGACAAGCACAGTGGGGAGGAGTCGGGGACACAACAGGTTGCCTCTGTGCTTCTATTGTTCTTGCATGGTATTTCTTTTTGTACTTGAGATCCAAATAGAACCTATACTGCACTATGATTGATATAAAATTTTTAGTAGGCAATCTTGCAGTCTTCAAATTAGGCAAACTCACTAGATTTGCATAATTGTAAATGGCAATGCACATCAGCATATTTCAGTGTCAAAATGTGTACAGGTTGGCAGGCCTGACGTCCTCTTTAAGGAAACAGACTGCAATCGCTACTTTACTTGGACGTTCATATTCTTTGTGTACTGGCTTGGTAAGTATGTCTTGTGAATGAACTGTATATGGAACAAACGTAAAGATCTATGTTTGTACTTACTAGCAGGTATCCTCTAAACTGGTTGTATATAATGGCAGTGAGTAAGTTCATCAGAAAATATGTTCCTGGTGGAAGAAAAACATACAAAAATTACATTGTGCTATCCATTATGCTCTATGCAGCATTCAACTTCATACATTTTCAGGTAAATCATATTGTCTGAAATTAAATTCAATTCAATTCAATTATATTTATACAGCATCTTTTACAATAGTATTGTATGGCAAGGAGCACCCAAGAGCAACAGGGGTAAGGAAAACTCCTTGTAATAGCTAGTTTATGGAGAAACTTTAAGAGCTGTAAAAACAAGTGGTGCAATTACGTCACACTACATTATGCAATAACACTGACTAATGTAGCAAATTGAAATTGTTTTTATACATTTTCATGTTATTTTGTTAAAACTAGTAATAATTGCTGTACTGTATGTTATATGCAATATAATATATTTTCCTACATTTTGTAACACATTGTTACATACAGTATTGTGGCAGTTTATACAAAATTTAGGACTGCAAATTTTTGGATGGAAATGTAATGTTATGGTGCATTAAAGTGATATTCTGGGTTTTCTTTACCCATACCCTCTTGTTTGATGTCACCGAGAAAAAAGAATGAGAAAATTTTGTACCACATCGACCAAATAATGAACCACAGGCAGGACACAGACTCTCACATTCAGTTTCATTATTTTGTGGCCTATTCAGTTAGCCACATATTCCATACGTTTATTATGGAATTTGACCACAGAGAACAAGTTTCTTTATGACAGGTGTTCTTAACCTCTTTGAGCCAGGGACCCCTCATGGAGCAGAATTTTGTTCAAGCACCCTTCATAATTACAACAAAAATTTAACCATTTAAGTTTATAGCTATTTGTTCTTTCAGATGCTTTTGAAATCTTATTCTAAAAAATATTTTGCTAATACCCCGACAGTTGTAAATACGCATTTGGATACAGTGCAATTGGGCTCTATACTGATCTCTAGTATTTTAGTAATATTGTCGGAAATTCTGTAAGAACAAGTAATATATGTGTGTTTGAGTGTATACAAGAATAGAATAGTGCATGCACTAGAGTGTGCTATAAAAAGAATGTACAAGAGATTTATGTACATGACAGTAGACTCCTTCTGAAAACTATGTTGAAACCATGTTTGGAGCATCATCGTAAAAGGACAGAGACTGAGATCTCGTGTACGATTGGCTCTGTGCCAGCTACATCATCTACTGGCAGGAGTATTTAATATTGATAGATAAGGTATAAGGTTAGAATGGTTGAGGAATACCACCGTTATAACCATTCTCTCGGTGAACACAATAAAGACTTGGTTGAACAAAACAAACTTCTCTGCTACTTTGGGTTTTTGCAAGAAACTTCTCCACACCCCCTCTTTGACGGACACTGACACAGCGGGGGGGTGGCCCTTTGGGGCCAAAAGCTTCTAGTCGTTCACATCCTACTAGGGCTACATGCCTAGAATCACTCTAAGCGCTTTACACTGTAAACAATAAGATGCAGGTATCAGAATGAAACAATTCTGGTGCTAAATCCTACATACATCTACACAGACATTCAATTTAGTCACAGAATTCATTCAATGAAGCAAATGAGTAGCTATGAACAAAAGAAAACAGCTCAATATTTTCAGGCTTTCCATCCATAAGAAGCATACTGTTCTAAGCAGTAATGCTGAAAGCAGTGAAAGAGTTGGCAATGTGAGCTCTAGCAACAACGGCCCTAATTAATATCAGTCCTACATTACATTTACATTTACCTGCATTTAGCAGATGCTTTTATCCAAAGCGACTTAGAAAAAGAGGATTAACATTCAAGCTACAACACAATTAAAAACCTTACTAACTGATAAGAGTGCCGCTTGTTAACAGGAAAATGGCTGGAGATGAAAGTGCATGAAAAGTGCAGTAGAGAGAGAGAGTCAGGGGTGGTTAAGCCAAGAGATACTCTCAGAAGTGCTGGGTCTTTAAGAATTTCTTGAAGGTGGCGAGGGTATACGTTGCTCTAGTAGCACTTGGAAGCTCATTCCACTAGCGTGGAACAACAGTTGAGAATAGTCTGGATTGACCAGTGGGAGGTGCAGTGCTAGACAACGTTTCTTGGAGGAACCCAACAGGGCTTTAAGAGGGTATTAAGGTAGATGGGAGCAGATCCATCAATCAGCCTGTACACCATCATTAGTGCTTTGAATTTGATGTGAGGGTAGCCAGTGGAGCTCAACAAACAGAGGTGTGACATGCTCTTTTTGGCTGGTTAAAAAGTAGACATGCAGATGCATTCTGGATCATCTGTAGTGGTCTCACAGCACAGGCTTGAAGACCTGTTAGAAGGGCAATACAATAGTCAAGGCAAGGACTGTACCAGGAGCTGAGTTGCGTGTTGGGTTAGATGTGGCTTACCCTTCCTTATGTTGAATAGGAAAAAGCAGCAGAGGCAATGTACTGTACAATGTACAGTACTAAGCCTCCTGTGGTGAGGTGGTGTAGTGCAGACATTTGCCCTAGCCATGACACAATTGCCCAGTGAGATAGGATTCAAATCATGAGTGTGCTTTGCCTTTGATGCTCATGTGTGCCAGTTTGTTCAGTAGGATACGGTGGTTGACCATATAAAATGCTGCTGATAGGTCAAGAAGGATGAGTACTGAGGATTGACCTGCTACTCTGTGTTGACATTAAGGCTGTCAAAGTGTTGAACATGTGAATAGTGTGTTAACGTAATCTCATTTTATTGCCCTTAAATAAAATGTCCCCGTTAACAAAGGGTGTTCAAACAACAGAGAAGGAACAAAGTAGATTTTCGCAGGTGACTAGCATGCAAAATAAAGCTTGTAATATTAACTGTGTGGTAAAATGTAGTTCAACAACTTCTCAAATGAACCCGCAACATTAGCAGTTAAATTATGCAGCCTACATATGCAATGCGGTGCGAGTTTACTTTAACTTTTCTAGATGAAATGCAGAGTCCCGTGGTCGATGGCCGATGGGTTACATGATCGTGAATGCGCACATTTCCTTACCACTTGTAGACTGTAGGTAGCCTAACAATTTCCAAATAGCTTACTGCTTTACTTGAATGAGCTGTCAGGAGTCAGACTAGCCTTGTGGACACAAACCTAGCTAGGTGCTTCAATGCACTGTCACTCTAAATAATGTTGCTCCAATAATTCTTAAACTGTTAAAATTCAAAAACACTCCTCCACCAAAAGGGTTATTTAGCATAAAGGTAAATATTTTTTTTGAAAATATGCATAAATGCAGTTGATAAGTCAATTTATGGTAGGTCAGATCTGTACAGATAATCCATTAATTAATCATATTAATAATAATAATAATAATACACTATTTTGTATACTACTACAGTAAACGCAGCACATATTTGCACCATTACACACCATTTGGTGTAAAAAAAAATGCATTTCAGAGCTGTCTTTGGAAAGGATGTAAGCAAAGTAAGAATTTCAGTGCATTGTTTTAACATGTGTTTCTTCTAACTTCTTCAGTCTTGTTGGTCTTGCATAATTTTTACCGCTGTGCGATCGAGAGCTAACTGTGTGACAGTTTGGTATGGAAATTGCTCTGTCGCTGGACGCAAGGCTCTGCAGCGAGTGGTGAAAACTGCTCAGAGAATCACAGGGACTCCACTTCCTGCCATTGAGGATGTCCACAAGAAACGCATGCAGCATTCTGAAGGACACCTCTCCTCCTGCCAACAAACTATTCCAACTCCTCCCCTCCAGAAGGCGCTACAGGAGCCTCCAGACTAAAACTACCAGGTTCAGGAACAGCTTCTTCCCCACAGCCGTCACACTACTGAACTCTGTCCCCCACTGAACCTCACACTGCACTCTGCTGCTACAGCCCTTGGACTGCACATCTGTATATACTTAATACATCTGTACATAACTATTTCTATAGCACATGTGTATATTGCATATCTGTATATTGCACATCTGTATATACTTCTGTACATCTGTATATACTTAACACTTAATACATCTGTACATAACTATCTCTATAGCACATCTGTATATTGCCCTTTATATTGAATCTATATAGCACATCTGTATATTACCCTTATTATCTCTTCATCTTACATGTATATTGCTCTTCTGCCTAATTATTATTCTGCCTATTTATTATTACTACTCTTATCTGAATACCGTTACCTGTATTTATACATGAGTAATGACAATAAAGTTGAATCTAATCTAATCTATTTTTTTTAGAGATGAGCAGTAATGTCACTGAATTACCTTTGACCCTTTGATCTTGAACAGGACACTGAAGATTAGTATGGAAGTATGGAAGTGCACTGACAGCTTTTACACTTTTATCACTTCACATAACAAAAGATCATGGATTTTTGCTAAATTCATACTAACCAAATACACTGAAGAGAATGAAGAAGATGGAATATCCTCTGTTAAGAGAGTATGCTGGAATCATCACTGTTGAAGAAAAATCACAAATCTCAGTACAGAATAGAGGGCAACAGACAGAAAGCATTTTTGTATGTAAAGTCACTGTACCATCTGGATTGTTTGCAGTTGTGAGGAGCACAAGCAATGAGGATAGAGACTGTGGCATGTCTTTGAAGTAGCTTTCCCACTCTCCATTGTGTTCTGGATTCTGAATAAATAAATGAGAGTGAACACATTCACTTAAATAAACACATTTCTTTGACAATAACTTAGAAAATATGTTGATGGAATGACATGGAAACTCTGTCCTCTAGTCTGGGAGCAAAAATGAAGAAACTAAAGGTGTAGGTTTATCTTGGCTATGTTTCAGTTATATTTACTAGAAAAAGATTGGGTTACATTCAGGGCTGGACTGGGACTGAAAAATGGCCCTGGCATTTTTGGCCATGGCTGCCCACCATGATTATTTATTCAATACGCAGAGGCATATAACATACCAGAGGATATATGTGCATGCAGTGTTTCAAAAAATAAAATAAAGCGCAGTAGCCTACATAGAAGACAGTAATCATGCTAAAAAAACATCATTTTATGTTCTTTCAATACTCACAGAGATTTTCATCTTTTGAGAGGTAATTTGGCAAAGCAATGTTTCACTAATATTACATGATAATAATAACTGTAAGCTGCAACACCTGCAAACTATAACTTTATGGCAAGCTAAAATAACACTGCAAGTTGGACACCAGGGGGGTATTCCAACAAAGCCAACTAACCGCAAAACCTAGCTAATTTCGATAAGTCCCGCTGGTTTCAGAGAGAGATTCCATTACTCTCGCTAAGGAATCTGAGCTGAGATACTGGGGTAACATATACTTCTGAACTAACCTGCTCCACGGCAGGTTAACTATTAGGCTTAATAAATCGGTGTCTCAGAGATGCAATAACATGGTGGCGCATGTCTTAATTGAATGACAGATTTGCACACAACTGAAGGCAATCAGTTTTACATTTCTGTGAAAATACAATGTGATTGATAATTTGTTCCAACAAACTGAAGACTAAAATAAAATAGTAAAAGATAAAATTATGATTCAGTATGTTATTTCAAACGACTGTCATCTCCAATTTCTGCATTGCCAGTGGTATAATTTCTGTTTTTTTCTTTATGTTCAGCCATTTCACTCCAAATCTTGCAGATAGTGTGTGTAAATGGATGTTTCTTTCTGGTAATTCTCTTAGTTCTGCCTTAATTTTACAACAGTAAATCAGGTATTCCTAAATCACCTACTTAGGTCTTGTGTTAAGCTAATGAACAAGCAGATATTGCAGCTGATTTAAGTCTCGTTTAAGTGAACAAGATGCAGATGTGGCTAACATGGGTTAGTGGAATGGTTTCAGCCTCATGTCTCTTTTTTTCCTCCTCCTCGGAATCAACCTGAATAGCTACTTCTCCTTCCTCTGTGTTACTACTCTGCACTTGCACATTAACCCTGTGCCACTCTGACAGCCTGTGCACTTTATGGGAACTTGTGGTGGCAAACATATCTGTGATTTTGGCTAATTTTGCTGCGACCCTTTTTTCTCTCAGCTTCTCTGTGCCCCCTTGCACTTTTGTGGTTTATTATCTATTTCCACAGACAGACAGTCACTTCTCTCCGGTTGAACAAAATTAGACCCTTGGTCAATGGGGAGGGGAGGAGCATAAAAGACCAAGCGCACCCATTGCTCTTGACAAGGCAAGAGAGGAAGAGGACTAAATAATGCCAAATATAGTCATCATTTTAGTTTTGCCAGGGAAAACTAGTATGGCCATTTTCAAGTTTTTGAATTCTCTCTAATCTTTTTTCATATTTACATGGACCCTTGTGAGCCTTGCCACACAAAACCATTGTTTTTGAAAGGTCTATTGGAGTCTGAGTTATATGGTGCATGTGTATATGATATACTGATCACCAACTACACTAGTGATCAGTGATGACCCTGAGCTGCCTGGCAGTCTCACTGAGTTCTACTGGCACTTTTATAAGAACCAGAGAGGTAACGCCACACAACCAATGACCATCACATCCCATAACCCCTCTTTTGTCATAGAAGAAGATGAGGTCAGGCTCCTCATGTGCCAATGAACTGGCCTCAGTTCTCTCAGTACTGATCTTTGAGAGAATCTTTGAGAGAGTCTCTGCTTGTCTTACATCTGTGGCAATGAAGTTCTGAATCATCAAAAGGAAACATTGTTTTTAAAATCTCTGTATTAGACTACTTCAAGATCGGAGTTGAAGTATTGTAACAAATCTGACATAATTTGGCAATTTCCATGTTGGTAAAGGAGTGATCAATCTATAGTATAATACTTTTCAATTCAATACAATTCAGTTTTATTTATATAGCGCCTTTTACAATAGTATTGTCTCGTGGTGCTTCACAGAAGGAGCACCCAAGAGCAACAGGGGCAAGGAAAAACTTTTAACTTTTAAAAGATTTGGTAGAATTGTGTCACATTTGTAATGATACACAGTCCATTTCTCTGTTGTATCATGTGTTGCTGGCTAGTTTAACTTTTCCTTTCAAGTTTCAGTGAAATTAAGTCATATCACCACATCCCTTGTGACTGAAGACCAAATTGTGGCGGTAGTTTTGGGGTGCCAGGTGATTATTAACCACCGCTCAGACAGAGCAAACTATCAAATATTCAAGCTAAACTAAATAAAACTATTGGATTGGTATGTTTAGTCAAGAACAATCCAGCAATAAAATGACAATAAGTATTACTAAATCAGTCATTGAATTCGTATGTGTTGTATTCAGTGTACATATTCAGGTCACATACAAACAAAATAAACAGTAGTCTCTGTGTTTTACAATGCCACAAAAAACGAGGAAAACGGGATCTTCAGGAAAAAAGGAGAGGGAAAAAAGTCTTTTTCAAAAGGACCTCTTTAATTACCATAAAACAATAGCTGCAATCATCCAACAAAGTTCACACCACAGGCAAGTTTGTGCTCTTTTCAAACAGTAATTAGGCAGCTCTACTTTCAACAATGGTCAACTTAGTACAAGCGCATAGGGGCGCGCACACAGTTTTAACAAATAAAATAAAAATTACAAAAACAAAAGAATAACCAGACCGGGCTACTCCTCGCCTGCTTTTATCCCGTTTTAATCCTGTACAGAGAACATTCACACATACTGTCAGGAAAAACAGAGCGAGTCAGACTCAAAAGCATCACGTAAATACAGTTTATTTAGGGAAAGGGGGAAAGGGAGTGTGTGGATGCTCTTCGAGTGGCGAGTTGGCAAGCTGGGGCTGGAGAGCAGAGCGTAGACCAGGGACGGGCAGAGGTCATAACCAGGGGCAGGAGAGCAGAGCGTAGTCCTAGGACGGGCAGAGGTTGTTACCAGGGGCAGGAGAGCAGAACGTAGTCCAAGGGTAGGCAGAGGTCGTTACCAGGGGCAGGAGAGCAGAACGTAGTCCGAGGGCAGGCAGAGGTCGTTACCAGGGGCTGGAGAGCGGAGCGTGGGTCATGGGCAGGCAGAGGTCGAAAGCCGGGGCAGGAGAGCAGGGCACAGGTCCAACACGGTCCGAAGTCGTCAACAGGAAAGCAGCAGGACTGGACACGGAGAACAGAGGACAGGGACAGGCAAGGAAACTGGACGTAGACACAGGAACAGAAACACGGGAACTTCAGGAAAACAGGATTCGGGAACGGGAACAGGAACAGGAGCCAGGGTCTATAATGCTTGCCGAGCGTAATGCTTAAGGTTCGCAGACGATCTGACGGGGAACACTAGGAGACAGGGGTTTAAATACACAACAGATGACGGGTAACAAGCAACAGGTGGACAGGTAATGATTGAATCAGGAACGAGAATGAGTGGGAGGGGCAAGTGATCAGAGAGAGACCGGGTGATACTACCAGGCAGTCATGACACATACATTTCATGTTAGAGAGAACCAAAACCATTGGAAAACAAAAGATTTATCCAAAAGGATCCCACGCTCTCACTGAACAACAAAGGAGTGAGTGAATGAGCAGCGCAATGTTTTGGCCTCTTAACGAAAGAGTAAATGAACGCGAAGTTCAGCCTTATAACAAGCACAATCACGGCACGCAAACAATGGAAAACGAGGAGCGGACCACCTACTAACAATGATAAAACAGTTTGTATGTAGGTGATCACAAAGCTCCCCGCACAAGTCCTACAGTAAGAAAGCAACGAGCTTACTCTGATACCACATCCCCAGCAGAACAATGATAAAACATTTCGTAAACTTACGAAGGGCGAGAAGTCTTCTGGGCCTAACAAAGATGGGCTCTCTGGACAAAAACCACAATACCTACACAAACGTAGGCTAAACGCTGTGAAAAGCGCACAGCCACACTGCCAGCACGCAGGTGAGCAGGAGTGTGTGAGAGAGAGACCAAGGGGGGGCTACCTGAGCAGGAACTTATAGATGCCGTTCATTACCCGTATGTCAACTCCATGTTTTTTACCGTCTCAGAAAAGTATGTTTATTATTATTGAAAATATAATTTTTAAAGAAAAAAAGGCTGGCTTGCTTAAAAATCTCGAGTCGAGATTGTCCTTAATCATATAATGAAAACATTGAGGGAAAAATACAACCTTGATGATAAGCAAACTTGTTTTGACAAACAGTAATGCATTTTAAATAGATAAAAATTGCATTTGCCACAATTACTGGCACCCCTGCATTTTGTACATTGCAAAGCTATCCTTTGCCAGTAATGCATGTTTAATATCTTCTTTACCATACCACAACATTGGAGAACACAAGAAATGTATTTGTCCATATTCTTAGGCACTCTCAGGTGCTTACTCTTCTATTACTCAGCCATTAGTTTATTATACCACTGAGACAACCATGGTGAAGGCTTGACTTGACTAAGTGATCAGTAAGCCATGTTTTTGTTTATATGAACTTATGTTTTTATTTAATGACCTTTTGGATGAGCCAAGCATGACTGACTTTTGTTGTTTTGACAGTGACAGACAGAGTTTGATTTAAAACAGCCAAGTATTTCATGGAGGTCATGATGGCACCCACCCTAATGAGATTCCTATAGCCTTTGGAATTAAAACAACCCAAAAACATCACAGACCCGTCACCATAACTATCAGAAGGCAGGGGACTATTTTAGTATAGTACTTCAACAAGCCTAACCCATCATGTGTCAAAATGCTGAAATTTTTTGTAATATCAGACCAGATTCTGGATCAGTGGTGACTGGTGGTCACAAAAATAGGGGAGGACAGTGGGTAAAGCAGTCAGGTGGGTGAATGAGCGGGTAAATTGGAGTAGATGGGTGGATGGTTGAGACAGAAAGAATTACAAAACCAGGAAGGTGTCTTGCTCTTAGGGGGATTGTGTTAAATAAAGGACACATGTCAGCATGGGAAATACCTACCATACAGTGCAATGAGTATAGTTTGTTTGTGGTAATGTCAGTTGTCTTTTGTGCTTTACACTGCGAAATTGTGAAAGTGGCAGAAATGATTTTGAAACACCAGAAGACTGCAACTGCTCTGCAAACAATTTTTTGTATCATGCTATCAGTTCAGCCAACTCCCTATAGTTGCCCTTGTTATCTGAATTTGGCCCTTCATCCCGTCCCCTAAATGCCAGCTCCTGCATGTCCAATGTCAATTGGAACTAGTCTTCCCTCTGTTTTGATTTTTACCTTCTCATCGTACTCCTGTGTGTGAAATGGGGTATTTAACATCATGAATACAACTCAATCTCATTTTTCCATCTTTTTTATTGACACAACAAAGCAAAACTCTACAAAGTCTCAAAGTCTCTACCGTCCGCACTATCACGAATGATAAGTCTGTCGACAATGACAGTAGTACCTTGCGTAGACCTTGCGTGTTTCATTCTGACTGGCCATTGACAAATGCAGCTCCGGTGATTGGCTGACTGATGACAGGCGTACATTTTGAATTGACCCACCCAAAGGGAGGACATTCCTCCCTTTTTGCCATTTACTCCATGTTAAAAGAGGAGCCCACAAATTGCCCGGGGTTGTAGTGTTTCTAATGGATGTCAAAGAGTGAGTAAGGGAGGATGATATTTTTTTGTTTTTGAAGTGATAAAATAGAATTATTATTAATTATCAGCTTCTACTAAATATCTGTGATTTTTATAAATTTCTCCTGGAAGTTCTTATTTTTAAAAATTTAAGGGAGGATCTTCCTCCCTTTCCTTAATGGTCCCAATAGTCCCAATACCATTTAGTAACAAAGTAATTTAAATCAGTGATTAAATGACAATTTATTTTTTTCCTGGTATGCATTTGGAATCTACTAACAAGGGGGGTCACGTAAGATTTTTTAAAGACTTGGTGATCCTGAGATGCTCCTTTTCTCTGGAGGTCTCCAACAGGGGTATTTTTAACCTCTCTTACCACCCTCCTCACAATGCGTAGGGGCAAGATAAACATGGGTTGTAATCCAGTCAAGTTTGTAATAGTTTCAGTTGTTTGGAATTTCTTATTATTGTTTTAACTGCAAATGGGACATTTTTTAAGCAAGTACAATTTTTAGAGCAATTGTCTTTCTTAAAGAGCACACTTCTTTTCACTTTCTTTACACTGCATTTCTTTCAATTTTTATGTGAATTCTTTTGTCTTTCCCATTTGACTTTGTTTCAAATTTTATATCTTAGTGAACCAAGAAGTCATAGAATGCAGGTTGAAAGTTTTTTAATTGAAAATTTAGGCAGTTATATTATTACTTATCATATTTTCTAAGGGCACATGTGTTTTTGTTAAAGATATTTATTTGTTTTGTCTGCATTGTGTTTTCTCCAAATTAATATTTTTCCCTTTGAGGAGGGATTATGATTTTCATTGGGAGACTTAACGTAAATACTAAAAACATTATTTTTCATTTCACTTTATAGTTGTCTTTACCTGGGGCGCCAATAATAGTGGTGGGCACTATATGTTTTTGATGGTAGAAGTAATTTGGTTACATAGCCACTAATTTACACAGTTACCTAATTGCAGCACTATTCCTCAAATAGCTTTTAAAATATTCATCATTAAAATGAATCTTTAAGTGTTAAATGCTATGCCTCCACCTGGTATAACCTTTATAGCATTAATATTAGACCCCATGATCATGGGTAGGATACCTAATGAATTAATCTAGACCAGGTGTCACCAACCCTAACAAAACATGTACAAGGGCCACACATTCACATGGTCATACCCTTGATCTTGTTATAACTAAAGGTCTTCATGTCTCCACAGCTGTTATGGATTTAGCTCTATCTGATATCTATGACTACTTGAATAAGAGCCATAAATGAAAATACTACCATGCTCATTGGCCAAGCAATACCACAAACTTTAAGTCAAACATCTTTGTCAGACTGTTGATTTTTTACTCTATATTGACTCATATTATGGATGATATTGCTCCACGGGGTGGTGGTGGCGCAGGTGGTAGGGGTGCTATTCGGCAACCAGCCCTGGCTACCGACTCGCCGCCTGTCCTCGACCAACGCTCAGCTCTTCTGCCCCGCCTACCCGACCCGATGTCTGCCCGACCACAAGTGCTCCTGCCAGCCCTACCCTGCTCATCGCGCCTCCTGCATTCCCTGCGCCGAGGGCGCGCTCTCGGAGCACACTCTCACTCCCCCTTTCCCCAATCCTTAAATAAAGACTATTTGCAACTTGACGCTATCATGGTCCATCCTGTCTGTTTCCTGACACTCACTCCAAAATCTAACATGGCTAACAAGCTCTTGGGTGCGTTAATGTCAACAAAGTGGCACGAGACAATTCTATTGTAAATGGAATTGAATATATATAATTTAATTGAATTGTAAAATCCATAAAGATGTTTCTTGTATGCTTTATTAATGTTATTAATATATCACCTTGCTTGTCACTGTCTATTGTCCCATCTGTTTGTTCTGTTTATTGTTATATGTTTGGTATTGGCATTGGTAAGTGATGTATGTATCCTCTACAAGATGCTGCAATTCCCGATCCTTTAATAAAAAAGAGCCAAAACAGAGCTTCTGCCTATGTGTACCAAGTCATGTATTACATATTTATTACATTACCTCTGTTCTGGCGAAGATCATCATACCAAACATGGTAAAAAGGCACAAGTGGAGAGCTAATAGCAGGATCACACTGTATGGAAAATGATACATAAATATTGATTATTGCAAATGAAATAAAGAATCTACAAATTAAAATGTTTGTAATATGACACTAATCATTGCAGAGTCACGTTAAAAGAATCCTCTTGACTATAATGATATTTTACATCTATTTATGCAATTGGTTTACGCTTTTATACAAAGCAACTTATATTTGCCAATTGTGGTAGCCAGGATCCCACAAGTTGTTGGGCTACTGCTCGCTGGCCTGGTTCCTAAGGCACTATACTGCCACCGCCCTGATGTTATTACCTTGCCATCTCTGGAAGTGTTCTCTTAAGGCACTTCAACGTTTTTTTCATCAAGGAGGAGTTTTGGAGAAGAAAGAATGGACGGATAATTCTTCGGACTCGAAAGGTCTACGGTAGAAAACAGTACATTTCAGTATGCTGTGTGTAAAAATTATTTTAAAATGTTTTTTTTTTTAGCTCATTTTGCTCTTCTGTCCTACTTCCCTTGCAATACTTTTGCATGCCATTATAATACTTTTGCATCCCTCACTGTAAGTAGACTATTTCGGTGTTCCCTCACAATAGTTGTGTTTCTTCATGAGAAGTATGAAAAGTATTGTAACGAAACACAAAACACAAATATTCATAAATATTAAAAGGTAATACAACACTAGAAAATAAATAATTGTTGTATAATTATTATTGAGGGTAATGCAAAAGTAGCTGAAATACTATTTCTGAAAAAAACCCACTTAATACAGTGTATGTATATTAATTAACTTTATAAGCATTTAGGAATTACTAACACTTTATATTAGCACACACAGATCCGTCATTAACAAGCCTTATAACATTACCTTATTCTACATGAGCTTATTCTAACCATAGTAGACCATTAACTAAGAAATTCGCAGCTTAGTCATAGTAAGGAAGTTAGTTGTTGTATATGAATTATGATATTAATATGCTTTGCTCAGTAAAGGGCTTATAAGGTGCTAGTACAACAGGAACAGGTATTCTCAGGAACAATTATCCTCAGTGAAAAAAATGTAATTAGGACTTATTTGGACAAGATTAACAACAGGAACAGGTATTCTCAGGAACAATTATTCTCAGCGAAAAAAATGTAATTAGGACTTATTTGGACAAGATTAGAACTTGTAGCTTTGGGTTTTGTTCCTATGAACAGACCATCTTTTCTCAGTATTACTGAAGGAGAATAACTGCTCCTGTTGTTCTACCGTCTTATAAGCCCCACACTAACCAAAGCATATTAAAATCATAATTCATATACAACAACTAACTTACTATCTGCGAATAAACAGTAATTATGAGTTAATGGTCTATTACGGGTAGAATAAAGTCACGCAGAATAAGGTATTAATAAGCGTTTTGTAGTGACTAACAGATAGCTAGTTAGTGCTCCTTCTGTAAAGCGCCATGAGACAATAATAATAATAAGTAAAATGCACTGTATAAATAAAACTGAATTGAATTGAATGTTATTAATGCATGTTAATAGGCAGCTTGTTGAAAATTGAATATGCACTACAATATGTACACTATAAAATGTAGTCAATTTTCCATTTTAACTGCATCAATTCTCACCTCCTCACATAGCATGCTAAGCGACAAAGTCCAGTCAATAAAAGAGGCTGCAATGGCTAAGATGTAGCCAATGAGCCACTTGGTCTTCCAAAACTCGTCCCAACCAATAAGGTAACTCTGAAAAAAGTACATTTTGATCATTAGACAAAGAGAAATGGCTTGAAATCTTTTTCCTAGCCATGAGAATGCAATGTATCACTACTCAGTTGCTACGGTTAATTGGCTGTACAGTTCAATCAGGATCCTGAAAAAAGGCAGTGGTCACAAATATGCAGATTGCTGTGTCATTTAAGTTATATTTCAAGGGTGTTTAATACAAAGAAATTAGCCATGCTCCATGTTGAATGAGGGAGTTAATAATCTATTCGGGGTACCTCTTATGTTTTGATGTGTAAATATAGCTGCAAGCAGCAATGTGGGGGTCAGTGAAGGTAGCATCCCCAGTGGTATTTGTCCTCAGAAAGGGGTACCTTACCCATGTACCAATTTTGGAGTTGATGTGCCAAAGCCTGACTAAGATATGAGCTATTTTACCAAACTATAGGGCCCTCAGAGGTCAAAGATCACAAAAGTTATTGTACTCCCTCAGGATAATCCCTCATGTTTGAAGCTGATATGCCACAGGGTACCTGAGATATGATATAACTCACTGTTTGGCAGCTTTCCCACCAACTCCAATTGGCTATCAAGGGCAAATGCTTTGGAATTTCAAAACTCCTATAAACAGGTTTTGTGAGGAAAGTTCTGAAAATCTTGCAATTTTTGTGAGAACCAGAAAAAATTGTGGCCTATGAAAATTTTGTTTCAATTTTCTGAAAATCCAATATGGCAGACAATGGAGATCACCAAAGTATTGTTCCATCCTCAAAATTGGGTCAGGAGTCCATGTCCAAACTGTACCAAGTACAGTTTCAATATGTACAAGCGTTGCTATTTTTACAAATCATAGTGCCCCTCTAGGACATGGACACAAGTCCATGTTCCAGGTTTGAAGTCAGGGCTGACGTCAGGGCATTCCTGAGGTATGACCATACTTCTTGTTTGGAGGCAATTTTGGTTTGCTGTAACAGGCAAATGCTTTGAAATTTTGAAATGGCTACAAGTAACATTTCTAACTGGTCTGAAGACTATGTGTAGCCATTTTCATGATAATCAGGCAAAATTTGTGACACCTTAAATTTTTTTTTACTTTCCACAAAATCCAAAATGGCAGAAAATCCAATATGGTGGGAATTGACATCATAGGGTGCACATTTAGTGTCTTTGTCAATCCTTGACCAGGGATTTCAAAGGTACCTAATTTTTGACCTAAAATTTGCCATATGGTTCAAAAGTTATTCTCATGGATGTAAATCCAACTTTGACCCATAGGTGGCGCTATAGCACTTGACCTGCATACGTAAGACTTGGTCAAATTTATCAGGGGTCTGTCAACAGTCTGTACATCAAAATTAACTGGTTCTATAACTGGTTCTATAAGTTGCCAAAGACTTCCATTATGGAAGCATGGTGAACAATGAATAAGAATACATAGAAACTGGGGCTGGGTTCAAAAATAGTGATTAATATCAATTCAGGCCCAAAAAATGTGATATAGATTCCTAATTTTATGGATTGATCTTTTGTCTGCAGTATTTCCGTTTTATATTGTCTCAGAACAGAGTGAGTTCAATTCAATTCAATTCAGTTTTATTTATACAGCGCCTTTTACAATAGTATTGTCTCGTGGCGCTTCACAGAAGGAGCACCCAAGAGTAACAGGGGCAAGGAAAAACTCCCTTATGTTCAGTTAATCTAGGAAGAAACCTTGGGCAGATCCACGACTCAAGGGGCCCAACTGCCAGGGGTCATGGAGAAAAATTACAATCAGTAGTAACCATGACAGACTATAAGTTGCCTATGGTTTTAGCTAAGATGGAGATGGACAGTCTCCCCGCTGGACACCTCTTGGACGGCCTCGGCGGGGAGCAGGCTGGTCAGGATGCAGACGGTGGTATTCGGTGATGAGCAATCGATCCACAATCCTTCTGGCAGGGACCCATGGTCTCTCCTCCGGTCCATACCCCTCCCAGTCCACGACTGGATGCCTCATCCTCTTCGCCGAGACTGGAGCAGGCGATTGACCGTGTACACGAGACCCCCATCCAGGAGTCGGGGTGCAGGAGGCGGTGGAGCTGCAGGAACATGGGGATTATTGAACACAGGCTTAATTCTTGAAAAATGGAACGTGGGATGTACCTTCATAGATCCTGGTAGGCAAAGTCGGACCGCCGTTGAGCCGATAACCCGCTCGATGGTGAAGGGACCAATGAAACGTGGCGCCAGCTTCTGAGATTCCACGCGGAGAGGTAGATCTTTAGCGGAGAGCATGGATTGCAGGAGGGTGACCCAAGCTCTGGCCCACATGCGGTGGCAATGCAGAGCGGAAGCCAACATGGATGGGCATGCTGAGTCCCCCTCCTGGCTCGGGAATAACTGTGGTTGGTAACCATAAACACACTGGAATGGGGACATTCCAGTGGCAGAGCAGGCGAGGGAACTGTGAGCGTATTTGACCCACACCAAATGTTGGGCCCAGGTGGTTGGATTGCGGGATGCCATACATCAGAGAGTCCTCTCTAACTCCTGATTAATACGCTCAGTCTGGCCGTTGGACTCAGGGTGGAATCCCAAAGTCAGACTTACAGTGGCGCCTAGAAGGTGGCAAAATTCCTTCCAGAACAGGGAAGTTGAGGATCTGAGACAATGTCTCTCGGGATGCCATGGAGCTGGAAAACGTGGGACTGGACCACTTGTGCAGTGTCTCTGGCAGACGGGAGTTTGGGGAGCGGAACAAAATGGGCCATTTTACTAAACCGATCAACGATAGTGAGGATTACCGTATTCCCCTCTGATGCAGGTAAGCCAGTGACGAAATCCAGGGCAATGTGGGACCAAGGACGCCTCGGGACCGGCAGGGGTTGGAGAAGGCCAGCCGGTGGCTGGTTGGAAGCCTTGTGCTGGCAACAGGTGGAGCAAGCCTTGCAATATTCCTGAACGCCCTTCTCCATGAATGGCCACCAGATACGTTGGGCGAGCAGCTTACAGGTGCGGGAAGCTCCTGGATGACAGGCAACGCAGGAATCATGTCCCTGCGATCTCAGCTGGACTGGGACGAACAGCCGCACTGCAGACAGGTACTAGGACCGGGCTGATTCTGTAGGGCTTTCAACACCAGATCTTCCACATCCCAGGATAGAAGGGGAGTCCAGTGTGGCGTCCTCCTTCTCGAATTGACGCGACAAGGCATCAGGCTTGACGTTGCGCGATCCTGGACGGAATGAGAGAGTGAAGTTAAATCTAGTGAAAAACAGGGCCCATCTGGACTGTTGTGGGTTCAGACGTTTTGCTGATCTGATGTACTCCAATCTGATGTACTCCAATCTGATGTACGCCAATTTGACCGCCAGCAGTTCTCGGTTCCCGATGTCATAGTTTCGTTTGGCAGGTGAAAGCCTTCTGGAAAAGAACGCGCAGGGATGGAGCTTGTCGTCACTGGATCGCTGTGACAGAACTGCGCCCACCCCCACATCTGAGGCGTCGACTTCCACAACAAGTTGGCGTTCAATATCGGGCATCTGGAGGATGGGGGCCGAGGTGAATCGAGCCTTGAGGGCGGCTGCCGGAGACAATTGGAAGGTCCGCTTGCTGCTGGTTAAGGCAGACAGGAGAGCAGCGATGGAGCTATAGTTGCGGATAAAACACTGATAAAAATTAGCAAACCCAAGGAACTGCTGTAGATTCTTCCTGTTCTCAGGAACAGGCCAGGAAGTAACGGCCGCCACCGTAGCCGGATCCATCTGGATGCTTCCCTCTGCCATGATATACCCCAGGAAGGACACAGTCTTCAAACTCACACTTCTCCGCTTTAACTTAGGACCAGTTGGACGTGCTGCTTGTGCTCAGTCAGGGTTCGGGAGAAGATGAGGATGTCATCCAGGTAAATAAATACAAAATGGTTCAGCACGTCACGCAGCACGTCGTTAACGAGGGCTTGAAAAACCCCTGGGGCATTGGTTAACCCAACTGGCATTACCAAATACTCATAATGCCCCGTTATTGAAAGCCGTCTTCCACTCGTCACCCTCCCGGATCCGCACCAGATGGAAGGCGTTGCGGAGGTCGAACTTCGTGAAGACCGTGGCCCCCTGGAGCAGCTCGAAAGCCGAAGCAATCAGTGGCAGAGAGTAGCGGTTCTTCACTGTGATGTCTCGGTCCTCGGTAGTCGAGCGCAGAGAGCCGTCCTTTTTGCCCACAAAGAAAAACCCGGCCCCAGCAGGAGAGGAGGACTGCCCGCTGCCAATGCATCCGAGATATATTCCTCCATAACCCGTCTTTCGGGGGCTGAGAGTGAATAGAGACGCTCCCGGGGCGGAGCAGTGCCCGGGAGCAGGTCAATGGCGCAGTCGTAAGGACGGTGCGGTGGTAGTGAGGTGGCCTTAGTCTTGCTGAACACCTCCCTCAGATGATGATAGCATTCGGGCACCCCAGACAGATAAGGAACAGAGTTTGTAGGTCTGGGGCGAGCAGGAGACGTCACGACAAGCAGGCAGGTCTGGTGACAATCCACCCCCCACTCTCGGACCACCCCGGTTCGCCAGTCCAACTGTGGGTTGTGCTGGCGTAACCAGGGTTAACCCAGAATGAGGGGTTGGCCCGGTGAGCAGAGTAGATGGAACCGGACGGACTCTTGATGGTTACCGGAACAGGTCATCTTAATGGGTTCGGTGACTCGGGTTACCTTTGCGGTAGCGCGCGCCGCAATGGGACAGTCTTTATGTCATTCTGCAGGGGTGGGGACACCCTAATGCTGGCCATTATCACGCAGTGGTGTTCATTATGTTTGTATTGCATTTTATAACTTCCTTTGTAAAGCCACAATGTTTCTATGTACTTCAGAGTTTTGGTTTGTTATCAATACGCTGTTAACGTTAGAAATTATATAATGATTCCAGCGTGTGCTTTTGTCAACTTGGCATGTTCAGTATCCCTGGCTCATTGGTATGATCTAGGTGCCCCAATTCAGTCAATTTGGACTAATGGGGCAGTGCATAAAATGGCGGAGAGTTCAGTGCCTCGGGAGGTTCAGCTGGGTGACCTATTACTCTCCTGGTAAAGAGGTAGAGTTGGTGGAGGGAGCTATTTGTACTGCTTTGCAACTCTGTGTTGTTTGAAACTGAATTTTGGTTTATTTTGTTAGGTACAAGTGTTTTTGTTTATTAGTGTGATTTTGGAAAATAAATACTGTTCTCTTTTGGGCCAACAACCATCTCTCCTGTGAATCCTTACCACCTCCATCCCTCAGTCCACATCCCTTCTCGTGAGCTGGCTGCTTGGGCCTCTCACATGGTAACACTAGCAGTTAGCCATGGGTATCTTTGATACCATGTGGTGTTAAACACACTGACCTTACCATTCGGTTTTTCAATGTAAATTTTTGGAACTGGTCTCCCCTCTGTTTTGATTTTCACCTTCAGATCGTCCTTCGTCTCGTTTCTCCATCCTTTTTTTATTGGCACAACAAAGCAAAACTCTACAAAGGCTCAAACACTCTGCCGTCCGCACCATCACGAATGACAGGTCTGTTGACAATGACAGTAGTACAAGACCTTGCCGTCAACCCACCCTTTCATTCTGATTGGGCCCATTGACGAATGTGGCTCCGGTAATTGGCTGATTGATGACAGACGAGCATTTTAAACTGGCCTGCCCAAAGGGAGGACGTTCCTCCCTTTTTGCCATTCACTCCATGTTAAAAGAGGAGCCCGCGAATCGCCCGGGTTTGTAGTGTTTATAATGGATGTCAATGAGGGAGTAAGGGAGGACGATATTTTGGTGACTTTGGTATGTTTGGTATGTTGGTGTGTTTTTGCATGTTTATCTATTAAATATCTGTGATTTTTTATACATTTCTCCTAGAAGTTCTTTCTTTAAAAAATTAAGGCAGGATCCCTTTCCTTAATGGAGGAGTCGCCTCTGGATGGTACACAGTAAATCGTCACTCCTCATGGGTCTTATTGGGAGGGGCTGCCTCTGCTGTTGCCCCGAGCTGCGAGGCATGGCGGCCGCTGACCATCCCTGCAGTAGTGTTGGTTTGCCATGCACCATGCCTTAGTTGTGCTGCTATAGCCTAGTGCCGCCACAAACCTATGGAACTATGGAACTCTCTCTCTCCTTATACTGATTGTACTTTTCCTGCATCACCCCTGGCAGTTGGGTTAGCCCCTTGAGTCATGGATCTGCCCAAGGTTTCTTGCTAGACTATCTAACATATGGGTGTTTTCCCTTGCCCCTGTTGCTCATGGGGGCTCCTTGCTGTAAAGTGCCATGAGACAATACTTTTGTACAAGGCGCTGCATAAATATAATTGAATTACATTGAATTTGCTTATATGTGTGTGTGTATCTTGAGTCTGTGTACCAAGTTTTATTTTTAAGTGTTAGTAACTATAACAACCCCAGTGGTTAAATGCTTTTATGCATACTAAGGATGGGGCGATGAGTCCACGAGTGGTCAGAACAAGATAATAAGCCCATGTAACAAGTTCAGTTGTAATACATTCAACCGTTGCTGAGATATGACTTGTTTTTTGTCAGGAACCACCTCATAAAAATATGTGTGAATATGTGGGGAGGAAAGGGAAAAAAATAATCCTTCAAAAAACAATAGGATTTCACACTGACCTTGGTGCTCAGGCCATAATAATAATTCTTTGAAAAACAATAGGGCTTCACACTGAATGGTACACAAGGCCCTAATCATACAAATACATCGGGATAAACCCTCAAAAATTCCCATGCACCCCTTCACCCTCCTGGTATGGCTGTGTGCGGCCAAAGTTTTGTCTTTCCCCCTCATAATCTCACTCCAAGGGATTTTGAGAAGTTGGCAGCCCTGCAAATAAGTGTTGGCAGTATCGTATCATATCGCGTGTTGAGCATATCGTTACATCGCTACTGAAGCGTTATTCAAAAGACTAAGAAAAGCTCAAAGAGGTACTGAAAAACAATTTTATAATGGTATGCCATAAAAATGTCTTGTTAATATGTAGTCTTCACAGGTAAAATAATAATAACTTACCTTTATAGCAAAATCCACAATGAAGATGCAGAGGCACACCATCTCTATGCTCTCAGTCAGACCACAAGCTGGCTCCCATGGTAAGGGCTTATGTCGTGGATCCGATGTATAAGACCAGGAAGAGGGCCTCTCAAAAAAGGCCAGACCCAGGATGACTGCTATGGTGGTACCTAGACCCCTTAAAAACATTGGCATAGGCAATGGAATATCAAAACACAAAGCAGCCAATGGTGCTTCAACATTTAAATGAGGTATGTGTAGTACATTTAGGTTACCAAGAAAAAGTAACAGACTATGAAGAAACAACTATATGTAAACACTTAAGCACTACGTTGTCCTGATATCCTCTGGATCAATCAAATCAGGTAGGTGATTGACATTGACAAGACATTGACAGTAATAGCAGACTTGCTCATTTCTGAATGGATTTTTGCATTTTATGCTGAATAAAAGTACATATAGTGTTCTAACAATAAAGCTAAAAGTTTAAATACATCAAAGTTCTCCTGTACCTAATAGGTAATAGGCCTAAGCATGAATTCTAGATCAATTCATTATATCAAGGTAAAGAAGCCTACACTCTCCCTACATGCTCCCTGACTGAGAAAATTGATGGTGTCCATCTACACCACAATAATCTCTGATGAGTGTCATCCCTTCCTCCTTCTGGCAGACTCCTGTCTTCTCCCTTTCCTGAGTGGACTGCAACCAACACTATGGGAGGCCCCATATTAATTAAACATTCCGTTTTTCTCAGAATTCAATGAAGATGATCAGGCAGGCTCCTGTCAAGCATATAACATAATAACCTCCATCTATTTGTCAAAGATCTTCTGGTTATGTTGTTTTGTCGCTGAGTGACATGCATTAACCTAAATGAATGTGTTATCTCAGCAAGAAGGAATGAATGAAATTGAACGATGTGGCGCAAGTTATTCCCAAATGAAAAAAAACCTGCCAATCAAACGTCAAATTGTTGTTGAAAATGTCACAAGGGTAATTAATTAAGCTATTTTTAATGTAAGGTTCAAATCAGGCTTATAATTACAGTTTATGGGTCAGGTTGGGTCGGGGGGAGTTTGGCTTACACAGAACGTACATGGGCTCGGGTAAGGTTGGGCTGTATTTTTTGGACTCGACCTAAGCTCTAGATGCTACAAAAAAACAGTATTCTGAATGACTAGATCGGGTCTGTAGGTCTACTTTATTTCATTTCCAAACATCAGTGAGGGTGGTCAGCCAATTTTATTCAGATTTTTCTCAATGGTATTTTATAGAATGTAAAAGTTCTGCCTTCCCAGATAGCAAAGACACTCTTGCATGGATTTGGCCCAAATGCACCATGCAGTTTGGCCCCGGTCTGCGATTTTAAATGTGTTCCAGGGTCAAAACGCCCAAAAGTGGGTCATATCAGCAAAA
This sequence comes from Tenualosa thibaudeaui, assembly GCA_027481765.1. Lineage (NCBI taxonomy): Eukaryota > Metazoa > Chordata > Actinopteri > Clupeiformes > Clupeidae > Tenualosa > Tenualosa thibaudeaui. The sequence continues at coordinate 142,167 of JAIFZK010000174.1, forward strand.
CAGATGCAATTCCAAAGCACGAAAACTGACCTGGGCCAAACCTGTAAACCAACAAAAATTGGTTTATTGGTTTTATTATTGTGATGATTTAAATTTAAATATGTTTTACACATTTTAAATATGATTTATGTTAGTCTCAAATGTAGTATACATGGCAAGGCAAAGCAAGTTTGTTTAGTGGATTTCATACACAGTGGCAGTTCAGTGTGCTTTACAAGGATAAGGGCAAAGAACAATGACTAGTAGGAAATAAAAATACATTAAAAATTATTGAGGAAATAAATGCACCAAAAATAAAAGTAAAAATAAAATGATGACTGAAAAATATAGAGAAATAAGCAATTGTAGACCACTGTTGAACCACTTTTTCTTGGAAAAGAACAGAGCTCAAACCCACATCGGATCAAATCCACACGTTACAAACATGCTTAACACCTAAACACAGATACCAGCAATCCCCCATTTCCAAGAGCTGATTCCGAGTCAAACTTCATTGACCAAGTCAGTGTAAAACAGTTGGCGTAACGGCTAGGTTTTCTTACTGTAGTAGTCTAATTATGGGTTTTAATGCTAGACCAACTTAACACAAAACAATCCCTGGAACAACTATGCCTTGTGTTAATTCCAGAACAACCACAACCAACCACTGTATGTCTGTGAGCCCACTTTAACCGACAAACTGTGACACCCGTCACTTGTGAAACCACCTTTTCCGCTTGTGGAACCAAAGAAAATTACTGAATCACATCACTGAAACTACTGCACTACTGCACTGGTGACCTGGATCAAGGACTACCTCACGGAACAGCCCCAGTTTGTCAGACTTGAGGACCTTACATCAGAGGTTGTGGTCAGCAGCACAGGTGCGACGCAGGGAACTGTGCTCTCCCCTGTACTGTTTACCCTGTACACCACCAATTTCAGCTACAACTCAGAGACTTGTCACATGCAGAAGCTGCTGATGTTCTACCAGTCTATTATGGCCAGTGTGCTCTTCTATGCTGTGGTATGTAGGGGTGGTAGCACTAGGAAGAGAGACATTGGACGTCTGGACAGACTGGTGAGGAAAGCAGGGTCTGTGGTGGGCATGGAGCTGGAGTCTCTAACTACAATAGCCCAGAGGAGGACCCTGAGCAGGCTACACTCTATACTAGACAATGACTGCCACCCCCTACACACCATCTTCATCAATCAGAGGAGTTTGATCAGCAACAGACTCCGGTCCCTCTCCTGCAGGACAGACAGGCTGTGGAGGTCCTTTGTCCCCAGGGCCAAACAGCTGTATAACAGCACACAGAAGGAGCTGAGCATAATGGACTGGACTGCTTGATCCCACACACACACTGACACATATGCTGTCCCTGGTGGTGACTATACTACTATGGACAACAATATACTGCACTAACATGATAACTACTGCACTAAATGACTCCTTTACAACATTGGACAATCTTAATGGGTCATTGTAGTCTATCTACCTGGATTACCGCAAGGCACCTTATCACAACACTTCTCTACCTCATGGATTTCTTATTATCATTACTTTTCTTCTTATGAATGCAGATGTGTGCAATATGTTTGATCTGTTTTTGCATTGTGTATTATGTGCATGCTGCTAGACACCTTAATTTCCTTCGGGATCAATAAAGTAACTCTACTCTACTCTACTCTATAAACAGTACGACTGCCTATAGCTTTTTTAATATGGTTAGAATCAGATCAAACTGCCTAAATTTTTATCTCTACAACCAAATTAACTGTAAATTATTCTGTAAACCTGTCTGAAAGATCTGACAAATAATGATAATTTTTTTTCTTGTGATATCACGATTATACTGTAGGCTATACAGTGTGTATATATATAAAGGCCTATATCCATCACGTCCTAATTTTGTACTACAGAGTTATGGGCTTATAAGGTGGCTTAAGGGGCTTATACGGTGGTAGTACAGGCACGGAGGCTTATAAGGTGATAGTACAATAGGCACAGGTATTCTCAATCAAAAAGATGTAATTTGGACTTATTTGGACACCATTAGGAACCATTAGGTAGTTTTCGGTTTTGTTCCTATGAATAGACCACCTTTTCTAAATATTACTGAAGAAGAATACTGTTCCTGTTGTACTGCTGCCTTATAAGCCCCATACTAACCAAAGCATATTAAGATCATAATTCATATACTGTTCAACAACTAGCTTACTTACTATGAATAAGCAGTAATTAGGAGTTTATATTGGAGAAACTCTTTGTTAATGGTTTACTATGGGTAGAATAAGCTCATGCAGAATAAGGTATTAACAAGTGACTTGCAATGACTAACAAACAGTTAGGCTGCTTGTTAGTGGTTTCACTATGTGTCTTACTGCCTCCTGATGCTATGAACCAACTCTCTGGTTTAGGAACCAAAGGGTGGTTCAGACAGTTATAATCCTAATCAGAATTAACTTACTTTTTGCATTATAAATAGTTTGCCAGCATTAAATAGGCTAGTGGAAGCAGCACATTTGTCGTTGTTGTTTTCTGTCTTTGTTAATGAATATTATTTAATTAAATATTTGCTAAACTGCCATGTTCTTAATGACACAAGGTACACCTTACATAAAAAAACTACATCACACCACATAATCACATATCAAAAATATGTTTAAGTTTAAGTTTTAGTGGCTCAAAAGAATCCTTCCAAAACCACAGAAAATACAGTATTGGTTTATGTAAAAGCTATACAGGTTATATGTATCAAATACAGAAAGCAAGTTCACATGCACTTTGCTTAAATACATTATGCATTACATTCATTTGATTCATACTGTTCATTTGAAGAATAATGTTGCATGGAGAAAATACAAAAGTGGCCACTTTCAAGAGTAAATCAAAGTATTAGCCATACGTCCTTTTGTTAGCAGTAATAATTTTTTACATTTTAAAGTTATTTTAAGTTTTTCCTATTTCTTTTTCATATGGTCCCTTTAATTTAACTTACCACTGGCAGAACTTTGAATAGTACCATCTGTATAAATGCAGTGAACGAGAATCCACTCTGTGGTTGATTGATCGATACTGAAATGGAAACAGAGATCAAATGATATGGTAATAATTCAAAACATCAAATATATAAAATCATTGGTATTAGCACCAAAACCATTTTACCATATTTTTACCTGTATAGCATCTTCAAGGAATATGACAGCTTGTTGTATGTAGATATCATCATCTTGGATATGAAGGATAGGACAAAGGGGTAAAAGTTAATCATCGAAAATAAGTACATATGTAAAACAAACTGTAACGCCTCATTCAAACCACAGTCTGTGCATTCAAGGTGCATACGTGGTGTGGATAAAGTTTTGGTCCGTTTTTGTTTAGAATGCATGTTAACAGATTAGACCGTGCACACCGCATGCGTGTTCCACATGGTTCACAATGCACAGCTCCCACACTGTCTGCTTGACATAGAAGAGAGTTCTAAAAGAGCTCAGTCTCCACAGACTTTAAACAAGAGCTTGGGCAGGTTAGACCATTTTTGGTGTGAATACACTAACACATATGTACCGCACCGGTTACAGACCGTGAATAAGCTGATTGCTGTGTGAATGAGAAACAGAAAACAGTATGGTTACAGTATGGTTACGAATTGCACCCACTACTCAGAGGATGAGCCCTGAGCCCTCAACTGACTTAACTGACAGGCTGTTAACCCTATGAGACACAGTCTATTTTTGGGGCAATTTCACTATCTTTACCTTTTAGCTTATTTCAGTGATTATAGGGCCCATACACACATGCTATCTTTTTTTCAGAACAGTCTAGGCCAGTGTTTCTTAACTGGTTGGCTGAGTGGTTCTGGGTGGGTCACGGAGCTTGTAGTTAAAAAATGTCCGATCTAATGTTGGTCCTTGGATATAGGCTACGTGTGGGCAAAGCCTTCTAGATGTACACATTTTTAATCTCTCCTCTCTATAACAATGAACTGTAACAAAACAACAATTATCACCGTTCTTTTTACTATACAAAAGTTCAGATGGTGTAATGAACTGAGAGTTTAAAAGCGGCTAATTGTCACTAATTGGTCAAATGATTGTCGCGGCTTTATATTCCTCTCCAAGCTGACGTGAGTACACTACAAACACTCGCCGATCAGATAAAGTCTTCAGAATACAAATATCCAGACTTATGACTTATTATCATGGGAGATTTTAACAGAGCTAAATTAAACCACAAACTACCAAATAGACAGCACATTAACTGTTTCACCAGAGACAACAACACTCTAGATCATTGCTACACAGTTCTTAAAGAGGCATACCACTCAGTTCCCTATGCAGCTCTTGGTCGCTCTCACCCTCTATGAACAAAAATGAAAAACTACTAAGCCTGCAATCAGACCAGTGAAGAAGTGGACAAATGAAGCAAAGGAGGGGTTGCAGGACTGTTTTGACTGTAGAGACTGGGGGGTTTGAGGATGCCACAAGTGATCTAGATGAACTTACTGACACTGTGACATAATACAATCGTGAGTGTGTGCCAACAAAGACCATCCAAAACTTCAAGAACAACTAACATGGCTCACTGCAAGACTGAGCCAGCTTTGGCAGGCGAAGGAGGATGCTTACAGCAAAGGAGACAGGACTCATCAGGAATCATTCAGAAACACTGAACAGAAAAAACAAAGCTGCTAAAAGGAGATACTCTGAGAAGCTGAAAAAACGGCTTTCTACAAATGACTCTGCAGCATTGTGGAGGGGCCTCCAGGACATCATCAGCTACACAAAACCATCCCACACTATTGAGGCTCTCAGGTTTGAGAGAGAAACATTCACACCACTCCCCTACTCCAGACCAATGGCAGTCCCCACCTGGCCACTCCTCCCACTCCCCCCCCAACACCCAATCCACTCTCATCATACATGAACGGTCACTGGTCACTGGAGCTGCAAAGTCTCCACATGCTTCAAAAGCTCCACCATCATCTCAGTCCCCAAGAAACCCTTCATCACTGGTCTGAATGAGATGTGAATGAGACACAGACATGTGCCCTTGACTACAGACCTTGGACCCCTACAGGGCAACCGGGTCAGTGGATGATGCAGTGAACCTATGCCAGGATCCTGTCTGTGGACTTCAAGTCGACACTATCTACACTATCATATCTGAAATCCTCCCCACCAAACTCTCCCTAAAGCTCCCCAAAGCCCTCAATAGCCTTGCTCCAACATATATTAAAGAGTTACTTGTTTATATGTTAATATATATACTTGTATATATATATTAGACACTTACCATCCTCCTAGAACCCTAAGATCCCAGTAATCTCCTTGTAATCCAGAGAATATCAAAATCTGTAATAGGAGGAAGAGTTTTTTGCTACCATGCGCCTCTCTTGTGGAGTAACCCCGAACCGACTGCACCCTAGAGGCCCTTCCTAGATGCCCATGCCAGGATTTTATTGCACAGAGAAAAATGGGGATGCAATAGACACATGGCTGCATGAGAATCTGCATTATTGCTGGTCTGGGTGCTGAAATGACATTTATTTAAATTTAATGCTGCTAGGGTAATTATGGAGGTTGCAATGTTGATTGCTACATTAGTCGTGTTGTTGCTATGTTGGTTGCTAGGTTGTAATTGTGGAAGTGGTTGCTAAGCTCATTGTTTTTTTTTTCTAGATATCGTGGCTACTATCAGAAATAGATGGTTTTATGGAATGTTTGCATGTTGCGTTGGCCTTAAGGGAACTTCCTCTTTGTTGATTTATAACTGGGTTTCTGCATTCATTACAGAGACTTCAAACATAGTAAAAGAGTACTTTTTAGGCAGGCTGGTGTCAGGGTGGAGCGTTGTGCTGTGCTGTGTGTTGTGAGGTGGATTATAACAAACCAAAAAATGAAATAAGCATTTAAATATTGATGATGAAAAAATGGGAAATGGTTCATTTCTAGCCTGGAATAAGCATGGGTTTTGATGGTTGATGTGTATAGGTTGAAATAAATTCAACACACTATGGCATTTTGTCTTGTTATCTAAAAAAGGAAAACATCAAAAATATTGCATTGAAAGAATAACATAATTGTTCAGAATACCTGCTTCATAGGCAACTTTTGCAGCATAACATCACCTCAATCAAACAGCAATGCATGGAATTACACATTGTTCAAGTGTTACAATATTTTTCTGTGGAGCAATGACCTAGCTACATTTGGGCTACAGCTAACATCACACAGCTAATTTGTCACATTAAATTAGGGACTGCTTGCTTAAAACGTTCCAAGATTGTGGTGATGAAATTAAATTAGTCTCTGTCGTGAAGAAGCTACCCATGCAGGGTTGATTTTTGGGCGACACAGGAGCAATCAGGACACTGAAAGGTATAAGAGCATTAGGGCAGTATGGCTTGGAGATCCACTGGACTCACTGACACAGTATCCACACTGAGAGCACCTTCTGTTGACAATCAGTTACTTGTGTCTTAAAAACTGTTTTCTTTTCTCATGGTTTACAGCATTGAAGATTATGAAGTGCGTGGTGTAATCTCCATGTAGCTTTATATCAGATGTCTGACCATCAGCTCAGTACGGTGGCTCTAATTTTACCAGCACTGGCACAGCGAGAATGATTAACGTCAAAGTTGTGCAAATATAGTTATTTCACATATTTTTTTCTTTGAATTATTACCCATACACTTTCAGTCAGTCATAATTTTAACCAAGTAGCTTATGGAATGTTTTTTATTGTTTGTGGAAATCTGCCGGAAATAAAGCTAGAGCCATAGAATGCCTAGAGCCATTAATTTTGATGTAGAATACAGAATTTTTGTAGTGAGGACTACAATATTGATGACAATTTTGAAACAGTTGTATTCAGGTCGTTGGCTGGAGCCCTAGTTGATGACAAGCGACAGCTGATCTGTTTATCTATGTTCTGATAGATCTGTACCGTCTGCCTGACAGTAACAGTTCAAACAGTGAGTGACCAGGATGTGAAGTGTCTGGGCTTTTTGAGGCAGCAAGAGCTGTGTAGTTCTTCCAGTGAGGGAAGAGGGCAGTCATGTGTAACATATTAATATGTAAGATAGCTTATAATAGACGAATCTTCTTTGCTACCATTACATGATGGTTAACATAGTTTGGATAAAATCAAAAGTATATGTCTTGTGTTTGTACTTGTAAGTGTTAGCTTGAAAGTGTATGACTACATTATATGAATACATAGGCTAATCCAAATCAAAACCAAATCTGAACTGTGCTATTGCGGTCGGCCGTTCTAATAAAAATCTCTACCGATGGCCAAATTCTTATCGTTTATATCGTTTATACTACACACCCCTAGGAGAGTGAATCAGCTGATATGACTGCATGATCTGTCACCTCTGGAGAAAGCCATGTAAAACGGATGATGTTGCAATCTCGCACACCCCTCTGGTAGCATAAATGGGCCATGATGTCATTGAGTTTGTTATCCAAGGATTGGATGTTTGCAAGGAGAACACTCAGCAAGGGTGGACGATGCACTCTTGTCCATAGTGATCTGTACTTGTTTCGGCCCTAGGATTTAAGTCAAGTGAAGTCAAAGGCGAAACCTCCCAGAGCTGGAAGACTGAAACTGGAAAGAGTTAAACTTCATGATCAATATAATAACATCTAAATTTGTTAAATACAAACCTCCTGCAGTTCTCGGGTCCATCTTCCACTTGCACCATTGAATACCCTGCATACCAATAACGTAAATAATAATCGGCCTGCATTCATGACCAGGCCTAAGATAATGGCCTGGATCATAGTCAGTGCAAGAAAATAAAGGCTCGACCCAATATTTTGGACAGGGTAAAAAAAGAAACCACACCCACACTCATTTTTAATTCTCCACATATTGCTGTCCATACCAGTAAAGCATTATATAGCCTACATCTTTACCGCTTTAACATCGTAAATGTAATATTTGTATATTGTAATGTCTGATACAGGTCTCCATCATCAGTTCAGAACAGAAGAAGCCTTTTGACCATGATGTAACAGACCAATGAAATTCTGAATTGCAGTAAAAACAATAAGGTAAACATTCTTCACAAGTGATCATCTGAGACACATAGCCTATTAGAACAATGGTGTAAACAAAATGTGTCTTGGCTGACCACAATCAGATTTACCCATTCTAATGACAGCCTACAGATGAGAAGTCAACAACTTAACAGGACAACAACATTTCTCTCAACATTGCAAAGACCAAGGAGCTGATAATAAACTTAGGTAGATAACAGATAGAAAGGAGATCAATTGGACCCCATTTAATCAATGGTTCTACCATGGGGTTCGTTGGTGTTTGTAGGAGCCATTTCTCTCAACATTGCAAAGACTGGTACTGACTGGTACTGGTACTGGTACTGAAGGAACTGATAATAAACTTCAGGAAAAAAGGAGATCAGTTGGACGCCATTATCGCCGATGGTTCTACAGTGCCTTTTGGCCTCTTTCCTGTATGCTCCTGTATGCCCAATAGGTGGCAGTCTGATGTAATTGGGGGTCATGCCAATATAGGTGGGAGCTGCCGTTCAGGCACACATTTCTTTTAACGCTTCATTTGTCGCTGTTGCTAGACCACGCTGCTGGCTGTATTTAATGGCTGTATTTAATGCAACCCCTCAGGGGTACTTGCCTTAGCCTCTACAGTGTTAATACTCTACAGAAGACCTTACAGAGGATAGCCACACTGACCAGATTGTTAAAAAAGCTCAGCAACGTCTTTCCACCTCAGATGACTAAGGAAGTTACGCAAACAAAGGCCCTGAAGGCACCACAGAGAGCATCCTGACTGGAAGCAACACTGCATGGTTTGAAGTTGCCCTGCTACCAAACGAAATGCACTGCACAGAGTTGTGCGCACAGCACAAAACATCTGTGGATGTGATCTCCCCTGCATCCAGGACTTGGATAAGTGGCGATGCATCAGGAAGGCCAAAAGAATCAGTAAGGACCCTAGTCATGGATTGTTTCAGCTGCTCCAACTGGGAAGCGATATCGTAGTCTTAAGGCTCGGACCACAAGACTCCAGAACAGTTTTTCCCACCAAGTGACAAGGTTTCTGAGCACTGAAACAATGACAATCTAAGCCTGTGCCTGTCAGTTATTTCACTTTCAACACTAAATTTTTTCCCTCTCTCTCTCAAACACACTCTATCAACACTTAACCCAGACAGCACACATGCACCCAGCCAACTTTGGCTGTAGATAAACGAAATGTAGACAATTTCATAACATCTTCAAAGAATCGGCTGTGCATCATTTATCATGATTGATCATTGAATTTTTTTTTTGTTGTTTTGTTTTTTGTCTCGCCATTCTTTTTGTTGACACACGATCGCGTTGGGGAGCTGATACCACACTTTGCTGTAAAGATTTTTTTAAGATTTTTCAAAGAGTTTTTAGGGGTCCACGCAACAAAGCTGATTATTAGGGGTCCAAGCAGCTAGGCTGTCATGTCTGTCATGTCTATGACTCCACGTTAAACTATTATCTGAAAAATGGAATAATCCCCTCCTGCCCAAAGCGCATCCTTCAAACGGGGGAAGCACTGCCGAAGAGCAATACTTTGAATTGTCTTTGTGTAGAGCGAGGATGGTAGTTGAATGTGCGTTTGGAAGACTGAAGGCAAGGTTTGGAGCCCTGAGAAGGCCAATGGATCTCAATTTAACCAATCTTCCATACGTAATTTATGCTTGTTTTGTGCTACAGTGTTGCTGCAGCAATTCAGCACGATAATTACACTCAGCCAGCCACACAACCAACAGTCAGAGGTGACTGCTTGATAGCAGAGGGGACGAGGGTCAGGAGAGTACTCACCGAGTACCTAGATCCATAAATTGTGGCCGCTCATTTTTGTTGTGTGTTCTTGTTGTGCTTTCTCTCCGTTCTGACCACTTAAAAGTTGTTTGTTGAGACTGTTTGTGTGCCTTGCAATGTTATTGTTTATACACTGTATAGTTAAACATTGGCTTATATTTTGATTCATTTTTAAACCGTTTACTGGGAAACACTGTTCATGACATATAGCTCGCAAGAATTTATTTGAATGCACAGTATTAAATTGTTCCTACTTGGTAAACTTTTGGTGGTCACTGATTAAAACATGGCATTATTAAATAGAGCAGAAAATAAATCTTCTTTGTCAAAAAAAATGTAAAAAGTCACGACTACGAAAACAACCAACACCTGACCAAGCCCACACACGCACGGACACACCAGACAGCTGTGAGTGAGAGCAGCGTGACCTCTGATAAAATCTGAATCGTTGTCAGCCCATAGAAGGCAGCACACTGTGAATTAACAACTCAAACACTTATTTTTTTTACTAGTGAGCACATTTTATAAATATGAAGTTGAACAGACTGAAAAACAAGAAAACACAAGAACAAGAAGACATTAACAAAGTGCTAACACAAACTGCATTTTCCGTATATAGGTCTTGTAAACACAGCAGAACTGAGAATACATAAACAAGAGTGATAAATCTTCATAAAGAGCTTGTGAGTATTGCAACGAATGACTCAGTAGATGTATGTGGAGCATTATTGGCAGTGTTGGATGGAGCTGAGTGTTGGGCATATGTGGTAGGGTGTAACTATGGTGATGAGTAAAACTGCCCATAAGAACCTCTCGGCTCATAAGGGCTGTTAAAATGTGGTGGAGGTGGGTACATGACCTGTCTGAGGAGCAAAAAACATCAGTAATTGAGGTTGTAAGTTTTTCAAGGGTAGATGACAACTGATTGAAATTATGCAGAGCTTGCTTTTCGGAGGCCTCCATCATGTCTGCAAGTTTTCTTTTAAGGTCTTCGTCCACTGCATGCTGCCATTGTATCTCGGAAGCTTTCTCGTCAGTCTTTCATGTCTGTATCCCTTCAGCTTAGCCTTTACAAAATAGACCAAAACAAAATAGTTTTAAATATGACAATTAATGCAAAACTGCATGTTGTGTTTTGTCTTTATTGTGTAATGGGATCATTGATTTTTGCCGGACTTACTGCGAGCAGTACTAAAAAGGGACATGGGCTAATTCTGGTGGCTAGGATTGCAGATATAGCAGCAGCTCTCGCGTTATTAGATCTGCCAACAACAGATATTGTAGATACCACAATCTGTTGTACCTAGGAGCTGTTTTGCATGATTTCACATGAGTCTACGGCCATAAGACGAGTTAAATTGTTTTCAAATTAATGCACTCTTCTGCACTGTGGATTAATTTACTATTGAATGTGTATTGAATGTTATGGTATCTTATTTGCTCAAAGCAAGGCAAGGCAGCTTGGAACCAGGGTAACTTGCCAGATATGTGCGGGAGTGTTCTGAATAGAACTGGTTAGGATATGCAGTATGCAGTTTGCAGTGCTAGTAGTAGCAGCTATTGTCTGCCAACAGACGTTGTAGCGCAAAGTATGGGAATTTAACTTGTCATTCATGACAGTTGTTTTGTATTATATCAAAACCAAAATAAATACGTAAGACTGAAGATAACCGTCTCCTCACTGTGTTAACCAGGAGCATAGCTGGTACTGTGCAGTCAATCTAGTAGTTTTATTCACAAGTTGTTACTAGGCTACTATAACCAATGTGTAACAGTGCTTTAAATAACTAAATATTTTAAGTGAATAGTGTAGGTTTGTAGTAGGCCATGGTGCTTTGGACAGTTCCCATGATAACAGTATTAGGCAATTCCATGGAAAACTGACTTTTTATCAGATAAACTACCAAATACTTGGTTCTACGAACAAAGCCTCGACTTCCCCATAACATTTACCTAGTTTGCTGTAACCATTGCCTTTATATGTACATTGCTACGTTCACGTTGAAGACTTAATCTATAATTTAGACTGACATAATCTAATTCATATATTACAGATGAATGTTCATGCACCACCAATAGTATATTTACTTACATTGAGCGGATCTCTTCTGCTTGCCTGAGCTGATGGGCCCACAACTTCGGTCTCTTCATCACGGGCTTCATCAGTAGTTACCGTTACCTCAAGACTGCTTGAGGAGTCGTCCTGAGGTCAGCTGTTTCAAATCCAGTTGATAATAAGGATTCTGACCTAAATCATTAAAAGTAGTGTGTGTGTGTGTGTGTGTGTGTTTAAACGTTGACCCGTGGTCATTTTCGATAAATTGCGGATGTCGTATGAGCAATGAGCAAACGATCTCCTTGAGACGTCTGCACTACGAAATCCTTCTACGTTGGCCCAGCGGCGCGCAGACGTATGCGTGCTGTCTGGGAACATACTATTTATTTTGAGGAGCAAAAATACAAGAATTTTACTCTCTTATATTACTATTATGAAATGTAATAAAGACTATCTTGAATCTTAAAAGGAAGCTGCAATACATCCAAATTAATTTCGGTTACAACCCCCCATGACCAGGCGAGGTGGACCAAATGTATGCTAACTTGCACGACGCAACAGGTAGGCTACCTCAGTGCTTCGCTGCCAAGTCTCTGCCCTGTCACACACGTCCATGAAAAGAAGACATAGCTGAAAGCAAGACGATCGCTTACTTTTCAGTGCACCATGGTGTCCATCTTCAAACTGCGAGCCATAATCTGTGCTCTGATTAATGCTTCCTGTCAAAAGAGACTCAGTTTCCATGATCCGCGATAGGCTGTATTTAGAGTAGTTTGTAATTCCTCTTCGGGATAGAGAGGCCGACTGCAAGTTTTTCGTCTTCAGACCCGGAAAGAAAAGACTGAAAAATAAAATCACATTTATGATAACGTAAGTGACATTATGACTAATGAAACTATAGTTAGCCTAGTTGCTATCTTTTTAAGCTGTTATGGGCGACTTGTGACGAGATTGCCGGTCTTCCGCTAACTGCATGAAGTTATTTGAGGAAACACCACTCAAAAGCTGACAGCTCCTCCCTCTTGACAGTAGGTTGACACCTCTACGTACCAGTTTCAGTCACCCGCTGCTTCTCATATGGGTTTAGTTCAAGATGCATGAAACGTAAAACATGGTTGATTCAACAGAAACAGAGGTGCGCTGAACGTTTTGTTGGTCACGCACGTGCAGCTGAGTGTCATCAGGTGCCATTTCTTTTGTGTTTTATCTCAGCCTAATTAAATACATAAATATGACTATTCCTTTATGATGACCAGACGACCTCGATTTCTCGGGACAGTTCCCGATTTCTGAAGCTAAAACGTTATTTATTTTAATAATATCTGTAGAAATATGAATGGCCCAGGCAAATGTCCATGGTGTTCATCTCAAAGGTCTGGTAACCTTAGACTACTTTAGACTTTGCACTCTTCTCATTCAATTGAATTTGGATACTGTGTTCACTGTATTTTCAATGCTGATAGGGTAACATTTCTGACACACCCACCAAACCGCTACCTCAGAAGTTGCAAAACGTTACCAAACACTTCAATTAGTAAACCGCAGCAAACCGTTGCATCGATTGAACGCCTCCATAGTGACTAGTTTTCTCGCTAGTGTAGACCCATGGCGCGGCATGGTTTCGGCAGTTCCCCTACTGCTGATGGAAGTGGTTTGACAAGCATAAGGTTGAAGGACTCAAAAGGACAGCCGACTGAAAATTTCTAGATCAACAACAAACTACAATCAAACCCAAATTGGACCAATAGAAATATTATTTCGCATATTATTTCGTGCGTAACAAATGCCTTACGTTTTCATGTAAGATTACATTCTCCTCCTTTTCTCAAATTGCCCCCTATTATTTTAGCTCAAGTGGGAAAACCCCTCAAAACTGTACTCTTCTCAACCGATAGTCTTTCCTCTTTGTTTCTCTTTAGGAGAAACAGCTCTTATTTCAGATTTTGCTTTAAAAAATATTAAATCTCTCCCTTCATTCTCTTTTTACTTTCATTAACGTAAGCAAACATAGCGGTCACAATTTCTAAATTATGCTACACATTCTATAGACTGACTACCATATAATGTAAAGTTATGAACTATTATGAACTTTAGCTAAAACCATAGGCAACTTGTAGTCTGTCATGGTAACTACTGATTGTAATTTTTCTGCATGACCCCTGGCAGTTGGGTTAGCCCCTTGAGTCGTGGATCTGCCCAAGTTTTCTTCCTAGATTAACTGAACATAAGGGAGTTTTAGCCGTTTAGCTGTTTTGTAATAAAGTAGAGTTCCTGAGCTATTGAGAAGAATGCATTTATGCAGTATAAAATATGATTACATGTAACATGCAATTCTGGCAGTGCTAGACAGTGGTGTTATAATTTATTTGCATGCTGACACACCCCTCTTAAAGAGGCCCTATGCAACTATTTTAGTATAATTTACCTTAATTTAACAGGTCAAGAGTCATTGTGGTGGTTCTGTAACACTTTACACTCACTCCACTTGCACACGCACTTGGGTTGTTATTTTAACTAAAAAGACGGGTTATTTTAACCAGATTGATTACTTAAATTAACCTCGCCTCTGGATTTGTAACCTAACCTGCAGGGTTAACGTGTTTTCCACTTTTGGAATGATATTGACATAATATGGTTATTCCACAGCTTCACTTTTAAGAGCTGACTTTGCACAAAGCTGACTTTGCAAAAAAATTTCATAAACTGATCTAAACAGATCATGTAACTGAAAAAAATCATCGATAGCCATGCAGTGAGTCAAACAAAATAAGTTACACAGAATAATTAGACAGTTTATTTATTATTACAATAAACCTATTTCTATGAACCATGTGCTGCTCTCAATATGAATACATTCATCATCTGAGTTGGGGTAAAGTAAGGTTGCATTCAGACCTGTAAAGCAAAAGGAAAAACAGGGCAATTATTACTGTTAACACTTCAATGGGCTCTGTGCACAGCAGATATAAAGTCCCAGAAGGACTTTCGTTCAGGATGGTCACTTGTACATCGCGGTGCGTCTAGCGCACACTGTAAACCCGAATAAGTTTCCAGAACTCAAAAATTGAGGCAATCAATTCAGAGCTTAGAGATTAAATGATCCCTGCAGCTGCTCAACACTTAAGTTAAATAAATAAATAAATAAATAAAATATGTTTTATATTGGCAACATTAAACTGATGACAATAAAAAATGACTGCAATTTCTTTGTTATGACTGGTTATTTTTGTAATAATCCCTATTTGAAACAATAAAAAGGACTTTATCATTCTTAGTGTTTAATTACTTACTTACTTCTACTAAGTTGTACTCATCTATGTTTTTAAGTTACTCTCATTTATAGCCGAATAGTTCCCTTTAATCAAAAAATATTAGTTAAAATTACTCAAAAAGGAAGAACATGTTACACAGACTTGACACAATTAAGTTAGTAGAACTTTTTCTAAGACTTTGAGTATACAACACTTAATCTATTTAATTATTTTGGACGTTCGGGTTTACAGTGCAGTGGCAGATCGCAGATCCGATCCGATATCTCTGCAGATCCTTAGCGTATCCGCACATAAATTGGTACATCCACCCCAGATCCATTTTGGACCCAATCTAACAAATCGTATGGAACATCCGCAGTGTAACTGAGCAGTTTTAAAGATTACAGACATTAGCTCCATTGGCTGCTCCAGTCTATCACCTGGCGAGACAATACATGAATAAGAGAGCTGACAAGACTCAGTGGAGTGTGTGAAACACTCCTGCTTGTTCCTGAACTGAGAGTGTTTTGCCAGAATCGCATGGAATTGTGCAAAGTGACATGACATCCACATGTTAATATATGATAGGTGTAAACCAATGTACATTTAAACAGTTTAGAAGCTGTGAATACAAAATATTAAGGTGAAAATTTGGTTGAAAGGTTGAAAGGTTGAAAGTCTTCAACTAAAGTCTCAACACATTTCAGGCAATCTCGACATCTAGACCAGCATTACAATTAATTTATTACTCTACAGACATTTGAGATTTAAACATCACACCTCCGACCATAAGTATGTTCAACATTAGCTGTAATACCTGTTAATACCTAATACTCAATACCTAATATCAAAATTAATGTTTAACTAATTAACTCCTAATCTGTGTGTCTGATCATTAAAATGATAATACAGTGAAGTGTAGTGGGTTTGCAAATTAAAATACAGTTAATGCTATTCAACTATTTAAATTCTGAATGAGTTTCCATTACATGCTAGGCCGCGCTAGACACTTACTTTAGAAAACGTGGCTATCAGTAAATCTGTGCCAAGGAAGTCTCAAGTGATCACCTAATAAAAATCATAAAATGATTCAATCATTTTTGATAAAAATCATAAAATGTGAGTGCTGAAATAAAGGACAAGGATAAAACAGATGTGCATTTTTTGTTAATTCCTACCTTACCTGACAAACGTCCCATTCAAGCTGGCCACAACCATCCACTGCCTTTGGTCTCTTCCAGAACGTTCTTGAGTTTCCATGTGTGCTCATGCGTGAATCATGCGTAATCAAATAAAACTCCCTTGATCAAATGTGTAATTTCAGTTTGATTGTTGTGCATTGTATCAGTCTAAGAAAATAGTTTTAAGGACACATACAAATGACAACAATGAGTAATTTTACAATCTAATCATTTTAGGCTATATAAAATAGATATCAGTTGAAAAACAGCAATGTGTTACTTTTTACAGTATAGTCAAGTCTAAGATCAAAGAGTCAATGTGATATCCAAGATGATAGAACTTTGTTTAAATTACGAAAGCACAACCACAGTATAATGGTCACAGGTGAAAATCTCTCAGAATTCCTAATGTGAGGACAAAAAATACAAGCAGACAAAACCTACCTTCAATGAATTCTCAGATTACAAACAGGTTACAGCTTTAATTTCAGTCCATAGTAGGAGACTATGAAGAGCATTCTGTTGACCCTGTAATATACAACAATATTCAAATCCATGATCAGTAGAAGAATATACATTATAGTAGATGGACAAGTTTAACATATTGCGAGGGTCTTCCTAATTTTACATTCTCTTTTAAGATAATGTTTAGCAAGCACCAGGACCTCTCTAAATAGTCATGTAAAACACATTTCAAAAACATCTTTTTTCCACGAAATATCTCTAAGGCTAGAAAGTCCCTATCCTTTGAGGATGCTGAAAAATGAATACATGCATTTATTACCTCCAGGTGTGACTATTGCAATGCACTGTTCTCTGTATCAAAAACCTAAAGCTAATACAAAATGCCGCAGCCCGAACACTTACTAGGACTAAAAAATATGAACATATCTCTCCTATCCTTGCTTCCTTACATTGGCTCCCTATTAAAAGTTGAATCGATTTTAAAATACTCCTCCTAACCTACAAAGTCCTCAATGGCCATGCTCCAACATATATTAAAGACTTACTTGTCCCTTACCACCCTCCAAGAACCCTACGATCCCAAAATGCTGGTCTCCTTGTAATCCCGAGAATATCAAAATCTACAATAGGAGGAAGAGCCTTTTTCTACCTTGTGCCCCTCTTGTGGAATAATCGCGCCCACATCTGACAAGCGGACACTCACAATACCTTTAAGTCTAGACTGAAAACCTTACTCTTTACTGTTTCCCATACTTAGGGATGGTACATGGTAAATCACCACTCCTCATGGGTCTTTGGTTGGGACTGCCCTTGCTGTTGTCCCCAGTTATGAGGCATGGCGGCTACTGACCATCTCTGCAGTAGTGCTGGGTTGCCTATAGCCTACTACCACCACAAACCTTTCCTGTGTCATGCCATACAACTTTCTCTCTCTCTTACTCTCTCCTTCCTAGACACCCTTGCCAGGACCGACTCCCAATCCCTGACGCTTTGTGACTGACCCCCCACCACCACCACCACCTACATTGGCACTGTCAATTGGACCCTTACTGTTACCCCCATGATCCATCTCACTCTTTGACTTTAACACTATGTCTGGTTACTACTACACTGTCCAGCCATAATTCTTGACAACCACCTATGGACTGACTACCATGTAATGTTATAGGATAACTTGTAGTCTGTCATGGTTACTACTGATTGTACATTTCCTGCATGACCCCTGGACCCCTGGTTAGCGCCTTGAGTCATGGATCTGCCCAAGGTTTCTTCCTAGACTAACTAAACATAAGGGAGTTTTTCCTTGCCCCTGTTGTTCTTGGGTTCTCCTTCTGTAAAGCGCCATGAGACAACACTATTGTAAAAGGCGCTGTATAAATAAAATTGAATAGATTTGAATTGAATGGTGTTAGACTAGTAACACGAACTGACCAAATGGTCGCAAATGGTTGCTATATGGTTGGAACCTCATAGTCTTACACAAGCTATTACCTGCAAACAATAATTGGACAGTTGTCCCTGTCCAATTATTGTCCCTCAAGAATTACCACCGATAGTTCTTCAATAAATTCGTAACTTGCATGAACTGAATGCAGACAGAACAAGTTGCTATCGGGAAAGCTAACGTTATGACTGTAACATGAAGCTAAGTAGCTAACATAATTAGCATGTGGTTCCCTACGATGGTACTAATAATAGATAGGGTTGAAGCAGAGCAGTATTCAATTATATATACTAACAATCCAATCTGTCTTTTCAGATATAGAATTTTAAATCAATCTAGCCATCAGATCAAAGAGACAGGGTCATTCGGTAGTTAGACAGTAAATTCCTAACTTTCGTTATAGCTAAACTGAACACACATCATTCACCAACACCACAGAAGTTAAGGTTATTATTTGTAACTCAAAGTTTCCAAGTTAACATAACCTTGCATGTTTGCTCAATTTAATATCCTGATCGTCTTGTCATGACCGGATATTTTAAAAATCCGATTAATGATTAATCAGACCATTCATATTCTGTAACATTCCAACTCCGTTAGCTAGTGTGTTAGCATGAAAGCTTAACAATCTATCGCTACCCCATATTGAGTTTGGGAATGTGTTGTCATATTGCAGAGAATTGTGGGAAATAGATAGGTTACTGTACGATTTCATACAGTTGAAAGACAGTAAATGTCACGGCCCGCTCCAGCAGCTCCACCTCCTAGCTGTGGTTCCCCGCCTCCCTGGCTGATTAGGTCACACCTGCACCCACTCTCCTTGTCAGCCACCACCTTAAAAGCCATGGCTGGAGAATCAGTCTTTGCCAGATTCTTGCCCTGTTACCTGCTCATTGGCGTTATGGGACGCCAATGCAGCCTGTTTCTCCAGCTACAAGGCTTTCACTGACGAAATGAGTAGAGTGTTTGATCGCTCATTTATGGGCAGAGAGGCGGCTAGAGAGATAATGGGGCTTCGACAAGGTTCAAGGTCAGTTTTTGACTACGCCATTGAATTCTGCACTCTGGCAGCATCATGTGGGTGGGAGGATAATGCCCTATTTGACACATTTTTGATTGGCTTGTCTGATGCTGTGAAGGATGAACTGGTGTCTAGAGAATTACCCCCAGATCTCTCCAGCCTAATCGACCTGGCTGGCCGGGTGGACGCTCGCATTCGCCAGAGGCTGAAGGAGAAGACCCAGGGCCATTTTAGGGCGGTCCCCTCTACTCTACCACTGCCTGTGTCTCCACCTCTGCCCTCTCCCTCACCTGCTGAACCTGTGCAGATCGACCGAGCCAGAGTAACCCCTGAGGAGCGCTAGCGGCGGTGTGACATGAAGGCATGCTTTTACTGTGGAAAGGTGGGTCACTTCTGCCAGTCTTGCCCTTTAAAAGGAGATGCCCACCAGTGAGAGCAGGGGGCCTGGTGGGCAGAATACACAACCTCACCCCTACAAGGCGCTCCTACTTACCCATTGTGCTTAACCATGATAACCAGTTTCATAGCCTTCATGCCATTGATTCAGGTGCTGACAAGAATTTAATTTGCTCTGCTACAGCCAAGAGGTTGGGTATACCCACCTTAGCTCTCAACCACCTCTCACAGTCCAGGCCCTTTATGGTAGTGTTTTATGTTCTATTACCCACAAGACTGTCCTTGTGATGTTAAAGGTCTCTGGTAATTGCTCTGAGATAATTTTTTTTCATGTTCTGAGCAATCCACATGTCCTGATTGTCCTTGGTTTTCCGTGGCTGTCAATACATAACCCACACATTAATTGGGCTGACAACACCATTCTGGGGTGGAGTCCCTTCTGTCTGTCCACCTGTCTCAAATCGGCCTCTAGCTTGGTTTTCCCAGGTTCAGTTAGTGAGGAGTTTCCTGACCTGTCGCATGTACCTTGTGAGTATCTGGACCTTAAACCTGTATTTAGTAAGTCACATGCCACCTCACAGGCCATACAACTGCGCCATAGACCTCCTGCCGGGTACCTCTCCCCCAAGGGTCGCCTCTATTCTCTCTCTCCCTCAGAGAGAGACGCCATGGAGACATCTCGGAGTCGTTAGCTGCTGGCATTATCCATCCTTCATCATCTCCAGCTGGGGCTGTATTTTTTTTTGTTGGCAAAAAGGATAAGTCTTTGCGGCCCTGTATTGACTATCGTGGCCTAAACGCCGTTACTGTTAAGAATCGCTATCCACTGGCTCTGATGTCAACAGCATTTGAGTTACTGCAGGGGGCCAAAGTTTTCACCAAGCTTGATTTGAGAAATGCCTATCACCTTGTGAGGATCCGGGAGGGGGATGAATGGAAGACGGCCTTCAATACCCCCCCCGGCCATTATGAGTACGTCGTAGTCCCTTTTGGGTTAACCAATGCCTCCGCCATTTTTTAGGCCCTGGTGAACGATGTCCTGTGAGATTTTTTGAATGTTTTTGTTTATTTGGATGACATTTTAATCTTTTCTCACTCTCCCCAGGATCACAGGCTCCATGTCAGGCAGGTTCTTCAGTGACTACTGGAGAATAAGCTTTTCGTCAAGGCGGAGAAGTGTGAATTCCACCAAGACACTATTTTCTTTCTGGGTTTCATCATTTCCCCATCCAGGATTCAAATGGACACTGCAAAGACGTGAACTTTAGCGCTTCCTGGGCTTTGCAAACTTCTACAGATAGTTTATCAGGGGCTACAGTTCTGTGGCTCGTCCCCTGACCGCACTCACCTCCACTAAGCTCCCTTTCTGCTAGGGAGTGGAGGCAGAGGAGGCATTTCCTAGCCTGAAACAGAGGTTTGTCACAGCTCCTATACTCACCATTCCTGACCCCTCTCTCCAATTTGTGGTTGAGGTAGATGCCTCGGAGTCTGGGGTGGGGGGCGTCCTTTCTCAGATGTTGCCTAAAGACAATAAGTTGCATCCCTGGTCTTTTTTTTCTTACGTCTCTCCCCAGCAGAGAGAAACTATGACATTGGTGACCGAGAGCTGCTTGCGGTAAAATTGGCCCTGGAGGAGTGGAGGCAATAGCTAGAGGGGGCTGAGCCTCCTTTCATTGTGTGGACTGACCACAAGAATCTAGAATATCTCAGAACTGCCAAGCGCCTGAATGCCCGACAAGCTTGGTGGTCCCTCTTTTTTCTCGTTTTAACTTCTCTCTTTCCTGTCGTCCAGGATCTAGGAACACTAAACCTGATGCTCTGTCACAACAGTTTTCCTCCAGTCAGGACCCAGCCCCCTTGGAAACTATCCTCCCTTCCCAGTGCCTGGTGGGTACAGCCCTGATGGAGGTGGAGGCCCTGGTTCAGGGAGCTCTGGATCGGGAACCCGGACCAGGTAACGGACCGCCTAATCGTCTTTTTGTGCCTCTGTCTGTTCGGTCCCAGGTATTGGAATGGGGGCATAACTCTAGGGTTGCCTGACACCCTGGGGCGGCCCGGACCCTGTCCCTGATCAAGCAATGCTTCTGGTGGCCGTTCACGAGGAGGGAGGTGCAGACTTTTGTGGCTGCCTGCAGTGTCTGTGCCAGGAACAAGACTAGTAACAGGCCCCCCGCAGGTCTTCTGCGACCCCTCCCAGTCCCTCATCGTCCCTCATGGTCGCACTTCGTCACAGGCCTCCCCAACTCTGATGGGAACACTTGCATACTGACTGTGGTTGACCGCTTCTCTAAAGCGGCTCACTTCATTCCCCTGCCTAAGTTGCCTACTGCTAGGCCTGCACGGCCTCCCTTGTGATATTGTGTCTGACTGGGGCCCACAATTCTCTGCACAGTTCTGGAGGGCTTTTTGTACACTTATTGGTGCCTCTCCCAGTTTATCCTCAGGTTTTCACTCCCTGACAAATGGTCAGACGGAGAGGGCAAACCAGGAGCTGGAGGTGGCTCTGAGATGCATGGCCTCACAGGATGCTGCTTCTTGGAGCAAGACTCTGCCCTGGATAGAGTACGCACACAACTCCCTACCCACGTCCTCCACTGGCCTCTCACCCTTTCACTGTTGCCTTGGTTACCAACCCCCCCTTTTCCCATCCCAGGAGACATAGGTTGCAGTCCTGTCCGCCCAGGCTTTTGTGCACCGCTGCAGGAAGACATGGTCCCGTGCCAGAGCTCAGCTACTACGCTCGGTGGAGGCTTTCAAGACACAGGCGGACCGCCATCGCTCCGCGGCCCCGGAGTACCGTGTGGGCCAGAAGGTCCTGCTCTCTACTCGCCACCTACCTCTCAAGACCTCCCACCGCAAGCTGTCTCCTAGGTTTGTGGGACCGTTCGCCATCTCTAAGGTAATCCCCACCCTCCTCCCAGGGTTGTTGATGGTGGCAAAGTGTTCTCCGTGAGATGGCTGCTGAGGGTGCGTCGCAGAGGCCGTGGATTCCAGTATCTTGTTGATTGGGAAGGCTATGGTCCCGAGGAGCGGAGTTGGGTTCATCATTGACCGCACCCTGATCACAGAGTTCCATCGGCAGCATCCAGAGGCCCTGGTGAGGATGCCCGGTGGCATCCGTCGGGGGGTGGGTCCTGTCACGCCCCACTCCAGCAGCTCCACCTCCTAGCTGTAGTTCCCCGCCTCCCTGGCTGATTAGGTCACACCTGCACCCACTCTCCTCGTCAGCCACCACCTTAAAAGCCATGGCTGGAGAATCAGTCTTTGGCAGATTCTTGCCCTGTTACCTGCTCCTTGGCTTCTCGCTTGTTTCTCAAGTTGGATTTTGGATTTTTTCTTGTGTGACCCCTTGCCTGGCCCTGCCTGTACCTTTGCTGTGAACTTTTCTCTTCTGCTTTGAATTGTTGTGCTTTTTATGTTTTTGCCTGGGTGACCTGTTGCCCCTTAAACTCCTGTGTGTTTTTTGAAGAAGAGTAAATGATTAACTCGCATTTTGTGTCTGAGTGCTTTTGGGTTCTTTATTGACACCCGGCCTTCGGGCCCTGACAGTAAAAGTTGATGTAGAGAATTTGCATGCCTTAACACCTGCCTGTTTAACCTACACTTGGTAGATTTACCAAGATTTACACTTGGTAGAGTATTGTTTCCTCAGTCGTCATGTTCATTTTAAGTAGTATCTATCCATGACCGTCACAACATTATAGATCAGTCCATTGTATCAGGGGGTATTTAGCCCCGACTTGCACCCCCTTGCACCCCCATATTTTCTACATTCACGAGCTGCTAATTGTGTCATCATGCCTAGACATGCTACAGTTTAACCTACGTAAATCCTCGTCTTCAACCATTTAAAAACAACACTAGACATTCATAAGTTTTCAATTGTATGCTACAACCAAATAGTTACTATATTTTTGCAAAGCAATTGGATAAAGAGCCTAATGACTACATATACATGTGTAGCCCTGAGTACAGAATGGTAAGGAGACTTAAAGAAATCCAGAAAAACGACTGCCAATGACTCCCAAGATAAAGATGAATACGTAAATGATAGGTTGGAGGTGGTTATGTCTATCTACCCCTCTTTAAAAGGGTGAGTGGCTGTACAGGAACACATCAACCAGAGGCATCGAAACACTTGTTCACATGGCTTGGTAATGCCAGACAGGCTTGTTCACATGATGTAAAGTCTAGTGAATACTTAATGGCTGTATTTCCACACTACGCTCTAGAACCTTTGGTCAAAAGAATGTGTGGAATACGAGCTAACGGCCCTGCTGCAGCTCTCGCTGTTACACTACTGTTGTTACACTACTCTGTGCCTGATATAACTGTCTACACAACGTTTTCAAAATAGGTCACATTCTTGCTGCCTGTGACTGACAAATGTCTCATCAAACTGTGTGATATTGAATGATGTAGATGTATTTGCCACTGTCCGTAGTCTAGCAGAATTTCTAGTTGCTAAGAGTTTTAATGCATGTGTTTTTAAATAAATTTTAAATTACCTTGATACTCTACCTGTTGATTGATGTCTGTCTAACAAATAAAAACTCGTAAACATACATCACAACCAGTCATTTCTTGTATGGATTGCATCATGGAGGATCTTCTAAATCCAATCCACTACACACCTTCAAGTGAAGGGTCTTTTGGTGGTAAGGGTAAATTAAAAGAAGCGGTCGTTAAAAACACATGGGGTGCGTCCAACTGACAAGGAGGTCACTGAATGGTTATCAGGCGAAGCCTACACACTTCACAAACCAGTGCTTGTGATGTACAAAAGGAATAAAGTCATTGTTTATGGTATTGATAAACAATTTCAAGCGGCTCTAGTTGACATGACATGTACTCCAAGGAAATGACCATTCAAAATATATGTTGATGTATATAGATGTCTTTAGCAAATACGCCTGGGTGCGTGTTTTAAAAAAACAAATCTGGGAAGGAGGTAGTGACTCCTTTTGAATCTATCATAGAAGTGGGGTGAATACCTCAAAAGTTACAAACTGACTGCGAAAAAGAGTTTATTAACCAACATTTTTAGACAGTGTTGATTAAAAACTCATAAACATACATCACATTTACATTTACATTTAGCAGACGCTTTTATCCAAAGCGACTTACAAAAGAGGATAACATTCAAGCTACGACACAATGAAAGAACAAACAAGGGGTGCATATTGCTAACATAGAAACTGCACCATTTTAAGTTGAAAGCGCAATAGTGCAGAGAAATTAATTGTTAAGTTGTTTACGCCAGGAGACATTCTTGGATATTCTCATCACGACCTATCATTTCTTGTATGGGGTGCATCATGGAGGATCTTCTAAATATAATCCACTACCTTCAAGTACCTTCAACTGACAAGGAGGTTGCTGAATGGTCAGGTGAAGATGCCTACACACTTCACAAACCAGTCTAACAAACCAGTCTACTGTACTGAGGTGTTAGAAAGCATCTTTTATGAAGAAGATTTGTTTGATGCATTATTTGAGCCCCGATGCTATGACTGACAGGTTGGATCTTGGGGGTGATATTCATGCTCTTGCAGGTTTTCACGTTGACCAAGAAAAAGGATTTGGTCACTTGTCAGTGTTTGAGAAAGAGTTTTATGTTAAAATTTTTGTGTTTCACAGAGATGAAAAGCACACGTTGTTGAAATATCAGGCTAGTGAGAAACCACATTCCAAAACAGCGTACATGTACCTCCATGTCAGTCATTACCACAGGGTGTTAAACCTACAACATTTCTCGATGCGACATACTTCTGTCATTTTTGTCACTGGGGGTATAGTAAAAGACGTGATCACTCATGTGATGTGTGTAATGATCCAGAATGCTTCAAACACAAGGGCCCGACCGTGAGATGCGAGATTGTACGAGATTGTACAAGATGCTGTAAATCTGCTTATTGCTATACTGCTGCCAAGCAGCGTATACCCACAAGTCACACAGGTAAAATGGTGTCTCAGTGCGATGTCTCCAAGTACTGTACCAAGGGCAACACACTACCATAAATAACAAAAAGCCACATAAATGTGTTTTATACAGCATATACAACCAAAAGAGTTACAGACCAACTATTTTTGATCTAGAAAAAATATTTGAAAATGGGAACCATTATGCAAACTTCGCATGTGGCATGACATACTGTAGGGAGACGTTTACAGTGGAGGGTAGTGACTATGTGTAACAGTGCTGTTGCCCGTTACCGTTTTGCACCACACATTCATTGCTAACAAACACCACGGACACCCACATTTAGCAAACAGTCTTTTATTGTTAGTACAAACATGAGTCGGCAGCCAGCAAACGGAGATAAACAGTGTCTGCAACATACAAACACAAAACACAACCGTTTTAATAAACTACCTTAATTTCAGAGTTGCCAACTGAATTTTAAGAACTATGGACAAAACGTTTTTTTACATTTGGCAAACAATAGCGAAGTCACTTACCGCGCAGTTGTCTTGATTCCTTCCTGGTTGACAAAGAACCCGACGGCAGCTCCAAAAGGACAATTGTAGTTTTAGCAGGCTGACGTCAGAGACGTCAGAGACTAAAGTTTGTGGGAGAAGAGGGGTGTTTGTCTGTTTTAAAGATTTGTGGTTATTTTTGGTGTTAGGAATGTTGTAATGTTGTTTTGTAACCTGATTGTTTATTACAATATATGCAAAGAATTTATGTATATTTTTGTATTGTTTGAAAGCTTTTAGAAATTATTGATTTACGATGTGTGGATTAGTATGGTCCATAACATAGAAAACGCAGGGCAAACTTGGAAGCAGGTCAGTTGGGTTGAGGTGAGCTCAAACACCTGTTTGAGACCTAAGAAAAGTGAATTGCCGAAGAAGTATTTTGCTATTGATTTCATTATTGAATTTGGTTTGGAGTTTTTTTCTTTTTCCTCTTTTTCTATTTTTTCTTTAAGGCCGCAAGGCTAGCCCGGCAACACTATGTCTCTAGAATGCTCAACAGATTGAGACAATCTAAATATAAAGATTACACATGGCTGGCCCACAGGTTTTGATAACATTATTCTGCTGGAGCATTTCTCCAAAATGGGTCTCACACCCAAACTATTCATGATGGGGTGCAGATTTATCTTTATGTATGATGAACTCTTCAAACAACATCATATTGACAGTTATTCATTTGCCCCATGCGTTTGGCTAGGACAACAGCTGCCTGTAATTTGAACACCAGTGAGAAAGGCTATTTCCCACACAGATTTAACACATCTCAAAATAATCACTTCTGCGGACCGTATCCTGGTCACATGTATTATGGCTATGACACCATGTCTGTGAGGCTTCTGAAGGTGAATTTGATTTCCAAAAGGAATTGTACAAATTGCTCCCGGTGTATGAGTGCATGTGAATGGATGAATGTGAGGCATACAATGTAAAGCGCTTTGAGTAGAAAAGCACTATATAAATGCAGTCCATTTAAGGAAGCAAGGATAGGAGAGATATGTTCATATTTTTTAGTCCTAGTAAGTGTTTGAGCCGCGGCATTTTGTATTAGCTGTAGGTTTTTGATACAGCTATTACTACACCCAGAGAACAGAGCATTACAATAATCAAGCCTGGAGGTAATAAATGCATGTGTTAACTTTTCAGCATCCTCAAGGGATAGGAATTTTCTAACCTTAGTGATATTTCATAAGTGATTTTTTTTTTTAAATGTGTTTTACATGACTATTTAGAGAGAGGTCCTGGTCAATAATTACCCCTGAGGTCTTTAACTTTTGTGTTACATGACAGTGAAAGGCTACTGAGTAAGTTTTGGTGATGAGGTAGAATGTTGTTCAACTGTTTAGGGCCTATGTAACACCATGTCTTGCCTGGTTTACATCACAGCCCATGAACTTGTTTTAAGTTTGTTTTGTTTTTGGTCTCTTCAGTTTCACAACATGGCTTCCAAGTGTCATGGGACACAATGTTTTGGTGTACTGCTCTCTGATGGAAATTTGCTCACAAGAAAAAAATAATGGTTTAACAATTTTTGTCTCTCAATAGGTGGTGCTACATCAAACATGGATACCTAAGGGCTCACTGGATGTGGCTCCTTGAGATCTATTTATGCCTAAATTGGGTCAGCTGTGACACTGCTGTTTTTGAGTTATGCCACAAAAACTATTTTTGCATTTTATGTCTCATTAGGTGGCGCTTGGGTGCGAGCTGTTTGATACAGCTCATTGGCATACACAATATATGCCACAAAAATGTCAAATCAAACTGGCCGTTATGGTTTTCGAAAAACCAACCTGACCAACCAGTTTTTTGGGAGAACCAGTGTGGGGGATGGGGTAGGGGAGTGGTCTCTTGGAACCAAAATAGCTTGCACATCATGAGCCTCAGTTTGCCCCATATGCCGTAGTGGCATTTTCAGAAATCTCCAATTTGGCTGGACTTTTCAAAGATAGCCCCTTTTCAGTGAAAACTCAGTTTACCACCTAATTAAATGTGTATAAATAAAAGTGCAACCGCATAAATAAATATGTGTTTTTATAGACATCCAGCTACATGTAAGTGAGTGTATTAGTAAAGGTCGACTAAAATTTACCAAAAATCATTTGCCATTAAGTGATGCTATATCACAAATGAGTGGTTGAAGGCTCATTTGCTCCTTGACACCTATGCACCACTACATTATCATTGGCTTGAGCATGAAAACTTTGTCCAACCAACCCATCTTTCAAGAGGTCCAGTGAGAGTGGGGGTGGGGGCTAAAAGATACTACAGGTTAAAATTCAGGTGTTTTGGTGTCACAGGAAACCAAAATTATTGGAAAAATTAGAGAAAAAAAACAGAAAGAAAAAAAAACCCTGAACAACACATATATGCAGCTTTGCTGTGTCGGTTATAATAAGAAAATATGAAATCACAATGGATGCTAGTTAGCCTAGCTGTGTTTGTGGAATGTTAGTAAAACCTCCCCTCTGATGCCTTAAACGCAGCAGGGTAGTGATAGAGAGAATTGGATACTTTCACAGCTTCACTGCATGGACTCTGGAAATTGGTGTCCAGCAACTATAACATTGGCCAAGGTTATTACAAAATGATTACATTATCAGGTTCCGCAAATTTAAGGCTAACCTAATAATGTAATACATTCCCAAGAATGTAACACTTTATTACATTATTGGAATGGCTATTATTGCATTGTTGGGAAATGAACATTATTACATTTTCAGGTTTTATTACATGTTTTAGGGACTTATCAGGGGATTTGTATTACATTATTGTGAAATTATTTTCACGTTCCACAACACCTCTTTTTCTTTTACCACAATTCTACCTTGAGATGCCTTCTCAGGAAGTTTACTGCTCACTCACTATCTGGATCCTGTGATCATGATGACCACTCCAAATTCACACATTGACTTATGCTAATCTGTCAGTGAGTGACTCATGTGACCCATTGTCACATGATGGGAGGTGTGGTCTACAGCTCCCAGTTACACCCACAGTTCAGTTTAATCTCTTGGTCTTCCTATCACCAGGTTAGAACTGAAGAAGCCTGAAGCTCCAAAAAGAATTTCAGTTGCATATAACTGAACATCTTGACTACCATGACCTGGATAAATGAGAATCTTCACAGACACGTTTAAATGTTTTTTTCATAATTTGTTCATAAACTCTGTCCCCCACTGAATCTCACACTGCACCCTGCTGCTATAGCCCTTGGACTATACATCTGTATATACTTAATATATCTGTACATAACTATCTCTATAGCACATCTGCATATTGCATATCTGTATATTGCACATCTGTATATACTTCTGTATATACTTCTGTACATCTGTATATACTTAACACTTAATACATCTGTACATAACTATCTCTATAGCACATCTGTATATTGCTCTTTATATTGAATCTATATAGCACATCTGTATATAACCCCTTATTATCTCTTCACCTTACATGTATATTGCTCTTCTGCCTAATTATTATTCTGCCTATTTATTATTACTACTCTTATCTGAATATAATTTACTCTTGTAACTGTACATATTGCATATACTGTATATACTGCACTTGCTGCTCTTTGCACTTCTGATTAGATGCCAAACCGCATTTCGTTACCTGTATTTATACACGAGTAAAGACAATACAGTTGAATCTAATCTAAAAATCTAATCCAATAATTAGTTCATTGTATATTAAATTTGTGATTTTATTGAAAGTCTTTTATCTTTTGTTGGCATGCACTTGGTATGATTTTATTGAAGGTCTTTTACTATTTTTTTTCTGTAAAGCACATTGAAATGCCTTGATGTATGAAATGCACTATACAAATAAAACTGCCTTGCCTTTCTTTCATTTCAATCAAACTGAATGGCTTACAAGCAAATCATACTATAATAAGACATAGCAAGTTACTTAGAAATACTAAGTATTTTCAAATAATGATTTCATAATTTAACAATTTTTACAAATCATGTACAATTCATTTGACAGTTTACTTGTTTGTTTCAAATCTATATAAATGTTATGTTCATAATTAGTTGATTATTAACTAAGGAAGAACAATACTGTATGCACTGTAATAAAAAGAGGTGACATTTGTGTCTCCCAATGTCTGTTTACTTCTCTAGGATGGGGTGGATATTGCATGTGAATGCATAAGCAGTTTGGAAGTGGATAGGTATTAGTGGTACAACTGAGAAGGAGTCTGTTTTGCAGTATGTACTTCTTCCCCATGTATAGCTGACTATGCTATATGAGGTTAACTGAAATACACTCAGCTGTCATGTCAGTAGTGGGTTCATACTTCGGGGGTTAGGCTAAAACCAAGTGTGAGGGTGTATTTGTATCAGCAGCCCTCTTGAGAGTTTTGCTGTCTGACTTGTTATTAACATCCGTTAACATTTCTCCTCCTAGCATCAGTGTCAACCACAAGGCAATGTCCTGTTTTTAGCTTGTGTCCCCTTAATGATTTAAATATGTCAAGGACCCATTTTTGTTTCCACTCAGAAAAAATGGTTCTCATGGGTCAGACAGGATGGTGTGATGAGAAACATATTTTAGTACCCTATATGCAGTATACCCAGCTGACAGCTGAATAATGGATTTTATTGTATTCAGCATTCAAATACAGTAACACAATAAGTACAACAATAAACAAGGTTTGATAACATATAGTCAAATACTTACTGTCCTCATTCCAATGTGCAAGGTTAATTATGTTTTTGGCAATATGTATGTGTATATATATGGCACATTTAATGCACATGGCAGCCCAATGTGCTTTATATCAAAGACAAACATTTGCAAATAATAATAAGGGAAAAAAATAATATAACAGTAATAATAATAATAATACATGTAAGACAAAAAGAAGATTAGCTTAAAGAATAGCAGCATATACAGATAAATAAACAATCAATTAAATAATAGCAGCATTGACAGATAAAACAATCAATCAGACTAAGGGAAAGACATCAGCAAAGGGCTTGGTCTTAAATTGTTCAAATTGTCTGATGGGAAGACATGTTTAAATCCCATTGCAATAGTCAACCCTATTGGAAATAAAGGTATGAATAAGTTCAACTAAGTCCAAAAATGTTTTGACTCCAAAAATGTTATATATATATATATGTAAAGAGGGAGAAAGGGTGGGGGGGCTCTTCTTCCTATTGAAGATTTTGATATTCTCGGTATTACACGAAGACCAGCATTCTATGATCTTAGGGTTCTAGGAGGATGGTATCAGGACACCAGTAAAATTGGACCCAAATGCAGAATCAAAAACAGGGTAGATTTATTCAGTCTTTGGCACAAAGGTTTTCAGGAAAAACAAAGGAGAAAAGAACGCAGAGAGCACCAAAAACTAACAAAACAAAAATACAAAAATCCAGCAGAACAAAAGGCATCAAAAACACAACTAAATCCTCAAGGCAGGAGGTCAAAAAACTCAAAATCAGACAGCAAGTAAGCCAGACAGGGCAAAATGTTTATAACAGTCAAGGAACTCATGGAACAAGAACAGTGCAGGGAAACTGGAAGACAATCAGAGACAGAACACACAAACCATGGGGGATAAATACAGCAGGAAGGGGAGCAGGGACCAATGAGGGGCAGAGACATAATGGGTGGGTAATTGGCAGGATAATCACAAACAGGTGAGGGACAAGAGACACTGAGTGGCAAAAGGTAAACCCCAGAGATGTCTAGCAGATGGAGCCAAACAGGGAACAAAAACTGGGAAACCCTTACAGGGTGGTAAGGGACTTTAATATATGTTGGAGCATGGCCATTGAGGGCTTTGTAGGTTAGGAGTATTTTATTATCGATTCGACTTTTAATAGGGAGCCAGGACAAGGAAGCAAGGACAGGAGAGATATGTTCATGTTTTTTAGTCCTAATGAGTGTTCGGGCTGTGGCATGTTGTATTAGCTGTAGGTTTTTGATACAGGTATTACTACACCAAGAGAATAGAGCATTACAATAATCAAGCCTGGAGGAAATAAATTAATGTATTAATGGCAGGTACACTTAACAACCCCACTGGTTTGGACCTCCAAGACACAAACCCCATGCCAAAATGGGATTTTATAAATTTACTGACAAGAGAACACTAAGGCACGCACACAGTTAAAGCAGATGGTTAGAATGGCATACAAGATGGGCAATCGATAAAGATCCCCACCCTTAAGGCCCAGGCCCACCAGACATACACAGGCCCACAGTTAGCTACAACCCTGAGATAGAAGGGAACAAAAAAAAAAAACCACAACCACAACCCTGTGTCAGGCACAGACTAAACACAACTAGATTTGTATAAGCCAAACAAAATGCAAATCAGGTCAACGTCAGCTAAAGATAGCTGAGGACTAAAGGTATAACTATAACGCCCAGAAGTTTAAGGTAGAACTAAAGCCCAAAAAGGTAACATAAATGAACAAAGCACACAGTGTAACGAGATAATAATAAGAGAGTCCAGGGATGAAGAGCGCAAAGCACAAAGACTTCGTGGGAGACGAGGAACAACATGGCTGACTCGGAACTGATCCAGGGGAGGATTGACGAGGCCAGACGACAAGAGACCCGGGAGTGTTGCTTAAGTACTGTGGAGACCAGGTGAAACCAATTAGTACTCAGGGGAGCGTGCACGCGAACCAGGAATTGGCCGTGAATGAGGTGACAAGCTGATTAAGGAGTTGTGGGTTTGTGAAGCAGAGTGAGGGGGCGTGGTTGTGGCCAGATCTGATGCAGACCTGACATCACCCCCCCGCCCCCTTCAGGGGCCGCTCTTGGGGCGCGACTGCACGGGCGTCGGACACGCCGCCTGGGACTACCTCTACCTCGGGGAGTGGGACGGTCCGGATGCTCTGCGTGGAAAGCTGTAAGCAGGTTGGGATCCACAATGTCTTCCCTCGGGACCCACGAGCGTTCCTCCGGACCATACTCCTCCCAGTCCACTAGGTACTCCAGGCGGCCCCTCTGGCGTCTGGAATCGAGGATGGCATCGACCGAATAGGCTGGGCCGTCGTCCAACAGGAACGGCAAAGGCGGGTCCGAGTGTGCATTGGAAGGGAGTGAGTCCGAGAGTTTTTAGCAAGCTCGGCCCATGGCAGGTAATGACTCCAGGTGGCTTGATGTTGGGAGCAGAAGGTGTGTAGAAACCTCCCAATTTCCTGGATATTCTGCTCCGTTTGACTGTTGGCTTGGGGGTGGTACCCCGAGGTGAGGCTAACGGCCATACCTAGGGGTCCCAGGAAGGCCCGCCAGAACCTGGAGATGAACTGGGGACTTCTATCTGATACGATATCCTCGGGTATGCCAAAGTGACGGAACACATGTGTGAAGACGGCCTCAGCAGTCTCGGCAGCTGAGGGAACAGACTTCAAGGGGATTAGTTTACATGACTTTGAAAAATGATCTACTACAACTAGGATACATGTATGATGATTGGAACTCGGGAGATCAGTAATATAGTCTATACCCAGGTGTGACCGGGCCTCTGGGGTACTGGGAGTGATAGGAGTTTACCTGCTGACAATGAGACGGGTAGGCAGGATGGGTTCGATGGACTTCGGAGTATCGACGTCACCATGGACTCTGGACAGAGCATCGGCCACGTATGGGTTCGTTGCCATTCACACATTGTGTACAATAACAGGAATCAAGACCGATGGGGCCCGTAACGGTTCTACCCCCTTGATTTCCCCCTTGAACTATTACAAACTAGCATGTATTCATCAAAAGCTGCTACATCAGGATATATACTCATACTGTTAGTACTGCACCACTTAGTCCTGAGTGAGCATCTTGAGCATGCAATTAGGGGTCCACACCTGGGCAAAGTGTTATCTGGACTACCGCCCTGGCACATTGATCCTACCAATATCCTTTTGCCCTGCTTTGCGAACCAAACATGGGGTAGGACGCAACTGTCCCTCCGGCGGCTGCCTCCTCCTTTTCCCACTATGTATATGGCTGCACAGGTGAAATAGTATCCTTGCCCGACTCAATGGCCATCTAGGCACATGCCTGCTCCACCTCTAGTGACAGTGGGCAGTCAGCAAGCGGTCAGCCTGACTTTTCTTCAGGCAGCCATGCAGTTGAGGGCTAGTCCTTTCATATACAATATTGCTACAAGTAATTAGCCGGATTAATAATTGTCCCTTCAAAAATGCTTGTTCTAAATGCCCATTAGGGCAATTCCCTTCCATATCTGCCTATAGCGTTATATAATTCAATAAGCATTATCTTTCAATTAAAACTTACTGCCCGCCATCTCTCTAAGTATGCCTCGTCTTGGAACATGTTATTGATCAGTAAGTGGGAATGTAAGCTGTTTCTTCATTGCATTCATGTCAGTGGGGTTGTGTTGTTTTGCACATAAACAGTCAGTAATTGAAATAGCAGAATTTGCCGGCAGTGTAAGCTGGTACTTCATTGCACACATAAGCATCAGTGTAAGTGAACACACTCAGACACACAATCATCCTTCCCTAACCCCTATAATTTCACTCTGAACAAGGTGGTGCTCTTCAGTTGTCCCTGGGATCCGAAAGTGTTCTTCATTCACTCCCAGCCACATGTAAAGAAAGATTCTAGACACATCAATACCATCAAGACTGGGGCCCTTTCCTGCATTATTATGGGTCTCATCCCTCAACCTCCTGAGGCGGTTCATGGCTTCATGGAAGGTACTGTCGGAGCTACTATCCTCAGGGATGTATGTGCAGCAGGTTTCCCCCCCTACAACACACACTCCACACTCCACTCCACACACTCTTTGGCTAACATCCAGTCCAACACTGATATCCTACTCCAAAAAATGGGAGGGCTCCAAGGAAGCCCACCAAAGTGTGGTCCAC
The DNA here is from genome assembly GCA_027481765.1 of Tenualosa thibaudeaui. Classification (NCBI taxonomy): domain Eukaryota; kingdom Metazoa; phylum Chordata; class Actinopteri; order Clupeiformes; family Clupeidae; genus Tenualosa; species Tenualosa thibaudeaui. Next base: position 177,156 of record JAIFZK010000174.1, read on the forward strand.
TGCCATGAATTCTTTCGGAACATCCTTCCTTAATTCCAGAGCTAGGTTCTTCTTGGAAATGTCCCGTGGTTTTTGGACCCTAACATTTGGAGCCTGGGTCATGTTATTTTCTCCTTGGGAGAGAGGTAAGAGATGGGTGGCCTGGACAACTCTTACCCAGGCACATTTCCCTGCCCAGTTTTTAGGCAAAGTATTACTCCATATCGCTTCCCGCATATCCAGTATACCCCTTCCAGTGGGACTTCCTGCTCTATATAACCCTTAGATTCAGTCCTGTAAACAATCATACAATGTTTATCATTGCTGAAGTCACAATGCCAATCCTTCTTCGTATTCCATGCACCTTCACAACACTTTTCAGGAGTTAGTATCCTCTGGTCGATTCTCTTCCATGTACTTTTACTCTGAATTCCCCTACTTCCACCCAGTTCCTGCTTTCACCTAAGGGTCTAACTTCAGCAGTTTGTCCCTTGATAAATGATGATCTTTCTCCAATTATACACTCATATTCTGAGTTCCAATCAATCTCATATTCCAAGACATGTTCATCCTCTGAGTCTTACTAATCATCATTTCGGTTTTAGAGTCTATCAGTAAACACTCTTCTTCTTTTGCCGTGGTAAGGTTGGCCATTGCTATTGTCGTGAAAGGACTTCCTCCTTCTAATCTCTGATCTGGTGTATATCTACTCTATATCACTTCATTGGATCCTGCTGGGTAGTTGCAGGGAACACTCACGCTCTGTCCTTCCTTCCCTTCTATTTCAACTGGGACATTGGGCATTACATCCAGTTCTGACTCCTGTTCGTCGTTGTGCCTCCCTTGCAGAATGCTTGTTCTCACTCCAGGGCTTTTTGGAGTGTCTGTGGTGGTTTCAATATTCATTCCTGAACTTTCATCATCTATATACAGTCTTCCTGAGGACTCCTCAGAGTCATAGTCCTTGGGCTCAGCACCCATTCTCAGTCTATGCATCATTATCGTCGTCTGCGGAGGGTTCAAATTCCCCCCGTAGGTTCCTGGAAAGCTGTATTGATACTTGGATTCTGATCCCCTTCCTTCCCCTGAGGGACCTGGTCTGGGCGATCTGTTAGGTTCACCAGGAGGCTGTTGCTCTGGTGCTGCTTCAGCCCTGTATCCTGTTTCAGGGCTGTAGAGGTCTGCAAAGAATTCTTCCAATACATCGTTGGGACGAGGAGTCCTGGGGTCATAAAGTTGCTCCAGATACCCTCCACTGACGCAGGGCTGTCCTCCTTGCCATTCTTCTCCTGGTAGCCATAGGTCGTCTCCAATTGTGAGGAACTCTGGTTCCCGTTCCTCCTCACTGGAGTGGTGTCTTTCTCTGGCCGGATCAGCGGCAACTCCTTCTGGCGGGGGCCACGGATAGTTGCTCTGTGTGAAGGGCTCTGGCTCTTCTTCCGTTTCAGGGTGGAGCTGGTCTCTGGACTCTGAAGGTGTGTTACTTGCTTCCCCCCTTTGCTGCCTCTGCCCCTGGTTCCCTGGGACATCTGGGCCTTCCCCCTTGCTGTTGCTTTCGTCCCGGTTCATCTGGATCACCACCTGCTGACACAGATTGGGGAGAGAGAACACAAGGCACCCCAGGCATGTCAGCACTAGGGTGTACAGCAGGAACCGGCACCCCCCTCCGGGCTGCAGTCCGATCCTTGTCTGCTGCCCCCTGGGATCCACCACCACCATCGTCCTCGCTGCCTCTTGCTTGGGGTCCTGGGTCCCTGCCATCTTGTCCTCTTTCGCCTTCTGGTCTCTGTGCCCTGAAACAAGAATTAAGGTGATACCACATATTTGAACCTTCAACTCTTACCGCTCTGGGAGTAGCTTGCGCCACTTTGTATGGCCCTTCAGCGCTAGGGTCCAGGCAGGATCGTTTGAACACCTTTAGGTATACGTAATCGCCTGGCCGGATTGGCCTCCTCTCCTCCTGGACACTCCTCCCCAGCCAGTTTTCTCTCGCCTTCTGCTCTTTGAAAATAGTTTTATTAACATGAGAAAGTTGTCTAATATACTCTTGGATTTCTCTGTTCAGCGTTTCGAGACTTGGGCCTCGCCCATCTCTGATCATAGGGGCTGGCATTGCTCTTCCCGTGAGCATCTCATGAGGTGTTAAATGGGTGGAGCGTTTTTTCTCGCTCCGCATTTTCATCAGGGCTATGGGCAGGGCATCCATCCAGTTCATGCCTGTACTTTGGCAAATTTTTAATATTTTGTTTTTCAATGTTCCATTTGCCCTTTCTACCATCCCCTGACTCTGGGGGTGATAGACACATCCATATCTTACCCTTATGCGCATTTTTGGGGCAATTTTCTTCCACACTCTTGCCACAAATGCCTTCCCATTGTTACTGCTTATTGTTTCTGGAATGCCAAATCTGGGAATCACTTCCCTTGTGAGGAATCTAGTTACAGTTCCCTCATCTTATCTCCTGGTCGGGCAAGCTTCCACCCACCTTGAGTAACGGCATATTATTAACAAGATGTATTGGAAGCCATTAACTTTCTTACACATGTCAATGTAATCCATTACTATGTTTGAATGGTCCATCTGGCAGTGGAATATGGCCTAAAGGTCGTGGAGCTGTGCCCTTTCTGATATTGTTCATGTTGCATACTGTACAATCCCTCAATACCCATGCTATCCTATCTTGTAGCCCTGGCGCCCAAAACCCAGCATTCAAAATTTGCTGCTTCACTTCCCCCCTTGCGCAATGATCTAGATCATGTGCACGTTTAATTAGCTCATCAAGGAGTTTCAGTGGCACCACTGTTCGGCCATCATGGTTGCGCCAGATACCATCAGGACCTCTAGTTGCCCCTCTGTCCTTCCATAACTGCACTTCCCAACTAGGGGTGGCAGCTTGCATAGGCTGTTTTTCATTGTGCATATACTCAGTGGCTATAATATGCACCTGTTTAGGGCCAACAGGGGGTACAATCCTCACTCGGACGGTCCTCCCGTCCTCCATTATGGCTTCTCTAGTGGGGCACTGTAAGGCTGCAGGGTAATTTGCAGGATTCCTTTCAGACATACGCAGTGTCCACCACTCACAACAGTATGAGCGACACGTTGGGCATTTTCGTCTCTGATACAGACCACAATCGGGTGGCATAAAGTCATGTAGGTGTACATCAGGACAATGTGTACACCACAGACACTCTTTCCCCTTATTTTTCTCCAGACATGGGCACTTAATCATGCCACCTTGGTTGTATGCTATCTCATGTTGTCGTGAACATGGGAAGGGAGGCAATGAATACAAAATTGCCTCACTTGGTGTTACAGGATGATGCTCCGCTAGTCGAACAATAGCTTCATGATATACCAACTGAAAGATGCTTTGAGTAGGGAGAGGGTACGTTTCTTTGACCACTAAGTCTAAGTAATGGGCTAATATCACTGCAGGATATCGATTAGGCTGTCACCTTTAAATTCCTCAGCTGCTTCAAGGAATGCAGCCATACTGATAATAGGATCATGGCCATTATTGCCACATCCTAACAGGGTCATAGTGATAAGTTGCGTTGCATTATCACTGCAGTCTTCAAACACTTTTTGGTATAGGTCTTGAAGTACACCTCGCGGGGTGTTCGACGCATCAATCACATACCAGGGCACTATGGGAATGTGGACAATACGAGAGTACTTGTCCCCCAACTCATAGGGACCTATCACAAAGGGCCCCCCTTTGTTATCCTTTCGTCACATTCCTTCTGGTATTGTTCCCCAGCAAGCTTTTTAATAGCTAGAGCCATTCCCCTGCCATTTATCAGTCGATCATCTGCTGGATTTACCAAAGTGGCCTTCAGTCCGGTGTTTAAGCTTTGAGCTCACGGTCTAATACCCTGATGTCTTTAGCAGTTTCCCTTGTCAGTATGCCCCGTCTAATAGGTTTATTTGTTCTGCAATCTTGGACCTTGGCCGAATCAGCATATTGAGGCCTTTCCTCCCTTGTTGGGAGGAACTCGGGTCCTTCCCCATGAGACTAAGTATTCTTCTAAGTATTCATCGTGGGGATATCGTGCCTCACACAATTTAGTTGCACACTCAGGGAAGTCTCCTCTCATGCAAATTGCACATTCTATTGGCTCAGCGTGGTGTGGATGGTTTACATCGTCAAACCACATAGAGCACCATTTACACTCATGTCCCGTGGGAAACGGGCATGGTGCTGGACACTGAACTTGCAGGCCATCTTTTCCCATGATGTGCCAATTGATAGTATGAGTCTGCACTGCTATCACGCCTATCACACATTTCCCAGGGTAACATAATCTTGCCCTTTGCTATGTGCCTTGCATTTGCAAATAGCTAATCTCCTGGGTAGCATCATTGCCTTTAGCAATTGTTGTATATGATGCTGATGCTGTATAGGACTGCCATCTGACTTCTTGTAGCCCCTCTGTTTCCATTGGGCTCCATGCACGTGACAAACATTGTGGGCATAAGCACTGTCTGTATGGATGGTTACATCCTTGCCTTCTCCTAATTGACATGCCTCTGTCAAAGCCTTAAATTCGGCTAACTGTGCTGAACATGGTTGTTTGCATGGCTTGCTCAAAATTGTTTCAAACTGGGGTGCCTTCCACATTATCACACTATACCCTGCATGTGTCTTATTATCATAGTTATGGCTGGGTCCATCTACAAAGTAAATCACCCCTTCCTTTAATGGCTCACTTTCCAACTTGAACTGTTCAAGGCCTCATGTCCTCTGCTTGAACTACCCAAGTCTCTACTGTCTCTTTCTCTGCCAGAACTGCTTCGGCCTTCTGGGTTACCATTAACATGTTACAAACCACACTTCTTTCATATGTTAGTATAAGCATTACACTCTCAAGTTAATATTGTATATACTAAAACAAACTTCATCTTCATTATGATAATAATTTCCACACCTTCTGTTCAGGCAGTGTGGGGGAAGTTGTGCAGCACGAGTGGGGCAAAAAACATCTGAATAGTGACTGTATTTGTGGGGTATTGTAGTGCTGCATGCAGAATGTGGACTCTCTACCAAGGTGGTTCCCAACACCAGTGCGGAGTGATCATGCAGGGGCCTACGGACAGGAAGACAAGACAGACACTTAGAGAAACATTCACCTCCCCATTTCAGAATTTCCCCTGTGGCCCAATTATCAGCTGGGGCATGCTGTACAAGCCACGGACGACCTATTACCACGTCTACCGTGGCTTCCTCGAGCACCAGTAATTCAATACTCTCCTTGTGGCAGCACCCCACTTGGAGAGTAAGTGGGCCCTCAGCATGCTGGATAACTCGGCAGGTGATGGGGTGACCAACGATGGAGTGAACAGCGTAGGGTTTGGGGCAGTCTTGATGCTGGAGCCGAAGACGTCGGCAGATAGACCCAGCTATGAAGTTCCCCACTGAGCCGGAGTCGAGGAGAGCCCGAGCTGTGACACTTGCAGCAGTGAGGGTTACTGGCAATAACAACGGAGACAATACAGATGGCTGTAAACACCAGGACGCGAGGCAGACAAACAGGGCATGTGCGGATGAGGTGACCCGTAGCACCACAATAAAGACACAAACCTTGTTCCATCCGCCTGCGTCGTTCAGTGGAACTTAGCCTGACGGTGTCTATCTGCATGGGGGTCTTCGGGCTGTAGATCTCAGGTGGAGAGTCAAGGCTAACTGGTCGGGAGGCTCACGTGGGTTCACTGGGGTTCTGTCGTAGACATCCCTCTCTGCGGCGGTCAGGTGTAGACGTAGAGCAGGTTCCAGTCCCAGGCAGAAGGTGGTGATGAGTGCAGGCTCGTTCCACCCACTGGCAGCGGCAAGGGTCCTGAAGCGTAGGGCGTAATCGGTGATACTACTCTTTCCCTGTCTTAGGCGGTGCAGCTGTTCTTGTACGGATGAGTCACCTACAGGGGCCTGGAAAACTTCCTTTAAATGCTTAACAAAGGCATCTACCGATTGCGTTGTTGGTCCAGCCTGCTGCCAGACGCTTTCTTCCCACTGGAGGGCCTTGCCGTCCAACCGCGAGATAATATATGCTACTTTACCTCGTTCAGAGGGGAAGCGGCATGGGTCCATCTCGAGGGCCAGTGTACATTGTCGCAGAAATCCACCACATGCCAGAGTACAGTGGTGGATTGGGAGGGGAAGCGACTACACTGACCTGACACTACACAACAGGCTGACCTGAGGGTCCCACTGACTGGTCCGAAATTGGTCAGGGGCTTCTACCTCCATAGTAAATGGTCTGGCCTTCTGTCAGGCACAGACTAAACACAACTAGATTTGTACCAGCAAGGGGTTTTATTTACAAATAAGCCAAACAAAATGCAAATCAGGTCAACGTCAGCTAAAGATAGCTGAGGACTAAAAGTATAATGCCCAGAAGTTTAAGGTAGAACTAAAACACAAGAAGGTAACATAAATGAACAAAGCACAAACTAAAGCACATGGTGTAACGAGGGATTAAACAATATCAAAATAAAAGAGTGTAACAGACTAGTTAGGACCCAAAAGCAGATCGAAAAGCAGAAAAGGTTTATTACAAAAATCAGGGGTAATTTCAAAAAAAGGGGACAAAGCTCAGAAGATCGTAAACACTCAAAAGATAATCCAACAAAGGTCAAAAGAGGTCTTGGGGGGAAAAAACACACAAAAGATCAGTCCGCCAAAATCAAACAAAGAACGGGCAGGCAGTTTGCAAAAAACACAAGTTTGCAGGAAGCAAAAATCCAAAATAGCAAAACGCTGAAATGTCCAAAACATAAGTAATCCACGGAAGAGCAAACACTGGCACAGGCAGAAAACACAAGAGTCAAATTTACCATCAAAACAGCAACTCACGACATGGAACACGGTCAGACAATCAGACAAGGTGCAATGGAAAGACTGGGGAATATATAGGGAAGGGAGCAATCTAACAAACAAGGGACAGGTGAAGCTCATTACAGAAATCAAAGACATGAGGACCGGGTGCAAAGCAGGGGAGGGGAAAGGGGCAGGGCAGACAACCAAAACAGAAACACATGGGTAAGGTAAACAAGGCACAGAGGTAGCAATACATAGAAAGTCCAGTGGGTGGCCAGAGTAGCAGGAAGCAGGATCATGACAGAGAGTCCAGGGACAAAGAGCGCAAGGCACAAAGACTTCGTGGGAGACGAGGAATAACATGGCTGACTCGGAACTGATCCAGGGGAGGATTGACGAGGCCAGACGACAAGAAACCCGGGAGTGTTGCTTAAGTACTGTGGAGACCAGGTGAAACCAATTAGTACTCAGGGGAGAGTGCACGCGAACCAGGAAGTGGCCGTGAACAAGGTGAAGAGCTGATTAAGGAGTTGTGCAGAGTGAGCTGCTTCTCTCCAATCAGGCAAAGCGCCCACATGGCGAGCTCCCTCGAGAAAGCCAACATGGGCCCAGCCACACAACAACGTATTGGCAATATTACTTCCCTTCAGTTGGTGTGCAAACACGCATCCTCTATACGGGATATAGTGTTGAAAAGGATTTTCAAATTATTTTTATTTTTGTGTGAATAAGTGAGGAATAATAGGCTGATTTGGCATTGTTAAGTGCTGCCTTGTACTTTCCAGTAAGATATCTTTCCAAGCAAGGCGGAGCACTTAAAGTTTAGTGGCATACAATTTCCTTTTAGTGGCATACAATTTTTCTTTTTAAGTGGTGCAATGGTGTTGAATGCGGAGTGTAGTACATTTACAACATTATCAGTTAATTGATCAACTTGGGTTGGGCTTGGAGTAGAGCCTTCTAATGTAGGCCTATATTGGGTCAGTAAAGGGTCGAGGAGAGAGGGAAGCTATTATCAGCTAAAAGATTTAAATTTAGCTCACACTTCACGCCCACACTTACACACACGCTAGTCAGAGCAACCAGGAACACTGCACGCCCACACATAACCTACGCTCTAAGGAGGGGGGATGGAAAGATGGCACAGGGCAGAGCCTTACCATGACTGGAAAGGACACCAAAGGGGGAGCACCTCTAAAGGAACACACCACACGTGAACAAAGGAAAACCACAAAAGGAAACTATCAAAATAGGAACACCCAAAACGTGACAACCAAGCGAAGAAACTCCACCACCTGGGAAGGTTATCCTGCCACTCGTTTCCGGCCAAATGCACCTGGCTAAAGAAAAAGAGAGAGCAAAACAGACACTGAGGTTAGTAGGTTTCCCTCCAAGGAAAGCCTGAGATTACCAATATTCCACACTGGATAACTGCCACTTATCTTTCAGGTAGAAGAAACGGAGGCTGGAATGGCTAGGTCCTTCGATAACAGCAGCTGTGCAATCCCCTTGGTTGCAGAGATTACACACACACGCAGTCTTTACACACATACCAATGCCCCCATGCAGCCATGTGCAGTGACTATGCCATCAGGCATATTCCAGAAAACAACAACTTAATAACCTAAAGCAAAACCATACAAATTAAGCAAGAGAACATATATACAGGAATTACGAATTTAAAAAAACAAACCATGCAAATTAAGAAATCCAAAAAGGTCAGACGCAAAATAAAACACAATAAAAAAAGAAAAAAAAATTGAGTCAGCAGTGCAAGGCACATGCAAAACACATGCAGGCTGAGCAGAGAAAACAGCGATACACCTGGCATTTTTTTATTTATTTTAGCACAATGTTAAGGCTTTGGCCAAACTTTGGCATGGTTATGGTTCACCAAAAAAGACCAAAAGGCGCCAGTGATACAGCTGAGTTATGGCATATGCCTGGTTTGCCAAAACCCTGGCATTTGGCTTAATTACGGTGTGATTATGGCTTAACACATCGAAAGGTGCCAGGGGCAAGTCATCATATGGCTGAGTTATGGCACATGTCAAGTCAACCCGAAGATTGGGTGAAGAGCAGGACAGCACAGTGACGTACATTTTGGCACCTTTATGGCAAGCCAAAAGACTGATCAATGCCCGGGAATTTTCAACCTCACTACCGGGAGAAAGACACCCTCCTACTTCAGTTTCTCCAGCGTAATCACTGAAGAAAGTAAATACATTTTGCTATCTTCAAATATTACCAGTAACTACACCACAACACACAAAACAGGGCAAGGTTTTTATGCGGATATTCGTTTAAATGTTAGTTTAGATTTTCAGAACAGAACAGTTTCGTTGTGTATGCGCGGAAACAGTTCACATTTAAACTCCAAACTTAAAGTTTAGGCAGTAGGCGCGGTGTTTTAACTGTATGTAACACTTGACATCACAGCAGCAATTAAGCACTGGTTTTACTGGGCTAAGGATAGGGAAGGGGAGAGGAAGGAACGGATGCCTTCTACACATGGTAGTGAGCTTTTTAAAAAAAGGAATCAATTTTTAAAAATCAATAAGAATTAATAAAAAAAATATTACAGTGAAACTGAATCTTGTTTTTTTTCCTCTACAAATAGACACATACCATATAAATTTAACAATAAAACCTTATTAGCCTAGGACATAGTTAATTGTACATAACAATATAACCTTATGAGCATAGAGTGGTATAATAAATAAACAAATAAATAAATCAGAAAGCAAGCAAGCCATTTAGCCAGCCACCCATCTTTTGACATAGTTATGGTTCCATTCAGGGTAACATTTGGCTACTCCTTGGCTGGAATGTGGAATTTGGGAGTTTTTTGGGGCAGTTATGGCTACGTTTTGGAGTTCCATAGTGAGTTTTGGGCATTTAGGGGATTTGGGATTTAGGGTTGATTTTGGCCTCCTTTGGTTATTATTTTGGCATTCTTATTTTGAGCCAAAATAGGGCCATGTGCAATTTCAAAACTTTGCCAAATTAGCAAGACCATTTTGGGCCAAATGTGGGCCAGAAATATTTTGCTATCTGTGCTCTTTCTTTTGTGAAACCAAGTCAAGGCTAAGTTCATCCAGGATAACCCCAAAAAACTGACTTAATCCCAGATCTTGGTTTTGTGAAATACTCCCAGCTATAATCAGATTGAATACTGACTTAATTTTGTAGGCAAAATGTCAAGGCAGCAGAAAGAGGATTTCAGATTCTGTACAGTCTTTGCGAGGGTATCACTATCAATTAAGCAAAATTCAGACATCATATGAAGTTGAATATCATTTGGTAAAAGAGGTTCATAGGAGGACGATGTATGGTGTCAATTTTCTTTAGAAAAAGGATGCAAATTCATCACATTTGTCAGTTGAAATGAGCAAAAGAAAGAAAGTGCACATTCAAAGAAGGCATGCGCTCTATCAATAAAAGTTCTTTTATGTACTTTGTTTTGTCTGGTCAGAGTGTGGAAGGGTACTGATATATCAAAAAAGACACAGAAATAGTCAGATAATGCCAGGTCTCAAATATTGAAACACTAAAGCCCTTTGTGATGAACCAAATCAATGTCCACAGGCATGTCTTGGCCCTTGAACATGTTGCATGAGGCTATGTATTCAATAGCGAGAGCAATTCCTTGATATATCCTTATTATTTTGTCTTTTGTCCAAGTGTAATAATAGTCATATTCCAGACAGCCAAATGACAGACAGGGCAAAAGGAGCAACTGTGTGTAGAAACCATTTCTGCTTGGGGCATTTTGGTATCATGCATAGTTAAACACAGACTCACTGATGTCTTTTTTATTTTCTCCCTCCGTTTTAGGAGGTTGAGTCGGTTTAGGGTTAAAAATCAGTGTGTACGTCATACCTAAACCACGCCCGTTCGAGCGAAATGCCGTGTTTTGAGAGAGTCTCCAAGATATGTTTGTTAAATCTCTGGGCGAACCCATTTTCCCGCGTTCACGTCGGTACGGCGAAGTTCAGGCCTTCAGATGCCATGCACGGAGAGTTTTGCACTGGTTGGTCATTACACCTAAATGCACAAATAGCTTCTCTGTGGAAGTCCTCGATCTGAATCTCGATAACTCACCTCATAGGGCGTGGATGGCCCTAGCATAACACTGACCAATCGATGGCCTAAGCGACAATTACGTGTGCACTTTACTTGAATGTTACTGGTTAGTATAGCTTACACGAGTGGGTGGGACTCCATCAGAGAAATGTAGGTAGCCTACAAATAACACATCTGGCTATCGGGGACGTGCCGCACAAGTCATCTGGTGTGAGTATGCAGAGTTAACTGTTTTTGCAGTATATGAAATAACAAACTGGTGTAATCTGATCATTATTAGGCTATCGTTAGTATTTTATGGAAGCACAAGACCTAGAGATATTGCTACAAGCCAAAGCCTGATATTCTGCTTGTTGTGAGGCTGTGAGGGTTTGCACACCGGTTCGTTAATGTATTATTAATTCAGTGTTATTAATTCAGTTAGTCTGACCTGTATCGTACCGTAGCTTCGTTTTTGCTGCAGCAGCACCTGTACCTACTAAACCTTAAATATAAACGTGACACTTATTGTCCAATTGTATTTGCTAACTTTAAATTTTACACCGTGGTATCCATACGCTTTGCGTTGCCTTACACAACAGTATTGTACTTTAACCTTTCACAGAATGCATGCGGTAGAAAGATGTCCGTACAGCAAAAATGCATTTTGAAGGAAAAAGCCTAAGCCTAACAAAATCGTTTGTGTTTTCATTTCAGAACTAAAACTTTAGCTTGCTAATATGTGTAGTTGTTTTTCAGTTTGAAGTCCAAAACTAAATTTTGGGAATTCAAAGTTTTGCAAACGTCCAGCTAGATTTGCCTAAAAGTTCTTCTACTCTCTATGAAGGTTCCATTAGTGGGCCCACTTCCGGGTCAACATTCTATGCTAGGCGAAGTCATGCAAGAAGCCTATTATTTCACAACAACATACCATGTCTTCATTGTGAGAGGCTATCTCGTTGTGAGATGTCATTATGGTCTAATTTCCAGTGGTTTTCCGAGATAACTTCATTGGTAATTGAAAGCTATTTTACATATAGTTTTACAAACGCTGTGATTCTCAGGCTTTCACAAATCAAACTTCCTGCTGCTGTCAGAACCAGTCAGACCTCTACTCTGCTGGAGGTAAGCGGGGCATAGGAGCACTCCGATTTTCAATGAGTTGTATTGTATAAAAGCACTGTATAAAAATCTTTTCATTGTAGATGATTGTAAATAATGATTGTAAAATCATTGTAGAGTGATATGTTAGTGTCTTATCTAAGAGCCACTCTACATTAACCATGCACTACAAAGATAACACTTGCTTTTCCTGACGTTTTATGCTTTATGTTTTATGCTTTCTGTGGATGTGATATTCTCATGATTGCCATACTCTTTGTAAATGCAGGTTTTATGTAAAGATTAAAGAATTTGTTAAGGTTACCCCTCTCACAATGGTACTGTCAAATGGACCCTTATTGTTACCACCATGACCCATCTCACTCCTTGAGTTTAACACTATGTTGGACACTATGGCCACTGCTACACTGTCCAGCCCTAATTCCTGATAACCACCTATGGACTAACTACCATGTAATGTAAAGTGGGATAATATGAACCTTAGCTAAAACCATAGACAAGTTTAGTCTATCTTGGTTACTACTGATTGCAATTTTCCTGCATGACCCCTGGCAGTTGGGTTAGCCCCTTGAGTGATGGATCTGCCCAAGGTTTCTTCCTAGACTAACTAAACATAAGGAAGTTTTTCCTTGCCCCTATTGCTCTTGGGTGCTCCTTCTGTAAAGCGCCATGAGACAATACTATTGTAAAAGGTGCTGTGGGAGGGCAATAAAGTCACTGAGGAGTCCATGCATTGGCTGTCCTTTAATCGTCACCACTTCTGAAGCAGCTAGCACAACAAGATCGTCACACATGGACTTTGGAACTGAACCCGAGTTGTGTGATGGGGAACTATTGAGGTGGCTTCTATGTTGGTTGCTATGGTAGCCATGTTTGCTAAGTTGTTTGCTAGGTTGTCATTATGGATGTTGTTGCTAGGCTGTTGCCAAGATACTTTAGGTGGTTGCTAGGATGATGGGATGCTAGGATAGTTATAGTGATTGCTATGATGTAACTAGGGATACTGGCTCACGCCTTGTCGGTAACAACATATTGTTAAGCTCCCCTATAAAGAGTGCAGCAATCGGTATTTTATGTCATTCTACTGTGTCTACAAATTCAAGCCTTTTCACTTGTTTGTTTAGAAGAGGAGTGATCTGTTTCATGATAAAATCGCTGACATGCCTCTGATTGTCTGAATCTGATTTTGATAGCCGCAGAGCTGGGGACATGGCAGGCACCACACTAAAACAAGGAAGAGCTGGCAACGTTGAAAAGTGCAGCTTCAGTGGAGACTTAATGACCTTTCACTTCACTTTAGTAAAATAGCAGAAAACGTTGTGAAATGTGTTGCAAGACTGTGGCCTGTGAAGGTAGAAACACAAGCAAGCTAATGAAACATTTCACTGTACTCCTCACATGAAGCACTATAAAATTTTAACCACTTCATGCATCTTAAGAGCGCAGAATGCACCATTACCTCAACTACAAACGCAGTGATGCCAATGACTGCATTGACTTGTCATCACATATTAACTTAATGCAGGCTAATGTTAACTTTAGATGAATTCCTATTTCATTGATAGATGAAAAAAACTAGAACTTGGTTGCCGTACGGACGCATTCACATAACCCTCCCTCTCTCTCTTTCTCAACGGACCTGCACTCATCTGTGTGCAAATAAAAAATAGGCTGATGATAAACTTGCCAGGATTTCAGTCATAAACTGTGTCACTGCCAATAGCTATTTAATTTGGTTAGCATCAAATCAAACTGCTTAAATTTCTATCTCTACAACCCTTTCAAGGCAACCTGCAAAGTTTCCAATAAGTTTAGGCAACACATGATGCAGTGCAAGTTTACTCTCGGGTTTACCGGAGCAAAGTGGTGTCCCGTGTTTGGCAGATACTAAAGTGAATGTTGTGCAGATTTCTTTGCTTTTATTTTGTTGATTAAGGTAGCCTATTGGTTTCCAAAAAAAGCCAATATTAGCCTACTTCACTTGATTGAGAGAAACTGTTTCCTCTTACTCTGTGCACTCCTAATGCAATTGAAGCCTATGACGGTTCAAGAGATGGGGAACAAATGAGAAATTAGCTTTTACCCCAGAGCGAAGGAGGCAGGCTTACACAACAAAAGTCCCAAGATGCCTTTGCTCGAAAGTGAGACAAGTGATGACACAGTCTTATAAACCATAAAAGAAGCACCGCCTTGGGTGACTTTAAGGTGTTCACCGTTGAGGCAATATCAGCTGTTAACAGTATGTTCTATTGTATTTATTTGACAAAATCCAGAAACCACCAACACTATGGGTCACTGATCACTGATGTTTGTGTCTCATGCGGAATTCAAATGAAGTAGCTTGATATTACATTACAGCTATCCAACGTTAGCAACAGCTCATGCTTTTATTTAGCTTTACAGCACAATACATCTTCTGTTTCTAATGAGCTATGTTCATCACTAACCAGAAATACTTTAGGCTTAAATTCTCTGTACACAGCTTGACAAGCATTGGTTTGCAAGCTAACTATTATGTAAGAAAAGAGATGGAGACCCAAGGGAAACTATGAACTCAAATCTTTACTTCACTAGACTTAACTAAGTGCATAACTGCATATGATTCAGGCCACTAACAGTATAATGTAAAATGTATGGCCTACACATTTAACTTTGTGACAAAGTCTTTCAAGTACAAAGGCCAGAACCAGGCACAAGCAGGACGGCCTTCCTCACCCCCTGGCTATGGCTTCTTCTCTGCAGCTGGGTAGACACCTGAAGCTGGGCCTGTGGCGTGGCCTGACACTGGAGTTGAGTGGGGTCAGGACCAAGCACAGTCAGGCACAACTTTAAATACAGTGCTGAGGCACTGGTGACTGTGGGGCTTGAGAGGCAACCTGATTCGGCAACAGTGCAGGAGAGGCAGATAGCTGTGAAACCCCCATTTGTGAAAATTGTGAAACTGTGAAATTGAGCAGAAAGCTCCTCTGCTGTGGGCAGAGGGTATCTGTCTGGAATGACTGGTGCAAATCTACGTGTATTGGTATTTCCCCCGATTTTGTTTTTTGTTTGTTTGCTTGTTTGTTTGTTTTTATGGCAATGACTAGATTTGAAATCCAAGGGGTAACATTGACTTGTTCGACACTTCCCACGTCCAGGAGCATCCCAGGTTCACAGGGGGCATCCTATCTCAAGACATCCTGTGCAGTGGCTGGATGACAGGTCATCGGGATTTGTCAATGCCCGATGTGTGAGGGCTGTGAGGCAGCTCAGGGCATCAAACAGAACCAGCCATTTTTACTGCCAAGTGGAGGTGATGTGGTGTATGTCTGAGCTAGCATCATTCCTGAGTGTGAACCTGAAGGCAGTGAAAAGGTTCGGGCCTAAAAGGTTGGTCCCCTGCCTTGCAGTGTGAAATGGAAATGAAGGAAGGTGCTTGGAACCATAGTGCACAGTAACACAGAGCACACCCAGGATTGAAATCTTGGAGCAGTTATAACCACCCAGAGCTGTGGCAGGATTTTCTAATAGCAGATGTGAAAAACTTGTAATGGGCGGTTGCATTTAGCAGTGATGCAGCCACACCAGTGTCTGTAAATAATGGTACATTAAGAAGTCACATCATCAATAAGTCACAATAGGCCAACTGGACAGTACATGTTTTGAAAGCTACCTGACCTGCTGTCACATTTCTAATTTCTGTGCAGGTGTGCTGGGCTGAGGAGGGGTTTGTGGGTGGTGGGAGAGTAGTAGGGGCAGAATGGCATATTTTAGCAAAATGGTTTTGCATCAGACAATTTTGACATTTTTGTCCTGTGGCAGGGCAGTGCTGCGCTTTAGTGTTACGTGATTTTGAACCACAGTTTCCACAACCCTCCAAGGGATTCCGGTTCCGCCTCTGTGTTGTACGGGAAGATTCGACAGACATTTGTCAACAGAGTCAGTGCTATAATGCATGTGATAAGCAGGCTGGGCCTGTCATGCAAGCCTGCTATTAGCGTAAAGTATTCCATGGCTGTCTAAACTTGCAGAGGTATTTCCACCAATATATTTAACGTCAAATAATCTGCTTCTAGTAACAGTTTTTATTTTGTTCACAATGTCCCCTCAACGAACTGATCCTGAATTATTTGGTCCTTCAGAGCTCCATACTCACATGCCCTTTCCTTTAGGTTTGTTATGTAGGATTGAACAGACTCGCCATCATCGGTCATTGCAGCCTCTTAAGTTGGTAATGTCGGAGTAAAATCAGTGAAATATTTCGTCAAAAGTTCAACTTCATATATTCACATATTCATCATATTTTGTTGGTGCACCAAAAGTGCGAAAGATGTGCTGTCCATCCACTCCAAGACAATGTTGTAGGAGTGCCATTTTCCTATTATCAGTAATATTGTAGCCTAAAATATTAAGCCAGTTCACCCATGGAATTGGAGGATCTCTGGGGACAGCCAAAAAGTTTGCAAGTGGGGGTAGACCGAACTTGGCCATCTTAGTCGCTAATATTATGTAGGAAAAGAGATGGGAACCCAAGGGAAACTCAGATCTTTACCTCACTGATACTCTGAAATAAAGCTGAAATAATTTAAAATGCAACATGGAGTTAATGATGAAGTAAACAATATCTCTGCATATGTCATCAGAACCATTGGTCTGACTGGTGGTAGGTCTACCCAGTAGCATACAGAGGCATTTTAATAGACGTTGAAGAAGTTGATCCCGCCTCAGAGACATGGCAGCAAACGGCATCCTTTCCAGACCAAAGCTCAATCAAATTGAGCAGAAGGTCAGGTGAAAATCATGCAAGGCTTATTCAGCAAGGGGTTATGAGACCTTCGAAAGCCTGTTTGTGTCCCTGAACCACTTCCAATATATGAAAATAACCACTTAACGAAATTCAGAATATTCTGGTTGCAGTCATATGCCTGTGGTCTTCTTTTTCATTTTGCATAATTGGAATGCTGCTTTATTCAGATGGTAATTGGAATACAGTGTTTACCTCACTCACACACAATCTTGATATGGTTAATATTCTGATCAGAATAGAAATATGTTATGCAAGTAAACATAGGCACTTGTGTTTTAATTCATTTTCCCCAGAGAAATGACCGCTGATACACATCAACATTCCTCTGGAATCATGTCTGAGGAGCATGCCAAAAAAGTGTTACATGGCCAGTGGGGACGGGCATGGTAAGTCTGAGACATTTCTTAAATTATTTTAACGTAGGGAAATGCGTATTGAATGCATAAACATTTTTTTCAGTACAGGTACATCCAAACAGACTACTGACATTACCTATTTACCCAAAAAGTCCACAGATGCAAGGAAAGGAAATTAAAGCCTATACTAAACACATTTATGTGGAATTAAGAGAGAAAAATATTACTAACCAAAGATTTAAAAACCAACGCAAAGCATAGCCTTAAAATCAATTCTCTAGCTTACAGCAAGCCAATGTACAGACATCAGAATGGGCGAAATGTGTTCATTTTGTTTTGTTTTTGCTAGGACCCTGGTGACAGCATTTTGTATCAATTGGAGGTCGCTTAATGATTTTTTTTCGGAAGGCCTGTAAAAAGAGTAGTCAAGCCATAGGTGGTAATCAAAAGTTATGGCTGGACAGTGTAGTAGCAGCTAGGCATGGTGTTAAGTCAAGGAGTGGGATCGATCTTGGTGGATTTTTACAGTGCCATTTTGAAGAGGGGTTTCTCGCAGAGCCTTTAGGAAGAAGAGTCAATCCTGGCATGGGCGTTAAGGAAGGAGAGTTGGTCCATATATATGAAAGAGAGAGAGAGAGAGTTGTAGGCATGATAGGTTTGTGGCAGTTTACATCTATATAGCAGTAATATTAGTGCAAGAGCAACAAAAAAGGTCAATTGAGAGGGCAGAATAGCTCCACCATTCCCAACAAGTGTAATGAACTCCCTTAAATTATATCCAGCAGTTCTGTAAAAGAAAAGTAACCTACCAGTGGCCAGTGGTGGAGATCATATAAGATATGTAAATACCATGTCACATGCAATCTCTCTGAGATTGAGACCCATTTCTACATAATTGTTACGATAACGTATTTGGCCCTATAGCTGTAAGATTTGCAGACTGACACTGTTCTGTCTCTTCTGTTTCACTATTCCGTTCAGATAAGCCACAGACAGTTTGGCAACATGGAATTATTTAATGCATCGTTTGATATCATATGATGTGTCAAATGTTGCAGTAAATGTGCTATCACTTTTTGCAGATCACACAAAATGATCAGACATCCCCACTTTTCTCCTGAAATAATTTTTTTTGTGGCTTGAAAACTTTGTGCGTGGGCATGTAAAATATCCAGCACGGCTGCGCACGGGCACAGCTTACAGGGAACATAGGTAGGGAGTGTGCTGTGAACTGGTTGGCAGTCATTGTCCTTGATTGATCAGCTTACTCAGGGTCCTTTTTCCCCCATCACTGACATGAAGGCCTCCAGTTCTACACCAACTGTCTGTCCAGTCATTCAATAACTCTTTTTATATTGTTTATATTGTTTAAATGCGTGTACTAGTAGCTTCATTAACTGGAGCACTGTATGATGTTTTAGGTTTGTTTGGCTTTGTTATTTTTTTAGAATATATACCAGTTGAAGAACAGCTTTGCACTGTTATTTGAAGTGATCAATTTTTAACATTCTGTAGTGTATTATTTTTCCAATGTCATTTGTGTAATTGTCACATCATATTGACATTCAACTTCTACAGGCAAGTAGACTGGTTTTCCCTCACTGGTGTGATCCTGCTACTGTGTTTTGCGCCCAGCATTGTTTTCTTCTTCATCATGACCTGCGATCAATACCAGTGCTCAATCAGCCATTGCCTGATTGACCTTTACAGTGGTGAATCTACCCTCCTCTCTGTTTGGGACCAGACACCCTCCGTTACGTGGACAGCAGCTAAAATATATTCCATTTGGGTGATTTTCCAGGTACATATTTATTTTCTTTTCATCTTTCTGTAGTCAGGCAGGCAGCACTTAGTGTGCCTTATACAAGCATGATGGTTCCAGAAAGCCACAATGCCTAAACAGCTCCGATGTCAAAGCGGCCATTTTCAGCAGTGTCTTTCAAAGAATTATTGTGTGGTAAGTTTTATCATTTTCACACAATCTGCAGTATTGTCTATGAAGATTCATCCAGGTCATGGTAGTCAAAAGTTATTTAAGGAACCAGTACAGATGACCCAAACGCAACACGTTAAATCACCAACAGTTTATTAAGGATAGGGGGAAAGGGAGTGTGTGGATGCTCTTCGGGTGATGAGTCGGGTAAGCCGGGGCAGGAGAGCAGAGCAGAGGTCGTGGACAGGCAGCGTGTCAGGAGCCGGGGCAGGAGAGCAGAGCAGAGGTCGTTGGACAGGCAGCGATCAGAAGCCGGGGCAGGAGAGCAGAGCAGAGGTTGTGGACAAACGGTGGTCGTTACCAGGGGCAGGAGAGCAGGGCGGTAGTCAATCGGTCCGGGATCGTCAACAGGACGGTAATCCGACAGGATACAATGGACAGTGGACAGGAGCAGGCAGGAGAACAGGACAGGAACACAGGAATAGACGGACGACAAAAACACAGGATCGTCGGGAAACGGGGTTCGGGAGCAGGAACGGGAGTCAGGGTCTTAAATGCTTGCCTTGCGTGAGTAGCAGTAGGTTCGCAGACGGTCTGACAGGGAACACTGGAAGACAGGGGTTTAAATAGAGGACAGACAACAGATAACGAGCAACAGGTGGAAGTAATGATTGAGGCTGATTAGCGAGAGTGAGTGGGAGGGGCAAGTGATCAGGGAGAGAACGGGTGATACAGACAGACAGACATGACACAGTTATATGCAACTGGACCTTTTTGGAGCTTGAAGATGTTTCACCATTCATCCAAAAGGCTTCTTTAGTTCTGGTCTGGTGATGGAAAAACCAGGAGATTTATCTCTGGACTGTGGATAAGGCTGTGAGCTGTAGACCACAACCCTCATCATGTGACAATGGGTCACATGAGTCACCTTCTGACAGTGATGGTTTTCCCATCACCAGGCCAGAACTGAAGAAGTCTTTGCTGATAAGCTCCCAAAAAAGTAATTGCATATAACTGAACACGTTTGAATTTACAGTATTAGTTGCAAATAATATATATTCTTCTGAACTCAAAAAAACGAGGCAAACACAATTCAGTAGTTTCAGTTTTTAAATTTTATGGCAAATTTTACTGTCTGTCAAACAAGAACCATTTTTCTCGATATTGTGTGTGTGGTCTTTAGCCAGTAGTGCTGAGCAGTATACCACGTTGCACCGAAACCATTAGTACAGTGCATGGAATGTACTATATTGAAATTCAATTCAATTATATTTATACAGCGCATTTTACAATAGTACTGTGTCATGGTGCTTTACAGCAAGGGGTCCCTATTTTTGTAAGGGTAGGTCTGCCACCAAACCACACTAAACATGGCAACCGATTCCTAACACTCACACCTTACAAGCATTTTCTGCTTCTGACTTTTGCTTATAGGCTACAACTCCATGCAGGGCTGTAAAAATTACCAGTACATTCTGCTTTGATCAAACCGTTTTTTGATCGCACATCTCCATGTCATGTAATAGACTACATGCTCAACATTGCGTGTGGTTGTGAGTGGCCGGCAGAATAAGTATGGTTGAATAACAGATGTCTTGAAAGATTTTGGGACATGCCCTGCTACGAGTGAGTCATTTAGAAGTATTGTCTCAGCCAGTAGGGGGAGAGCATTCTTAAGAAGATCTGTAGGGATTTAGTCCAGTAAACATGTTAAGGCTTTAGTTGAGGAGGTCAGAGACATAATTTTTGAGACATTGGTCAGTGTAAATTAATCAAAGTATGCTACAGGTCAACTGTAACTTTCTGTAACCATTATATGGGGTCCAACTGATGTTGAGTTTGAGGTTACAAGGGAGTTATTTATTTAAGTGTTAAAGGTTAAATTTTGTCATTAAAAAAAGTCATTGCTGCTTAGAGTTTTTGGAATGGAGTGAGTCACCTCACTCCTACATTCTGTTGTGTGGGACATTGTGTCGAAAAGGAATTTTGGATTATTTTTATTATCGTGTTTAAGTGATCAATAATATGCTGATTTGGCATTGTTAAGTGCTTTCTTAAACTCATTTAAGCTTTCTTTCCGAACAAGGCGGAACACTTCAGGTTTAGTGGCATACCATTTCCTTTCAAGTCTACGTGCAGCTTGTTTCAATGAGTGATTTGTTCAGCATACATGTTAGAAAGTCATGTTGACCATTTTTACCAAAAAATACTTGGATGCACAACTCACATTTGTGCAGTCTATTCCTTCAGACATAGCACACACTCAAAATACATTGTAGTCTTACTCACACTAATCACATTAATTAAGTTAACGTATAAAGAAAGCTTTTGGGGTTATACAAATATATTAAATAAATGAATAGATTTTATTGCCATTTAATCTATCTACCCTGAGTTTCTAGTGTGTAAATGATTTTGAATTTACTTTTTCTACAACAGGTGGTGCTCTACATTTGTGTCCCTGACATTGTTCACAACATTTTCCCTGGGTATGTTGGAGGGATTCAAGATGGTGCAAGAACCCCTGCAGGTAGAGGAAATGCCTGATACATTATCATTTTTATTGTATTTTGGATAATCCCTTTAACTTGGGCTATCATGAATGGACTTTTACACATGGTATGATTATTTTCCTACACTAGATACACATGGTATGATTATTTTCCCCTCAGGTCTTGTTAATAAATACCAGATCAATGGGCTTCAGTGCTGGATCATCACACATGTGCTGTGGCTTGCAAATGCCAGTTACTTCAACTGGTTCTCCCCAACTATAATCATTGACAACTGGATTCCACTGCTATGGTGCACCAACATTCTGGGTTACTTGGTTTCTACCTTTGCATTCATCAAAGCACACCTGTTTCCAACCAATCCAGAGGACTGGTAAGGATTAGAAATGAGAATAATGCAAATTATCTGATTAACTGTGCATGAGACAAATGTCCCAAACAGAAATGGATGGAATCATTAGAGAAGTTTGGTGACCATAATCACATATTTGCAGATTTTGACCTGTCTATTTGTACAGATACAGACAGATCATCACTTTAATAGTAGAGCTTCCTAGATGCATATCAAATTTTGGTAACACTTCCGATTACTATTAACTAGCAGCTTATTACCATGCAACTAATAATATAATAGCCCTTTGTTAGTCATTACAAGTCACTTATCAATATCTTATTCTGCATGAGCTTATTCTACCCTTAGTAGACTATTAACTCAATTTCTCCAGTATAAACTAATTACTTCTTATTCATTTTAAGTAAGATAGTTGTTGTATATGAATTATTATCTCAATATGCTTGGCTCTGTAATGGGCTTATAATGTGGTAGTACAACAGTTACTCTCAGGAACAGTTATTCTCAATCAAGAAGACATAATTAGTAGTTCCTATGAATAAACCATCTTCTCTATATGTTATATATTGAAGTAGAATAACTGGTCCTGTTGCCCCACTCTAACCAAAGCATATCAAAATCATAACTTATATACAAAATTCTTAATAAACCAATTGTCATCTATTAGTAAACGACAAAAAAGAACTAATACACTTATAATACCTTTTTTGCCGATTTGCAGTACGTTTTGCAGCCTCCTAATCTAGGACGCAGACTATGTAGCCTATAGGCTTTGTTCAGCTGTGAGTAATGAGCTGTGAACACCATCTTTAAGATGAGAATGCTCAATTGTTCAAATGTTGAACCCTTTATGCACCAGGTTTTTTTGGTATTTTGGCAAAACCTAAAAAAGAGTTTGCCTTAAAAGTGGTTAGAGATAAATGCTTGGTGTATATGAAAAAAACATTCAGTGTAACCTGAAATTCATGCCATCCTATTTGCATATCATGATGTCATGGGCCAGGTCTTCTAAACAGCCTCACATCACTCCAGTGCACTTCTTTGGTAATATTATTGTTGTTGAACAACTATTAGGGTTATAGACACCAAAAGGTTTTTTGTGCTGGCAATGCCTATTTTTAATACAAATCCTATAAGTCCTCCTCTCACTGCTTCAACCTCCATGCCTGCTATGCTACACAACTACCCTTGGCTGTGGGATTGAAAGTCTACTCATCAGCTAAAATACATCTATAGTCAAGGTGCTGCAACTAACAATCTTCTCACTGCTCGTGCTTCTCTCGTATCTATCAGTTAGGAATTGGGTACCCTGCCCTCTAGTAGCCCTATGTTTTCCAGCCTTTAAAAATTATTGCTAGCAGAAAACTTGCTGAAGGATCAAAAACATTGTATTTGAACTGGTTGAGATTCTGTTCAGGTTGCCTATGTTTAAAAAAAAATCCTAGCAAAGTATGATTTGGTTTGTTTTTGTTCCATGAATCATGAATTCTGAACACTCCAACATTTGATTGACTAGTCATTTCGTACTCTGTCTGAAAATGATGATCGACGTTGGATAGAGACAAAACTTTAAAAATAAAACAAGTACACAGCACTTCTACCCATAATTTCCAAGAGGGATATGCCTGGACCGTTGGGGCACCTGTTCAACGACCTTTGCCACAACTGCTGCGCTGGGACTGGGAAAAATGTTTAAAGCCAGTAAGGTGCATTACTATCTGTCACACTACAGAAGACGCACCCTACAACAACCAATGGTTGTTCAATAGCAGATGAGAGACGGCCAAATTTTTTATGATGTATTAGAACAAGGACTGCAACCCTTGGCATGCATGCCACAGTTGGCACGCAGAGGAATCCCACCTAAAGGAGAAAAATTTATTTGGAGAAAACACAATTCATCAAAAAGAAAAATAATTTTCATAAAGACACACATGTGCCACAATTATTGGCACCCCTAGAAAACTATGAGAAATTAAAATGTAACTTTTCAACCCATATTCAACTTCTTGAAGTTAATCAAAGTGTCTGTGTGACTTCATGGTTCACTGTGATATAAAAATTGAAATTAAACAATCAAAGATCAATGCTCATTTTTCAACATGGGAAAGACAACAGAATGCACATTCAAAATGCATTCAAGAAAGTGGAATCTCTTCTGTAAAACAGACTCATATTGCACATTACAGACATTACTCACAATGGCACTGTCAAAATGGACCCTCCCAATGTTACACCCATGATCGCAAAATCAAGCCTCCACCATGGTTGTCTCAGCCCCCTGATCTTAGCGGCACAGTAAACCAGTGGGCTGAACTATAGAGGAGTATGCACCAGAGAGGACCTGGGAATGTGGACAGTGTGGGTAGATTCTTTGAAGTGGAAGGGTCTCAAATCCATTTCTTGTGTTCTCCCACTTTGTGGCATGTCAAAGGATGCTAACACTTGTGTTATTGGCAAAGACTAGCTTTACAGTTGTATCAAAATGCAGGGGTGGCAATAATTGTGACACATCTGTTTTTGGTACAAACATTTATTTCTTTCAAACGCAATGTTCTTTATTATAATATATTTGCTTATCTTAATATTTACACTATGTGTGTAAGGAAAATTGGTAATAGATTATTCTTAAAATGGGCTTTACATGTGTATTTTGCCAACTTTACCAGGGGTGCCAATACTTCAATACTTCACTTTTTTTGCAGCCAAGGCATGTCCTCCACTAACGCTTATTGTTAACACACATTTGCCAGCAACTAGATGTTCACTAACATGCATATTAGTAACATACTAGCCCAGGGTTTCTGCAGGTTTCAACAATTGAAATTTAAGACTTTTTAAAACCTTTTTATGATCACTATGATTGAAATTTTAGACCAACATAACGCCCTTTCCAGCAAAAAAAAATAGTAAAAAAAAAGTAAAATGTATGGATTACATGTCCCTAGGATATACTTTTAAAATCTTGCATCAACTACAACTAGCAACTTGAAAAAGAGAGAGAGAGGGAGAGAGAATTGCTATAGCAGCATAGTAAGGTGCAGGGCAACACAACACTACTGCAGGCATGGTCAGTGGTGAGACAACAGCAGAGGCAGTCCTTCCCAATAAGACCCATGAGGAGTGATGATTTACAATGCACCATCCCTAACTATGGGGAGCAGTAAAGGTGGGAAATTATAGATTTTAATTTCTCTGAGGCAGGCAGCCATCCTGATGATGCCTTCTGGCAGCTATTTGGGATTAACCAAGCCCTATCTAAATAAATGTGGAGATAACTCCACATCGGTGGGGCATAGTGAACAAGTGTATTGTGCAAAAAATAAATTTGAATTGAACAACGTCAATATCTACTCATAGATGCATGGTTATTACCATGGTGACAGAAGGCTAACCATCAGTAATATGGCATCGACAATGTGACAGCAATGTGGCTCCTTTCACTGCAGGGCAGGACCTCAAGTTTCTCAGCACAGCATGTTTATGTTATGCACTGCCGCAATAAATTTCTATGGAGGACTTCTTCAGTAAAGTGTCTCCTGCTATTAAACTTCCTAATTACTGCTTATTCATAGTAATTTAGTTGTTGTATGTGAATTATGATCTCAGTATGCTTTGCTCAGTATGGTAGTAACAGTTATTCTCAATTAGAAAGATGTAATTAGGACTTACTTGGACACTTGGATTTTTTGTTCCAAAGAATAGACCATATTTCCAAAGTATTATTGGAGGAGAGCTGTCCCAAACATATTCGGAGCATAACTTAGTAGATAACTTACTAGATAGCTAACTAACTCACTACGAATAAATTAGAATTGGAAGCTTATATGGGGGAAATTCTTAGTTAATGTTCTGATATTGGAAAGAATGAGGTCATGAGAATCAAGAATAAGGTATTTATTAAGAAGTGATTTGTAATGACTAACAAATAGTATGTTATCAAATTGTATGTTAATAAGCAGTTAGTTAATGGCAAATATGTGTGTGCTAATATAAAGTGTTACAAAAAGTGTTACCAAAATTAATTTGCGACTGCATCTTTTATTTAAAACTTTATTTTGAACTTAAGCTGAAATTCAAATGGAACAGAGGCCTAAGCTCCTAAAATATTTCCAAACTGGATATGATTCTTTACATTGCATTTATGCATTTAGCAGATGATTTTATGATGATTAACAATCAAGATGATTAACAGTCAAGTTACACAGGAGAAATATTAGAAAATAAACTTACAAGGACCAAGGAACAAGGACTTCTAGAGGATGAGGGTGCAGAAGGGAGATGCTGCAGTGGAGGGCGGAAGGGGCGAGGGTAGGGAAGTACGGGGTACGAACTAGGACAGGAGGTGCTCTCCTTGAGGGCAGTAGGTGGGAGCAGACTTATAGAGCACTTTGTGGACTAGCAATTTGATGCAGGCAGCAACGGATAGCCAATGTACCACAATGTACAGAGAGGCGACATGTTCCCTTTCAGGCTGATTTAAGACCATCTGTTCTTGTGCGATTCTTAAAGGCAATGGACATGGATCTGTCTTTGGTTAATTTGGCATTACGCACAAAATTAAGTAACAAGACCATCCCATTTGAACCTTGCGCCCAGGGGCACAGAACAATTTTTTCCATTGTGAAAATACCATGTTGTCCCAGGACCGCCTCCAAACCAGCTTGCGCTTCATGCAGAACAGACACTGCTAATTATGAGAATAGGGCACATATGACACATGATTTAGATATTTTATGGGTGAATTATGCTTAGTCATCTGGGAGTAAGGGCACAACACACGCACACACTGTCATCTACTGGATTATGTGGCAGTGCTTATTCATGCAATATGTAAGAAATTTCAATGAAAAATACTACAATGGCAAAATCCATTGGCTATAACAATACTGCATCAAATGTGATTCCTTGCATCTTGGTCATGACCTGCTCCAGCTTCTATTAATTAACTACATACATTTGTCGGCCTGAATCTTTGGTAACACTTTATTTGAAGATGTCGACATAAGAGTGGTATGAGCCCGTCATAAACATGACATGACATGTATTATGAATATTAATGACACTTATTTAATGTTTATGACTGTTGTAATTACATGTCATTTGGTTTTGGTAATGTTAAGTTGTAATGTAATGTAAACACTGCTTGGGATGCAGACTTAACAAAAACTAAAAAACACATAATGAAACATACAAATTTTGGTCCGTGCATTTTGTGCCTAATTAACTGACATCTTTTGTCTATATTTTCTGCAGCAAGTTTTCCGGAAATATTTTCTATGATTACATGATGGGAATTGAATTCAACCCTCGAATAGGGAAGTGGTTTGACTTCAAGCTCTTCTTTAATGGGCGACCTGGGATAATTGCTTGGACTCTCATCAATCTCTCTTACGCTGCTAAGCAAATGGAGCTATATGGTTATGTTACCAACTCCATGATTGTAGTCAATGTGCTCCAGGTAAGTTTTTCCTTGCCGACAAAAAACATTTTATGAAGTCATTGAGCTACAAAAACACAAGCATAACAATCTTAAAAACATAGCCAGTAAAGTAAGTAAGTAAAATTGATTTGTATCAGTGGCAGGTAAAAACATAACACAGAGACAAAACATAAGAACAGACGGAGAAAGAGAGGGTATCTACTCAAATGCTTGTCTGTAAAGGAAATACGTTTGTTATACACAAATACGCTTGTTAGATCTGGGGGAGCGAGCAGATATGAGGGTGGATAAATTCAGTGATATAAGCAGGTACCCTGCATGTGATGGTGAGGATCTTAAACTGTATCTTGTAATATACAGGAAGCCAGTGCGAAGACCTAAGCAGTGGGGAGATATGCCAATGTCTTTTTGATCTAGTTGAAAGCCTGGCAGCAGCATTCTGACTTGACTGTAACTGGGACAGACTTCTTTAGAACAGAGTTCTTGGTATGACTCCATAGAGCTGATATTAAACAGGTGGAAGAAGTATGATGTAGCCAGTTGTTTGACATGTGAGTCAAACGAAAAGCACTTATCAAATGCCACACTAGGTGTCTCAGGCATGAGGGGGGCCAAATACTGCTTGATAGTTTGATTACTTTGATCAGGAGCAATAATTAAGACCTCAGTCTCAGAATTTAACAGCTGACAATTATCAAGGCTGGTCACCTCCAGAGGTTTAAAGATGGAGTTGGATATCATCCACATAAAGATGATAGGTGATGTTGGATGGATGGTGGATTTCTTCCTATAAGATGTAACTTGAACTTGATATTTTATTTAACACTACAATGAGGCAACAGTTGTTTTAGGCCTGTCACTGGAGCCTATTTGCCATTATGATAGTATTATGTGGACCTCACTTGCTGTGAATGAGGCTTAGTTGATGTGATGCCAAAGTTATGTTAGCTAAAGTTATATTAGCTGAAGTTGTGATGAGTGCAGTCTTACTTTATGACATTTGATAGCCTGTTGAGTTATTTCAAGGGGTCTGTTACCAGAAGTTAAAGTAGGCCAGAACGCTCCTGTACAGTGTTCTGTTACCTCAGATGAATTAAAAGATAAATAAACTCATATCAATTAGCGCAGGGCTTTAAAAGAATTTACAGTTTTAGGTGGTGTAGGGTCAAATTCCAACTTGGCTCTCCTCATCGCTCTTCATTGTGTTGTTCATTAATCAAAATGTAGCCTAATATTATCTCCCAAACCTGGCCTGCACAAATATGTGGCTATCTGCCTATATTCAGCCTAGGGTTCCTGACGTCATGTTTTCCGGATGTCGGTACTTCACATATGCAGATAGCATCTTGCAGTTGTAGCCGAATCATGTGGATGTTGGCTTGGAGTTAAAAGTTGAAGGTGAAGTAATGCCAAAACTTTGAAATGTAAACATTATAACGAACACAAGTTAAAGAAACAACAAGGCTAGATGGGTCTAGCCTTCTGTCCAATTGCTGGTCAATAACATTTTGAACTGCAAAGCCAGAAAGTAATGTCCATATACTTGTTTCCTAACTGGAAAAAAGGTTAGGACGCTAATGTTATTGTCTTCATAACTTCATTCTTTAAAGGGAGAAAAAAAGAGAGGATGTAAACGAAGGATCACAGATTTTTTCCAAGGGTAAGCTTGATCTAGAAATGCCGACTAGCATAGAATAGGAAGAAAATAACCCTGAAGGGCTAGCAGATAGCCTATATAGATCAGCCTGCCCAGGCCGTGATATATTCTATTATTCTATATTACTATTTCAGTCATAAATGCTTGACTTAAGCTGATTTATTTCTTTCCAAATTCTATATTTTCACCATGATAAAGGGGAATAAAGGAACCAAGGGCATAGCCCAGAGCAGCATCAGTAGTTGCACCCAGCTAAATTTCAGCAGCCAAGCAACCTAGTGGCAGCCAAGTGCAGCAGGAGAAGCATAGCATCAAGGGCCCAGCATAGCAGCAGTATCAGCAGCATCACTGCGCAATGTCAGCAGCCCAGCCCTGCCCAGCCTAGCAACAGTAGCAGCAGCATCACAGCCCAGCGTCAGCAGCCTAACTCTGGCCAGCTGAGCAAAGGCAGCACAGACTGACTAAGCAGTAGTAGGAACTTGAATCCGCTAATGCTGAGGGAATTACGGAATCTCTTTTGAATTGTTTATCAGTCCACGGCCTTGACAATGTCCTTCTCAATCAGTGTTTTCAGGGCAACAGAGAACAATGCCAATGCCCGCACCTAATTGAAACGGCCAGTACCGCCTAAAATCAGAGCATTCGGGTTCTGAAAATTTGGTTCCTGATGGCCACCAGGTAAACCTGTTTTTTCTAAGCAAACCGTGACAACATGAATGGACATCACCAGGTTGATCTGGGTCAGAAGAGGAAAAATAAACAAACCAAGAAAACATAAGTGGCAAAATGGCAGAGAAACCAGAGAGAAGAAAATTGTGCAGTGGTCGTGCATATTTGCTTGCAATTTGGATGTCCACTGATTTCCAGCAGAAGCTACAGCAGCACAACAAAAAGTAAACTATATTCTGAACTGGCCGAGGAATTGGCACAATAGAACAAATCACCAAAATACTAAAAAAAGTTGAGGAAGACTATCAAGACACTAAAAGGATTTAAATAAAATGGCAATGGACATGGAGAAAAATCCAAAGCAACTCCCTGTGTTTGATGTGTCATGGGCTCGCACTTCGGTTCCCAGTGTAACTGATGCGGGAACCAGCTACAACACCAGGCTGCCCAGCCTAAAAACCGCTAATGAGTGTTGGATTTTGCTGTGATGGAGCCTCTGTTGTGGTTGGGAGAAAAGCTGGAGTCTTTAGCAAACTAAAAAGCAAGTTCCCATGTCTGATAGGCTGGCATTGTTTAAACCACAGACTTGAGCTGGCAGTTGGGGATGCTGTTAAGCAGTCCACAGAAATAAATTCCTTTCAAGTTTTATGGAGAAATTGTACTGTCAGTACCACAAGCTCAGTTATGCTGCCTCAGAAGTCTTGTTAAAAAGTCCTGAGTGTGGGGTGGGTGGCCTCATCATACAGTGAAAACAGTGTGGACAATGCATGAGGCACTTCATACTAATTTCTGCAAGGCCAGTCAAGATGCTGAATGCAGTGCAAATGAGAGATGCATGTTTAAGGGTCTTGCGAAAAAACCCTGATCAGGTGAATCTCTGCGAATCCGACAGATGCACGTATCTCCATCTGATTACTCACAGAGCATTCATCACATGCACATCACACGAAACTGCACAACCTGACCTTTCCAATGGCACTAGACTCTATTTCTGTGATATACAGATCACAAGATAATTAGCTTTGAATTTATTTCAAAATTAATGTCACTAATACAGCTCTGCATCCATGTTATACCCATTCTTCTCTGTGTAATATCTCATGATTTCTTGAAGGAGCTACATGCAATCTTGATTTCACAGATAGATGGTATAGGTGAGCACTAAACTACGGCCACCTCTCCAGCGCATTGCTCCACCCTCCTACCTCACCCAACTTCAAATGCATCAGCCTATCCATTATGCAGACAATTGTAAAAATATATGGATATTAAGAAATGAACTTACCTGACTTCAGCTTTGTTCAAACCCTACTGACATCCTTTTGTCTGATCTCCATGTCCCTGTAATATGCAAAGTTAATGTTTTATTATACTTTCCCTGATCATTTAAAACACATACCATAACACACTGTTTAGACATGAATGTAAAGAACATTGTAAATTTAACTAGAACTCTATAAAATTCTATTTCTGCCCTTTCTTTTAGGGCATTTATGTGTTGGACTTCTTCTGGAATGAGGCCTGGTATTTGAAGACCATTGACATATGCCATGACCACTTTGGATGGTACCTTGGTTGGGGTGACTGTGTTTGGCTGCCTTTCCTATATACCTTACAGGTATGAAAAACTGTTGAGATTTATTACAGTTTTACTGTGGTGGAATTAATTTACCATTGCTTAATGACAATAATCATTTACTTTAAAAGAAGTTAAAATCTCTTCTCTTTCTCCCTCATAACTTCTCCTTTATAACTGACTTTATGAACATTTTAAAACAGAATTTACCTGAGATGACATTAAAGGGAGTCAGTTCTTAAGGAATTCATAAGGAATAATGCATTATAATAGCATATTTAAGACTGGCATAGTAAAAATAAATCGTAGGCGTATGCATTTTTAAGCCAAATAATTATGAGCCTCTTTGCCATCAAACAGACAAACTATCATCCACTACCAGCAACAAATTAATTTGAGTCAAGAGGTGGGAATGATGAATAAGATAACAAACTTTAACATACAGGCAACTGCATTAATGCAAACAAGTGCTGGCAACTACTATACGATTGTGTTAGGTCGCAGTAGGCCTAATGACAAACAAGGAAAAGAAAGCTGAATACTGTTGTACCATATGTTACAGTGTAAACGTAACATGTAATGTTAACATAATTCTTGGACAGTATGCTGCTAGGTGTGTTAATAATGGCTAATTGACGATGAGATGTCCAGCAACAAGTTCCCCTGACACAAACCCCAAAAGCAGACTGTCAATTTGTGCTTTTGCTTCTAACATACCAGTTTTAGCCTATGGGTTGTCTGTTTTCTGAAGGAGCAGTCTTATTTCTCCATCTCATGGACTCAGCTTGCAAAGTTTTTAGTGTTAACCATAGCCAGCTAAGTTATCTTTGCATCACATACAACCACACCCTTGTGGTTTGGTAGCAGACTTGATTTGATTGCATGATGTATTTCTACCCATTGCTTTAGAGTGCATTCACAGGATACTGGGAAGTGGGGAGTTTCTGATGTGTCAAGAGTGATGTAGCCCCTCTGACATCCCAGTATCCCTTAAATTCACTATTACGCTGTAAGTCAGCTGTAGTTTGCCTGTTCATCCCCCATTTTGATGAAAATACTAAACAGTGAATAGCCTATATTTGAGGGTGTAGTTTGACCATCGAGTTGTCAGAGACTATTTGAATAACAGGTTACTGTATGACTTCATTTGGTAGAGCAAAGCAGAAAATATTAGCAATGTTTTATGCATTTGAACATCACAGGACAAGATTGTAAATGAGACAGATGTGTCTGAAGCTCCTTGCAAGGACAGAGATGACTCCCTGCCACACATAGAACGTTCAAAAGGATTGCTTAAAAACTGTGAATTTTTCAAAAGATTTTCTGGCGTTAGGTTTAGGTAATTGTTTCAAAATTCATTTCTATATTATGTGTAAATTCACTGAAGATTCTGTAAATTCGATTTCAATTTTCAAATTGCTCTTTAAAGGAGTCATGGAATCAAAACAGTGCTTTTACCTTGTCTTTATTGAATAACGGCAGTATATCTGCATTCAATAACATACGAAAAGTGCTAGACATGCAAAGTATACATTTGCATTAAATACATTTTACAGAAAGATTAAAAGTACCAAATCTTGTGTTTTTATGTGGGGAACAACATATTGTATGTGGTAGGCGACCTGATCAAAAAGATAGGCTAAACGTTGAAATACCTATGGATTACTTTGTGTTAAAGTAAGTTCCTTTTTTCCTTTTAAAAATGTTTTTTTAGTTTGTACCAGAAGGCAACATTCTATTTTGCCAAATGTTTTTCTAATCGTTTAGGTTCTGTGTGAGTCTACATACGTCATGCTCTAAACAAGTTTTGAGAGACAATAAAAAATGCATATGAGAAACAAATTTACTTTCTATTAACTTCTTGAGCAATCAGTTCACGCATTGTGAGGGAATCTCTGGAACACTGGCAGAATGGAAGCACAATGAGTGCACTGACTGAGGTTGGAATAAATGGCTCGCAGGACAAACCATAACAGATGCGGGTAGAATCAGGTCGAAATATTATACATTTCTGCAGGTGCGGGCGGGGGCGTGGGACAGAAAATTGCAGGACCGTGCAGGAGCCGTACGAAAAATCAGTCCCGCGCAAACTTCTATCCAGCAGTTGATTCGGTTGATTCTTCAAACATATAAGGCTGAATGTCTACACATACACTATAGCTGTGCAGGAAAAAAAAGAAACCATTCTGTGTTTCCTTTAACTTTATACAAATGACAGCCACTCAAGAACCAAAAGATTCAGCATGTGTGTGTTTCATACTTTTGATGTTCTCAGGAGAGGCAGGCATTAAAAAAAACATCTGACCAAGATGGTGGATGCTTCAGAAAGATGAAAAGGTTCCAGTTCAACTAACACTGGTGTGTTCAACTCTGCAGTTACACAGACTTTGGATAAACAAACCGCTGTAGATGTACGGTCTAAATACTTAAAGGTTAGTTTCAAACAAAAGCAGTGAACCTAAACAGTCCTTCATTTTGGGGGGTGCTCCTGCAACAACTAAAAAATTCTCAAAACCGAAGCATTCGTCAAAATTTTTAGTTTAACCATTGTATTTCATCATAAACAATCACATAACAAGGCTTTAAGTTGAAAACACAGAACCTCTCCTTTAAATATTTCAACTAGCCAAAAGACCAAATACTGCCGTTGTCAGTCATTAAATTTCATTGTAAGCTTAGCCTCGCAGCTACTGTATGTATAATGTTAGCATGAAATCAGGGCTGTTAATATACAATGTCTTTGTGATGTTATTTTTTGTTGACATAATTTAGTTTGAATGCAACATTAACTTATTCAAGACATTAGGATGCTCATATAAGCCTCTGTAAGTAGTCAAACATTTCAGCTGGCTGATGGCCAAACTAGTTTGATCCAGCTGCTTGCCAGTCACTACTCCCAAAAGTTTTGCTGTTTTCATGCCCAAACCCCCGCAGCCGGGTGATATTCACTGTCAAAACACAAAGTAAAACCTCTAGTATTTATTTGTAAAGTTGCAGTGAAATTGTTTTGGTGTTGTTCTGAAAAAACATATGAACTAAGCCTTTGGCAAACTGAGGTGTTTGAGGCATTTTTCTCAGTGGGCTAAGAAGTAACTAAGTCAAGGAATCAAAGAAAATGTTTTAATAGTTGTCTGAGTGAAGTTGGTCTAATATCCACAATGCACGTCCTGAACAAACTTGACATAGCTTTTTTTGCCCTCAAAGTTGTGTAGTCATCTGTGGAAATGAAAGTCGAGAGTAAAAACTGACTGCCCAGTTTATTGTATATTCTATTTATACTGTTTGTAACAAAGCACAAAACAAGACCAATTTCTGTTGGATCAGATCACATGGCTGTGTAGAAGCGGTGAGGAAGCACGTTTGAGCCTAGTGCTTCTTGCAACATTCACAAATTTTAGCCATTAAGCCTGTTTCCACTGTTTTATTTGCCTGAAATGGAGATTTAATCAAAAACAGGCTTTCAAAACTTAAAAAAGACGATGGAGATGATCTTAACGCTTTCAAATTATGACGCGCCCTGCTTTGTCTGGTCTCTGCAAACATCATCGGAATCACTGGTCTGATTAGTTGCATGTTTGTTCAATGTGATCAGAGACATTTGATCTATGTCTAATTTCTCCTTAGGGAGACTTTTATATGATGATTGCTATTGTTGACCCATTTTGTTTCTTTGACAGGGGCTATTCCTGGTCTACAACCCAATTCATCTCAGTACACCTCATGCTACAGGTGTTCTTATTTTGGGCCTTGTGGGTTACTACATCTTTCGTTCAACCAACCACCAGAAGGACCTTTTCCGCCGTAGTGAAGGAAATTGCATTATCTGGGGTCAAAGACCCACATTCATTGAGTGCAAGTACAACTCCTCTGACGGCAAAACTCATAAAAGCAAGTTGATGACATCAGGATTTTGGGGTCTGGCCCGCCACTTCAACTATACTGGTGACCTGATGGGCTCCCTAGCCTACTGCATAGCTTGTGGCGGAACACACCTGCTGCCATATTTCTATTTTATATATATGACCATTCTGCTAGTACACCGCTGTGTACGAGATGAGCACCGCTGCAGTGCCAAATATGGCCATGACTGGAAACGGTACACAGATGCCGTACCCAACCGACTTGTTCCTGGAATATTCTAAAGCTACTGCTAGGTTGACAACAGTGTTGGTGTTGTTGTTGATTCTGAATCTTGATGTATCTTCAAATGTCTCATGAGGCAACTTAAAAAGAACAAAATAAAAGCAATGGACAACAGGACATAAAGAACATGTGTAGTTGCCCAGAGATAGCGATGCCTCAAAGGTGCAGGCATCCCCAATACCCCATTTTTCATTCTGCCCCTCATCAGTCTGTGAGATGAGTAAATAAATGAGTTAATTGAATAAATCATCTTTTCACATTGGAAAAAATGAGCTGTGTATTTCATTGTAGTGAATCTTATAATAGGCTAAATAAGCCACTACTAAACCAAACACTTTGAATTATTTTTGGGTTTGGGTAGCATCTCTTACCCATAGAGTAAGCTTTTTGGATAACACTTCACAGATTCGTAATGAGGGTAGTTTTGTAGTTATAAGTTGGTAACATAACAGAAGCAGCAGAACAATTCACGTTATTGAAAAATGACCGAATATGGGGTGTGATGTAAAGGTGATGAGCGGCTGCATGCAATGGAGAGACCTCATTGAATCCTTATGTCTCACACGGGACAAAGAGGAGTAAGTAAGCTCTAAATAGCTCCAAAATACATTATTGCCTGTTTGAATTTAATTATAGCATTATAGCTAGCTATTTATTAGCAATAGCTATTTCAAAAATTACAATGCTTCACATAACATTGAATTCAGAATTGGATGAGTTTATTGAGATGGAAACATAAGACCACAACAAACCAAACACAAAGTAGTGTTGCTATTATTGGTGGCCAAGCAGCGAAGCTGTGTAGGCCACCATTATGTTTCTACCTTTTCTTCTTATTACTATGCATCTTCCTTCTGCCACTGAAGTCTATGACAGCCCATAGAACCATTTGGTAAAAAGTTTTGAAATGTGGCACACAGATTAGGCACAGTCTCATGATCATTCTGACCAAATTTCATGGTGGCACCTTGCACCCTCTAGCACCACTAACTGGTCAAAGTTGGAAGTGCATTCACGTACGCAACTCATGTGGCCGATTTTTGAACAACTGGTACCGATGGAATCCTTGGACCAAGCCGATTCCTATGATGTAATGTCTAGCAAAGCTGATGGTTGTCCCATTGACAGCTAATAGAGTTTCAAAAGTAAAACCACTACAGCCAATCAAATTTGATGGCAAAGTAGCCAAACAGGAAGTGAGCTCATTTACTGCCAAAGTAGCCAAAGTTGGTGTACAGACTCAGAATCACGTTCTGACCCTCTAACACTCTAGCACCACCACTGGTCAAACATCATGTTTTGGCAATGCTTTAACGTATCGTAACTGAACTTGGCGTGCAGGATCTTGTTCTGACCAGCCAGAACCATCTACTTCAAACGCTTTAACACCAACTTTGGTCAAAAGTCTCATGAATGCTTTGAAGTCAAATGTATGTGGACGCAGGACCCTGCTATGACCGCTCAGAAGCATTTACTTCAATCTCTTTAGTGCCATCACCACCACCATATTTCATGAATGCTGTGATGTATCAAAGCCAAACTTGATATGTTGATGTAACACCCTGGTCTGACCACTCGGATCCATTTATTTCAAATGCTCTAGTGCCACCACTGGTCAAAAGTCATATCTCTGCAGACATTCATTTCCTTACAGGCTATCTTTAATGTAAACATCAAACCACTCATCATGGCCTGACATGAGTCTAACTTTTGTGGTATAGCCCCGAATGTTTTAAACAGCTAGCAATGCCCCTGCTAATTTGTATTTAAATTCATTACTGACATATATGGGTGTGACAGTAGCTTGCGATCTCTCTGGCCTCCTCTGTAAAATTGGCCACGCACCACCACTGATCTTGACCCAGCAGATCCTGCCTGATTTAAGCTGGCAAGGGCAGAGCCTACCCCCCAAAATAAAGTAAAGATACCCACCAGAGACAAAGTTGAAGGGGCTTCTGTTTGAAGACAAAACACCACGAGTGCACATCATTTTAGAGCAAAAGTAGTTATTTGGTAAGAGTTTTGAGATGAATGTGTGAACTTCCCAGAGCTCGGGTCCTGCTCAAAGTCCTGCACCAGCTGCTTGAATCTTGGAGCAGAGGAGGCAAAATGTATGCAGCAAGTTTGGAGTTTAGACCGAAGTGGTTGCTGGCAAAGACTTCACACAAAACCAACAGGGCACATGCATAGAAGTGAAGAAGATTCACTGCAGTGAAGCTGGCTGGTCCTCTAGGAGAGCTGCACAGGTCTGAATTTCCTTCAGTTACTCTAGTTTTTACTCCCAATTTCCCATAAAAATATATGTTTTAATTCTTTTGATTCATCACTTTGTTTATGACATTTGTCTCCTGGAATCTGCCTCTTCCTGTAGTTCATCTTCCCCAAATATCGCTAATTGCCTGTTTGAATTGTTTTTCATTCATCCATCATTTTGCTCATTTTGTTCATGACATGTCTCCAGGAATCTATCTTTTCCTGCCCCAAATCACCTGGGTACCAGTCACTAATTGCCTCCCCATGACTCAAAACATATTACTCATATTCCACTATCTCTTGTTTTCACTCAACTATGTACGCAGGTGGCCATTAGTTTCCTTAATTCAGTACATGGCATTCAAACTACATGGCCTTAAAACCCTCATTTGATACACACACATACACTCTGCTGAGAGATACTCAGCTCCATGTGAGATAGATACATTTAGTTCTTTAAACTATTGCTCAAATCATACAAATGCAGAGTGGGTAAACATGTTAGTAAACTTGTTAGTAACATAAGAACACGCTTTCAACAACACCTATACATGTTCCACTGAAGTTGCAAGAGTAGGCACATTTTCACACACATTGTTCTATGCACACTCCATCATCCACCTGCATGCTTGCCACACACTGAGGCACAAAGACATAACTCATGTCTTCCCTACCTGTTTTTTCATGTTTTACAGTAAGCTCAAGGTCCCTCTGTCTGACCTCATCTCTCTGATTCTTTCCTTTTACCAGTCTACAACTACTGTCTTTTTAGGAGTATAAAGCAACCAAATGATGTATTCTACATACTACTTAACATTTACCTTAAACTATTATATCATATATGCTTCCCAAAATTTACCAGTCACCTAGGTGAAAACTTACAGTTTGTGCAGAGCTTGCAGAAGCTCATACTACACAGGAACAGAGATATTAAATGAAATTCTAGGCAGCTTGTATAGAGTATGTTAACTTAATTATTGCAGGCAAGCAATTTTTGAGCTTCGAGTATGCAGCATGAATCAGATCTTATGTAGGACTAGTAGG
This sequence comes from Tenualosa thibaudeaui, assembly GCA_027481765.1. Classification (NCBI taxonomy): domain Eukaryota; kingdom Metazoa; phylum Chordata; class Actinopteri; order Clupeiformes; family Clupeidae; genus Tenualosa; species Tenualosa thibaudeaui. The sequence goes on from JAIFZK010000174.1 coordinate 215,865, forward strand.
CCAATGAAGACCAGCTTTCCAGACGTTTGATTGAAGAGTCGATCATCGTAGATCAGAAAAGTACAAACCTTGTGAAGGTGAAAAGTGTTGAACTGCAGAAGTGAATTCCCTGGGATGCAAAAAAAATGTAGAATGCCATAAGGAAAACTGCTTTGAACTTGACATTTAGGTAGTGACTGAAAAGTCCTGAACATAGTAAAGTAACCAATTTGTTCTAATTGTGATAGGCAAATATTTATTAGATTTAGAGATACCTATAAGAAGTAGCCAGACAGCAGGTATTAAGAACAGACTGGGAAAACTTGGATCGACTAGCCTAGCGTGAAACTGAATGCCAGCTATAATAAGATATTCAAATGATGAGTCTGGAAACTATGAACCATGAAAGCACAGAATGTAGAAATGAAAATGGGATGGAGAGGCAGACTGAGAAAGTGACAAAAGAAGGACCAGACTATAGTATAGTATAGGCCTTAGGACTGTAGAGTTTTCGCAGGACAGTTCAGAGTTTTTGTTCAAGAGTTTTTATTAAGACTTGGGGGAATTAACAGAGTTTAACAGAGAACAAAGTTTCTCAAATTCAAAAGATCTAAAGGTCAAAGGGCAAAACCTGCAGAAGGAGCCGCATCAGTGAAGAGATCAACGGAATCGGAAGATTCAAAGACATCATTGCAGAAAAAAGAAATGCCATTCCAATTGGAGCTGCAACCAAAATTTAAGATCTGACTTGCAGCCTTCATTGAGACAAACTTTGTCGCTGAAATCTTTGACTGAATGAGCTAGAGACACAAGGTGGGAAATAAAGGAAAGGATCGCCCTGCCGATCTCAGATGACGAGAGCAAATGGATTTCATGTGGGGGTCTTTGCAAAAGCTAGAGATGTGAGAGAATTTACAGTTAGCAAAAGTACAAATGGAGTCATTGAAATTATTGCAAATTGGAGTCCAGTTAACACTGCTTAGGTTTTCAGTACCCTGGACAGTAGACGGAGGAAACTTAGGCACGGTTTCTGGGCAGTGTGTTAGGAACAGTGTGATAATGAGAGCTGGAGATGGCGCACGCTAAAGCTTTATGAATGCTGAAATGGTGAATCAGAAGCTCGCTGTCCATAATAGACCAATCCAAATGAGTATTGTACAGTGAAATAAACATATCTGATTTGGCTGAGAAGGACTCGTAAAGAAAGAGTACCGCCATAGCACTGCCAAAATCAGCCAGCATGGCAAGATACATGTCCATCTCCTCCCTAGGATCTGAATACGCTTGACAGAGGGTGTCTCTAAAAATCCCAAACATGATTGTAAATTCGCCAAAGGAGAGACTGCAGACTAATCTAAGATTGGACATCTTAGGTATTAAGTCTGAAGACTGAAATGTCCCCGCAGTTTACCAACTGGCATTCAATTTGAGATGAGGGAAGCAGCAAGGTAGCCAGACTAATGTCTTTACCTAGAGCTATATATAATATATATATAATGAAAGTAGGCTGAAAGTAGGCAACACCGAAGAGGCTGGAGCGGGAGGACTAGTGTGGCCAGGAACTGAGGCAAATGTTCGAGCTGTGGCGGCCCAGTGGCCGTGATGGGGGGGCCGAAGGTCGAAGGCAAAGCACTTTTCAGTGCTTTTTTAAGGATTTTAAGTGCTTTCTCTTCTTCCTAGAAGAAAGATATGATGACTCTCTTCCTAGTTTGTTTGTGAGAAGACGGGGTGGTCTTTGCATGAGGATCGGGTGCTTTAGGGGGTAGGGGGGCTCCTTTTCCTTGCTGGTGGGCTTTTGGGACATCCCAGTGCAGAATCTGATTATTCCTCAAGAGGTTGCTGGAGACAGGAATCGGATGACCAGATAGGAACTCTGTAATAGACTTGAACTGTGAGAAGCCCATGGAAAGGGTTTTTGATGATTGCGCAAACTGCAACGCAGGGGAATAACAGGAGAAGAAGGAACAATATCCTTGTCGGAATCGGACACGTCAAACTCAACACACCAAGGCTTGCTGAGTGACATGGGAGCTGAAAGTGATGACGGAATAGCGGATTTCGGAATGCCAGCGCCTAGAGCAGCAAGAGCATGAATGTTAGACGGGTCTATGTAAGACAGGTAAGTACAAGTAATTGGACAAGAAATGAATGATGTAATGTTTAAGTCTTCCTGGTAGAACTTGTGCTAAAGCTTTCATTTCTGTAATTTGCTATGAGACAAAATCTTAGTGGAATTGTAACTGAACTTTTGCAGCTCATTAATTTGTTATTTGGTATGAATGTCCTTGAGAGTTCCAAACACAGTTCAAACAGAACTCATGAACTAATGTTAAAGCAAATGGAAAATCCAAACTTAAGGCTAAGCTTTTTACCGGTGCCTACAGATAAACAGATCTCACATACACATGTTTTATAACAAGTTCTATAGTTTTGATTTATTTACTTACCTATTTATCTTATCCTGTCTTTTATGTATATCTACTTATTTATTTGTTTTTATAAAAAACTGTTTTACACTTTGTTTTTAAAATTATTATTATTAGGCTATCTATGTCTCCATTGTTATTTTATTTTCATCTTTTGTTATTTTATCTATTTTCTTTTTTATCTATATCTATTTATTTTCTCCTCTAAATGTTATCGACCTTTTTATTCCTCAGTTGTATTGTTATTTTAGTCTATGATCTTACCTTTGTTTTTAACATTTCTTTGTAAAGCACATTGAGCTGCCCTGTGAATGAAATGTGCAACAAGGGTGTGAAAAAGTGCCTTCCCCACTGAGTAATCTTATTTTAATATTGTCTGGGGTTTCATCCCTGACTATATGCACTCTGTGCTTCTAGGTGTATCCAGACAATTAATAACTCTGTGTTGTCTTCTGTGGGCAGTGCATTTTATATTGGTGCCCCCACTACATTACCAGAAATTGATTACAAACTTCTTAGAGTTCACCCTCCCAAAAACATCTCCCGTTTACCGAGATCAGTCACCAAATGATAATTCTGGAAAGCCTCTGAATGGCGTAACTGACTCTTATAACAAGACTCACAAAAAATTGTGATAAAATACCTATGCAAACACTGAAACTACCAAAAGAAAGTGTAGACTCTCTTCTTTCATCAGGAAAAAATGTTTCTACTCTTTTCCGTTCTTTAGCTATCAGCAGCAGAAGATAGTTTGGTTTGACCAAAAACACTTGTTTTTGACCAAAAAATGGAGAAAACAAGATTTTTGTAAAAAGAAACATTTCAAGCAGAACAGTGTGTTTGACATAAATTTTTTTTTTGCCTTTAGCGGCATCTTGAACATCTGAAAAGTGGTTTCCTTCTATAAAACAGCAACAACAACACTGAGAAGGGGCTTTTATAGCGTCTGGGGAAAATTCTATGCTGGTTCCAGTTGATCTAGTTAAAAGATGCCAGGGATTCTCTCTCCGCTTGGCCCGGGTTGATCTGCAAAAGTCTTACACAATCGCGATACTACCCAAATTACTGCAACTGCGACACATGAGAGTGAGGTGCCTAAAAATGTCTCACCGCCTCCATGTTCTTCTCTCATCTCTAACCTCGCACAGGGTCAATTCGTCAGTATATTCTATGTTTACAAGCCTAATATTTACAAGCTTCCAGATCATCCCCCAGCCCATTTTTCGGAACTCCCGTGGGTCACGGCTGGCTGGAGGCACAGGACGGGATTGAGGGCAAATGCCAATGACATGGTATTCTTGCACAAATGAAAGAGACACAAAAAATCACAAAAAACAGCCCAGCCCCAGATGAATGAACATAAGATAATGGGCTACGTGTTGCAAAGACAGCTGACAGTGGAGTCGCTGAGTCAGTGGCTTTTAACAAGTGGCGTTACTTTTGAATTGGTTTTTAATAAATGTGCAGCACACACAAAGATCCTAGAAGCTTTATCAACTGTTTCTGCAGATGGCTACTGCGGATAGTGTACATTTCTTATAGTACTTTTAGAGGAAAAGTGTGAGCCACCAGCAACAGTATAGTACAGTCACAGTAGGTATGTCACATGATACAGTGGATGAGTGCCATGGGAGAGTAGGCAAGTGTCACAATAAGTGGTGCAGGACAGTGTGCACGGGACAATAGACAGGTGTCACAAGACAGTTGGTAAGTGGCTATGGGTTGGTGAGGGGTGTGAACCACCAGCAACAGTACAGTACAATTATTGCTCCTACTGCTACTGGGAAAATGATGAGGTAAAAAGAGGTAGAGGTAAGAGGTAAGAGGTAAAAGTGTGCACAGTGTTTGAAAGACACTGAGCCATATTCTAGATCAGTCTCTCTCAGGGTGTATTACACACACAAGGCAGACATACTATCTACTCATTAGACATAGAGGGACAATATTAAGCATTGAATGAAGTATTTCCATATTTTACCTCTGTTTTGTTCTTACCAGAGAGATGACGTTAATGATGATGCTCTTCAGCAACGTCAAATAATTTTTGATAGGAAGACTTCAATCTCCAGAGAAATATACCAGATCTTTACATAAGAACCTGCCTTAAGATGGACACCACCTCACAAAAGATAACCTGGGAAATCCAAAAACACCTGGTGTGGGACTATGGTGCAGGAGCTAAAAAATTGAACATGTCGTGGGGAGAAACAAAACATGGAGAGAGCGTGTTGAAGCCGGAAGAACTGTATTATCTTATATGTTATCAAGACTGTCATTACACAAAAATTCTCTTGATACACAAAGAAATGTTTTTAAAGGAATTCCCTGATCTGTCCGCTGTACCCCCGAATTACATGGACCTAAAGTCCGTTTTTAGCAAGTCCCGTGCTTCATCCTTGCCCCCTCACCGGCCATATGACTGTGCCATCGACCTCCTTCCTGGCGCTGCCCCACCGAAGGGGGCGACTTTATTCTCTATCCCGCGCCGAGACGGAGGCAATGGACAAATACATACGAGACTCTCTTGCTGCAGGCATAATCCGTCCTTCCTCGTCCCCTGCCGGAGCGGGTTTCTTCTTCGTTTCCAAGAAGGACGGCTCGCTCCGACCATGCATAGACTATCGTGGCTTAAACAATATAACTATCAAAAAACGCTATCCTCTCCCCCTCATGTCATCTGCCTTTGAGCTCCTGCAAGGGGCCAAAGTATTCACTAAATTAGACCTGCGGAACGCCTACCATCTGGTCCGCATACGTGAGGGGGATGAGTGGAAGACAGCTTTCAACACCACTTCCGGACACTACGAATATTTCGTCATGCCATTTGGCCTCACTAACGCCCCCGCCGTTTTCCAGACACTAGTGAACGACATTCTTAGAGACTTGTTAAATCGTTTTGTGTTTGTGTTCCTGGATGATATTTTAATTTTTTCTAAGTCCTTGTCTGTCCACCTTACATAGGCTTACTGTCAGCGTTAGCTGGTGACCAGAACACAACGTTGTGGCAACGTTAAAGTGAAAATAATCACAGCGTGAAAGTGACCATAACAGGACCTCGCCACAACGTTATCTACCAGGTTTCAATGTCGCGACGAAGTTACTCACGATACCTAATGGCAGATGGTGTTAGGGTAGGCAAAATGTTTTTATAGATGAATTATTAGATTCATCGAAAAATTTGTCAACTAATAATGGTATAAAACATATACCATTCCGACAACTTATTGGTTTGTACACAATCACACAATCGCACCTGCACATGATTCTTTAATATATTTGCATTCTACTAAAATATTTCAACATTTTAATAGTTATAGTCATTCTGGCCTTTACAAAAATGTTTTTGTGGGAGTTGGGGTAGTGCACAATAGGGCCCTGTGAGGTGGCCTAACCTTTTGGGCATAATGGCATTTTCCCCCCTACATTACTTTTACTTTTATGCTTTAAGTAGTTTTGAAACCAGTACTTTTACACTTTCACTTGAGTAAAATGTTTGAGTTGATACTTCAGCTTCTAAAGAAGTCTTTTTAAACCCTAGCGTCTATAATGAAGGTGAATATTTTTGACACCTCTGTTCACTAATGTATGTGGTATTTCATAGAAAGCAAAGAAATTAAAAATATAAAGAAAAGAAATTAAAAATATATGATGAAATAGCAGTGGCCCACCGGTGAACTGCCAGAGAACTGACAAGCAAAGCGGCAATGGACGGCCAGGCGCCAGCCTCTTGCTTCTAACAAGATGTTACTTTTCCCTATAACTAACATTAAATATACAAATACTGTTACAGATATCTAATTAAACAAATTTGGGTATGTAGACCTCCCCCGTTGTAATTGTAATTCATTTTTTATTTTTGTTTTATTTTCCTCACAAAATAAACTGCATTATATTGTAGTATGTTAATATCACTGTTACATAGCATTATTAGGCATACATATATAAAGTAAGTGCAGTATTTGGACATGAAATACTGTTTTAAAGGCCAGAAATAATAAGTCCCGACTCTTATTTTGAAAAACTTCGTCTGGCGACCATATTGAAAATGACGCAGCTGTCACCTGCTTCTTCCACCCAGCTCAAGTCAAAATACTTCCTTACTCAGTGACTGAAACAGACTGTCTCTGACTGAAACGCTTGGAAGTGTCTGAATTTCATGTAATGGATATTTTTTTAATGTTACATTAAGGCCTACTAACCTTTGCGACAGCATGGTTTTTGAGTCACTGGTGAGTGATCTGCTGAACAGGTTCATTGGTAATTATGTGGAAAACCTTGACAAGTCTCAGCTGAAGATCGGCATTTGGGGAGGTAAGTCAGCAGTAGCATGCACGTCTTAAAACGTTGCAAAGTTTTAATTGAACTAGGCTTAAAGTATTTGCTATTTATTTCCTCCCATACATGTCGCCGAAACCCCGATATCAACTCGCTTGCGAAATTACGTTTATAATTCAGGATATAATTCACGTGACTTGACTTCAGCATATTATTATTCAGCAACTTTGCTTAAACCCTCATCTACTCGGACATTAGTCCGTTTGCGTTATGCAATTGAGGTGCAAATAAATGTGTTACTTTGGTCTTTGTAAAGTCGTAAGAATGTGTCAGGGGTGGAGTACCTGCTAAACCTAGCCCAGCTGTATGTCACGGGATATCACGACACCGTGACATTACGTGAACTCTCCGAAGTTAATTCATGGCATAACATGTTCCATGTCCATCCAGACATATCAAAGGGCAACCTTGGGTGCGTTTAAAATGACTTCACTTAGTGACATTTTTGCATACGGCAAAAGTCCAGAATGCTTTGCCTTAATTAAACATTAGTCGCAAAACAAGGTCCATTCATGTACGGCCATGAAGGGACTATACCCACAAACTTCACTTCTCCATTGGCGATCAAATGGATTAAAGCGAGCATGGCTAAGGGAGAAACCTTGGGCAGATCCGCGGCTCAAGAGACCAAACTAACTGCCATGCAGGAAAAGTATTACAGTGATTATCATGGTAGACTATTTTAGCTGAGCATCTTCCAAACATATTGTCCCACAACATTATATGGTAGTCAAGCCATGGGTGGTTATCAAAAGGTGTGGCTGGTGTTGCAGTCAGGCATTAAAGTCAAGGAGTTGGATCGATCATTGAGAGGGTCCATTTTGACAGCACCAGTCAGTCACAGGGCCTCTAAGGAAGGAGAGTTGGTCCTTGCATGGGTGACAAGGAAGGTCCTTTAGATAGGAGAGTGGGTCCTAGTATGGGCCTCCCATGAGTTGGTCACATTATTCTCAGGGCTAGTAGGTGACAGGACTCAGCCGGTGAGAGGCAGGGATGACACTCAGCAGATGATTGTGGTGTAGGTGGACAGAGGAAACAAATGAGTTAGGCTGGTCTCTTACTTCACTGATCATATGTGTCATATGTTGCTATGGTGATGCCGCTGCACAATGGCAGCCTGATACAACTTCCACTCTTAGACCGGCAGCCCATAGCACTTTGATTAAACGAAAAGGGTACCAACATCTGAACAAAGGGGCATTTGGGTGGGGTTACCCAACATATGTGAATATGAATTCTGATAAACCTAGGTTTTGATCAGTATTCCATTTTCTTTGAGGCATGTATACACCTTAATCAGGTTTATTTTGTTCTTTTATATGTATGCCTGTGCGGAAAATACTAACCAGGCTCGGTTCAGAGTAATTCCAATCATAGCCCTGCCATACAAGCTTACTGAGTGTGGCTGGTAGAAAGCAGAATAACAGAATTTTGTGCTATGCTAACCAAGTAACGACTAGTTAGTAAACATGCAATGATCTAATAGCGAGCACGCATTTTACGCAAAATGAATGTTATCATAATCTCACCTTCATTTTGTTAACTACGGTACCATTTAGTTAGGGTTAGCTGCAGGTTCCAAATTCTATCGTTCTCCTTTCTACATCACTCGGCAGACTTGTTCAACAGGCTTATGGTTAGAATAACTCCGAAGTATCGCTTCAAAATGAGAATAAAGGGTCAAAAGGTAGGACACTCCTAATCTTTACTGTGAATATTTCCCCCCACAACCCACAAACAATAATAATAAGATATAATGTGTAAAATACATAATCGGTTATGGCGGAGAGCAAAATGGTTGCTTTATCCATCAAAGCATAAGGGTTGACAATTTGTCTACTATCATGGTCCTGGAGAAATGATGCAAAAAATGTTAATTCAGCAAAAATGGTTGCAATGACGACCATGAGGCATTTACAATGTCATGTATGTTGTTATTGTAATCCTTGACCATCAAAACATAGGGGTTGCCTCACCTTTTCTGAATTTTCTTGTTTAGTTCAATAGACCTATTTCGATAGACCTATGACAAAAAATATAGTATTTGGTAAAATTAGCCGCAATGGCTCCCGATGCAATGGCTCCTGATGCCGTTTCGCTGCTAATCAAATAATGCACTTGGACCGTTCTGTTTGCCTATAAGATGAAGCCCTAGTACCCTGGGGCACCTCCATCTGCAGAACTGCAGTGTCTTTTGCTGTGTGTGGCAAAGACTGAGTGGAGGGAAACTGGAGGAGAGGCATAGAGGATCGTTCACCCATGGCTCGAGTGGGAGCCATGTGCCTGCAGAGGGCTACCTTCCACTAACCAGGATTGGAGGAAGGTGGCCCTGCATACTGATTGTTTTGGCTGTGCGGTGGTCTCCATTCTCACATGGGTGGGCCAATCTTCATAACCACCTTGGTTGAACACGAAAGCCTATCCTATATGCGTCATCACTTCTCCGTCCCAACTTCAAAGCACCCGCACTCTGGTGCTGGACACAAACTGACTAAACATGTTTGGGTCCATAGGCTACATGGATCTTGATCCCATATGGACTAATGCTCATTTATTTGCTTTTGCTGTATCTTTCTATCTTTCCTTTTCTCTTTTATTGAGTTAATATTCTAATTTATGCAATTTCACTGTGTCTTACATTAGTATTTCAATGTATGTGACTGTTTGTGATTCTCCTTGATCCCCCTTGTTTTTTGGTGTACTTATAGCTCACACTGGCAATGCTAGTAGAAATATCTTTTCATATTTGGATAGGGTGGGTTTAGAAGAACCATGATGGTGGCATACTGTATGGCTTGGAAAATGCAAAAATATACTGACACATTTCTTGCATGTGACCTGACTAGATGACAGACAGGGGTCTGAGAACAACTTTTGATATGGAAAGAAAATTATTTATTTTGTGGTAGGGGGGATGGGGGGGGGGGGGTTGACAATGGAGATGTGATTTTTAAGACCGGATTACTCAGAAACCACTAATCATAGAAAGGAATGCTATACACTATTGATATCGGTTGGTTCTCTGTTTGTTTTGATATGTGGTTTGGCTGTATTTACACATGATATGTGTATGCTGTCAGTGTGATGAACACTCCGCAAGTAATCTGATGGAGAAGGTGGACTTTTAAAAAAGGACTCCTTACTATGTGGCCCATGCATGCCCTTCATTTCAATCCGGTTGCCATACTATGCCATACTATGAGGGTTCCTCTCTGGAGCCTTTTCAGACTAGTAAGGGATCCCACAGTGGGCACTCCACCATGGGCCAACAGTCCAATCCCACTTGGGCCCCTCACAAATTTAAAAAGGATTCAATTTAGCCTCAAGATGGTCTAGCAAACCATACATATCAAAATGATTCTACCTCAACAATTATTTTATTGTTCTATATTTTTATGTTTTATCATGAGATAATGAGTTATAATGTTACCCTATATTTTCAGGCAATGTTATCCTTGAGAATTTGAGAGTGAAAGAAAATGCTCTGGTAAGTCTGGTCAAACACTAACTTCAAAAACAATTGCAAGCATAAATCAAAATTAGAATTATAAATAAGAACAAATGCTCTTGGGCACCCACTTAACTTGGATTCTGATTTGGCTCATAATGATAATTTGCAAACTGATTTGCAAACTGAAGTAAAATGAACTAGTTTGAAAAAAGAAACTGTGGCCCAATGTAAGTGGGGAAATTCTACACTAATATATTTGGCAACAATGCTCAAAATGTTTCATTATCTTATCATTAGCTTAAAAGAGAAAACCAGTGTGAATCAGTCCATAGCCCTGTGGTTCAAGGTCACCTAGTGCTGTCAAGAATGACAGCATTTTATTCAGCATAGACCAAATAGTGAACTGGCAGCAAACACTAACTGAATGAGACACAGAAAGTGACTTTCAGTTTCATTTTCCTATTCCCCATTCAGTAAATTTTAGCTGTTGGTTTCCTATTTGGTCTATGGTGCATCAAATTTTCTCTTTCTTTTTCCTATAGACAACACTCGGTCACCTGAAACAACGTAGAATGTAGAATGTTGAGGATGGTTGTGTACTCTGCATGTAAAAGCTATAAAATATATTTATACCTAATGTATTTGTTTGCTCTCTTCTTAGAGTGAGTTTGATGTCCCATTTAAAGTGAAGGCAGGCCAGATTGGTGAGTTTCCACCTATTTCTATCTTCCCAAAACTAGCTTGAAGTTTGAAGTTAATGGAGAAATCCAGTGTGAAGCAATCCATAGCTCTGTTGAACAAGGTCACTGAGTGCTGTCTGTTGGAAAAAGAACTGAAAAATGTGATACATAAATACATAAATACATAAAAACCTAATCGCCATTTGGTGGCCTCAAACAACAGAGCTATGGATTGATTCACACTAAATTTCTCCTTTAAAGGAATATGCTATATGCCATTACAGTTTTTTTTATAATGTCTGTTAAGTGAACAGAGAAATAGTGAAATAGTGAAATCATTAGCTTTATACCACAAAGGACACCCAAATTAATAAGAAAAAAGTCTGAATGATGAATCACAACCTGAAACATATGAAATGGAGTGGCATTGTTAGTCAAGCTCATGCCTCAGTCACCTGATCTGAATCAGCTGATCTCAGTTAGCTGATTGCCCAGCGGATTCCCTGCTACACTTACTATTTGCTAATTCTACACAGGGCACTATATTCAAACCTGAGTCATCATGCCATTCCATACCACTTTCCTGCCAGGCAAGTTGCATCAATGCCTGAAAGGCGAGCGCCGGCATATATGGACCTATATTCCAATGCTAAAGGTCGTTGAGTTAGCTTGATGCATCAGCTGCTTTCATATCATTTCACTTTGTGCAAAGCATCTGAACCCTAGAAATTGGCAGTGTTCGCTCCATGGTGGGCAGATACTTTCTGCTTCAGTCAATCGCTACTGTTTGGTTGTGACGTATGGTATCCACTGCAACGCATCATTTGAATTCAGCATTATTGCTTTCAGCCCTCCCTCTGCTCACTGATTGTCCTAGATGCCTGGCTCCCTGACCACAGTGGTGGAGCAATGACAAATTGAGCAAATCGCTACTACCTGTGCAGAGATATCACGGTTGCAGTGAGCCTGCTAAGTAGTGTAGTACCAAATAGTGTAGTGATTTCTAGCGTCACAGTAAAAAGCGCTCTTGAGCCACTGAAAAGGCTACACACCACTTTCAAACCCCCCTTGCAACATAGCCATGAGCCTTACGAACGAAACTCTAAAAACTCTATGTATAAACCTGTGGTGTGGCCACCATCATACCCTGGCTTCAGTCCATTATAGAAACTTTGGGGCATTCTTTAAAGGAAAACCTTTTTAGTGTGGCGGGCAATTTTTGCATCCTCTAAGGAGATACAGGCAGAAATTATCCGTGGACTTACTAGTTCAATCGATTTGAATTGTTAAGAGAAAGAAGGGCTCCTGTGTATCTTGTAACTTCATCTGCAAAAGTGTTTTATTATTATTTTTATTATTATTATTATTATTAGAATAATGATCTGCTTAATGTAAAACTAAAACAGGTGTATATTTTCAGTTCTTTACAGCCTCTTATATTTTGAAACCATTATGCGTAATAATTTGGAACAGTGTATTTTGAGTGAGTAGCAAAAAATGCTGTTTTCTTTCTTGTTATCTTTTTTCCAATAAAATTCAGGTTATTATATAGACAAATACACTTTTTGATGAATAAAAAGTGGTATTCACCATCATTTGCATAGGCTATTTTGGGAAAGTGAATAGATAACAGATGAAAGATGTATAATAATTTTTAACACAGTGTATTTGTCAGGGCACAGCAAACCTTTCCACACATCGGTTGAGTTGAGCTCCCAAACAATTATTTTTTAAATGTTTAATCAAATGATTATTTTTCAATCAGTCGACTAATCTAATGACTCATTTCTTTTATTAATCTAACAATTAATTTAGTAATTAGTGATTCTTTTTCTACACTAATTCAATTTAACAATGTACCCAAACAAAGTATTGAAAAGATTGCCTCATTTTAGTCATTGCATGTTGAAACTAGTAAACTAATGCAGTGGTCCCCAATTATTTTTCCCCAAGGGCCAAATTATGTAAAGCAAGTGAGACAAACAAACAAATTTACAAATTTGCAAAATGAAACTGTCTTTCCCTTAAAACATTATCAGCTGCCACACATTTATCTAAGTGCCAGGAAGTACTGTGAGCAAAGGCAAACTGTGGACAATGAAATCATCCATCCCAGAGAGAGAGCACAAGAGAAAATAAGTAAGTATTAATAAGTATTGCTCATTTTAAATTTGATGACAGCAACATGTCTCAGAGGAGTAATGCCAAACACAACACCAGAAAGGACCTGTTATACCAAATTATGGTAACTGGCGCAAGACAAGCCTATGTGGTAAAAGAGCATCCATTTCTGCCCAATACAGGATTTTGACTGTCTTACAGTCCAGTGTCTTCTCAATAATCTTCCGCTGTTCATGCACTAAATGTGAAAAAACATTGAATCCTAACAGGTCATTTTAGATAAAGAATGATGAAGCCTTCTTTAAATTGTCCATGCTATACACCCCATACAATAGTAGATGCAGACTTTGAAGCTGAGCACATATAGAAAGCTTGATGGTCCCTGTACTCTTTAACCCAGAACACAAGTTACTTATTTCCAAAATGAATGACACATTTTGATTACTTTAAACAGGACAGCTTTGGCACAGAAAACTGCTGCACCCATTTATCATGCATAAAAATGTCATTTGACGCTTGTCTATGAAAGATCTAAAGTAAGTGAACTGGAGGCTATAAAAATATGTTCTAATATTCTTTAGGAGCAGTCCCAGACCTGTTGTGTATATATCAATATGCAGCAAGTACAAAAGTTACTTGCCATGCATACACTGCAGTAGTCATTTGAAGTGGCATTTTGTCTGCATCTCTTTGAATAACTTTTATTGCTCAGAGAATACTAGTATTCATGTTTTGTGTGAAAATTAAACATTTCAGGGGCAACCCTGTGTCTAAGTATATCTCATCTCTGTCTTGCAGGGCCTGTGAAGGAACTGATTCTCTCAAAATGCTGCAGAGCCATTATTGGAAGCAAAACCTGCATCAGTCACTCACTGCAGACATCAACTTAGTGCATTACATGTAGGGCAGACAACTTTGCAATCAACATTGTGGAGGTTTATGGCCTTTCTGAGGCCTTGAATGCTTTAGAGAAGATAATTAAGGTGGATAAAACACTTTGTTTTGTTATTTTTAGTGGTGCTCTTCATTATCCTGTAAAATATTCTGTTCACTTGATCGGCTTACCTGTTCGGAGGTCAGGTCATTTTGAATAAGTGACCATTGCGCTGTGTAATTTACAACTGTTAAAAAACATATTTTTGCCTGAGCCATGTAAGCTGTGTTCTAAAGAATGTTTTTATTGATCAGCAGGAAAGCAAAATGGTAACAAAAAATAGTTTTAAAAGACATATTGGGTGAAGTTTATGTTTACATTTTGGCAAACTTCGTTTTGTTTCAAAGGAGGAGACTCCTGTTAAGGGGTTTCCAATTCCTTTTCATAAAGGTCAGCTGCTTCAGGTGTGTGAGGTGGTAGCCCCTCTGGGACTGGGACACCCATCCCTTGCCAGTTGATTGGGTTATTCCTTTTCCTGTAATTAAATTGACAATTGACAAATAAAAGACAATGCAACTGAAGAAAGTTTGTTTTTCTTTTCTGTAACAGGTTTTACCATACCAGGAATTCTATAAGTGTCAATTACTCCTCTCACACCCAGTTCAGACATTTGTCTAGTCAGTATCTGCTGATGTTGCAGTCCATGTCCAGTTCTTGGTTGGTAAGGTGGATAAGGGCCTCTTTGAGTGGGTAATTGACCCTACTGTTAACTTCAGGCCACATCCGCTCAACTTTATGATTCTAGAGAACAAACAACCAAATATGAACATGTGTTTATGGACCATAGTAAGGGGTGAAACTATTTTAGAGAGTTTTCAGAGTAAGAAAAATGTAGCTTTAATTTTACACTATTTACACCAAGGCTTTTGTTGAATTGTAGCTTGAATATTAGATGTTCTTGTAAGTTTGACTGGATAAAAGCATCAATTAAATTACTAACCAAGGAACAGTCCACGACAACTAAATGAGTGAATGTTTTAAAAATGTCTACAAAAGTACAAGCTACTCAGAAAATGCGTCTAGACTACTCCAGAGCTTTAAGAGGATCCACAAAATCTAACGGGTTCGGCAGTCCTTTCCTGGACGTTTAGCCTACCTGGCAGTCTACTGTGTGCTTTATTTGCTTATTCGTTCCATAGCTTATTTCAGGAAATAGCATACCATCTCATTTCCTGGTAGGGTCTCGCCATCCCACCAACCCAAAGGACTCCACCAACATGAGTTTCTGCAGCAACAATCCCTTTGGTTGCCAGGTAACCAGTCATAAACTTCCAACCAAGTGTTGGGCAATGTTGGGATTAAGAAATTTGTTCAAATAAAGAACAGCATCCAAGTTTGTCTTAAGAAAATCCTTACCTCTTCTAATGCTGACAAAATTGCATTAGATCAGATGGATCAGATGCTACTTACTTGGTTGTGAACGTCACAAAATCTTTGAACACTCATTACAGAGCAGCCACGTCCTGTGCCAATGTCCTTAAGGTGCTGTGAAATATCTGCATGTGACCAATTCTGTTGGAATATGCCTCCAAAGATGTGGATGACAAAAACAAAACAACAAAAACAAAGCCATGCAAAGACTAGTGCTTCCTGGTGACCCAAAACTTAGATCCAAAATAGACACAAATAACACAAATCAGAATTGCATTTTTTTATGGCTATTTTTCAGTTCAGTGTTTCATTTTAAATCTCTAAAAGAGATGAAAACCTAGCACTGGCTTCCATTTAAGTCATACATAAGTGTAAAAATTCATATACAACTCCTTTTTCATTTCTCATGTGACTTCCAAATTAGAATAACGAATGAAAGAAAAAGTACATGGACTGGCAATTCCACATAAAGATTTTTTGACACATCCATATGCCAGTAAAATGTCATGGTATTTGCATTATGTGAATGATTGCAAGAAATTTGAAGATTTTAATAAATTTGGCTGTAGAACTTGCATGCAAAAATTGTAAAAAGTATTTCATGCTGTATTTGGTCATGTTCTGTCTCATTCATAATGTGGAATTGCACTGTATTTACCAGCTTGGGATAATTTGTCACATAATGGGAAAGTGCATGTTATTTTTGGTCATGAGAAGTCTGTCCCCTCCAACATACATTTTAGCAGCAGAACTTTTGAATTATATTTAATATCAGTGAGAGAAATTTAAACCAACACCGATCTCTAATTCTGGATTGTAGTAGACGTACAGAGCAGATTCAGAAACCCATGAGCTAAATGGATGTATATGTATCTATGAATTTAGATATTTTAAAAAACGAAACCATACTTTTACTTTTACACTTCCAATTTAAACATATACTAACTGCCATTTTCTAATCAGTTGATTCAGTTTGTGGTTTTCCTTTTGAAGGTAGTTCTGATGTTCTGGGATGCTTTAATTTTTCAGGTAAGCTAAGTTTGAAGATACCTTGGAAGAACCTGTATAATGAAGCAGTGGTGGCAACATTAGAAGATGTCTATGTTCTTGTGGTGCCCGGAGCAAGTAAGTAATGTCTCCTTTCTTTGTGTTCAGGAAAGTGCTTAGGCTGGCTAGATTATTTTGATAAGTAATAAAAACGTACATTTCACTCCATAATGTGGCATTCTATTGCCACAACAAGAAGAATTTGTTTTGCATTTCATCCTCTCCAGTTGGGCTGCAACCATCACATATTTTTGGAATCGTGTATTGTTTAGATTTTTTTATCATGTAATTGGATATAAACACTATATAAACACCTTGTGTTTTTAAACAGTAGGCTAATATCACTAGTGTGCTATGCAGCCCGAAAGGCCTGTAAAAATTAAGCAAATGGCTGTTATTCCTGACCAAAACTCCAACATACTTTCGTTGGATGAAATACAAGCATTCTTATGAAGTAATCTGCAAAATGTTACTATGTGACTTTCTGTGTGTGTCTATAATGTCTTTTTTATATATCTGAGGGTCTACTGAAAGACTGGCTTTCCATTACTGGGTAGAAAGATCCCTCATTCCCCTCCATTTCTATATGATATACCTGCATGTTTACAACGTGTTCTTGCACTGACATGTAGGAAGTGCAAACGCTGCTGGGGAAAGCCCAGCGGTCTTCTGGTTGAATTTAAGGTCCGGTCACGGTGATCATGAGCACCCCATTGCATCCACCCCATTACTTCCTGGCATGCCGTTCCTTGGAATTTGTGCACACCTGCCTGAGGCCTGTTGTTGGACCATAGGATTACCACCCACAATGCCTGCACTTACTTCGACCCCAGAAAGGAAGGGTTAACCTCTTTAACCTGTGGCCCCTTGGTCGGGCACCCCAGAAGGCATATGGCTCGGCTTCAGCCAAGATTGCCTTGTTTAATGGGAGATCAGTTGTCAATAAGATTTTCATATTGAAAGAACTCATGGACTTACCTGCAAAGACTTCAGTAGTGACTTTTCTGATTTCCTGTCGGGAATCATTCCAAAGTACAACCGAATCCTAATTGTTGGTGACTTTAACATACATGTCTGCTGCCCATCAAAGCCAATGGTTGAAGACTTTCTGAACATCATTAACGTTTTTGCTCTTGCACAGTCTGTGACTGAATATACTCAAGTGCATGGCCACGACTTGGTACTATCTTGTGGGTTATCTGTGTGTAACGTTGATATTTGTGACGCTGTCTTTTATGACTATAGGTCTGTTTTATTTGGTATCTCCCTATCTTGTGAAGCTCAGTGTTGTGCACCTGTGCGCTACTGTCGTATTTTAAATTCCACCACTGCCATTCGGTTCTTAACAGCTTTCTCTACTGCCACTGAAAATCTTAGAATAGAACGTCCACATCCGGATAACCTGATCAGCTCATTTTACTCCGCTTGTCTCAACATTCTTGATACTATTGCCCCGGTAAAAAAAATGCGGCCAAAGCATAAAAGAGGTCTGTGGCTAAATGATGTTACTCGAGTGTGCAGGCGTGAATGCAGAAGTACCACATGCAAGTGGAAGAAAAATTAACTGCTAATTTCTTTTTTCTCTTCAAATATCAAAAACCTGTTAAAATTGAAAAAACTAAATATTTTTCTAACATTATCCAACAGAACTGCAACAATCCATACACATTATTTAACACCAATTAAAGCGCCCTAACTGCACCCCAGTCTACCTGGAGTGATGCTACTCTGTCTAGCTATGAAGGTTTTTTACTTTTTTTGTGGATAAGATTTTAGGCATAAGAGCTATTATTTCCCCCTTGGATGATCCGTCCATCTCTGTTACGTGCCACACAGTCTTTAGTAACTTTGAACCTATGTCCCTCTCTCTCCTCTTGGAAATCATCAGACAGCTGAAACCTGCAACTGGGACACCATCCCTCCTCGTCTCATTAAAGACACTATTGACGCCATTGGAGCCAGTATTTTAGCCATCATAAACAGCAGTCTAACATCATATATTATGCCCAGGCATTTTAAGCATGCTATTGTCCAGCCTTTAATTAAGAAGCATAACCTGGACACCTCTGTCTGCTCTATTGTAGGCCTACATCCAAGCTTCCATATTTGTCTAAACTGTTGGAGAAAATTGTATTTAAAGAGCTTAAAGAGTACTTAAAGAGCTTATTTAGACACAAATAATCTTAGACTGGTTTCAAAGCTTGTCATACTGATTCAGAACTCCTTAAAGTTTTTAATGACATGCTTTAAGTCACTGTTAGTGGTGACTGTGTGATGCTGGTTCTTCTTGACCTTACAGAGGCATTTGACACAGTAGATCATAACATCCTTTTACATTGTCTAGAACAGTGAGTTCGCATCAGAGAATATACCTCCTCCTCAGCACCCATGGATCAGTTCTTGATTTTCCCTTTACTTTCTGCCATTGGGAAAATATTTCTTCTTCCACTCCTATGCAGATGATACCCAGATTTACATGCCACTAAAGCCCACAGACTCCCACTCCCAACACTTGAGGACATTAAAGCTTGGATGTTGGATTTTTAGAATATAAATGAAAATAAAACAGAAGTTTTACTTTGCGAACCTAGTAAGGCCTGTAAAAATAATGTGGACCTTGCCCCTCTTAGTCCTTTTGTTAAAGACTCTTAAGATTTTTAACTCAGATTTCAAACTGGAGAAACAAATAAATAATGTAGTCAAATCCAAGTTTTTTTTCCATTTAAGTCTCCAGTCAGCTTTTTTTATTGCCTAGTAATCCATACATGCTTCTATTACATCTCACCTTATTATTATTATTATTATTATTATTATTATTATTCTAATCGATTATTGCAATGCACTTTATGCTGGTCTTAGCTGCTCCTTTTTGTCAAGGCTTCAACTAGTTCAAAACACTGTGCCACGGTTCCTGACCAGAACATGCAAGCAGGGCACATCACTCTTGTTCTTAATTCTCTTCATTAGATCCCTGTGTGCTTTAGGCTAAATTTTAAAATTCTCTTATTTGTTTTTAAGTCTCTGAAAAAACTCTACAGCAGATCTCTTACATCTGCACACACCCATGATATCACTGAGGTCCTCTAACCAACTACTGTTAACTATTCCTCCCTTAAGATTAAAGAGTAGGGGAGATTGTGCCTTTGCAGTCATTGGTCCTAAACTCAATGAAATCCCATTACAAGTAAGGCTTGCAGTTGATTACTTCCAGATCCCTCGTTGGGTTATATGAGCATTGTAGTGTTAAGGTGAACATCATCTTGGCCTACTTCTTTTTGTTTTAGTGTTACTCTATGTGCTTCTTTGTTTCGAGGATATGCTTCTCATTTTTTGGGTCTGATTTGCTATCCAAGCTAAGTGTGTAATTTTGGAGGTAGCAATTTTCAGTGGTGGTGAATCACTTGCGCATGATAACATACAATTCCGTCCGCTAGGTTAAGTTAAATCTTGTGGTTTTCTTTCAGTAGATGGCACAGTATTGCCTCATGCTGTGACGCCTTGAGCTAATTAACACAACTTGAGTTTTTTATTCTAGCCTACTATCCCACCTGTAGTTACCAGGTGCAGCATAAATTTAGCCTGTGCCTCCATTCGTTTGTTGTCTTTACAATCTGCGGCTATCACTAATAGCACCCTCAAGTTCTTTTCTCATAGTAGTATCCAGGACCTGGGCGTTTATCTAGTTTTTTTTCTCCCAGGAAACAAAACTTTGCAAAGTGTTTCCCTGCTTAATTTGCTTGGTTTGGTTTTGGTTGCCTGCCCTGCCGTTTCCCTACACCAGTGTAACATGGCTGACACTTCTATAGAAGTGTCTGATTAAACGCAATTCAGGCTCTGTCCTCAGATGCTGTTTGCATTTGCTGCTCACATGGCAGCTATGTCCCTCATAGCTAGGGCTTCTATAATCTTTGCCTAGGGCTATGGAATCCTAGTGTGCTGACCCTCTCCCAATTCACATATTGAAGGTCTTTTCCTGTGGTGCAGAGGTCTTTGTTTCTTTTCCCTCTTTGTTTGCCATAGCTACCGCAGTTAGCTCTCTGCGAGGTGCTCGACACAAACTGACTAATTATGTCAGGGCCCATAGACTACATGGATTCTGGTCCCAGAGTGGACTAATGCCCATTTTATTTGCCTTTGAAAGGGAAAGGGAACATTGAGTGGAAAAACATTTTTACCTCGGCTTTGTTGAATTAGGAGAGGTTGTACATGAGAGCTGTCATGAACATAAAACATGTGTCCTTTACATTTAAATCTTGAACTTAGAAGTAGCCACTATAAATGGGTGAAATTAGAAAAAGTCTAAGCTACTTGTGATGTCACATAAAAATGGTGTCCTCTTTGCCACCCACAATTGAAGTAGGCTATATAGGGTGACCCAGCATGCGTACTCCCATTCACACGCATGCTGGGTCACCCTCCATGAAATTAGCTTCAACTTTGTCACAATCGCACCACTTAGCGTCTTTAATAGTCCTCAGTAAACTGTACAATGCTGCTTTATAATCTGACATATCACCTGAAATAAGCCCTTCATTATAAGTGGTGGTTTGTGTCTTTAATGCCATTCTTACCTCTCTGTCCACCCATGGTTTCTGGTTAGGGAAGCTATGGATCAGTACAGTTGGGATGATGGAATCAGTTAGACAATAACAGAGGTTGTTCAGAACATCTCCCAGTCCACGTTGCTACTGTAGCCTGGCTTCCAAGTTGTCGGTCCAGGGCTTGATTCCCTGTGTATAAAGGCAGCAGGAAAACAGCACCATGATCCATTCCCGCTACTTCCACACCAAAGAAAATCAGTACCCTAAAACGCACACATAATAAGATTTATTCTTTGTATTTTTAGAATGTATGTATGCCATGTTGTGGAAGCTTAAGGATACCCAAATTTCCTACAGGATAATAAAAGTATTTATTTATCTATCTACTCATATCATTTTAATCAGTTTGTCTTTGTATGTTTGCTATGCTGTAGCAATCAAGTATGATGCTGAGAAGGAGGAACGCTACCTACAGGAAGCTAAGCAAAAAGAACTGCAGCGTATTGATGATGCTCTTCAAACTGCGGCACACAGAGGTGATCAGTAAACATGCACACTGTCTTCTGTTAAATATTAGCTACTGCTTATTCTATCTAATGTTTCCTCTCTCCCTGACCATGTTTTCTCATTTTTTGATTATGCTGCGGGATGCAGTCTCTCAGCATGAAGAGCTGTTGTGTAATTTGGAAAATTATTTATGCAAAGATTCTCACAGGGGTAGGTTATTGGTGAATGTTACTCACTTACTTGGTTTCGTGCCTTTCAGCTTAGCAGTGATGTATCCAGTGTATCCGTTGTATTCATGTAATAGTGGCATGCTGCTTGATACTGGGTTAGAGACACTGTTACTGGAGTTTTATATATTGATATATTGTAAAAGAAATTTCTGTAAATGCTTTTGATCTTATAGCTTAATGCCATAAGCCTCAGGTAGGACAGTACGGGAATGTAGGAGACATTAAGGCAAAGATCAAAGGGATGATATTTGGCTTTTTTTGTTTGTTACTCAAATAGGTTGAAAGGTTACCTTTCACTTTAACATTTATGCAACATGCATTCTTTCTCTATATATAATTAACTAATCCAAGCAGACATACCTTAATGTTTGTATAATTTTCTGTGAGATGCAGGTTTTTGGGAAACAGTAGTAACATGTTTACGACAGTTAGGACACTGAAAATTCACTTGAGAAGGCCTTTCCCTTATTTTCTTTCTCTTTCCTTCCCCTGACTGACTCTCTTTAACTGTTTAGTTATGTTCCAAGTGTTTATTTTTGTTTCATTTAACATGTGCTTGTTTTTTTCCAAGTGAATAGTTGCCATGCAAGGCAGAAATGAACATGACATACATGTCAGATAGTTTGTTGTTATGTTTTTAATGTAATTTGAAGTTTATGTAATTTGTAAAACTATGATACATCCATAAATTAGTGTAGGTTTCTGTTCTGTAAGTAACATACACACACACTACTCCTATTTTAGGATTTCCGTATCATCAACTATAGATTACACTGCACTACACTAATGCAGAGATATTTCTGTCGTCAGCTATGTTTTCACTCTATACATGAACAAAAACCAAAACCAGTTTTTCACCTCAAAGGAATTAATCCATAACCCTGTTGTTCTCGAAGTAACCGAGTGCTGTTGGTAGGAAAATGAACAGAATGGGTAACAGAAACTTCCTGTGCCCTATTCAGTTAATGTTAGCTGCCGATTCGCTATTCGGTCTATGTTGCATCAAATTTTGTGCTTTTCCTACACACAGCACTTGTGTCCTTGATTCACACCAAATTTCTCCTTTAACTTGAAATGCATGTGTTGATGGTCTGCTGAGATGGTGGTCTGGAGGGGGAATAGAGCTGATTATATTATTGATCCAGCTTTATTTACTAGCTTGTCAGCCACTTTGGTATTAGCTAAATCAATTATAGTAGTATTGTCTCTTGGTGCTTTACAGCAAGGAACATCCAAGAGCATCAGGGGCAAGGAAGAACTCCCTTATGTTTAGTTAGTCTAGGAAGAAACCTTGTTGGGCAGATCCATGACTCAAGGAGCTAACTCAGCTGCCAGGGGCCATGCAGGAAAAGTACAATCAGTAGTAACCATGATAGACTACAAATTGTCCATGGTTTTAGCTAAGCATCATAATAGTTCCAAAATATTGTCCCATAATATTACATGGTAGTCAATCCATAGGTGGTTATCAAGAATTATGTCTGGACAGTATATTAGTAGCCAGACATAGTGTTAGAGTCAAAATCAATTAAAATGCTGCAAAAGGTAGAATTTATATGAACCACTCCAGACATCAGTGACAATGGGTTTGAAATTTGGACATATTTCATATCATTCTGCAAGTAGTCATCCACACAGAGGCTCTGTTTGCTGCACTAGGACTTACTTTCCAATAATGACCATAAGACAGCACATTATCCTTTACTTGGGGTACTGCTTCACCGTCTCCTTATGTGAGTCTGTATGGTTTGGTATTTTATTAGTGCTGTAATTCAATTAGAATTTGAAAAGCCAGAGCATCAGCAAACAACTGTGTTGAGGCATGTTCCTGAAAAAGCAGGGCATGGTGGACATGACCCTTTGATACACTCATATTTTTGCAGTAGGTAGGATGTTCTTGCATTTATGTATATTTCTCATTTCCTTTATCACTATTACACTTCAGATGCTCTCTCTGTGAAAATGGCTTTCCATTTCCAGCGTTCATATTCAGAACGTTATCTGTCTGTGTCATTATATCCACTAATTCTACCCTCTTTTCTCACGTGTGTTCTGCATGCAAAAGGACAAAAGCATAAAAAACATAAAAGAAACTTTAGGAAATCTAAACACAACAAACAGTCGTCAGGTATGTCAGTTTGTGTGTTCTCGTGGCCTTGGTTCTTTGCTTGTGTGTTCATGAGTGGTACTTATGGATGGAACAAGAAATGCATAAAGACATGGCAACCACATTCACAAGTTTGCATGTGGGAAGTATGAAGTCTCTGTTTAGCCTCAGTAGCTCTAATGTTGTTGTGGTTTAGTGACCAGTGTTTATGTTAAACTGCAAATCTGTGTTGTGTATTTTCATAAGATGGTCCAGAAAAAAGTACTAAAAACGTGTACAACTACCTGAACTGGTTATTTCATTTCAGAGAATCCTCAAGAGGAGAGAAAAGACTCATTTGTAGAAAAACTTGCTACTCAGGTCATCAAAAACCTACAAGTGAAAGTCACAAGCATCCACATCAGATATGAAGATAATGTAAGTTATAGGAATCTGGAACGGCCTCCTTAACACCATTAAATCTACTACTACTACTGCTACTACTACTAATGATGACTTGTTATCAGTTAAGTTAGAATTAGGGCTGGGTATTGATGCAGATTTTCTGAATCGATTCTATTCCGATCTACAAGGTCACCATTCAGTTTGATTCACAATTTGATTCGATTGGATATCGATTTTAGAGCCCTTTTAGTTTCTAAACCAGGTTATGAAATGAGTATGTTGAGTAGTATTATTTCATAGCAAGTGTGTTTACATCAGTTTTTCTTAACCTTTCATACATGGTAGTAACATACTAAGTCACAACATAATATTAATTGCCCCTTTAAGGTCGATAAATGATTAAATAAACCTATGGATGCAGCCAGTGTTTGTTTGATAGTGACTAAAATAACAGAGACAGCAGCAAACTTTGGAAATGTTGGTCGTTTAGCCTAATAACACTGTATCTTCTTGAACGTAAACAGCATATTTTATTGGCACCATCAGGTGAAATGTTCATTATCCTATAATGACGATCGCACCATGTAGGATTGTTTTAGGAATGGCTGCTAACATGTCGTTGTCATCTCCTATACCCTAGAGAAATGTCAAAGGAGTTTATTGCATTTTCCCAGTGTGGGGAAATCCAGGCTAGTCATGCCTACCAGCGCACAAGTGAATGCTTAGTTTAGTTGCATTTTATTTCAATAGAGAACCACTCTGAAAAAACTGAATTGCAAGCAGATCTTTGGTGTTTTGCTGTCTGCTTTGGCGAATGAAATAAACGTAACTTATCATAATCTTAAACGTTGCACTATGATTATTTGCTGGTGCCTCAGATGCAGACTCATTTGCAGACACCAAACTACACTCAATACAAAACACTGCCACACGCTGCCATATGGATAGCCCTAACACTGATTTCGACGGAGCAGCCTCTGTTTTAATTGACCAGTCTCTAACATGCACATCTCTTGCGAGCTCGCGAAAATAGTGAATATATTGAATGGACATACAGTAGACAAAAGATCGATCCACAAAATAATGAATCGATATTGAATTTTTAACGAGAATCAATATTAATTGCTGAATCGTTTTTTTTTAACCCAGCTCTAGTTATAATGCCGTGATTTCTGTAATCTTCACTTCTTTGTTGTTGCAGGTATCAAATCCACAAAAGCCTCTCTCAATTGGTGTGACCCTTGCAGAGCTGAGCTTGCAGGTGAAAATGCTTTTGCGTACACACACACTTTGTTCATTTTGGGTGTTAAATGTACAGTCAGCAATTAAGGGGTTTGTAAGGCCCCACCAATTTCATTGGTTGCTTCTCAGAATTGCTGCTGATGAAATTAAACCGATGAACTGATGAAATGAAAGTCAATTTTGATACAACCTCCATATCCCTCAAGGTCAGGAATTGTGATGTACTTCAGTCCATAGTGAAAGCTGTCATTCTTAGATAAATGCTAAGCAGTAGGCTACTGTTAGAAATTCTATGGACAGCAACATGAATTCCTGCACTCATACATGTGCTCCAATGTGTGTGTGGGCCACATTTACAGAGTGATAAATGCTCCTGTCAGCTAGTTCGCCTGAAGAGTTAGCTTAGTAGTAGTAAAATCCCCCTTACCTTTTCATGTTAAGCCCAGTAGTGCATCAATGACGTACTGAATGAAGTTCTTTCTCCTCTTGGTTGTCTGTAGTCCATATCAATGGGTTCATTTGTAATAGCATCCAGTTTGCTAGCATTTAAAGATACTTTGACATGCTGATTTTGTAAGCTTTTATGTAGGCCTTAGTGGTCCCCTTATACTTATACTACTCGGCCCCGCTCTGGCTGCTTTACATGAGGCCATTCCAGTGATGCTTCCTGAATCATTGTATCCTCCCCAAGAGGGGCAGACACAGAGAACTCATTGTCTAACTCAAAGGCTGACTAGCTTTAGCTCGGTGGGAAGGCGTCGCCATGGGTTCAGTGCAGAGGAGAGCTGTGGTGGTGATGGATTCACCAAGTTGGATTATCTGGAACAGGTTCGGGATGGTGCAGGTGGACCTTTTTTGAGGAGACCACTTACTGCTCACTGTGGTTCTTGATTGCAAAAGACCACCCCCCCTTGGACTCAGATGCATTGGCACATCTGTATGTATTTCCCCCTTTTGCCCTCATTCAGACAGTGATGGAGAGAGTGCGCACCAGAGAGACACTCCGTCCTGAGTTGCCAGGGATGCCTCGCCCACCTTGGTGATGTGGGGATGATGTGCGAGCATACGGGCCCAGTGTGGTCACTTGGCCCCTGCTACTTTGTGTCAGTGCCGTGCCCCACTTATCATGTCTGGTCTGATGTAGTGCCCCCGTTTCATGGACATGTAACTGCGTAGAGATGCTTACAAAAGTCTGTGTTGTATGAGTGCTTACCCCTGCATTATATAGCCTGAGGGCTGAGATTGCACATGCACACGCCTGATGTCTGACTATGAAAGATGTAGTGCTAGAGGTATCAGTGATAATAGTATCTAAAAGGCAATATCCCAATAGAGCAAGGACATCATTTTGACCTAATCGTTCCGGAGCCATTGGCCATTGGCATTACTAAATCGGGGGGGAGGTATGATTAAAATAAAAAATGTGACTATTTTTGGAAGAGAGATTGGCCATGCTGCCCAACTTTACTGGTGACTATACTTCAGGTGGCTATACTTTCTAAATGTTTACAGAGGTGTTTTAGATATGCGTAATGTGTTCTTTTACTTGTCAGACCACAGATGAGAATTGGAAGATGTGCATCCTCGATGAAGCCTCCAAAATATTTTATAAGGTGATATTATTATTATTATTATTATTATTATTATTATTATTATTATTATATCAAATAAATGTAAAATTTGAAAATTTCATTTTATTTTTTGGACTTCACTTTTACTTTTTTGCAGCTGGGTCGATTGGAGTGCCTCTGTGCTTACTGGAATGTCAACAGCTCTATTTTGTCTTGTGGGTCATTCGAGAATATTGTGGTAATGTATTCCTGTACCTTCTTTATTTTTTCATGTTTAAGGTATATACATTTTGATAAAGCTATTTTTAGCAGGCTAAATCACGTGGCAGAACTTATTCCCTATGCCTTCATCTATGTATAAATACAAGGAACATTGGCCTGTGTGTCTGTTCCACGCATAATTCTTGAACCATTCACCCGACCTCAAATTTAGTATGTGATTGGTGTTGCTTGGGCAAAAAAAAAATCAGAAGTTCTATGTGTTGTAGCCATTCCGCTATCACATACATGAGTTTTGGGTTTCCCTCACAGGATCAAAAGAGTATATGCTATATACATTATCTTGGTGTGAATCAGTATGCAGCCATTGACTCCTCCTGTGCTCCGTAGCTTATGTGTCAAATACACCTCTTACAGTTCAAAGGAATTAACATCTCACCTGTACAACGTAGCCTACTGTTTGATTTCACAGAGCTTGCAACAACATGTTGACTCAAGTGTCTGGACATGAATTACAACAGATAACGCTATTTTTTAAAACTATAACACACACACTAAACACTCTGTTGCCTAAGAGAACAGAAACATGGGTATGTGGTATGTAGTGCGTCTTAAAACGGCACAATGCATCCATTACCTGTAAACACGTGATTTCAACTCAAACAACCTTAATTTACACTGTTTTTGGTAACACTTTACATAAGCATACACAGATCCGCCATTAACAAGCTGCTTATTAACATGCAAATTAATAACATACTAGCCATTTGTTAGTCACTACAAATCACTTAATAATACCTTATTCTGCATGACTTTATTCTACCCATAATAGACCATTAACTTATATTAACTCCTTAACATTGACCAATATGAACTCCTAATTACTGTTTATTCGCAGATAGTAAGTTAGTTGTTGTATATGAATTATTAATGAATGAATTAATTAATAATTTTTAATTTTAATATGCTTTGGTTTTTGTGGGGCTTATAAGACTGTAGTACAACAGGAGCAGTTATTCTCCTTCAGTAATACTAAGAAAAGATGGTCTATTCATAGGAACAAAACCCAAAGCTACACATTCTAATCTTATCCAAATAAGTCCTAATTACATTTTTTTGATTGAGAATAATTGCTCCTGAGAATACCTGTTCCTGTTGTGCTAGCACCTTATAAGCCGCTTACTGAGCAAAGCATATTAAAATCATAATTCATATACAACAACTAACATACTTATTATTAATAAGCTGTAATTAGGAAGTAATACTGGCAAATTTCTTAGTTACTGGTCTACTACGGGTAGAATAAGCTCATGCCGAATATGGTATTAATTAGTGATGTGTAATTACTAACAAAAGACTAGTACGTTATTAATTTGCATGTTAATAAGCAGCTTGTTAATGGCAGATCTGTGTGTACTAAAATAAAGTGTTACCCCATTTTTTTAGCCTACCTTCAATAAAAAAGTGGCTCTAACTGCACGGGCCCAAATCGATATTCAATTCAATTCAATTCAGTTTTATTTATACAGTGCCTTTTACAATAGTATTGTCTCATGGCGCTTCACAGAAGGAGCACCCAAGAGCAACAGGGGCAAGGAAAAACTCCCTTATGTTCAGTTAATGTAGGAAGATACCTTGGGCAGATCCATGACTAACCCAACTGCCAGGGGTCATGCAGGAAAATTACAATCAGTAGTAACCATGATAGACTACAAGTTGTCCATGGTTTTAGCTAGGATCATAATAATTCCAGAGTATTATTCCATAACATTATATGGTAGTCAGCCCATAGGTGGTTATCAGAAATTATGGTGCTAGAGGGTCCAAGGTGCCAACATGAAATTTTGTAAGTGATCATGGGACTGTGCCCAGTCATTGTGCCAATTGTCATAGTTTTTTACCAAGTGGTTCTATGGGCTGCCATATACTTCAGTGGCAGAAGAAAGATGCATGGTAATAATAAGAAAAGGTAGAAATACAATGGTGACCACCAATAATGTGTTATTTGGGAAACTTCCACAAAGATATTGCTATGATTCAATTCAGATTTAAACAGAGATTCACACTATAAACCTTTTAAATGAATAAGACCTGACGATCTGGAGATATGGATATCTCCCTATTCATTTAGATAGGACCTGCACTTATTAGCCCAAATAATTGCCTAAAAACGTCACCATGATGGCCACCAAGAGAAGGGACATGCCTTAAAAGGACTTAAAAGGACATTCATGTCAGTAAAGGCAGATTCTCAAAGTCATTCACTTTCTTATAGTGTTCTGCCTCAACCAAGCTCCAGAAATGCTTTGTATATTAATGAGATTTCAAATGGATGTCATTTTGGATGTTTAAAAGTTCAACTCGGATCACAGAAAACAGAAACATGAACACTTGAACACAGTTCTGCCATCTTCTCACATATGTCCACATCCATGAATGGTTTAGGCAATAAATGTCACACAGAGCTCAAGTCTCTCAAAGTATCTGAATGTCTGCAAACTCCTGCCTAAGCCTAATCAAGAGGTCACAGTACTTTTCCATATTCAACACATTAGCTGTCTCTGCATGGGTTTCCAGAACCTTTAAGATGGAGGAAAAGTGCTAGAATCTTTTGGCATTTAAGTGCTATATGAAGGCTTGTTTTGCACATTAATAGCACTGATCGTGTTGTGCATGTCTTTGTCTTTATCTTGCAACTGTATGTTAAAGTGTTTCTTTTTTTCATCCACATCTGAGATCAAGATCAAGGACCCACTCTTTATCAGATAACAGGGTGGTATCCTCCTCCTTCTCTTTTAAGAAAATCTTGATTTCACCCTGCAAGTAAAATAAAATCATTGGGGTACCTTACCCTTGCTGAGCCATCTAATGTCAGTGTGGAGCAGGAGATCTCCATACGTTGCAGTGCATTACTGCAGGAATTGTTTGAAGGTCCTCTGTTGCTTAGCCTTTGCTCTAATTAAGTTGACAATCTTAACAACTCGCTTCATGGCATGATCAAACCCCATGAACTTAGCACATATAGCCTGTTGATGAATTATACAATGATAGTCCGGGTCGGGCAACAAGTCCAGAGTGACGACCTGTCATTGCTGGTACTACGTCAGTGGTTACTGACACCAGTTTTTTAAGAGGCATCTTGTTTTCTGTGAAGTAGCTCTTCACAGCATTGTAAATATTGACTTCCTGGTTGTAGTCAAAAAACTCCTTTCATAGTGAAATCATCAAAAGCCACCTAAATAAAAAACGCTAGCTGGGCTGTATCACTTCCGTCAACAAAACAATTTTGTGTGCAGAACAATTTTCAATTGAGATCTGAATAATACATTGCTACATATAGATAATATGTTTACTAGTAGCAAGAAATATATAGAGATGTGTTTTACCAACAGGTATAATTTTTTGTCAGGCTTCTTCACATATGTATGCTTTATTGGTTCAAGCAGGCCTTTTTTCAATAGTTAGAGAAATGTTGGCAATTAGGATATATGTTTAAATCATCTCTAGGGTGTAATTAAGTTTTTTGTCTTTTTGCAAGTTGTAAATAGCCCAGCGACTGAGGCATCTTCACATCACTCAGTTATTATCACTCAAAATTACTTGAAATTGCTCTGGTTGTGTGGTCATTTTGTGTCCGCTTTTGCATACTTATGTAGCTCTACAAAGACAGTTAGTCAGAGTGGCATATTTTCGATGGAAATCATTTGAGCGGATAACTTAACAGCTAGGCCAAATCTAGGATATCATATCAGGGTGTTTCTTTTCCTTCTGTTTAAAATGTAGCACACACTTGAACTTTTTGAAAAGACTGACTGACCACTGAACTAAACTGTGCTAGAAACAAGATTACTGGCCACTTTTGAAATAAATTAGGCTACGCTATTATTTTTTGGGAAATTAGTACCATCACACACTTACAATTACAAGTCTGTGAAGATTCTCATTCATCCAAGTCATGGTAGTGCTAAGTAGTATGCAGCTGGAATACTTGTTATGTGCTTGAAGACGTTTCACCTTTCATCCAAAAGGCTTCTTCAGTTCTGACCTGGTGGTAGAGAACCAGGTGGTATATCTCTGGACTGTGGGTGGGACTATGATCTATAAACCACACCCCTCATTATACGAATTGGTCACATGGGTAAACAATTAACATAAATTAATTTGTGAATTGGCATAAGAGCCATGATCACAGTATGTCAGAGTGTGAACTGCTTTGATGGTGAAGAGCAGTTAAACTTTCTGGGATTGGATCTCAAGGCTGAACGGTATGTAGCAGACAAATGATGACGCAGCCCCCCTCCTCTGTTCAAAGTTGGTTGTTCCAGATGGACATAGATGGCCTCCTTAACTCGTCTCTCAAACCACCTGTCGGATATTTAATGACCATAGTAAACATTAATGTAATTATATTGAAATCTTTATTCATCTGTCTGTGTTCATTGTTAAGGGGATTTTTTGTTAAAGGAAAAATCTGGAGTCAGTCAGCCCATATCCCTGTTCTTTGAGACTGCTCAGGGCTATGGGGTATAAGATCGACAGCGCATTGTACAACCAAATTTGAGAAATGGCAGCTAACACTAACTGATGGGAGCATAGGAAAACAAAACTTCCTCAGTTGACTGCCATTTTGCTACCAGTTATACCAGTTCTGTCAATGTCATGCTAACTGACAACACTTTGAAATTGGGTAATGCTACGGGTTGATTCACTCCAGATAAGACATTTCCATTTTTAAGGACAATTGAATTTGCACTCTTTCAATACTTAGTATTGAAAGTACTTTAGTTCACATTTTTTGCAGTAATGGATTATGTACCTGTGCAAAAATGGCATCTTATGCCAAGATGTAATAGCTAACAGCTAGATAACACAAATCACTGGGCTATGTGAAAGATTTAATACTGGGTGTAATGTGACTGTTATATGTTTATAGGATTTGCTGAAAGCTGGTATGAACACCAAGGACAAGGAAGTGAAAAAATTTCAGTACAGTATGTCAGAAGTTATAATAATGATCAATTGATGTTTTTGATCATTACTGATTGTGAGTCTAGTGCCAGCATTATTTGAAGTTGTATTTGTAATGGCACAAATGGTCTTTTTATTTTGCAGTATTTAAACCCATATTTGCCACAGCAAAAATCTGTATCAACCCAAATGCAGAGATGGACCTGAAATCACCTAAAGTTGCCCTACATCTAGAGGTTGAAAAAATTGCTCTTGAGATGACCAAACCTCAGGTACATCCTGCCCACAACAAAAAATCTCCACCTTTCACACACTTCCACATAAACAGGCACATCTTGTATGTATGCAAATACAATATTTATTTGTGCATGCTTAAAGGAGAAATCCAGTGTGGACCAGTTTTGTTTTCCTGTTCCCCATCAGTTAGGGTTAGCTGCAATTCCACTATTTGGTCTACAAATCTCCTCATTCTCATACCTACTGGCAGCACTTGGGAACATCAAACAACAGGGCTGTTGATTGATTCACACCAGATTTCTCCTTTTAGAGTGCACATGGTTCATTTAATGTATTTAATTGAAAAGGACTGCATGTAATTTGAGCTGGCACTCTCACCTAGGTCTCTTATGATACACCAATGCTATGATTAGGTTCATACACTGATATAATTTTTTTAGCCACATTTATTTACTTGGCGGGAATGGTCTCTTAATTAATCAAGTGCATTGAATTCCACACATCCACTAAATGGGTGAAGCAAGCCCCTCGCTGTACCTGAGCAAATCTCACATGCACTGAAGTCTTTTGGCTGCAACAAAAGACTGCAATAGGCAAAAAAACTTGTTGCTTTAAAACACAACTTCACAATGAATCTCCTCATGTCAACTATAACAAAGAGTATGCTATGAAGAATAAGAGGATGCAGTATTTGGTAGACAAATTATTGTTGTTGCCAATATCCCCAAGAATATAAGGATTTTTTTTTTGCCTATATAGCCCACCCATATTTTTTTAATTTAATGCTCTGGAAGTTGGTATGTTGCAAAGACAATTGTAAAATGTAAATCACACAAAAATGCTATCATTTTCAAAGCGTACAACTACTGTATTTGCTTGAGAATAGTCCAAGGACAACATATCACTTGTTGAATAGAAAACAATAATTGCTATTTGGGATATTTACATTCATTTCAAATTTGCATACCAACAACAGAAAAACAGCTACAATCTTGTCAGCCACAGTCTTGACATGGGCCTCTAGGAAGGACCTCTAGGATGGGGAGTTGGGACTCTAGCAGCACTCAGGAGGGGAAGGTGACAGGAGTCTGCCAGAGGGGGGCACTCAGCAGAGATGATAGTGATGAATATGATGCAGTGGAGATCATGAAGCAACTAAAAGGGTGTTTACATTAGCACACTTAACTAGAGATACAATTCCTGAAGGAATTACCAATGCATGCAAAGCATTTAAAAAGTTAAACTTAAGTCTATTCATAGCGACATGGGCCGAACCTGGGTCAGTCTATTGTCAGTCAATACTGTTATTAAGAGTATGTATTGACATTGTTTCATTTTAAACAAGGATGTGCCTTTCTGAACATTTGCACTTATTGGTACTGTACAAAGTTTGGTGACATACCAGTTGAGGTGCAGTATTAACAGATTGGCCAATATATTGAGATGTCAGCTCACTTCATGATGTATGCACCACTGTGACTGGTTGCATCTGATGATAGCCAAAGAGGGCTGTGTTGCAATTTTACTTTCGTTTTGTGTCATGTTTTTTGGGGGATGGTTTCTGTATCTATACAGCCTTACTCTCTGCTTAAAGTATTTCTTAATCTTTCAAGAAGTGTGTTCATATGTTCATGTCTGTGTTTGCGGATTGGAGCAGTACCTGACCATGGTGGAACTGCTTGAGTGCTTTGAGTACATGGTGAAGAATGCTCCGTATAGAAAGTTCCGCCCAGATGTTCCAGTCCATACGAATGCCAGGCAGTGGTAAGCCAACTTTCACCATCAGAATTTGGGGTTCCCAAATTGGGCGGCACAATGTAAAGAATGTGCCTATAATGAAAATTATGAATTACCAAGAAGATGGGCTACCAGTGACACTAGTGGGATTGTGTGTAAGTTAGTTTCTAGTTAGTAACCCTTTCCTTATCTTGCATGGTGGCCATTCACTTATGGTCATGTGCCAGCCAAAATAAACACCCCTTCCAATGTTATCTGCTCGGCAACAAATTATTTTGAAGCTTGTAAAAGTTCTGAAATGTGAAGTTCCAGCTGTCAGTATCTTGCTTAAGGACAATATGGGTAATATGGAGCTGGG
The DNA here is from genome assembly GCA_027481765.1 of Tenualosa thibaudeaui. Taxonomy (NCBI): domain Eukaryota; kingdom Metazoa; phylum Chordata; class Actinopteri; order Clupeiformes; family Clupeidae; genus Tenualosa; species Tenualosa thibaudeaui. The sequence continues at coordinate 250,310 of JAIFZK010000174.1, forward strand.
CTCAAACCTGGTTGCCAAATGGCACCTGTACCAAGTGTGCCACTGTCACATCAGCTCATCAGACTTTTTTTTTATTTACTTGCCAAGTGACCACATCTTTTTTCTTTTCTTAAGTAGGCTATTTATTTAACTGTTGTATTATCATTAAAACAAAATTACAATTCAATTGATTTTGACAGATTTGATGCTGGTGTTGCATAAACTTGCCTGTGCTTTATAATTTGACTTGCTATGCTTGACTATGCTTAATATGTGCCTTGCTCAAGTGCACAAACAATGGCAGCCAGGATTCAAACCCACAATTTTCGAGGCTACTTGCATGCTAGCTATACTTTGTACGTCAGCTGTAGTTTATGTGAATCTGTAGTGCCTGTTCGAGGAAATATAAAACAGTGAATGGCCTATATTTGAGGATGTAACTTTACGAGGTACTTTATGAGACCATTTGAATTGACTCTCAAGGTTACTGTATGGTTTTATTTAGTAGACCAAAGCAAACAATGTTAGAACTCAGTATGAAACATGAACATTGCTCATGCATGTAGTTGTAAAGCTATACATTAATTGTGTGGGCAACATGTTCGCCAATTGACCTGGATAAGAAAATTAATTAGCATAAATCCTGTGATGAAGGATGCTATCTGCTAGTGTTACCTTCTTGACTGTATTTACGTTAGGTACTGTTAGCATTTAGCATGCCCATAAAAAACTGCCTGGATTCTTGTCTATAGTTATCATTTATTCTAATTGTTCATAGGATTGTATGGTCATACAGATGAGTAAGACAAAATCAACATTTTATTAGCACATTTCTATCAGGACTGTAGTTCTTAAATTGACAAACATGCTTGCTGTCATCCAGTAAACAGAGGTCAGAGCAGAGCAGGTGCACTACCACCATCCTGTGGCCAAAATAGAGATTTATTAACATTCAGGTTTCCCAAAGAAGGAATTAAACGTTACTGATCAGTGAGGATAATGAAAAAAATAGATATGTTGCCTCTGAGCATTAATCTCAGAGCTGCTGTTCTTTTGCAAAATTCATATATTAAGTGTGGGTTATAATCAGGAAAATACATTATAGAGTGCATATCATATAGAGAGCCATATCTATTTGAAGGATTTTAAGGGCCTGAGGTCCTCTTGAGTTGCTAAGTCTTAGATATTAGACTACAGAAATTTGAATGTCTTGAAGAGTAAGAGTTAGAGTTTAAGTAATCATTGGGCAGAGTTGCAGAAGTAGGGGATGGAAAGAAGTTGAAAAACATACTGTATTTTTCTTGGATATTGCTTAGCATCATCTCATGCAGGTCAAGCATACTGATAATGAATGTTCCCTTTCATACTTTTTATTTTTTGTGTAAACATACTCAGGTGGCAGTATGGCATTCAGAGTATACTGGAAGTACACATTCGTCGACTGAAAGAAATGTGGAGCTGGCCTCAGATCAGGCAGCATCGTCAGCGACTTCGTGCATATAGAGCCGCCTACAAAAGCCATCTCATTCAAGGCAAAACAAAAGGTGATTGGGACTCACAAATTAAGGTTTGTACATTGTATTACTGTATTGCACGCACAGTGTCCTCTTCCTTCATTGACACCACTTTGAAAGAGTTATACAGAAAATACTGTTTAGGGAATTAGGTTAGTCTCTGAGATGAAAAATCTGGATCTCTCCTGATCATCCAGATTCATAGGACCTCTCTTATACATTCTTGTCTTTAGGGCACCCCACTATTCACATCAATTCTGACACCATGTAATATCTAGTATCGGCCTATTTTATGAGTATAATCAATAAACCACGGAGAACAATTTCAACGTCAATAAGTACTACATACTTGTCAGGTCGGCATCGGATCTGGTCACGGCCACGCCCCCTCACTCAGACTCACTGCTCGTCTCCCCGTTTGCAATCATTTGATTTATAATTGCTTTCACCTGATCCCCACCTTATTTAAACCTCCCTGCCACATCACTCAGCGTCTGGTCTCGTCAATTGCACTTCAAAGTCACGTCAATGTTCCATCATTGTTTCCTGGACTCTTCGCCCGTGTTTCCTTCGTCTCCGTTCTCTTCCGCGTACCTCCTCGTTCCCTCAGTTTGTATTTCTGCTCCTTTGAGTTGTTCTAGTGTTTTCCCTGCTAGTGTAGCAGACGTTATTTTATTAGTTTGCTTCTGAGCTCCCTGATCTTCCTCGTTAGTTTTTAGTATTTACTTTACTACTCCAGTGTTTTCTAGTTTTCTGTTAATCTTAGTAGTTTAATGATTTTCTATTTTCCTCTACTTGAGAAGTGGACGTGACTTTTGTTCATTCCTTGATTTATCTCATTAAATACCTCCTTTGTTTATCTACTCCTGCCTCCATCCGTCTGTGTCTGACAGAAGACCAGACCTAACAATAACTATGGAGACGCAGAATCTCGAGTCTGTTCGAATGCCGGTCAACATCTTCACCACTACTCCATATCCTTTTTTTTTCTCCGGGGACCCAGAGACTTGTGATAGGTTCCTGCTGCGGTGCATTCTCGCCCTGGAGATGGACCCGCGCCGCTTCTCCACTGAGCGTGGCAAAGTGGCGTATATCATCTTGCGCTTGAGCGGCCGGGCACTCCAATGGGCAGAGAGTGTCTGGCAGCAGGAAGGACCTATCACTCAGTCTCTAGATGCGTTCATCAGTCACTTCCGGGAGGTTTTCCTGATTCCGGTGGACGACTTCACGGTTCCGGAGCGTTTGCACCGTCCCACGCAGAGCATCCAGGCGGCGAGTCCCGGACCGCAGAGCCTCCGGGCGCCCCGGACCGCAGAGCCTCCGGGCACCGAGTCCCGGACCGCAGAGCCTCCGGGCACCGAGTCCCGGACCGCAGAGCCTCCGGGCGCGAATCCCCGGCCAGCGAGTCCCTGGGCGCCGAGTCCCCGGCCAGCGAGTCCCTGGGCGCCGAGTCCCCGGCCAGCGAGTCCCTGGGCGTTCAGTCCCCGACCAGCGAGTTCCGGGGCGGCGAGTCCGCGACCAGCAAATCCCTGGGCGCCGAGCCCCCCGTCCAGTGATCCCTCGTCCAGTGATCCCCCGTCCAGTGATCCCCCGTCCAGTGAGTTCCCGTCCAGTGATTCCCCGTCCAGTGATCCCCCATCCAGTGATCCCCCGTCCAGTGAATCCCCGTCCAGTGAGTTCCCGTCCAGTGAGTTCCCGTCCAGTGAGTTCCCGTCCAGTAAGCCCCAGTCCGGCGAGCCCCAGTCCGGCGAGAGCCCTCCAGTGTCTCCGGCCTGCGCGCGCCCTCCAGTGTCTCCGGCCCGCGCGCTCCCTCCAGAGTCTCTGGCCCGCGGGCTCCCTACAGAGTCTCCGGCCCGCGGGCTCCCTACAGAGTCTCCGGCTGGCGGACTCCCTACAGAGTCTCCGGCCGGCAGGCTCCCTACAGAGTTCCCGGCCGGCGGGCTCCCTATAAAGTCTCCTGCCTTGAGTACACTCAAAGACGAGTTTAAAACATACTTTTAACCACGTGAAAATGTAAAGTATCTGAGGCATATATTTATCACGAGAGCGCAAGGACAAAACGTAACCATTGACGCATATTTGACTGAACTGAAAAATAAAACTAAGGACTTTCAAAGCCTAACTGACAAACTGATTAAAGATACCATTGTCTGTAGCGTTAACAATGACGCAGTGAGGGGAAGACCTCTGAGAAGCGGAATTGAATTTAACTAAGGCTGTAGACATATGTTGAGTGAATGAAGTTACAGGAAGCCACAACAAAGCTCTGCAAGAGGAGTCACAAATTGGGGTGAATAAAATAATGCATGAGATGTGGATATACACACAAGCCAAAGAAATGTCCTGCATATGGAAACGTTTGCATTGAGTCATGAAAGAAACACGTTAGCCGCATGTGCAAAAAGACAGAAACAAAAAGGCAACGCAAAGAAAGCGGAGGGAAAAGTTCTCGAAATAGAACAGGAAGAAAATGAGCTGTTTATGGGTTGCATTGAAGTGAAAGAAAATGTGCTATAAGCTAGCAAATGTCTGGAGAAGTATCTGCACATGAAACTGAAAGTCAGAAATGGACACAAGCACTGATGTACTTACATTTAAATTAGACACAGGAGCAGAGAAAATAACAAGAAAGCTCTACTACTGAAGTCTAATTGCAAGCTTGTTACATATTCTGGCCACACAATGGGGCCAAAGGGTACGGCAGTACTCAAATGCTACTACAAAGGAATATCAGATAGAATTCCAAATTGCAGATGGCAGTTCACTTGCAATTACTGGCAGAAATGGATGTACAAAGCTAGGACTCATCAAAAGAGTGTTCAAAATTGAAAATGACGATGGCATAAGTGAACACCATATCCAACTCAATAAAGATGTACTACAGTCATGTACACACCACACAAAGAACCTGTTGCACTTAAGGACAGAGTTAGAGAAGAATTAAACCGAAAGGCAGACCTTGGAGTCATTGCAAAACAAACTGAGCCCACAGACTAGTTAAATAGCATGGTGACTGTCTTCAAACTAAATATACTATATAGTATTGGTATTAATCCACAGGATCTGAACAAGGCTATATGCAAAGAGCATTTTCCACTAAGTACACCTTTTGGATGGTACCATTTCTTGAGATCACCTTTTGGTATATCGTCCGCTCCAGATTTTTTTCAAAAGTGCATTGTGCAACGTCTGAGGGACCTGGAGGGAGTTGTGAATGTAATGGATGACATTCTCATCTGGGGAGAAAAAATGGAGCAGCACGACAAAAGACATAGACGATTGTTAGACGAAATCAGGAGCATCAATTTGAAGCTGAATTGAGATAAGTGTAAGATAAGGATGACTGAAGTCAGCTGTGTTGGATATATCTTGACAGCAGATAAGTGAAACCAGACCCAGAAAAGGTCAGAGCGATACAGGACACAGACGCTCTGATGAGGCTTCTAGGTATGTTTCAATACCTGGCGAAATTCATTCCAAATCTGTCAGAGGTGAGTTCACCCTTGAGAAAGCTTTTAGAAGGTGACATAGCATGGCACTGGGGGAAAAAAGGCTCAAGACAATGGTGAGCAATGTTCCAGTGTTGAGATACTTCGATGTCAACAAAGGGGTTAACGCTGTCAGTTGACGCGTTCTGAAGGCTTAGGAGCAGTGATACTGCAAGACAGCCTGTGGCCTTTGGATCAAGATCTCTTACTGAGTGTCAGAAAAGATACGCTCAGATTGAGAAAGAGCTTTCAGCCATTGTCTTTGGCTGTGAGAAATTCAACCAGTACATCTATGGTGCATGTTGAATCAGACCATAAGCCTCTTGAGACAGTGTTTAAAAAGTCCCTACAGAAAGCTCCTCCTCCACTACAACAAATGCTTATAAGACTGTCACCTTACGATCTGCAAGTCAAATACAAACCGTGCAAAGAGCTGTTTATAACGGACACGCTGAGCCATGAATATCTCAAAGAGCATTCAGAGCCACTCTTGGAAGATGAGTTGCAAGTTTTTGTCTTGTCAGCTTACTTACCAGTCTCAACAGAGAAGAGAATGCATTTAGAACAGCGATAGCAGCAGATTAAGAGATGCAAATGTTGATGAACATTGCTCAGTCAGGATGGCCTGCAGAAATCAGACAAGTTCCACCAGAGATCATGAAGTATTGGACTCAGTGAAGAGCTTACATGTTCTGATGGCCTACTCAGAAGCTTGTGAGTTGTTGTGCCGCACAGTTTAAGATCAGTTCTAAGATCAGAACATTTACACAGAATTTGGAATTCGTACACACCACCTCACGTCCAGGATTTCCACTGTCTAATGGACAAAGTGAAAGAGTGATTCAGACAGTCAAGAATCTGCAAAAAAAGGCAGAGGATTGTAAGAATGCAACTGAATTGCAAATGAAACTGTCTCCTGCTCAGTTAATTAATGGGACACAGACTGAAAACAAAACTATCTACATCAGTACAGCTCCTGGAACTGTAAGTGCACAAGACATGAGCATCACAGATAGGCAGCTGAAACAGAAACATTACTTTAATCATGGAGCGAAACATCTGCCATTTCTTGAGGAAGGAGAGAAGGTCAGAGTAAGAGTGAAAAACAACTGCCAACCAGCAATTGTGTTGAAAAGTCATGATACACCCAGACCCTTCGTCTGGAACCTTCAGAAGGAGCTGTCAACACCTTTTGAAAGCCTGTGAAATTACTTTTACACCACAGAGTTTACCACATCTTCAATCCAGGAGATCCAAACTGCAGAAAATTACAAATCAGTCCAGACACCGTCATCACCTCAAAACACCTGCAACATCCACCATGAATGAAGAAGAGGTCACGAACATGCGTGATTATAACAATTTCATAAATCCACAAATAAAAGGTTTGAGGTAAACTATAATGATTTTGTACAGCACCACCTTATTTTGTAATGTTACAGGGATGAGCACATTCCCTTTTTTTTAAAGAGAGACTGTACATACACCACAGCGAAGGGTGCACACTACGTCACTGATGACAAGAGAAGCTGGCTGTGTATGTGTTGTGTGTGTAACAGGGTGGGAGACACAAGCTGGTAGAGTAGTACAGGTAGGCTATGTTATGAAAAAATAACATCGCTTCTGTAAAGGAAAATAAAAATAAAAGAAATTCCCTGTCTCTTGCTGCCACTGAAAAAAATCCATACTGACCCATGACCTCAATGACCCATGACCAACATGAACCAAACCCTTTTTTAGCCCTAATGTTTTAATGTTTTAATTTCATTTTTTTCTCCTCAGGAGCTTGAAAAAGTTCTAGATGTGTTTAACATTACAATGGCCCGTCAGCAAGCACAAATGGAGGTAAGGCTTTCAGAGGGAAGGGGTCTTGGAGCCTATTACATCTCTGCTTTCACTGCAAACTGTTATGACATCCATTCTCGATTGACTATTTCTGGGACACTGAAACACCAGAGACAGGAAACTTGGTACAAATGGCTGAATAGAAAGTTTTTGTAGCTGGAGGCCACTCCCCCTATACTGGACCTCCCAAAAGCTGGGTGGGTTGAGCACAGTTTTTACATAACAGTAACACCAACCTTACAAATTCTTGTTTGTGGTATAGCACCACCTACTGAGAGATGTAAATGTTGAGTACTTTGATCAAGTTATCTAGTTACAAGGAGATGTGAAATGTACAAAAACTGACATCTCACAATATTACAACATCCAGATGCATGCCAGATTTTGTGAAATCCTATCCATTGGGCCATTCATTTGTGAATTTCTACATTTCTACAAGCACCACACACACACACACACACACACACTGGAGCACTTTCAGTATTGAAGACTAAAAAAAACTTTCTATCTTTCACATAGTGGTAGAACATTTTATGAGGTTACATGCTCACTTGGAATTATGTTTTCAGTGACGTCACTAAAACAGCTACCTGACGAGCAAGAACAGGCTGTCTGTAGCTCTAATTTGGCCATTTACAGCAAAGTACACACAAGTATGAATCGTCAGTTATTTTTTTAAGTGTGAGTCTTGTTGACCGTGAGGGGCAAACATTTCCAGTCGTTAGCTAATTATTTTGTGTAGATTTATGAGCAGAGTAGCCTAGTGTTAATCCCTGACCCAATGGCAAAAAGGCCCTGCACAAATTGATTTTGCATTTGACACAGACATGTACATGGAGGCTGTGGCAATTTGTTCCACAACTTGGGTGCATAGAACATGAAGGCAGTTTCACCAATGTTCTTTTGTGGGGATTGAAGGGATTCTTTATAGGGCTGCTGTTGAGGACCGTGAAGGGACATAAAGTGATAATTCAGTTAGATAGGCAGCCTATGCCAGCCTATGCCGTACTGCCAGACTAGTACAAAGGCAAGGCATGCACTGACACCAAATTGCTTTTGTCCACATATGCAACTCTAGGTAAATTGCATTAAAAGGTGGCATTAAATTATTGTGTCCCATGTGATGTCTACCTGAAGTTTCTTGAATGGCCTTGGTGCTAGAAAATGTGATATATAAATAACAACTCACTTACATACTCAATTTAGGTCATTAGGTCTGGTCAAAAGGTTGTGTGCAAAAGGGGAGGTGCCCAGAAGCAGAGTGGTGGATTCTTTAGCAGCCGTTTTTGGCGGAAAGAAAGTGGGAAGAGAAAAGAAGACGACGAAAAGCAGGAGGACACAAAATTAATAGGTCAGTATGCTTTCCAATCACCAGAAGCACTTTGTTGAATCAAATCATGACTTTTAAAAACGGTTAGTAACATCAAGATTTTGTGAGCATAAATACTTGGTATGAATTGTGCATCCGCAGGGCTGGATGCCATCTTAACATCAGAGGAGAAAGAAAAGCTCTACACAGCCATTGGCTACAGTGGCAGTTCACATAATCTTGCACTGCCAAAGCAGGTTTGTAGTAGGATGTCTTCTCCTTAACATTCAAATAAGGAACATAGTAGCTCTGTTAATACATTAGCCATGAGCCCAGGAACCTAAGCCCTGGAGCCATGAGTGAGACTATGTAACAGATGCCAGCTAACCTAGCTGTACATGTAGAATGTTAGTAAACCCTCCTAGTCAGTTAACTGGGAGCCTGAGCTTTTCGGTCGACTGGCTAGTTGTTCGAAGGTTGTTCAGAACATCTCCCAGTCCACGTTGCTAATGGTGTCCTGTAGCTTGGTTTCCATTTGGTTGGTCCAGTCACTGGGGACTCCCTGTTCGTATGTTTGTATCTGTTTGCATAAAGGTAGCTGGAAAAGAGTGGTATGATCAGGTTTTCTGAAAGCTGGTAGAGACTTTTTAAACATCATTTCCACTTTTTAAAGCATTTTTGAAGCACTAGATGGTTTTCCATGAACATGAATTGATTTAAATTGTGAAATAAAATGTGATAGATGTCACAAACTCTTTTTTAACCATATGTTTCATGGTACTGTTTGATCACTTTTTATAGGTGGGTAGATATAGCCTAATTTATTAGTTGAGCTGGGCCTTTGAACTCCAGGAACAAGTGTAACTCCCGTGGAAGGCCCACACTAGTGTTGCAATCACATAAACTTCATTATACTGCTTATTAAACAAAAACCTGGGGGTCTGGGGATTTCCAGTAATGAATTTTCATTGAAGTCCACAAACAACAATGACATGGAGCCATTCTTTGCGTGATGACAATATCAACGCAAGGCTACAGGGCTTCTTAACTGGTGGGTCGAGACCCAGAAGTAGGTTGCATTATTGATGTGTCGCGTTATTGATGGGTCGCTAACACAGTCCCACAAAAAATATGCAGGCTGTCAGTGAAGGTATTTTTTTTTTGACAAAGTTTTGTTTGTTTTGTTTTGATCACCTGGTCCTGTTTCATTTAGGCTACCAACAAGTAACATGTAAAGTCAGTATGCCATTGCCTACGTTATGAACAAAATGCCTTTCCATTGTAGGGATCAGTAATGTTTAAGCTAATTTATTTAGCTCAGCAATATTACTCATTCAGTTAACTGGAAATAAAGCTTGCACTGAGCAGTGACAAGCAATTTTATGTGCTTTTTGAGCATGTACTACATTCTATATCGCTCCAACCCTTTTCCATCACTTTTGTGTTGATATAACTTTCCCAAATCCACCTATGCCGAGCAAATCAACTTAACGTGACAAAATCAGCACTAGAGCAATATAATTATTTTTCCATCTCATGTGTCGCACTAACTTTTTGATGCACATAATTTTCAAGTAAATCATCTTCTTGATGGAAAAAGGGTTATTCATAATCCACCATCGAAATAACGTGAAGAGGCCATTGGTTCACACTGTCAGTTGATTTACAATTATTTGTTCGCACATCCGTAGGCTGACAAGTCACGCTTGAGTCATGAAATAAACACGTAGCCCTGACGCAGATGAATTGCTAATGTTTTCTTGGATGATCTCATTGGATGTTCTCACACAATAGCATACTCTAGTACGCTCTATGCTCTAGTGCCACCAATGGGTAAAAGTTGCATTCATGATCTAACTTTTGAACCGAACGTCCGATTTTCAAAAATGAGGTACCGCTGGAATACTTGGGTCAAGCCGTGTTCGACATGACATGGATTTCACCATATTGGATTTTGGATCATTTTGGATTTTGTTAAAAGTGAGACAAAATTTCCAGCGGTTGCAAATTTTGCCCCATTGTCACAAAAATTGGCACACATGGTCTTCATTGGCAGGTCCTCACGAAAGTTACTTACAGCCCTTTGGAAATTCCCAAGCCTGTCACAACCAAACAGAAATGCCAAACAGGAAGTGAGGTCATATCTCAGATGTTTCAAGTTCAATTTTGGTACATGGACTTGTAACCCCATCTTGAGGGCGCTCAGCAAAAATGGTGACCTTTGACTTCTGGCTATAATTTGAAAATTGTAGTGCAGTAAAGCTTTCTTGTTTTTAAACCAAATTTGGTACATGGACTCATTACCCCATTGTGAGGATGGAACAATAATAAGCTGATCTTTTACCTCTAGGGGGCGCTATTTTCCATTATATTGGCTTTCATTGAAAGTGAACCAACATTTTCACAGGACATAAATTTTGTCCGATCCTCACAGAACTTTGCACGTATGTACTTCTGACCATGCCTCACAAAATTTACTCATAGGCGTTTCAAAATTCCAAAAGCAGTCACCAGTGGTAGTCAACTGAAGTTGGTGGCATAGCCACAAAAAATCAGGAAGTGACATAATTTCTCAGGATCCCTGTGGCGTTCTTCAAACTTGGTACATGTGCTTATGACCCCATCCTGAGGGAGAACATAACTTTTGTGACCTTTGACCTATGAGGGCAATGTAGTTAGCTTAATTAGCTCACATGTCAGTCAGATTTTGGCACATTAACTCAAAATTGCTAGATGACTGATGTCTGCATTCTAAGGACATATGCAAATTTGGGGACCATTGGCCAGGTCCCTGGCTGGTCAAGGTGTTGCAGGATTGCAGGATTGAAAGTGCAGCCCCATTGTTTACTGCATCATCCACTGACTTGCCTTGTAGGCAAACAGCTGGTGGCCTGTGATGTTTTTTGAGGTGGGTCAGCACCAGGCATTCAAAGGACTTAATGGCAACTGAAGTCAAGGTCACAGGTCTGTAGTCATTCAGTCATTCATATTGAGTTTCTTTGGGACTTGGATGACGGTGGAGCTTTTGAACCATGAGGGAACTTTGCACAGCTCCAGTAATCTGTTGAATATTTGTGGACTGGTGATAGCGGGGCAGCACAGGCCCTGAGGCAGGAAGGTGTTACACCATTCAGGCCTGGTGCTTTACAAACATGGCTCAGTTTTGCTATGGTTTATTGTTTGTTGAAGATGTGGAAAGTCTATGTTGGCACACACACTCCTTCACAAAAACTAATGTAGGATGTCTTAGTGTCAGTAAGTTTGTGTGGCTACTATAAAATAGTTATTATTGGGATTTATTATCTTCTGTCAGGCATGCAGGTCATGATGGTTCATTATAGGTAATCACCCTCAGATTTGTTCAATCAAACAGTTCCATCCTAAATGTATTCTTTCACTTGGTTTGTAAGACTTGAGAAAGGCCACAGGCCAAAACATTGTCTGTAAATAAAGCCACTAGGAGCAAGACCTTGCACCTACAATCCAACTTTAGTTTAAATATCTCAATGCCATCATCTCGTAATTTCCACTAAGGCTTTTGTGCATGTTTTTTGGTAGGTTGGTCCAATCTCATTCAAACTTGCTATACACTATCTGCACATAATTGGGATATGTCAATATGTCAAAATAAAGAACTGCTTGAAATAAAAACTTGAAATTTAGTACATTACATTACATTACATTTAGCAAATCCTTTTATCCAAAGCGACTTACAAAGTGATGACATAAACAATAGCATACAAAGTGTAGTGTTCGCAGGCAAAGAATAGAATAGATAAGTACTAGTGCAACAGTTACACAAAGGTCTAATATACAGATGTCTGAATACAGGGTAATATTCCACATTGAGGCGGGAGATGACCATGGCCTGTACCAGCAGCTGGGTGGCATATTGGGTCGGATACGGTATAATCTTTTGTATGTTGAACAGTACAAAGCGGCACGACCGGGCAATCATGGCAGTGTGGTCTGAAAAATAGACGGTCATCAATCATGACACCCAGGTTTTTAGCAACCTTGTTTGGGGCAACAGTGGTAGAGACCATATTGAGTTTGATATCATGAAAAAAGAGTCCTGGGCTGGGATCACCAGAAGCTCAATTTTGGACAGGTTCAGTTGAAGGTGGTGTTCCTTCATCTAAGTAGACTGTTCCGAGAGACAAGCGGATATATGTGCAGAGACTGTGGAGTTGTCTGGCTAGAAAGACAGGTGTAACTGTGTATCATTGGCATAACAGTGGTAGGAGAAGCTGTGAGAGTGGATGACATGGCCCAGTGTGGTGGTGTATATGGCAAACACATGTTCATATGACCGATGCTCAAATGTTACGCCCATTTCCTCACCAAATATTCCTGCTATTTGTCCAAGTACACCTGCTAAAATAAAACAATACTGTTGTGTCTAACTCGTGGTTTCTCACAGAACTTATAACAGACTGTGAATAGGTTGTGTTTGTGAATGTATTTTACAGTATGTTGCTGTGATTCTGAGTGTTAAGCTGATGAGGACTTCCATCATTCTGAGAGAGGCAGAAAATGTTCCAGAAATCCTGAAAATCCAAATGGTTGACCTCATAACTCAAGTCTCACAAAGACCTGGAGCACAGGCCATCAAGTAAGTAGCATTTGGTCACCAATAACACTGGTACTTATACATTGACTAGTTTTGCAGGAAATAGCAACCATATTTATTGGATGGTGACTGTTGGTGTTGTTAACCACCATTCCATCATATTTATTCAGATCTGAAATAAACAAGTGATATATTACGCTAATGTTTTTGGGAGAAGAAAGTGTGGCACACCATCCAAGAGAGTACAAAAATTTGAAATCTTCAAATTCTTGTTTATTTCTACTAGATACAATTTAGTTCAGTGTAACATCAATGTGAGATTTTGACCTAGCCTAGAAACCTAGATGCTAAATCTAGAAATAGTTTTGCCCAGCGGGTATGTCTAGCCATGTACCATTGGAGCCTTATTAGGTCTACAATTGGTTTTACATAGGCTTGGCTAGACCAGTCACAACGCGGTTTTGGTTCGGTTTTGGCATTATCTTTGTAAGAGTTAGACTTAGGCTGTCAATTAAGCAGAAAGGTCATTTGTTTCAAACAAGGACGTATTTGCTGTTTTGCCGATGTTGCTCGGATTGGTTGTAGCGCTATCCAGTTTGAAAGACAACGGCTGATTCCACCCCTAGGATTGAGCTCAGTCTATCGGTTGTGGCCAGACTATACATTTTGATTATATAGTCTGGCTTGTCAGGCTAGGAAGATATCAAATTGTATTTATAGAATGTATATGGGCATAAAGTGCAGACTCTTAAGACACAGAGGGTTTACTGCAAAGTAAAAGCCACTCATAAGCCTCAAGAATAGAAAGGCTAGATTGGACTTGGACTAAAAAAACAACTAAAAAGCCAGTTTCAGAACAATATTCTTTGGACAGAATAAACCAAATTAACTCCTATCAGAATGAAGGCAAGAAAAAGTATGGAGAAGGCACTGGACATGATCCAAAGCATACCTCCTCATCTCTAAAACATGGTGGAAGCAGTTTGATGACTTGGGCATGGGACAGAAGACATTGCTCACCGAGACGGCGCTTACTTTTCAGAAGGCGGTGGAGGTCAATGGAGACAGTACCACGAGAAACACATAAGCTAAATAATGCATAAAAAGTGAATGCAGACGTACACAGGTGATTCCAGCAGAGGGAGTCATCACAGTCTCCAGTAAAGATGAATAAACAGAGGGCTAGGCCTCCACTGTACGTGGTCGGAGGGGCTTCATCCCCACTTTTCGGTCATGAATGAAAAATACAAATAAAGAAAGGGAAATAAAGACCATCCATGAGGAGACGCTAGAAGGAGTGCTACAGAGTCATGATGAAGTCTTTGAAAACGAGCTGGGCACTCTGAAAGGTAGCTATAGCGCTGAAATTGGATCACGCACCACATTTCTGTCCGGCGAGACTCGTTCCCTATGCCCTCAGACCAAAAGTGGAGGCTGAAATCGACTGACTGTGTAAGCAAAGCATCATATCCTCTGTCAAGTTCAGTGATACCCAATGCCCAGTGATGTCTATGGGTTCAAGACTTAAGGCAGTCATTGCATGCAAATAATTTTTAACCAGGTTTTAGAAATACACATTTTATTTTTAGTTATATTAATTTGTCCAATTGTTTTGGACAGGATGGTTATGGTGGTTGCTTGGCTGGTAGCTATGTTTATTGGTTCCCAGAAAGTACTTGAGGGTACTTGAGATTGTTGCTAGGCCATTGCTATGCTGGTTACAGTGGATTCTATGGTGGGTTTCCAAGTTAGTCATGTTGTTTGCTAGGTCATCATTGTGGAAGTGGCTGCTAAAATATTATTTGATTCTATTTGAAAGCACTGTTTGACAAGTTTCAGAAATAACAGTAACACTTTACCTGTTATAGAATTCCACCACTGGCATAATAATGGTGATATTAATGTAGTACAAATGGTAGTACTCATTACAATTGACAATTTGTTGGAGATGGTTGGATGCAGCTGTTAAACTTGCTGTTAAACTAACTGGTACAAATTCAGTAGCTGAATTGGTGGACATGGTTGGAAGCATTCTGCGGCTGCATCGTATTGCTCCACCAGCGACATTGATAGTTCCTATGATTGTTGCTAGGTCATCATTGTGGAAGTAGTTGCAAGGAAATAGGAAGGGTACTTGTGGTGGTTGCTAGTCTGTTGCTATGCTGGTTACAGTGGTAGCTATGCTGGTTGCTAGGTTAGTCATGTTGATTGCTATGTTGATTCCTAGGTTGTCATTGTGGAGAGGGTATTTGAGGTGGTTACTAGGCTGTTTCAGTAGTTGAATTGGTAGAGATGGTTGGATGCAGCCTATGGCATTATATTGCTCAAGTTGACATAATGTTGATGGTGCCAGGTCAGTTGTATTGCATGTGCATGCACTGTAATAAAAATAACTTGATAACAGTACAATGCATTGCTACACATGCTCTGTAATAATAATAAAAAGCTACCAGATAACAGTACACTGCATCAATATTCGTCCACTGTAATAATAAAAAGCTACTGGATAACAGTACAGTGCATCGTTGTGCATTCACTGTAACTAGATTTGCAATTTTGCATTCAAAGCAAAAGTTGAAAAAAGTGCACTTACAAATTCAGAATAGAAAAGAAAAAATGTAGAATAAAGGTTAGACAGTCATATGTTAAAAGGACTTCATCTGACATTACTAGGGTGAAATTTGAAAAGTCAAGAGGTAGTTTTAAAGATTGATAAAGAGAGCTATTTAGACACTGAAGTAGCACTGTTGGAAATCTGAGGTCATGCAGTTTCACGTGATATGCGTATGCTATCTGTGTGATGAAGAAGCAAGTAATGTAACAGAGAGGAATAAGTGTGAATTCTCATGCACTTCACACGCATTTTGTGTGTGTCAGGCCCATAGGGTTAATTCAATTTTCAATTTAATTTTAAGCAATTCAGTTTTATTTATACAGCTCCTTTTACAGTAGTATTGTCTTATGGTGCTTCACAGAAGGAGCACCCAAGAACACAGGGGCAAGGAAAAACTCCCTTATGTTTAGTTAGTCTAGGAAGAAACCTTGGGTAGATCCCCGACTCAAGGGGCTAACCCAACTGCCAGGGGTCATGCAGGAAAAGTACAATCAGTAGTGACCATGATAGACTACAAGTTGTCCATGGTTTTAGCTAAGGATCATAATAGTTCCAGAGTGTTATCCCATAACATTACATGGTAGTTAGTCCATAGGTGGTTATCAAGAATTATGGCTGGACAGTGTAGTAGTACCCAGACACAGTGTTAAACTCATGGAGTGAGATGGGTCATGGGGGTAACAATTAGGGTCTATTTGACAGTGCCATTGTGAGGGGAGCCTCAGGGAAGGGGAGTCGGTCCTGGCATGGGCCTCCCGTAGTGTTGGTTGCAGTCCACTCAGGGCAAGGTGACAGGAGTTTGCTAAAAGGAGGAAAGGATGCCACTCAGCAGAGATGATTGTGGACAGAGGAAGCAAATGAGTTAGTCCAGGCTCACACATCAGTGCATACATAGATATACATAAATATATATGGATAGATAAGTAAAGATTCCACAAGAGGGGCGCACGGTAGCAAAAGGCTCTTCTTCATAGATTTTGATATTCTCGGGATTACAACAACACCAGCATTTGGGATCTTAGGGTTCAAGGAGGGTGCTAAAGGTAAAATATATGTTGGAGCATGCCCATTGAGGACTTTGTAGGTTAGGAGGAGTGTTTTAAAATCAATTTGACTTTTAATAGGGAGCCAGTGTAAGGAAGCAAGGATAGGAGAGATATGTTCATATTTTTTAGTCCTAGTGAGTGTTCGGGCAGCAGCATTTTGTTTTAGCTGTAGGTTTTTAATACAGGTATTACTACACTCAGAGAACAGTATCAGGGAAAGTACCGGCATGGAACTGGATACAGTACACCAGGAACTGGATAACCAACACGCAGCAAACCAGGCATTGACGGGGACAACAGGTACACCCAGGGAGTGATTTGTCAAAAAAACAGAGGGGGGTATGTTTTTGTTGTTGTTTTTTAATCATGAAAAAATAAGCAATCAACAGGTTTAATTCTTTTTTAGGTTAATGTTAGACCCTGTGTGCCTAAATTATGAACAGATGAGCATTCATCTTCAATGCAAACTTAAAAATACATGAAACATTTCATTTTCTGTGCCGGCCACGATGTTATGACTTATTTGGGCTTCAGAACCATGGATAAGGTCCGATCACGCAAACATGTCAGAGGATTGGCAGAGGAACATTATCCTAATGGGCCTGTAAAATGTAACATTAATGATTTCACATGTCATAAAATATGGTTTCACGTGTTGTGTCAAAGTAACTAATTATAAAACGAAATAAACAGTCAAATGTCAAATTTCATGTGGCCTTTTCGTTTTTCCTGTTGGCACGTCATCTGCAGAGTGTCGTCCTTCTTTTATCTATATCTCTGCGAACCTCTGCGTCTGCTAACACACGTCCGGCCCCTTAACAGCAATGAAAAGAAGACCGTTCAGTGTGGACACATTCATTCTGTTGCGTTCATCAGTAAGGATATGATTCATAGCACTAAATCCTCGTTCACATTCTGCTGTTGACACAGGGAGCATGGAGACGGCATAAAACAAGTTGCGGAGATTGTCGTTTGCGAACAACGACATTAGACAACGACAATTCAGGTCAGGTTGAAAGTTAGTAGGCTACCAACAATGTAGATTATAGCTGTGTAAGAAACTGTCACAACCTGATTTCAATTTCAATCATTTTTTTTTATTATTGACGGGCTTTTATCCCCCGAGGATAAAATTCATTCAGCAGACGTAAAAACCATCTCCCCCATCCCCTCCTACAAATCGCACCCTGGGTACACCCTCGTGGAGGTGACAGGGCAAGAAGTACACAGGCATAACTCGGGTAGGAAGGCCAGGTCAGGATTATTGGGGCAGAAGAGCAGGGATAGCCAGGTCAGTCCGGGTCGATAATGGGAAGTCAGAGTAGCGAAGTTTCAGAGCTAAAACACCATGAACTCAAAGACGATCTGACAAGACTGTGGGTTAATATACTGAGGCACATAACAAGGAGCAGGTGAAGGCAAAGATGAGTAATTGAGAACTGGTGTGGTGAGTGCAAGGTGGGCGTGGCAGGTGATTGAACGGGTCCAGTGTGGTGGAAAGTTTCCAGTACAGTGTGAGACCATGACACGTACCTGAGTCGCCTAGACATACTCTAACGGTAACTTATCAGCTTATCAGTGTGCAGACGCAGTCTGAAAGACAATTGCTGATTCTGCCCCTTGGATTGAGCCTAGTCTATTGGTCATGGCCAGACTATACATTTTGATGTCTGGCTTGTCAGCCTAGAAATAGCCCTGTGTCGGAGCTATTACTTTTGACAGGCAGCATTAAAAGTAAGTGGGAAAATGTGGCAAATTTGATTGCCCAGACAGAATGTATGAATTGCTCATTTATTTCATATCAATATGAATAATAACATAACATGTATCCATAATAACAAGCTACATTCAGTGGTGTGGTAAATGCACAGGAGTAGTTTGTCTAATATAGGCTACTGTATTGTATGATTTAACTCATAACTAACTGGTTTAACTAACTTCTCTGACAGAAATAGTGCAGGCCCCATACTCAAAAATGTGTACACAATCAAGTGTACACTTACTTTACGTGGATTTTGAATGTAGATACTGCTCCTCTTTGGCTTTAAAACAATTGTCATCAGAAGATGCGTATCTTACACTTTAACACAATGAAGTTCTCTATTTTCTCTAGGTTGGAAGCTGGCCTAGAGCACTGGTATGTGACTGGCTTACAACAGCGTGGTGTGGTGCCTTCCATCATAGCATCAATGGGAAGCAATTCCTCGTCATTGCTAAATGTACAATTTGAAGTGAATCCTGAAGAGAAGACTGCTGATCAGCTTCTTTACATCCAGTCCCAGCCTGTGGAAATCATCTATGATGCAGTAAGCATTATACTGATTGTCATCATTTGTACTGCTACTGCTTGAAAAGAGGTTTATCTGGGACTGGGATTCCCCTGTATACTCCCATGTACACCCAGGATAGGTTATGTTATGGGTTATACTGTACTGTTTTACCCCAGAATGCGTAGCAGGAGTTATTTGGCAGGAAATTTGTACTCCCTAAACCAACCCCACCCCATTGATCTACATTGTAGATGTCCTTTTTATCTTTATTAATATTGCTACGACAACTTTTATTACTATGTATAGTACTGTTTTTTTAAGTTTTATTGATTGAGAGAGAAAATATATCATTGCTTCTATTGGATATGATCAAAACACATTTAGACATTAGATGACTTGCCATTTTTAATTTGATGCAGTCAACATGTCTCAAAAAAGACAATAAAAGACATACAACATAAGGAGCATTTCAAAGCTAATCAGATTAACTGGCCAAATAAAAGACCATTAGAAGCTGAGTGTCTCAAAAGAAAAGATCTTGAAATATACTCGTTTATTACGTAAAACAACAATGGCTAATCAAGATATTTATGCACCCTGAAAACAAGGCCTATGTTTGTAATAAAACATTCTATGGTGAAACAATCACAATAATAATCAATGTATTATTTTTAATGGCCTTCCTTGTTTGGCATAGCAGCACTGAATACAGCCTGGCCTTATTCATCTTTAAACCATGAGGAATAGACAAATTATATCATTAAAATCATAGCAATCATCATAGCAACACTACTTGCTGGTGGGTGCCTCTTCTCTAAAACATGAGACCTAAAGGTAACCTAACTGGAATAACTTCTAAGAATTACTGTAAAAGATCAAGACTGTTTGCATTAGGCTAGATTGGCTTTGATAACTTCGTTTGCATTAGGCTAGATTGGCTTTGATAATTCATGGACTTGTAATTACATGTACTGACAGAGAAAATATATAGCAATAGATAGTTTTTTGATGTTTAAAGAGGGCACACCAGGGTGAGTGCTTACATGGATCCTCTACTGTTTGCATATCAGCCCAACATCAATGTGGGTTATAGATGTTACAGAGGGTCCAGGCACACCTCTATTCTCTGGATGCGTCTGTTAGGATCATATTTTTTTACTTCATGAGTGCATTTAACAAAATCCAGTCAGGGCTACTTGCTGAGATGAAGAGGGATGCAGGTGGAGCCAATAATTGGGCCATGGACTGGGCCATACACTATCTAACCTGTAGACTACAGTACTATGTGTATGTCTTCCTACACATCTAGAAAGACCCTGAGCAGCACTGGGGCCCCCTTTAAGGGAGGTCCCCTCTCCTTTCCTGTCTACATTTTATGCATGTCACTTCCAATACAACTCCAGCAGCTGCTTTCTCCAGAAGTTCTCAGATGATTCAGCAGTTGTTGGGTGTATTCAGGGAGGATGTAAACAGGAATACAGGGACACTGTGGCAGGCTTTGTGGATAGATGTAACTTCAGCCACGTACAGCTTAATGGAATAATGTTTTGTTTAGGTTTTGTTGTTTAAAGAGGGCATAGAATGGATAAATGGAGTATTGTACCTTATTCTCTGATGTTAAGATAGAGTATGTTCATCAAAATAAGATCAAGTGCAATTTTTCAAGCCAAATTAAAACCTTATAATTCGCCTGGGTATGGAAAGGGTCCTTTTGGCTAAGTGGCAACCACAATTGACCTACAATTGCTTTGTGAAATTTGACATCACATGTTTTAGTGACTATTTTTAAGTGTAGGATTTTCATATGAAAGAGGGTACAACCATGTCATTCATGATGGATCTTTGGCCATGCACAACCTCTCCTAAGGCAAAAATGGTTTCCATTCTATGTCTCCTCTTGTTGCTCTTGGGGGCTCCTTCTGTAAAGTGCCATGAGACAATACTTTTGTAAAAGATGCTGTATAAATAAAATGGAATTGAATAAAACAGAATGCTAATGTTAGAAAGTAACTAGCAAGGCTTTCTTAGCACTTTCTTTTAGCACTACATTTAAATTACAATATGAGTATGTATAAGGCTCAATAGATGCATTTTTGTAAAAGCTAGTGACCTGACTCACTAAAATAATTATAGTATGCCCTTTTCCCAAAATGAATTTTGGGTTTTTGGCCACCTTATTAGAATAAAGAAATTGGCTTTCAAATGGACAGCTCTGGGCATTGGTTTAGGACAGACACTGCTCTACCAATTGTATTATGCTATTGTTCCAGGTGACAATCAATACCTTGGCAGATTTTTTTAAGCCAACAAAAGGAGTTGACTTGGAAGTCATTACCTCTGCAACACTCCTGAAACTGGAAGAGATAAAAGAGAAAACTGCAGCTGGTAAAGCACACATGCACACACACACACACACACACACACACACACACATTTAAGAATTCTCTTGATGTCTTCAAAGAGCATTGATGACAATTAGGCCGTGGGCCAGAAAGGGTAATTCCGGTGATGCATTTACATTTATGCATTTAGCAGATGCTTTTATCTGAAGCAGCTTGCATTTGTTAACTATCAATTAGTTCAGGGCCAGTCTCCCCTAAAGCATCTTGGGGTTAAGTGTTCAAGAGCACAATAATGATGGCCAGGGTCGATACCCACAATTTAAGGGATACTAGCTTACTAGGTTCCTACCACTGCCACCACCCCACATTTTGGGCTTATGCCCATAAAACAAGGTTAAACAGTGTAAATTGTATGTGTTGGTATGTGTCTGAATGTTGTCTTCTGGTCTCTATAGGTCTGTCTCACATCATACAGACACGAAAAGTTCTAGACCTGAGAATCAACTTAAAGCCCTCATATTTTCTGTTGCCATTCTCGGGCTTCAATGATGCTGAATCTGACTTGATGATTCTTGACTTTGGTAGTTTGCAGGTGAGAAAAGGGAAACATACACCCATAATGATCTCATCGACAGCTAAAATTTGGTAACAATTTAAAGATGTGTGTTCTATGAATTTCTGTATTTGCTAATATTATGGGGCACAATGTAATTGATGTTAATTTTCCAGTTTGTTATATTTCTGCATCTGTAGTTAACAAGTGTTGATCAGGCATCTCAACAGCTGTTATCCAGCTCATCTCTTGAAGAGGTGATGGATCAAGCTTATGAGAGATACTCACTAGAACTGCACAATGTCCAGTTATTATTCTGCAGAGCAGGTATGTACCAGCTCCACCGAAAGTCCGACACAAGTTGTTTTATTGATCCTCTTTTGTTTTTAATATAGCCCAGCAGGGGTGTATCAGTGTTGAACCCTCCAACTAACCCTTTCAATATCAGGCAAGGACATACTCGTGTCACTGTAACATCAGTAGGTGATGACAAAGATTCAACCCACATATGGAGGTGGTTTCAATTGAGATTTCAGTTTGATTTGTCTCAGTCTGAACAGTCAAACCACTTGAATAGGATTTCAATCTACTTTTTCCACAGAGCTGCCAACGTCTACACATTTGGCATAACAGCTATGCATTTTGACATTGAAATATGCTGATGCGCACTGTTGCTTAAAAGTATGCATATCTGGTGATTTGCTTAATATAAAATTAACTAGGGTTCAGTTTCCCAATAATGGATACTCTTAAATGGCTAAGAAGACATGTCTTACCAGAGTTGTTTATTTTTCAGTGGGTGTTATGTGAACTATCTCTTCAGAGTCTTAGTATAAGGCCCAGTCCCATTTCTGCTCCCTTAACACTAGCACTTGATTTCGAGCACCCTCCAAAAAAAGATACCCTTTCACGATGGAGTGAAAAGTACTAGGGGTAGAAATATACCTACAAAGTGGGAAACCACTTCATGCAAATTTGCCTAGTCGATGTCACCTATGTGACAAGGTGGGCTACGGATAATAGATTTCACTCTGTTAGAAAATACCAGCTCATGTCCACAAGATTAGGCTATTATTCAGATTTCTCTGCATTTCTCGTAATTGCCACATCCTGAATTATATAAATCAGACTGTAGGCAGATTGCCTACCAATTTGGTGGCCTCTCGATACACTCTCTTAATGTCTATATTGAGCGATTTTCTAACGTTCATGTTTTGACTTCACAGAATTTTTTTGCATGTGCATATTCCGACACATTTTGAAATTTACATGTTTAATTGTGACGATGGACGCTGTATTCATTTTATCCCAAATTTTATCCCCAACATCTTTCTGTGGACTCTCACTGTGTAAATTCACGAAGTAACCTGGATAATTATCCCTGCACTTCGTTTGAAGTCTGCACCTGAGCTTGCCCCCAGTTTAAGGGGTGGTTTGAAGGGTTAAAAAGCACAGGACAGTCTGTGTTTGTTTGCCACAGTCCGGCAAAGTCAGAAGAGTTTATATTAAGACATTAATATTGAGACATATATAAAGACACTTAATATTGAGACATATTAAGTTTTAGAATGTCCATGCAGTGTGGACAAATTTACAACGACTCCAACAATCTGAGCCCTTGTTGGCTTGACAGCTAGGTTCTGCTCGCATGCAGAACATCCGTGAGCGGACACTCATTTCACTCACTCTTTCATCAGCCTTCATCACTCACTCCTTCATCATATTATCATATTATCATATTATCTGACTCACGAGTCAACAACTACATGGAAAAAGAAAACTTACTAGCCAATTTGGCTGATGAATAAATCATTAGGCTATTTCCTGCAGCGGAGGTTAATTAGGCCAGAGCGCACTTGAGCTCAGCCCCACTTCCTGACGGGTCCCACGGGTCGGCGATTTTCAATTGCTCTCCAGAGCAATTTTTTCCGAGCTCGTTTTTTGACTCCTGTGATTCCTGCCTAGCCTGAGTCAGTATTTTGTAATGAGTGAAATAGCACCCCTCCGATGTAGCCTAATAGGCTATGTAGTGAAACACAGTATTACACATTCCTGTCATGTCCAAGTGGCAAAACAGTTTTACCGAACTCCCGTCTCATCAACAGCTTAAAATTAAGTTAGATGGCAGATCAATGTGAGAGAGGGGCAAAGGGGGTTTTTAGGAGTTTTAAGGAAGAGAATTAAGTTTGTACCGAGCAGCGCTATAGGCCAACTCCAAAGGCTGCAACAGACCTACGTCTGTGAGTTTATGCCCAACTCTCAGGAAACAGTGAAAATTAATCAGATACAATGTTGTCTTGATACTTTATATTAAACGCTGCCCAACTACCTGTACATGTCCTGACAATTGTTATAGGTATGTTATCAAGATTCTGCAGAAGTTATTTCTGAGTATCAAATACTGCACATACACATAAAGATATGTTATGAACAGAAACGTGGTGTGCCGACTCGAAACAGAATTTATGTCCACCATAAACATTATTCATTTTCCTACAAAATAAGGAGCCTTAACCTTGTTATGTTGTGGAATTTTGTATGCTTAATGCCATAGTGGTCTGTGGGAGAAAACAAAATCTATCTTACCTCTTGCAGAATTTCTCCACGCCATGCCACTGCAAGACACCTAATGTTAAGCAAAAAGAAGAGAATACCAGAGACAGGATTTGCCATTTTTAATCTTTATTTTACGAAATAACTATATTTCGTTTTGGCATAACTTAATGTAGCATGTTTACACAAACTAAAATACAATTAATTAAGATGATAGCGAGGCAGCTGCTGCGGCAGAGGTGGTGGTCACGGATGCTCTTGAAAAGAAACGCTTTGAGGGTTCTTACCGCAGGGTGTTTAACTAAGCCGTAGGCCAGGCTCTGGCCCGCCATCTTACATTATCGGGTTCTGCAAATTTAAGGCTAACCTGATAACCATAATAAACTCCCAATAATGTAACATTATATGACATTATCGGTATGGCGACACTTTATTACATTATTGGGAGGTTTTTGCATTGTCAGGTTTTCTTATATATTTTTGGGACCTATGAGGGGATTTTTATTACATTATTAGGAAATTATTACATTTTCTACTGGGCTTTCATCAGAAATGTTGATGAATGAGCTTTTATGTAACAATTTGTTTTCAGCTACAGTCAGCCTGTGAATCAATGTGCAACTGCCTAACTTGTAGCCATGTAGCATTGTGAACATGACGACCCATTTCCTTGGTTACTTCTGCAATGTGTGTCAAACTTTTGCATCTGAAAAATGTGAGATTTGATCGGAATATTATAATATTCCGTATTACAAACTGCTTAGCATCACTGATGGCCAAAGCAATAGATAGGATTAGGGTTCAGGAGAAAATTACTCTGGGAACAATCTGGTAGTGTCAAAGGGTTGTTGTAGCATACGCAAAAAGGGCCTTTGCTTTAGCAGTGAGGCAAGCACATCTTTTGAAGGAGACTTCGAACAACAGCACTATTGATTGATTCACACAGGATTCACCATTCAGTTAATATTAGCTGCCAGTTCACTGCCGATGGTCTATGTTGTTCCAAATTCTTTCATTCTCCTATCTATCGAGAGCACTTGGCAAGTTTGTACAACAGGGCTATGGCAATGATGCCAAACTGTAGCTTTAAATTTAATTCATAACCAGAACATTCTTAAGTCTAAACGAAGCTGTCATGTTTTTTAGTTCAGATTAGCATGTAATGTGTTGTTGTGATAATGAAACTGCAAATATGTGTATTTTTAATCATTGTTTTTATTCAAATATCTCAAATTGTTTTGGATATTGTGCCATTCATAAAAGAGTAAGATTATATTCTGGCAAAATGTGAGAAACTGTGGTTTATTCAATATATATAGGCAAAAACTGGAAGGCTGCCCATCAGCAAGGTACCTCCCCCCAGCACATATTGCAACCAATGGATTTTACCCTCCAGTTCAGCAAGTGTATGGTGGACCAAGATACCAGGATGCCAAGGTCCAGCATTTTACATTTTACATTGTTATCATGATTCTCCCTTTTGTAAAATGCTTCACATAACACTGTGGTTCCCACACATTGGCTGGTCAGTGGTGACCCTCCATAGTAGAATGGAAGACATTTTTCAGCCATACAGATGCATATCTGTGCATATCATCAGTTCTGTTTTAGTCAGGGTTCAAATTATAATTTTGTGTCAAGTTGTGCAAGTAGTCTAAATATATAATTGAATTGAACTGATGTCTTAATCGATGACTGGACAAATGGCACTCGGTGAAATTTCTTGATGGGGGACCATTCAAGTCGATGAACAACAAGGCAATGAGGCCTTCATCATGTTGTCTGTTGCTATTTGTACATGTCATTGCAAACTGTTATGCCTTTTTTAATTTTGGATTCTGTTTTACCACCAACTTTTTTCATGGCAGCGAGCACCTCAATAGTTTGGTGAATATATCTGTTGACATCCACTAGAAATGTTTCCCTTCTCTATAGTCTCAGGGAAAGCCCTCACAGTTCACGCTGCACATCTTTTATTACTGCCAAGTAGGAGAGGAAACCAGTGGATGTCCGATGCTTGAGTAGGCCAGCATAATTGGTCCTCTCTACACCAGTACACAAGTGACGTGCCAAAACAGGAAAATCCTTCAGCACAGCTTTAACAGTCCAGAAACTGCTGGACACCCAACAAATGATTGCACCCTACTGCAATTTTTTAAAGAGTGAGCAACAGCTGATGCTCATCTGTATGCAGGGCAACACAGCCTGCAGTTTAGGAAGGTCTTGTTTAAGTCTCTCAATGAGTCCTGTCTGTCTCCCGATAAGGGCAGCAGCTCTATCTGTGGCTATACTAATGAAGTTCCTTTGAGAAATTCTGCATCCATCCCAGCCCTATGAAGACTTTTTCAAAAAACTTAATTTCACCTGTAACATCACACCTCATGTAGATAATCATATACAGGCGTCCATGAACCCTACTTTCATTCAACACTAGGATTTTACTTGAATCAAGTGTCAAAATATGGGAAATAAGTTTCTTTTTTCATTTCATCTGCTGTGTTCAACAATAACAGCACAAAGGTCATCAGATTGGTCTGCAGGGCCCACTTTCACACCATTGAGCTCATTAACCTGTTAAGGAGTACTGTCACAAATATGAGATGAGCTGTGGCTGGAGTACCCAGGGAGTACCATCACAAATACTTGACTAGAACATTGCCATTTAAGAGTTTGCCAGCAATGCGACGGAATGTGATTGAATTCTGTTTGTTGTATCATATCTCCTAGTAACACACGATAGGACAATGGCAGCCTAACGTGACGCCTAATCACATTGTGTAAGAAAATGAATAAAAGGGTAAACTTAAAAGAAAGAGTTAATTTGGATGTCCCAATGTTTTGTTTATATGGGCTTATGATTTGCTTATAACAGAGGAAAGATATGCAAGACAAGCGCATGTCAACTGACAATTTGTCTTTGTCACTGTTGAAAGGAATTGGGCTGCTCTGCAACTCATGAGACAGGACTAGGCCATTCCACATACATACATACATAAATAATTAAATATAGCCTAATGGCAGCCTAATGAAATAAACTTTACATATTTGATCTTCTGATTGGGCTACGAAGCAAGTTTCTAACACTTGGTCATTTATTTCAACAACATAATCAACGTGATCTTGGGTATTATTTAATAGTTACTTGCACATCACTTGATTTATTTACAGCAGGATGCATGCTGGAGACAGCATGGTCAGTAGCCCATTGGAGGCCAAAAGAAATGGAATACCTGACTAAAGTCAACTGTCTGGGTAATCAGAATAAATTTTTAGCACATTACATTTGCAGTTGGAGCTGGAGTAGTCATCCAGGCTCAAAAGGAGGAAGTGACGCCACACATGCCCCCGTGTCGTGGACTTCCAATCCACAAACTCAGAGCAGCACTCCGACTCCGAGTTCATTCAATTCAAACCAAGCAGTTTCTAACTTAACGTGTCAACTTAGCTGTTTTCTGTTAGCTGTAAATGTAGGCAACGCAATGCTCCCTTCATGACAGTAAAGATACTTTAGAACTTTAGGTTAATCAACCATCCAAACCAATTGGCAAATAGAATGGATACAACTTGGTTTTTGTTGTGTTTTTAGCAGACGTGACGTCAATCTAACCTCCAAACCTGGGTTGCCAAGACAAATGGAATGCACTGTTACTTTACTTTGTTGAAATTGATGGATTACATGAGGGTATGTACAGTTTGATTGGGCTTGTTGATATAGGCTGTGCCTGGGCACAATCTACTGCATAGACTAGCTGCCACATTGTGCACGGAACAGATTTGCACCTCTAAGATATAGGTGCCTTTTCTCTCTCTTTAAGTAATTCAAAATGAAATGTCTTTGCTGTTTGTTTGGACTGTGAAACACAATAAGATGACAACTTGAAGACGGCATAACTTTCACAAGGTTTTCACATCATTCATTTGTCAGATAACCGTGAGGCCTATGAGGTGGACCTGAGATGTCTCACAATATTGCTTCTGATTAAATAATGTGTCAATTTGAAGTATTGAGATTACATTAGTCTAAAGTAACCTCCCCAACAATATTTTGCTTTGTTAATAGGCCTATTTGCTTTGGATAAACAGTGTACCCACTATAACATTCAGTGTACCCACTATAACGTCTTTTTTTAAGTTCTGCTATTTCAATTGCTCGTCTGTGAGCAAGAATGTTACGATGTAGGTAGAACGTTCTGCAACTGCTTTTTAACAGGGCTACATTCAGTCCACAGTAATGTCCACAGTACTACAATACTAACATAAAAAGATAAAAACAAAATAAGAGAAAGAATTGTTAGGAATCAGTGAGATAAGCCTTCAAGCCTTTCAATTTGTTAAATTACAAATAGCAAGGCTCCCAGGATAGAGCCCTGGGGGACACAATGGAGGAGAGGTGATCTAAGGTATCTAAAGCCTCCAATGGACACAAACCTTTCTCTCATAATGAGGTAAGATTTGAACTAGGCAAGGGGAGATCCAGTGATGCAAAGCAGAGTTTCTAGGCAGCTTAATAAAAGATTGTGACATACAGTGTCAAAGGCTGCTGTAAGGTCAAGGAGAGTAAGTATACTGACATGGCCAGTGTCAGCAGCTAACAGCAAGTCATTCACAACCTTGACCAGGGCTGTCTCGATACTGTGCATGGCCCTAAACCCAGACTGAAAATTCTCCCACAGATTATATTGTGTTAAATGGTTTTGGAGCTTGTGGCTTTTGCAAGGAAAGGAAGATTGGACGATAATTTGATCATTTTGGCAGGAGAAGGCCAGTGGTGGGCCTGGATTTAGCCACAAGACCAAGGTCATTGACTAGTGAGAAAGCAGAGAAAAATCCAGCTGGTGGTGGGCAAGACAATCAGACAATTCCTTAGCTCAGACAATTCCTTAGCTCAGACAATTCCTTAAACATATAAAAACAGAGGAAACTCTAGGAGGCTGGTAAAGGTAGATCATCAGTGAATTTCAGAGCAAGATATTCAAATTATGAAAAATCTTGCACAGGCACAGATACAACCCTGTAACTTGAGCAATAATATAATTCTTTCTCTTTGCTGATTTATTGTTTTATTTTGCCTTTTTTAATCTAATTATGATTTATTTCATTTTTGTTATTATTATAATATTTATTTATTTATTTAAGTGACTTGACTAATGTTAGCCTGAGGTTGGATATGTCTACTGGTAACGACAACATTTTGCAACAGTTTGCATGTTTGACGTGGTGAATTTTAACATACTCATGAATTTCAACGCACTTGTTGGAGGATTGTATGTCATATTGATCTGAAATTTGGCATACATGATGCCAAGATGTTGCTGATGTTAAATTGCACCCGCTACAGCCAATCAAATTCGATGCCATACAGGTTTTTGAACAAGGCGTGGCCCACGGACTCCATAGCGCCCCCTAATGACATTGAGTTCCGTAGTCGGCATATAGTTTCAGCTACATGCACCAAATTCGATAGATGTATCTCCTCAAGACGAACAACTTTTGTATGCACATTGCATTAGCCACACCCAACAGGAAGTGAGGTAATTGGGATTTTGTGTGTTTGGACACGTGGTGAATTTCAACACACTTGTCAGAGATGTTTTTTCAGATTTAAGTGAAATTTGGTATACATGATGGCAAGATGTTGCTGATATTCAATTGCGAAGGGATTTTTTATATGTTGTAGCCACGCGTAACAGGAAGTGAGGTAACTGGGATTTTGTGCGTTTGGACACGTGTTCAACTTTAATGTACTCCTCGGAGATTGTATGTCATATTTATGTGAAATTTGGCATACATGATATGGCACAGATGTTGCTGATGTTGAATTGTGTCCGCTACAGCCAATCAAATTCGCCAGCGAAGGTACCAAACAGGAAGTGAACCATATCTCAGCAATGCTTTGACATATCGTACCAAACTTGGTATACAGACTCAAGACCCTGTCCTGACCACTCAGAACCAATTACCTCAAACTCTCTAGCGCCCCCACTGGTCATATGGACATACCCAGGACCCTGTTCTAACCATGCTGAATGATGGATTTCAACACTCTAGCGCCCCCTCTGGTGAAAAGTTGGCAACGGTTTGACGTATCGCAACCAAACTTGGTAGGTGGACTCAGGACCCTGTTCTGAACATTCTAAATGATCAATTTCAATGTGCTAGTGGCCCCTCTGGTCAAAAGTCATATCTTGGCACCGGTTTGATGTATCGCAACCACACTTGGTAGGTGGACCCAGGTCCCTGTCCTGAACACTCTTAATGATCAGTTTCAATGCTCTAGTGCCCCCTCTGGTCAAAAGTCTCGGCAACAGTGTGATGTATTGTAACCAAACTTGGTATGGACAGAACCCTGTCCTGAACACTCTGAATAATTGATGTCAGTGCTCTAGCATTCTAATAGTCAACTCATATCTCACCAACGGTTTGATGTTTGGTAACCAAACTTGGTACTTAGGACCATTATTATACATGTTATGGATATATGACATGTGAGTTTGTTGCTGCGTGGTGGAATGTCTGGTTGCGGAACCACACGTGTGAGGGCCCATCCCAATTATTTATTTGAATTTGGATGAAGTTTTATTGTCACACCAACTTTAACATCCAACACGAGTTTTATTTTAACATCAACTGGAATTGCTCCTTAATATTTTGTGTGGTTTTGCATTACAGGTTCAAATTGTTAGGTGAATTGCCATTACTGCATGTAAAAGTCTCTGAACAGAAGATTAAGGGAATGTTCAACCTCCTGAGAAGCATTCCTTTTCCATCCTCGATGGATCCCATGGCATCTCCCAAGAAGGTACTTGCATTCAGGCAGGAGTTATTTTATGAGATATTTGGTATATATCAAGCCTAATGTACTGAGAATCCAAATCTAGAATCTGTGAACAGAATCCCAGAATCTGTAACCAAAAACTCAAATTCTGCTCATAAGAGTACTGTCATGTTTGTCCATTGTAAGTCAACCTTGTCAATTACTGAAGGGATCCTGTCTCCCAGTCTAACTTTTGATGAATGCTACTACTGTTAAATTACAGGATCTAGTAATTAATTTATTACTAACTAAGAGATGGGACCATGCTGGATAAAGCACAGCAGGCAACACCCTGCATGATTTGTCTGTAGATATTGATATTGACTTAGAACAAGGCTCATTTTGTCTAGTATTCTACCTTCATACAACTGTTGAACTAGCTCATGGTCTGTACATATTCCAGTTATTATGACGACTTTCAATTTGTCTTCCTCCTCGTCTTCCTCTTCTATTCAATTTAAATGGAACTTACACTTGACAGTTACACATATACAGATAAGGTGCACAAGCAATGACACACAAGATATAGATAAAGGGGAGAGAAAATAATTCGAAAGAATGGTTTTTCACAAAATGACACAAAACGTAGATGTCCCTCCTGCTTTGAGCTAAGGTTAGCTTTTGGTTTTTTTCTTGAAGTAGACAGATCAAGGTGAGGAACAGGCCAAAAGCCTTCCCCATTCATACAAAAAGGATTTTATTTAAAATATTTCACTTTAAGTAAATTTAATATTGAAGAGAAATGCTGTGGTAGTAATATGGTTTTAAATTGTACATTAATTTGAATTGATATCAATTTTATTTCAGGATTGATTCTTTGGGACATTAAATGTACTGTTTTCTTGGAATGACCCATAGTCACAGCACTGCCCCCCATCTATGCCCATGCACTATTGTTGCATTCCTCACATTTAACCCCCACCACCACCACCCACGCACCCCTCTCCCTAATTGCATTCTACACTATTTACTGTTTCTGTCGCCCCTCCACCCCCACCCCCTTGCATGTGACAATGAAATATCCATGTTTTTTTATTTCATTTATGCAGGTTTTGGCCACACCCCTGTCAAACACAACCAAGATTTTAAACACTTCTACGTTACTGGGACTGGACACAGGTAAATTCACATGAACATATATTTTCTGGAAAGTACAATTTTAATTTTGTCTTCTGAGTTAAACATTTTTTACGATTGGACATGCAATATGGTATGCGGTATTATATCAAACCAAACAGTATACCCAGCATTAAAGACACACAATAAGAATGGATTTCATTTGTCTTTGTATGTAGATGATGATGATGATGGTGATGTTGCCCAAATTGTACCGTTATCATGATCCAAACTATGGACACAATATACCCTTGCCATGTTATAATTGACATGAACATGAAGATCTTAATTTAAGAAGGATATTTAAGAAATGAAACAGCTATGCTGTAAATGAAGTCTTTTGGGATGATTTTGTGCAATTTCAAAATTAATTGAGATTATGTTTCTGATTAATCATGATTAAAAAATAATACTACTGGGCTGACGGTAACGGCTCTTGAGACTTTCTTAGATGAAGCTGATACTGCTGATGCTGGTGATGATTGTGATGTATGTGTGTATTTGTGTGTAGAGTCTGACGAGGATACTAGTGATACTTCTCAGGATGAAGAACTCCAGAAAATGACAAAAGCTGAGCTAACTGACTTGCAGTTCAAGATTGAAGTTAAAGAGGTACTTTTTAATGCAAGAACTTTGTTATGCTTTGTTGTGGCATGTTTGGTTTGTGTAATGCAGTCAAAGAAAAACAAAATCAAACACAAGGCTAAGTACATTCAACCTAGCCACAGCTGGCCTGTATGTATAATCATGCAAGTCTTGTTAGTCCAACATGTGGAATTAAGGCCACCACATTTTACCGACTTACCTCCTGTCTAGGTTGGCTTGTGCTGGCTGGTTGTTGTGTCCTCTGCGTGACTTGCACGATCAAGTAATGATTAAGTTCAATACATAGTAACAAATGAAAAAAAAAATCCTCAGGGGTCTTCAAAAATCATGGTGCTGTAACACAGGAATACTTTTAAGAAGTCCCTCTCTTTAAACAGTCAGCCTCCTTTTGCTTCACTCATGGACCAATAATGGAACACCTGCCAACAGGTGAAATCATCCCCCCTCAGCAGGTCCCACCTGTCAGTCAGTTCTCTGGCCCTAACAATTTTCTAACATGTATGAAATGTACCCCCTTATTCTGATTTTCCAAAGCATTACGCAAGCCACCAATAAGGGGAATTCATATCTCAGGTAGTTATTGGTTGATTGATATAAACCATGTCATGACATAACTCTTTGATGATTCTATAGCAATTTGACAATCTTTGCTAAAACAACAGATCTAATGGTAGCCTAAGATTTTTGTAGTGTCATAACATATAAATTGTATGTAATGTAGAGTTTATTGCATTGTAGGCTAAGATGTGCATATTTAGTGTGACCTAAGCAAAATGTAAATTGCATAAATTATTGTGTATTGACATATCTCTTTGTCTGTGTATTCTGTGTTTTAGGTCTTGCTGCAGCTGACACGAGATGACGTCAGTGAACAGTGTGTTTTAGCTTGTGTTTGTCAGCTTGGTGCTGATGGTAAACTTAGAAAATATGACATGAACATTACATCATACCTGCGCAAAGTCAGCCTGGATCACTATGAAATTAGAGGTATACCCAACACACACAATAATATGTTTTTGCTTCTTAGCCGATAATGGCATATGGCATACGCATGTAACCGTGGTTCTATGAAGGAGTGGAAGACCGCCAGAGGCAGTCAAAGACTAGTGGAA
The DNA here is from genome assembly GCA_027481765.1 of Tenualosa thibaudeaui. Classification (NCBI taxonomy): domain Eukaryota; kingdom Metazoa; phylum Chordata; class Actinopteri; order Clupeiformes; family Clupeidae; genus Tenualosa; species Tenualosa thibaudeaui. Next base: position 284,044 of record JAIFZK010000174.1, read on the forward strand.
TATCCCATGCGCTCACGCACTGGTCGAGAACGTATAAACTTATGTCATCACGTGACCATGCCACCGCAGACTGCCAGAGGCAGTCAAAGACTAGTGGAGGATATATGCTTACCTGTCAGAGATGGCATATATGACCCAATGGGAACGTCTGTGCTTGGAAAGAGCCACACCACATTTTCTTCCCCCAAAGCAAACAGACAGCTGATCTGAGGCCCACCAGGGCAAAGTGGCAGGGTTAGGCCATAAGGTCACAGAACTGTTTTCAGGGCCCCAACACCGGCACTGAGGACTAACTGACATGAATTTCACTGACCCGTTTAGCAGATGTTATGGCCAACAAAAGGGCTGTCTTATATGATAGCCATTTAATGTCGCATGTGTCCGGTGGTTCAAAGGGAGCCTCACACAGACCATTTAACACAAGGAGCAGATCCCATTGTGGACTTCTCACCCGACTCGGTGGATGGAGATGAAACGCATCTTTAAGAAAGGCTGTAAGCAGCCTGTGTGCCCCTATAGACACTCCTTCAATGAAGTCGTGATGAGCCGAAATAGCGGCTAAGTAAACCTTTATCGTGGCTGGGGGCTGTAGTAAAAAGGCCTATGCTGCCATGCAGTAGTGCTCTCACACAATTCTGTTAAATATGTACAAGTTTGTACTTGTGCTGAATTGGGGAGAGGCGCTTGGAAGTGCTGGAAGGGTCGAAGATGCAGGAGGCCAAGTCTTACAACTGACATTGCTGCAGCTAGAAGCCCTGCAAGGCGAAGCAGTGTCAGGTAAGGCAAGTACCGGCCCCTGCAGACCAGTGCAAGAGTGCCTCTGATGGCACGCTGTCTGGTTGGTGTGAGAGAGGCCAACATCTGTCTGGCGTCCAGGTTCATTCTGATAAACTCTACTGACTGAGAGCTCTTTTCCCAATTGATGGTAAAGCTCAAGGCTGTCACATAGTCAATAGCCGGTGAGTATCCATCGCCACCTGCATTGCAGAGCGGGAAATTAACATCGAGCTAAGGCAACACCAGCAGCCCTTGGCACTGCAAGGGATCCAGGGCAATCTGCACGCATTGTGTGAAGACGTGAGGTGCGAGAGAGAGGCCAAATGGGAGAACACAATATTGATACACTCTCCTGAAGGGCAAACCTGAGGAAGCGCCGATGGTCCGGGGCAACAGGTACATGAAAATACGCATCTTTCAGGTCCACTGATGTGAACCATGTCTGAGGTGTGGCTGCTTGGATGACATCCTTGATGCGCAGCATGCAAAAAGGCAAATGTTGACCCGAGACCGTCAACAACATGGGGCAGTGGTTTTGGCATCCTTGGGGGGGCGCCAACGAAGCGGAGCCCCTGGCCTAAAGGATTGTGGCTCCCGGTGACTGGATGTCTTCGTAAAATCCAATGTGTGTCCCCGGGGACCAGGGAGATGAGGCTGAGCAGGCCGTGGGGGCAGGGTACGGTAAGGGGCAGCCTGGTGGCGAAAGGTGTGGTCCTGAAGCCGTGACTGGGGAGCCTGGGTGGGACGCCTAAAGACTGGGGGCCAATGAGATGATTTCGAGTCTCAGAAACAAGCATGTGGTGCTCAAGGGCCTCTTGAGCCACAGGTCCATAGATCTGACCTGGAAGCAAGGTATAAGCCCTCAAGCTGTTTCAACAGGGCTCTGGCAGTGGGAACTGTGCCAACCATACTTGCCTCCTTTCCTGTACCAAAAGTCCCAGGGCTCACCCACATTCCACCTGTACTCTCCTGTACCAAAGTCCCAGGCTCACCCCAAGAGCCTGAAGAGAGGCACTCATCAATTCATTTTCTGCTGCATCTGCAGTGTATGAAAGGGAAGCATGCATGGCTAACAGCAGATGAGCCAAGGAATTACCAACCCTACCCAGAGATGCTGTAGCACTGTAAGCTTTGCCCAAGAGGTCATCTGTGCGGTGGCATTCCGCATTAGGCCAGCGGATCACCTGAAGCAGGGCTTCATCCAGTGAGATGATAAGAGAGGCTACACAGGGCTCCACAGTGGGCATTCTCCCAAGCCCAACATTGTCAGGCTCCACCATAGCTGCCAGTGCACGAATCACACGGTCAGGTCTGGAAGCCATAGCCATTCACACCCAGACACGAGGGGCAACAATTATGGCCATCCAATACATTCATGGCGGCATGACACTGGACACACCAGACAGACTTCATGACGTGGTAAGTGAGATAAGCTATCAGGTATAGCACCACTGCTGTAATCTTGCAGAAATGTAGGTGTGCCTGCTCAAATTGGAGCAGAGCCGGTCAGACACGGGCGCACAGAGCACAGTAGTCAACGTTACTTACCTATTAATAACACAGATGCTGCCGGGAGAGACGTCTAGCCAAGCGATCGCAAGCTAACCGGTACCACGGTTGCTCAGTGGTTGGCTGCACAGGGCTCAGTAATCCAATTGGCGAATCTTAAGACCAGGTGAGAATGGGAAAGAGAGTCATGCACGCGATATCGGTATTTATACTGTGTTCGCGGTGGCATGGTCATGTGATCACATAAGTTTATACGTTCTCGACCAGTGCGCGAGCGCATGGGATATTCCACTAGTTTTTGACTGCCTGTGGTGGTCTGTAAGGACTGAAATAGAACAACAAGACGTGCAAGTAGCAGTTACGCCTCAAAGTGCATTTACTTCTACTGCCCACATATAACATTTGCTGGAAAGTGGACCTTACTAAACACAACCAAACAACCACATTGATTTTGCTAAATTTCTTAATCTATGACAATAAAACATAGGCAAGGACTATAAATGCAAATGCATTTCTTTTCTTCATTCTACTTTGTCATGAAATCATGATTTGATTCTGATTTAATTTGTGATGATTTATTAACCAGTTCATACATGGGTGCATTTAATGCATGGGTGAGGTCAATACAGTTTTTTTTTACTTTACAAACTTAACTTAACAAACTGACCTGAGGTTTATACATGACACAGCTTATAGTTGGTAAACATACAGCGGTGAAACTAAGTATTGAACACATCAAAATTTTTCTGCATATTTTTCAAAACATTTTGACCAGATATTGGTATTAGCAAGAAATCCACACATGTAAAGAAAGCCCCAAAATAATGTTGTAATGTGTAAAATAAGTTTTCCCAACTTACTCCATGGCTTTGAAAACAATGGTTTTTAATGGACATGGCTGAAATCCCAAAATTTCACTGTTAACCTTCAAATTCACATTCAGCAAGTTGGTTTCGTCTTCATTTTACATTTCTTTTCCATGTCCTCTGTCTGACTTGCACAGTAGACAGAGTAATAATTCAGTTCAGTACCTCACCCGACAACCGCTTCGCTCCTCTAAGGAACGTTTTCTAGCACGGCCAACACCTCGTGCAGGTCAATCCAGACTCTTCTCATGTCTGGTTCTGCGCTGGTGGAATGAACTCCCAAATGCTACCAGATCAACTGATACCCTCTCCACCTTCAAGAAACTCGTGAAGACCCAGCTCTTCCAAGAATATCTCCTTTGAGAATGCACTTAACAATTTCGTTTCTCTGCACTATTGCACTTTCAACTTAAAATGGTGCAGTTTCTATGTTAGCAATATGCACCCCTTGTTTGTTCTTTCATTGTGTCGTAGCTTGAATGTTATCCTCTTTTGTAAGTCGCTTTGGATGAAAGCGTCTGCTAAATGCCTAAATGTAAATGTAAATGTAACAAATGAAAAAAATCCTCAGGGGTCTTCAACAACTATGGTGCTGTAACACAGACAAACATTTCATTTTCACAATTTAGTGACATCCTGCATATGTCACTGCATATAGGTTGTGGACCAGAATACACCTCCTCCTACCCCCATCAATAAATTTTTTTTGAGATGTATAGCTATACTGAATCTCACTTGATTGCTTTAATGCAAATGCTCATTTATTTGCTCTACCACCAGATCACTGTTGTGCGATTTGCTCCAGAGCCATGTATAGACTACATCTCTGATGTGCTCAATGATTTCACACCTCCAATAATGTATGATTACGGTCGTTTTTTAATTATTATTATTTCTAAATATTACGAGACCCCTGATTGGTTGAGGCCCCCGGCTGAAGCCCGGGCAAGCTTGTGCGTTAAAGTGCCTCTGGGCATGGTGGCTACTGACTATCCCTGCAGTGGTGATGAGTCGCCATGCACCATACCTGCTATAGCCCAGTGTTGCCACAGACCTCTCGTGTCATTCTTAACATGCACATCTTGGGATCTTATACACATATGACACATACGATCTCTGAAGTATGAATCACCTAGACTGGCCTAACCCATCACGATCACATCTCTGCTGAGTGTCATCCCCGTCTTTCACTGGTTGACTTCCCTGTCACTAACTCCTCCTTAGTGGATTGCGACCAGGAGGCCCATGCCAGGACCAGCTCCCCTTTCTAGATGCCCTGCGATTGAACCCTTCTCATGATGACACTTGTCAAAATAGATTCCACCATGATCCCATGATCGATCTCACGCAGTCTAGCCAGCACTTTAGACAACCTACCATATAATGTTGTGGGACAATATTTTGGAATTATGATGCTCAGCCAAAAGCATGGAAAAATTGTTGTCTATCACTTATGGAAACTGCTGACTGTACTTTTCCTGTGTGTCCCCTGACATTTGGGATGGCCCGTTGAGCCATAGATCTGGCCAAGGTTTCTTCCTCAAATAACGACCGCAAAGACCGCAAGTCCTTGTTAAATTTTGTAAAGCGCCACGAGACAATTCTATTGTAAATAGTGCTGTATAGATATAATATAATTTAACTGAGTTGAATCCCACCTGATTTGCTGTACATCTATCCCAATGGCCTTGATTTACAATTTACTTTCAAATCCATGTCAAGTTATATATTTATGAAATATTGGACCCATATTGGACAAAACTATTTACCTCCTGTCCTAAACATAGCCTGTTATTATTAATAATAGTCATTCATGCAGCCAGACTGTGCGACATATCAATAAATAATTTGTTTTTTAAAAGTGCAACATAGAGCTGCATGTCTTAGGGCCATCTCTGGGATAGAAATGTTGTAAATACACAAAAAGCACAGATTCATTCTTAAGCTGATATTGAACAGTTTCAGAAATCACACGTGAGCATTGTTGTAAGATGATTCCTGCACTCAAGCTTACACTGGTTTCTGTGTTTGTTTGATAAATGAGAGTTAATATGTTCATCCATTCTCTGCTATTTCAAGACGGGGAGAGTGTTCATCACCAAACTCCTGGTATTTGTGCGCTTAATTACACAGAACGTTGCTTTGGTTCTGATTTCTTTACATATGTGGATTTCTTGGGTTAAGACCAATGTCAAATGCCAGTACCAATTAACAAAATGTGAAATTAAGCAAAAGTTTGGGATTGGTGGTTTGATGGATTTACAGGAGCAGGGAATGAAGAGAAGTTAAGGAGTGATTTATTTTCTTCTAATAGTATGTAGCACAGTGCAGCGGCCATGGTATGTCAGATTATGTATTTGTAATACTGTAATATCCCCCACAAGCATACCGTATTGAAACACTGTGTTCCTTTTCAGACTCCCTAAATCAGCCGCTGCATTTGATCCGTTCATCTGATGCCCACGACAATGATCTGTTGAAAGTAGTCTATGTCAAAGTAAGCCAAGTGATGCACACACTAACACACATGAATACACGTGAAAAAAAATTATATCCATGTGCTGTTCCTTTGTGCTTTGTGACCTGCAGGCTGATCCCAGTGGACCACATTTTCTGAATATGTTTGAAAATACTGAACAAACAATTAAGGTATGTCATGTGAATTTGTGAAGTATTTAGATGATTCAGCTGTGATCTGAAGTGGCTATCTTCGCTATCTTCAATGAAATGCTCACCCATTGCAGCACACTACATATCTTTGTGTAATATAGTCCATGGTGGTTAGGTGGTATCTCACCATATATATATATATATGAAACCACCACTATACCACCTAACCACCATGGACTATGTTACTATATATATATATATATCAATCATCAGTTCTCACCATCTCACCATATATATATATGTGCATTAGGTTTGCTGATGACACCACTAGCCTGATTACCAACAATGATGCATTGATGCTAATCAGGCCCATGACCACTGTGTCATCCACAGTTGATGATGGAGGTGTAACTACTGTTGACTTTGCAGTCATGTCTGTACATGTTGTACAGCAGAGGGCTCAAAACTCAGCCTTGGGGGGCACCAGTGTTGATGGTTAATGTCTCAGATGTCAGACCGCCCACTCTAACCACTTCCAGATTGCATGTAACTTTAGTTGGGCTGAGAACGGTCCAAGGAGACCATAACAATGCTATATGCAACCTATTCAAAAAGCCCTAGAGTAAAGCACATTGCTTTTCCACTTATGATAATGACCAGTGCTCTGATTCGCTGATGTAGCATGTCAGTATTGCAAGCCAGTCAAGTGAATAGGCGATTTAAATTACTTCACCACTGTCAGAAAAGCAAGGAAAAAGAACTAGAAGTGTTATTAATTTTAAATTTCAGAAGAAATGAAGGAAAGCTTTTTGGGTCTGGCACCTTCTGTGTGCCAGCAATCAGTACTCGCATTTTGTTCTGTGAAGTTGATGCATTCATCCGCATATAATTTGCAGAGGTCAATGTTGTGTGCAACAGGTGACACAGCTATGTTTGATTCTACCAGTGTGACCCAGAATAACAGAAACCGCATGGATGAACACTCTGATTTTAAATGTGGAGTCTGAATGAACACTAATGTTTTCCATATCAGCCATCAGACAGTTGATAACATAGCAGATGTTCTCTTCACCAATGGATTGGTGGATAATGTAGAGCAATTTTACCACAGCTACCAAACATAGTTGGTGCTGTCAAAAAATGAAATTGTAAGTTTTTCAATATTTCTAAATATACATCTTACCTGTGTGTACATGTATTTTTGTATTTAGGTTGAGTTTTCCTCTCTGGATTTTCTCCTCCACACCAGAGCATTGTTGTCTTCCATAAATTATTTAAATTCTGCCTTGCCTGAAGAGCTGAAAGCAAGCAGAGATGGTCAAGAGAGAAGCCACCATCATAAAGAAATGGAAAAGACAGGTAATAGCTGTACAACAGAACCACCTAAATTATGTGACATCATGCATTCTGTTATGTGCACTGCATATTTATGGGAACTTGAGTATAATGAATAAGAAGGGTCATACTAAAATCACTTTTTGATGCATTAGCTTGGGCTCACACTAAGGGAAATTTGGGAAAAAAACCAGTTAAGTAATGGTTAACACATCAGCCACATCTGCCACCCTTGATCTTGTTGGTTTAATTGATTTAGTATATATATAGTAACTCCCAAGAGGTATAACACATTTATAATTGATTTATATTTAGATTTATAATTATAAATTTATAATTTAGTCATTAGCTTTCCTATGTAAGGACATAGCTGGCGCTTCCATGTTTATCATAACCAGCGGTCTCCATGTTAATGTAAAGGCACTGCTGACGGCCTCCTTGTTTCTTACACTGCAGGCTGCTCTTGTGACTGCCAGCCCAATCCCACCTTGCCCCTTTACTTACTTATTTCCATACCGTTCACACTTGTCATCTTATTCTTATTCTAATTTTCCATGACTTATGGAAAAGTGACTTATATGTATTTTTCATGTAGCAGCTTCCAAAGACTATGCGTGGTAGGTAACTTTAACTAACGAGATCGCCAATATCATATCACATGCCAAAATGAAAATTTATTTTGAAATCTGGCTGCCATATTGATTATCAATGGCTCAATATCTAATTATTTTTAATCACTGATTTTGATTATAACTGTCCCAAATTTTATGCTTTTGTCAAAAAGTGCACAATTCTTTGTCCAAGCCACCCCACTTTAGGTTAAGACTAATAAATTAATTAACCATAATTCAATTTACCATGGCTCTGTTACTAAACAGTTACGGTTTGTCTGCTATATGCAAGATTATGCTGCAGAAAACAGACCGTAAGTGGCCTGAACTGAAATAAAAAAATACTTCTTTACCACTCTCTCCTATGTTGCATGGTGGCCCATCCTGTGGTGCAGGCCATCAAAGACCTGACTACTAAAGCAGTGGGTGGTACAAAATGTCTACTGAGCTGAAGATACAGCTAAAGTGAAAATGCAGATCTTACCAAACTATATTTTGGATTTGAGCACTGATTTGTATCTACTTATTTACATGCATTTTTAGCTTTTGCCATACCTAGTCTGCATTGGGCGGCATGGGTATATAGCTGTGCCACCAAATTCAAATTACTGTATACTGTGTTTACTCAGATATGGAAAAACACATGTGAGAAAAACTAAGAAACCTATCATTAGTAGTTCCTGAGTAATCCAGTGTCAAAATCACATCAAATTTCTGCATTGTCTCCAACCTCCCATTAATTATTTGCTTTCCATATCAGAAGCTGTTCCCAGACCTTGTTTGTGCCCTGGCTATGTGTGCTCCTGTTTGGCTGATTATTCAGCTGGAGCATCATCATGTTTATTATATTACAGATTACAAACAAAGTATGAAAAGATGTTTCTACTGATGTGCCTCCTATAGTAAAATATCTGCACACATATTTTAAAATAATAAGACACAAAATATTTTTCCTTGATAATAAATGCAAGTACCAAAATGCAAGTACCAAAACATCAATGCCAGATATAGGATAGGCTGTCCTAAAAAAATGCATGTGGGGATGGCCTGAAATTAGAGCTTAAATCAGAATCAGTTTTATTGGCCAGGTATTACTTACATACACTAGGAATTTGACTTCAGTAGATTTTAACTCTCTAAACATTCAACATATAGACATGTAGTAAACATGTAGTAGACAAATAGTAAATTATAAACACATACTGTACAATAGAGACCACAATATACATATAGACACATATCTACATAGTACATAAAATAAGACATAATATTCAAAGTACACATGTAATAGGATGTAAGTGCAAATGTAGTGTGCAAGATGCATACTGGAATGACAAAGTATGTGATGTTTAAGTATTGTGTGCAGAGTAAATGTAGTGAAATTAGCCTCAAATTAGCCTCAGGTTCAAAGAGTTGATGTCATGTTAAATATGAAAAAATAATATCTCAGTTTTTTCTCTTTCATCAGATGTGAAAGGATCCAGAAATGCAGATGTTTTGGCAATTAAGGTGGTTGCTGTCCTAGGATCCTTTGGAATCAGGGTGTGTGATGACCAAATTGATATAGCCAGTATCAAGATACGAGGTACAGTATGATCTGTTTGTGTAGAGTGTATACTGCAAGTGTATGTCTTCTAAGGCTGAGCATTTTTCATTTTGCTAAGTTCCTACTCAGGCTGTATGAGTAAATCACAAGCTAAAACTCATCATTTATGTTCTCACAGGTTAGATGTACCACATGTTGTAGTCCAGAAGTGTCATCAAGTTACAAAAACATAAGCATTTTTGATCATTTTGAGCATTTTTAAAAATCTTTTTATTACTCAAATTCAGACATCATTCAAACAGAAAGGAGTAAAAGTGAAAAGTTCCAGCTAATGCTCTCAAGTTGTCTACAATGGGCAATAACAACAAGCATGGATTTTCATGTCTAATTGAATTGGCACTATAAATAACTTTTGTTTGTGCCTTTCAAATAAGAGAGCTTACCACCTCGAAATGTACAGATTCAAATGTAAACCATTACCACTTCCTGGTTAGAGAACCAGGTATTAAGAATCTAATGCCTCAATCAAAGTGAAATCATATGCATCTGAACTTATCAGATAGTCTCCTGTTCTACTGATGTAACCTAAAAATTACTATCATCTTCTTATCAATGTTTTTGAGATTCTGAGATTCACAGTTCCATATGGTGTACCTCATATGTCTATAATAGGCAACATTATAGGTCCATGCGTTGATACTTAAAACCTTCTTTACTCTAATGAATTTATAAGAGAATTAATAAAGAATAGTAGTGATAAGCAGGATCAACAATGGCATCAGTATTGATAAAATCCTATCAATTCCCAGCCCCATTTCTGATACTTAAGAATAAGCTAGAGTGAAAATGAACAATAGTTATTAGGTACTTAAGGTCATGGGACCAAAGGCCATGGTCACAAGAGGTCAGTCATGTTATGGTGTTCTCTCTCAGTCTCTCATCTCTATACTTTTTTTTTTTTCAAATCTGTGACATCCTCTAAGGGGATGGATGAAACAGAGAAACTACCTATAAACCTTTTAGTGACAGAGTAACTTTTGCACAATGACATATGCACTCTCACTGTTGAACAATACGCCCAATAACTTTAGAAGCATATTAGTATTTTATTATTTTGTTAGTTGTATTTTGTTTATTTTATTATGCAACCTCTATAGCTAAATGCAGTTAAGCCCTCAAAATTGATATAATAATTTATATCATAGTGACATTTTTATTAGTGACTGTGACATTACAGATTTTCTATAAACTCTGAAGTTTACAGTGAGATGATCAGCTTCATCAAGAGGATTAGCTTGATGACACCTGAATGAACACAGAAAAAAAAACTTTGTCAATGTGCTTATTTGAGTTATCGTGAGACGTTTATTATAGCATATTTTAGCATATAGCAGTTTAGCATATTTTCTTTGAATAGTGAATTTTAACCTGAAACAATTGAAATGGGAGGTTTAGGAATTTCACGTAGCTTGTAGCTTCACCCCAAAAAAGTCACTGGCTACTTGCCTACACATTACAAAGAGCATATTATATCCTATTGCAGCCTATTACAAAGAGGCCCATTATAAAACAAGTTTAGTCATATGATGCCACAACAAATTTTAAACACCAACAGATGATGCTTTGTGCTTGATAATCTATAGAAATATTGATTATATGAGTTGTGAGATTGAGATTGTTGAATATATGAGTTGTATCATCTGTTTAGAAATTTTAGTTTTTAGTCCTTGTAGTTTCAGACCTTGTATATTCTCAGTGCCACAAGACAACGCTATTGTAAAAGGTGCTGTATAAATAAAATGTTATTTTATTTCCTATGCATGTTATTTTATTTCCTAGTATCTCTATAGCCATAATAAAACCATAAGGTGACAGAGCTTACCATAAGGTGACTCTCCTTGCAAAGAATGAAAGAGCCTTGCACTTTAGAGAGTGAAAAAGATTATGATAAACATCCTTCATCCAGGGTTAGCACGTCATTTGTTTTGATATTCTGTTCCTTTAGTTTGTGTTGTTTTGTGGACCCATCTTTATTGCATAGCCTCTGAAGACACATTTGAATACAAAGTATAAGTGGGTTGGCTGATTCAATATTATCTGAAAAGAAATCTGTGATGAATCTGAGATGAAGTCTTTCTGAAAAAAATCTGATCATTCAAAACTTTTGGCATTATATTTCCAGTAAGCAGCACCTCTTTGATATTCCATCAGTTGTAAATGCAGAAAAATAACCTGATGATCTGATCATATTCTATCCTCTAACATGTTTTAGAAATCAAAGAAAAGAGAATAAGGAAATAATGAATTCTACTAGCTTGGTTTTGCCTGTACCATGTAAATCTTTGTAGAATAGGATGTTTTACTCTCCATATTTCAACCATTTACTTCTTTTCCATTATCCATCCTTTTGCTTAATGTGCTTGTTGGTGATAATTGGTGTTGCAGCCTTTGCGGTCTCTGTTGCAGTTTTGAGCAACATTTCTCTCCCATTACATCTCCACCCATTACATAGTAATCACTGTGGTATTTTCCACTAATAGTTTTATTAATGTCGTCAAAGAAGATTGGATCATTGATGTTTGGTCCATAAAGATTGATCAAAATTTTTTATCTTCAACAATTATTTATAAAATGATCCATCAACCTTTTGAATGTGTTTCCATGTTCTGTGTAGTTATATCCAGGTTTCTTTCTAGTAGAATCATAACACCTGCTTTTTTTTAACCATGAGAAAACAAAATCTAACCAACCCATTCTTCCAGTGTGTTTCATCAGCAGGTACTGAATGTCTCTTGTAAGCAGATAATGAAATATATATATTTTTTCTTTTGGCCATGTAAATATTTGATTTCTCTTTTCATTCTGAGTTAATCCATTACATTATAGCTTGTAATCTGTATATGTTTAAAACCCATATCTTCTTTTAAAGGGTTATTCCAAAAATGTTATGTAGGAATATTATTATTATATTATTATGTATTGAAGATGTTCATAAAGTTTTATCAGGAACTAGAATAGTGAGGTGCAAGTATTGAGAGACGTGTTGAGAGACAATCATGAGTGATCTGTGAGTGAACTGTAGAGTTGAGTTAGTTATTTAGTTGCTAAGTAGAGATTGTGTTGCTTTGTTAGTGGGATCTCTCCTTCTGCTCTTAGCCTACCTAATCTGAGAATGGTCATTAAACATGCAGACTCTGCCTGTGCCTGTGCATGTCCCGGCATTGCAGTAAATTAATCCAAGTGAAAATGTCATCAACAAAAAAAAATCTCAAAAACAAAAGCAATGTAGCCTAATATTCAGATGTGTCATAAGTAGCAATTTATGTCTGTATCTGCAATAGGAATATCAGGTGGCAGATGAAAGTAAACCAACATGTTGCTCAAATGGCTTAATGCCATCGGATTTCACCAAATTAAATGATTTTTCAGCACCATTAAGGCGGACAGCTCTGCTTAAGGATGTATTAAGTTCACTCAACAAAATTCACTGTTATCAGGAAACACATGGGAGAGCCTAGTGCTAATGTCTGACACTCAACTTCACATTTTCTTCAAAGTGCTGTAACTTACCTAGAAACAAAATTCAAACTGTTTTATAAGCTTTACCCCCATGGGTGTGGCAAAGTTACATGAAGTTTGACTTTTTACTCTAGATGTTAACATGCACGTGATCTTCCCCATGAGGCAAAATAGCCTTTTTTGTAAGGTGGTCATCTGTCACTTGTGTTCCACTGCAATGCCAGTGAATTTGTTCATTACATTACACACAATTATTTTAGAGATTATTTTTCAAGATTTTTTTAGAAATCAAGGCTTTGAACTGGTTCATGGGACGAAAATGAAAACCAGACACCTACATTTACATTTATGCATTTAGCAGATGCTTTTATCCAAAGCGACTTACAACTCGTCAACTATCAAGTGTTCAGGGCCAGTCTCCCCTAGAGCAGCTTAGGGTTAAGTGCCTTGCTCAAGGGCACAATGGTAGCAGCTGGGATTTGAACCCACAACTTTTCAGGCTACTTGCATGCTACCACCGCCCACACCTTTGCAGTTTACATCTAGACTATAAGTAAACAATGATGCAGCTTGTATAAAGCAGAGGCCTAGTGCTTTATTGTTATTGCTGTAGGATAGAGACTAAAGGACAACATGGTAACTACTAATAGCCAATGTGAAACCTATTTTTGCCATGGAACATTATTGACCGGTTCAGGAACAATATTTTTTTTGTTTTAACCGGTTTGGGAACATCAAAACCAGAAATGTTAAAATGCATTATTTCCCATCTCTCATCCCCCCAGGCTGAACCCTATGAAGCCTATGAAGTTTGATTTTAAGTGAGAAGAGTAATTGAAGAAAACCAAAAATCCTATTGTAAAAAATAATTGAGATTTTTTTATGACGCCATATTGCTCATCTCTACTGTACAATTTGTCACTGATGTATAGTTTATCCACACTCAGCCTCACCTTGACTTTTTGTGCCTTGTACTTCATACCCTTAATAATACTTAACTTAATAATTGGATAGAGAACCCGCCCTCTCGCAACAATGTCTTGAGGGAACTGTTCAAACAAGTAATTCGAACCTTTGTCTAATTATCTCCATTTTGGTTATAAAATCCCCCTATAAGCTACAACGATGGTGCAATGTCCACAATTACCATTGACAGGCCATTCAAGCAGGTAGAATAACTGTGACAATTGACAGAGGTAGGCTAATCATACCCCAACAAATAGAAAAAACAGGTAAAAACACTGCTGACGACATTTCATAACAAACTCACTGCTATAGGTTACTGCATTTTCCCGGCTTTCCTCTGTGTGAAGGTGTCCAGATGTCAATTGACAGTAGGACAAATCCAAAAAGACAACACTGTCCCGTTGAGCTGTTGCTATTTATCAGTTTCAGTTTGGAAAACAAACGCTCTGCAGAGGCCAGTGTGGTGTTCACTGTTTTGCATGTAATATGCATGCTCTCTATCATATCCCACAATCCCATTTGCAATGTTAAACAAAGTACCAAATACCATACCAAAATACATTGTTGTTTGCTTTGCTGATCACTTAATGTTCACTGTAATATGTCAACGCAATTTAAACATATTTACAACCTATATAGTGTCCTATTTAGTTGGATATGCTTCAGGGGCCCACTATGAAGTAGGAGAGTGAGACTCTGATTAGGTAATATAGGGCCAAGTTGTAACAAATAAATAACAATAGTATGTATAGAGTGGGACACTAGGAAATAGGATAATTGCTGTAAATGATTACAGTGATGACGGGCCTGATGGGTATTTTTCAATAGTTGGCGGGCCCTAGATTTTCACAGACTTGTAAGCAACTGCAGTTTGTGCTTACTATTCACTACCCCTCTGACTGTAATCAAAAGACGTGCACATTCAATAAAACTAAAAAAAAAAAAACTCTGCTTATTAATCATAGGCTAAAAGTCGACACTGGTATGATGCTTTCCAAATTTCCACTGGCAATGTTAACTGTATATGTTGAGACATAGACTGTTTATTATTGCCATAAATATTACAGTTGTGACACAGTTCTAAAACATCATTAAAAATTATGGATGGAAGCAATTCATCATATGCTACATTGATATGAACATGCTTTGCTCATAAAGTTTGAACAATTTTATGGATATGATTCTTATGGATGTGATATTTCTATGGAACTCACAGACCTAAAACAAATGGCTGTTACAGCAGAACAAACAATAAGCTAATTTCATTACATTAATTTTACTCATATTTGTGTTGCTGAGGTTTTCTAGAATATAACCACATGTGCCACTTTTGCAAAAATGTTTTTAGTTAGATGAAATACTTGAAAATGTCAAGGTGTAGCTCACTGCCTCAAAGTATCGGAAAGGCCCCAGACCTATAGGTGTTAAAAGTGTGACATAATAAAACATAGATGAAAAAATTTTCATCTATGAACTTCACAATTCTGTTTTGCAGGAATTGATGCATCTGCTATGGTCCATTCAAAGAAGACAGACATGTTTGTTAGACTGGAGGACATTGTAGTGATGGACACCAATCCAAAAACACTCCATAAAAAGGTATTTTCTAAAAACGTCTTGTAACATTTGGATTGCATATAGGTTGGAGGGACTGGTATCAGAGATGGGAACAAATATATCAAAAAGTGTTTGGTTACAAATTACAAATACATGCTTTTCAATTGTAACAAAATATAAAAAATTTTGGTCTGGCAGGACATATTTTGCAAAATTCACAAGAGCGGTATACATTTTTTCACTAGTTCTGAAGTAGCCCAGGGAAGCCAAAGTCAGTCCACACCCTCTCTCACACTCCCTGCTTTTTCCTATGGCCTTTTGTGTGGAGAAATCAGAATTGGCTGTTGAGCCACTCTGTCTTCTTTTACCATCTATGCGTTATTCATAGTGGAGTTCTCACGACTGCTGGTTTCCACAAAAATTAATAGAAAACTCTAAATGGGCAGCCAGCTGCATGTTGTTTTCAGTTAGTCAGTCTATCACTTAGTGCTGGTCAGATAGATTCAGATAGACAATTAGATTATTTTTATTTAACAATAAATAACAGCTTGTAAACCAGGAGGGTTGACCTTTGTCGAGTGTTGCAACTGTGCAGAAAAAACAGTTTGAATTGAACCTGACCAAAAATAAGAAAATAAAGCAAATAAAATAAATTTAAAAAATTATAAGCAAAGAGTCACTTATTGTAAGCAATATTATCTTCCAATAATGGAAGAAGATGGTTTGTTAAGATTGCTTGATGTAAGAAAAATGATCTTAGGACCCAGACAAAGAGAAAAATCCTGATTCAAGTAAAATATTTCTTAAATATCAAACGTCCATTCTCTGGCCAGAGTGTCCTCTCCTGAGCTTCAGATGAACTTAGTGCGCCACACCAACTTACATTTAATTACAGGACTGGAGAGTTTAAAATATGTTTCGAAGCCAGATATTCAGTGTCAGATGCACATCTTGTTTTCACAATCCAAGTTTCAACATCAAGTAGAAAAAAAGAAAAGGAGGTACTGTTGAAATCCTTTTAGGAAGTCACACTAAGCACAACCTAAGACCTATACTGCTAGGAATGATCCATGGAAATTTGTGACAATTTTGTCCTTGTGGTGAAAACTGTGTTGAACCAAAAAAAGCCTCTTGTTTAGTCTTCATGACAATATTCAGACACACAAATTACCTATTGCTATTATGATGCTTGAACCCATGATGTTCCTACGGCAACCTTGTCTAGCTACCCTGTTGGACCCTAAGTTGCTGCTTGCCCATGTATTAATGAGTAATTTTTAATTTCAAGTGCCACAGTCTTGCTCCAATGGCATATACATATAGACTTTTGTAGTCTGATAAAATTACTTGAAACAAGTCAAATAATCTTCCCCGTCTTACTGCCACCAGAACAATATAGCTTGTTTTAAGATCAAATCTACTTATAACTAGTTGTATTTTCTAAGTAAGATAACACAAGATAAATACTTCTGAAACAAGTAAAATAGTCTGCAACTTTTTTGCAGTGCATTATCCCTGCATGCAGAACAATATTTGATTTTTCTAAATGATTACTTGTATTATTTTTAGTTTGCCTTTCACAGATTTTATAAGGGGGTTTGATGAAACAGAATTGATTGATTGACGTTAGCATTAAACTTGGCAGTAGGCTTACCCATCTACAGAAGTCAGAAGTTGCCAATCAAATGAATGAGACAGTGGAAAGAATGTACCAGTCTGTGACTCGGTCATGAGCCTCAAGACTCACGTAAGGGGAATTTCCTCATAAAACTGAACCTTGTTGTGATCTTACAGTGGGTCTTTACACAAGATGCCTCCTCCTTGTGTTATTACTTTTTAATTGACACCTTATATGTGACAAACCATGAAAAATATGGAATATAATAAGCAAAACAAAACACCATGTTGCTTCCAAAAACATTTTGGGGCAGTTTTGGCCAGATTCAAGGCAACCATTTAGTAACTGACAACTGTCTGACATTTATGTATATATTTATTTATTTCACACAGTGAACAGTGTACATTAATTAACATAAAATCTAAATGTGCCAGAATTAGACAAAATGGCTATTTTACATCTGTTGTCCATTGACCAGTGTCAGATGGTGTGTGGTAGACAAAGGTAATCTGACATCTAGTATCTGTTTGTATTATTAAGTGCTTATTAAGTAGCCATGGCTCATATTCATGCTCTGTTGATTTCAGTGTTAAAACCTTAGTCAGCTTTCTCTCTCACTCTGTGAGTGTCTGTTAATCAACTTCAACTTCTCTATCATCCATTTGTACAAACCTTTACATTCACACATTCTAAACAAGATTCTTTAATATTTTCAGTCACACTTAGGACTGTCTTAGGCTAACTAAATAACTAAATAAATGACTCATTATCTAAGTTGGACCTCTAGCATAACTGCTAAGAAACATTAGTTAAGTTAGCTTAACTAACTTAATTCATAGCTACATCATTCTGTATGTAATGTTACCGTATTTTCTTGATTATACATGCCAGTTGATACATACATTTTGTAAAATAACAGCTGCTCTTTAGGAAATCTGAACGTTAATAGATCTATACTTTGGCTAGAGCGTGGCGGTAATGCAACAGCTCTGCTCTAGGCTCTCATGCGAGTTCCTACCATTAAAAGCCACACTGAAAGCAAGCAATATGTCCATCAATTTTGAACTACAGCGCTGATAGAAACATACAAAAAAATCCAAACAACTCGATTTTGTCTAGTCTTACTCATCTATATGAACGCACAATCTTATGAGGAATTGAAATTAAAAGAATTAAAATGAAAGCGATTACTATAGCCAAGAATCTAGGCAGCCCCATGGTCAGGTCATGCCACCACGGTAGCTAATGTAAATACATAACCAAAGTCAAGAACTTAGCGCTAGCAGATCAACATTCTTGATGAGTGAGGATTTATGCTAACAAATTTGCTTATCCAGGTCAATTGGCAAACATGTTACATGCCCATCCGATGGCATGCTGACTTTAAACTGCATCTCAGACTATAGTTAATGTTACAGCTCACAAAAGTTCATGTAGTCAACCCATTTGTGCAGGTCTGGCTTGTTCAGTGTCAGTGTTTGTTCCCTGAAATTCTGATCTTTATACTTTCAGTTAACATATAGCCAGAGCCCATGTTAGTTTTTTTTCTGATATAGCTGTACAACTACATGCTGGAGCATTGTCATGTTCCTATTACTTCCTATTTCCTATTGTCATGTTACTAGTACTGTGGAGAAGTTTCTTGGAAAAACCCAAAGTAGCAGAGAAGTTTGTCTTGTTCAACCAAGTCTTTATTGCGTTCACCGAGAGAATGGTTACAACAGTGGTAATCCTCAACCATTCTAACCTTTTACCTTATCTGTCTATCTTAAATACTCCACCAGTAGATGATGTAGCTGGCACAGAGCCAATCCTACACAAGATCTCAGTCTCTGTCCTTTTACGATGATGCTCCAAACATGGTTTCAACATAGTTTTCAGAAGGAGTCTACTGTCATGTACATAAATCTCTTGTACATTCTTTTTATAGTATGCACTATTCTATTCTTGTATACACTCAAACACACATATATTACTTGTTCTTACAGAATTTCCCACATATACCTCCCTTTTTCGAGTATTTCTCATTCCACAATAATACACGGAAACACAACATGCAACACCAAAATACCCTTCTAACTATCTATCTGTAATTCCTATCATTCTCTCGGTTCACATTTTCACATCATTCTGTGTTCACAGAAGGCACAAAACATCATTTCCAAACTAATTCCAGAAACAAGCCTTAAGGGCAAAGTGTTACTTTTAACCTTACTTCAATCATACTTTAAATCTCAAAAAATTTCACACAAAATCCTAAAATATATAAAACATGCAAAATGCTATTCTAATCACATTTCTCTTGATGACACCTGAAAGAAAATTTCATGATTAAATATCCCAACATATTCTCCTCCATGTATGCAAATATCAGTTTCTTTTATTATGTTGTGAAGTGTATGGCAATTTCATGAAGTATGACGCATATAAGTATGTGAATTTTATTCCTGTTGTATGCAGTGTATGCACAGCAAAGTACGTAGGTAAATGTTTTCGGTTCTACTCTACCCAACTTATCTGCAGACTGATCCTTCCTGCCAGGGCTGGTGACAGTTCATATATTCCATAAGTATCTTCCAAAGTCAATGTCCTCAGTTGCGACCTCCTCCCTTTCGGGGTGACATGTTCCTTTTTATTCCCAGAATGCCATTCTCGACACACCCAGGGTGCAATCAACAGACACACAGTTCAAGCCCTTGTTTCCACAGAGCCCAATTCCTGTGGACCCTGTGACCATGCCACAAGCGTAATGTCCCTTACTCTATGAAGAACAGCATCCGGAACAACATATGGAGGCGCATTTGGCAAGATTTCTTCTTTGCAGTCATCACACTCCTCTTCGTCAACCAGCCCCGACAGGACCATTTGAGTCTTAACCTGTTCTTCCACTATCCTTACAAACAAGGTTCTCAGACAGGGAATAAGACAACAGAAAACAAGATAAACAATGAGAAGAATACATCCAATCATTCCAGCTATTTTAACAAGCCATGCAGTAAAAGGTCCAAAGGTAGTTTTTATTCTTTGTCCAGTGAATCTACATATTATGTAATCCCCACTCTGGGCCACAGGCCCACCATGCGTGATAATTGTTCTTGAACCAACTCGCCACCATTAGTTCCATTCTCAAAACTTTTAAAAGGGGAAGAACAGTTAGATTCAACTGATCGTATCACATGCATCGATGCCTATTTAGATACTGACTCATATTCCCTAGCCTTAAGAGCTACCTTCTTGGCTACATCATCGGCAAATGCATTTCCTTTTGTTACTAAATCCTCACCCTTCTTGTGTGCTCGACATTTACAAATAGCCAAACGCTTAGGTGACATCATAGATGTTAATAACAATTGAATTTGATCTAAGTGTTGAATGGGAGAGCCATCTGATTTTTTAAACCCTCTCTACTTCCACTGGGCACTGTCGGTATAAATAGTAGCTTCCTGCCCATCTGCTAACAAACAAGCTTCGGTTAAGGCTTTTAATTCTGCTAACTGAGCTGAGCATGGTTGTTTACAAGGAATGCAAAGTACAGCTTCCAACTCTTGTGTATCATTTAATCGAATTTCCTTGCTCTGTTAACTGAGAAATAGCATGAGATGTAAAAATTACAATTGGCCATCCCATTGTTAAACCTGTTGCTTTAACATAGGCCATATAAACAGCTTCTACTCCCTATGAAAATACGTTTTATTTTAAATTCTAATTTACACAAAGCATCATGCCCCAAAACATTGACTGGAGTGAAAGTAAGATTTCTGTTGTGTATTGCCCTACCTGCACCTTTGCCGGTTCAGAAAAAGGAAGTAATTGCACTTGTCCTACAAACCCTATTGTCCTTGCAACCTTTCCTGACTCATGCTTTTTAATGTGTGGAAGCATAAGTAGCTCCTGTATCAACTAATAATGGTAATGTATGACCTTGTATCGTTGCATTGATATGTGGTTCTTCATCAGGCCCCTGAGTTACCTGTTTAACTGTTCCCAAATCGGAACCTAGTCAATATTGACCTACCGCAAAATTTACTGGACCGCCCTGTGGAGATTGACTTGGGCCCACAGCAGTTTGAAACACGCCCCCCCTCCCCGGATTTTGCCGGCAATTTCGCAACGCACTTGGACAGGAAAAGGAAATATGTCCCACATTACCACAAGTCCAGCATTCCACGTCCTGGAGGGTCGCTGGACTGTAACCTCGTCCGCATCCTCGGCCTCTTCCTCTGAAAAAGCCTTCAGCCCTCCTCATGAAGGGCAAAGTCACGGGATTACGACTCTGCTGGAACTGTGGCTGTGAAACTGGTGGAACAAACACAGGTGAAGCACTCACAGTAGGAGAAGACGGAGCAGCGGGAGGAGCCTGTTCAGCAGTTGTCAATACTGCCTGAGCCTTTTTTGGATGTTTCAGTTCCTCCAGTTGTTTCATGAGAAGCTTTCGCTGAGCCTCAGTGTCCTGCTGTTCACGCCTGTCCTCAGACTGTACTGGGTAACAAAATGCGTTACAGCTTGGTGAAACTCATCCTTTGTCATAGTGTGCAAGCGCCAGTCATTTTCAAGTTGTGACTTGGGGTGGGAAGAGCATCAAGTACAGCCTGACGAAAAAGTCCTCTATTCAGTTCATTGTCATTTGGATCAGATTCCAGCGGGCAACGGCAACGCGCTGTTGCAGCCTCCACAAAGGCAGTTGGATTTTCGTCAGGTTTTATCTTATTCAACGTCAATGCACTAGCTGGACAGTGGTTTGGATAAGCCATTCTCAAT
Organism: Tenualosa thibaudeaui; assembly: GCA_027481765.1. Classification (NCBI taxonomy): domain Eukaryota; kingdom Metazoa; phylum Chordata; class Actinopteri; order Clupeiformes; family Clupeidae; genus Tenualosa; species Tenualosa thibaudeaui. Next base: position 305,716 of record JAIFZK010000174.1, read on the forward strand.
GCTTTCTATACGCGTGTACGATAGTTGTGAAAGGGCAAATGGTCAGCAGCTGGATCCCCCATTATAACATCCAAGTCCACTTTTGACAGAACAGAACAGAACATCTGCCAATGGTTCTTTGCCCATAATGATGTCCAACAAATATTTAATGTCCCCAGTGGCAAGTGTATGGCCCTGCATCTCTGACTCAAATCCATGCACCTGCGCCATCCTGAAGCGAGGGTAAACGCGAAATCAAACCATGCACGTCCGCAAATCCCCAAGGATCATAAAATGTACGGTCTCCTTTCACTATCATAGGCATCATCAGGGAACCCGATGAAGAAATATTCTTACTAGTGTCTACCTTTGATGAAGCTACTCCTAGCTTATGTGTATGCATGTCCTTTATGTTATCTACCAATGGAGCCATAAATGCTAAAGTATTCTCTTCCTCATCCTCCTCATCATCAGTATGGGCAGTGACATAAGAATGCAATTTATCAACATTAATCTGATTCTGATCTTGTAAAATAACTGTCAGTGGAGTACCCCTAGAAGTTTGTCCCTCCAGATAACCATGCTGGACAGAAAGTCTCCATGATTAAATTTCTTACCAGAGCGACATTTATATATCTCTTCTGCAGTATACACTAATTGTGTTAAAGCTTCTAAATGCTTTACACGCTTTATTTTATCTCTCTGGTATTCTGCCGTAGCTGGACCTGCTTTTACTCTAGCCAATTCTGTTTTAATGGTTTCAATCAGAGTCCCAATTACGGGTACTGATATGCCCCCTTTATTGCAATTTCAACATATTTTTCCAATTTTGTTTTAATATAACTCTACTAATATAACTCTTTGACTCTACTGGATGTTCAATTTGTAATTTTGAAACTCGTTCCTCTTGGGGTGAATAACACCCAAGGATGACTGGTCCACTATTTGCAGTGGCTCTTCAGTCAACAAATCTCTAGGAAATGACAGCTTTTTCCCATTTATTGGCAGGGTTGGACTAACAACACGCTGCCCTTGGTTTTGTGCATTAGAAGACGTCGCGAATGAAGGTGTCATTGTATCAGGCAACATATTTTTAATTTGATCACTCAATGAAACAACATTAGTTGCTACATTTTGAATTAAATGTAAAAGTTTCTCTCTAGATGAGACTAATTCCTCTGGGACCTTCACATTACCTTTAAATTCCAACTGAGGATAGAGTCCCACACTTTTATCTATCCCTGAGCAGAGAGCTTTTGTATCATAATATGGAGGCGGTCTAACCCCCAAACTATCCTTCGATTAACATTGTAACTAAGCGCATCCTGATCTGGCATGTTAGGTTGTGCACTCATGGCTAAGTCAACAAATAACTTTAATATTTCCAACTCATTTGGTCTTTTTATCTTTCTTTTCTCTGACTTATCAGTACGTTTGTAATCCCTTATCTTACCTTCAAGTTGTACCAGGATTCGTAGATCCAATGTTCCCTTTAGAGGCCAAGGATCTTGATCCTTTTTTATACGCTTTTCCCATTTAGCACTAACTTTCCGTATCTGATCTTCCACTTACTTATTATTCTGCACCAACTGCTCAAGCGACGTAAAATCCTGCTCAATCTGACTTTCCATTTCACCCTTATGAAACAGTATACTATGTATTATTATTATTATTTGAAAATATCACCAACACATGCTATAGATGTCACCAAGTTGTCTACCTGACCTACACCAAGCACACAAGGGGAGTTCCAATAATTACCACTCGTTCTTCTGATGACGGCAAGTAAACAGCCCAGGTTTCCGTTGAAATCCGTCCGTTACTTAAATCTGAAATAAATAATTAAGATATTAAAATCTATTACTTTATTTTATTTACTTATTCTTATACCAACTTACTAGTCTTATTTTCATATATATAATATCCAACTTCTATTCATCCTCCCTTTTCCAGCTGTGCCTAAATAGCTGGACCAACTGAACACCTATCTCGTATATAAGTAATCAAAACAACAGAAGGAATACAGACAAGACACATGTCAGGGACAAACGAAAAGGGCAGCAAGCAAAAATAACCTACGCTGCACATCCCCTTGACCCTAACTTCACATACCTAAGGCACTCCTTACAGACTCCCATGCACACGGACACAGCTACAACCCACATACATACCACATAGGAAAGAGAAGAAGAGGGAGAGGAGAGGGGCTAGGTGACCTCTTGACCTTCACATGCAACAGTTGGAAAGATGCACTCCAAGTGAACAAGTGTTATTTAAAACTTCTAACAGAAGACGCACCATGTCAAATTCCAACATGCAAAAACAACTTATAGTACTACACTTCCACAAAAGCACAGCACCACACTCAAAGGAGATTATCGCTCATGCCAAACACAAACTCTCAAGCGCATAAGCCACACTCGCATCATGGGAAGACATCCCGTCACTCTAACACATAAAGACACAGATCAAGGGCTTTTCCTTCCTTTATTCATAGGCCAGACCGGGGTACTGTTAATAGCAGCACGCTCTCATAATCAGCGAGCCATCAGGCGCGATCAATGAAAACTCACAAAAAATACCATTACTTCGTGGCCAACTAATAACAGTCCACACCATATACCAAAAACAGAATTAATTTAGAGCCCACATGTTTGCGCCCTGTCTCAATTCCTTTATTTCCATTAATCCTTTATTTCTTATTCCTTTACACTTCTCATAACGCCTCCTTCCGTTATCGTCCTATATTTAAACTAAGCTATGAGGTCGTTACGTCTGACAAAAGGTGAACACTTCCACATGCTAAGAAATGAACACAAACAAGACTTAGAGGCAAGGGTACAATGACGAAAGACAGACAACATGTCCAAGATGAAAAAAACACCCAGTTTAACACATATATTAAACACAATATGAGTTAGAAATATCAAACACAATATGCGTTCCATCCATGGCCTGCCATGGACAGAATGAAAGATGCTGCCACTATACAGACCTGAAAAATCGGGGAAGGCAATTGAACAAGCCAAAAAAATCTCCACATATCTTACCACACAAGTTCTTTGCAGTGGTGGCCCCCAAAAACAACTAATTTGTAAACAAAAATAATGTCATAATTAAACTTACCCAGGCCAATCTAGATGGAAGCAAAGGTCTTCCGTTCCCAAGGGGAGAATGGACCAATTAAAACACTGATTGTTCGTGACGCCAAATTATGTGGAGAAGTTTCTTGGAAAAACCCAAAGTAGCAGAGAAGTTTGTCTTGTTCAACCATGTCTTTATTGCGTTCACTGAGAGAATGGTTACAACAGTGGTCATTTTCAACCATTCTAACCTTTTACCTTATATGTCTTATATCTTAAATACTACCTTATATCTTAAATACTCCACCAGTAGACGATGTAGCTGGCACAGAGCCAATGCTACACGAGATCTCCTTTTACGATGATGCTCCAAACATGGTTTCAACATAGTTTTCAAAAGGAGTCTACTGTCATACACATAAATCTCTTGCACATTCTTTTTATAGCACACACTCTACTGCATGCACTATTCTATTCTTGTATACACTCAAACACACATATATTACTTGTTCTTACAGAATTTCCCACAGTACTTAGTTCTAAAATATCACAACATAGTGTACTAATTGGCATTCTAACCTCTTTGATAATTCTCTACAGCGATCTGGCATTTAGTTTCATCTGAAAAGGGGTAATGTACTTTCTGTTATATGATCAGCCTGTGTGGGACTTAAGATGGCATATCTTGGAGGAGAAAACATGGCTCTGAGCCCTGAGCAGGCTCTAAGTGCCAGCAGCTGGTTGACTATCATAAACCTAACAATGTGGAGCTCAGCAGAAATTACGCTAATAACCACCTCTGTTGAACAATGTTTTCTTTGATGAAGTTTGATGAACACACGATTGAGGCCCATATACAATTTTATTTTATTTTTTATTTACAAACTGTTGTGCGGTTTATTCACTGTGCGTCTAATATTCAGGAAATTATGGTATTGCCTAATGTGAGATTATAAGGCAACATTGTTAATGAGCGGATTTGATTATTTTAGTTCCTCCAAAAAGCACAGCAAGCACAGGAGACAGACCCTGGATAGATATCACTTATAGCTCATTGCTTCTTGCTGTTAATATAAGCCTAGCATTTCGAGCACTAAGCATAAATTCTTGCTGTAAAACAATCCAAGAAATTGCCACAGTGGGTGCTCACGAAGGACCCTTGTGAAGCTGCTGGCAAGTAGCCAACATAGAAAACAAATAAATTAAGCTATCGAGGCCAATATACATTGAAGAACATAGCAATTTGTTATATCTGGGAAAAAGTCTACAGTGATGTTCAGAGCTAACATTTTCTATAGAAATGTTTAAATAAAGTTTTTTGGTTTTTGTGATTTTGTGATTAATCACGATTAACTACGTTTATAAAATTAATTGGATAATTTTTTGAAATTGCTTGACAACCCTAACACTACACTTACTATACTTTAAAAAAATCAATGCATGAATTACTAACAAAAATATTTTTTTTTCATGCATTCAATGTCTCAAATGTTTGATTTCATACAAACGTATCATTAGTGGTGGGATTCCGTTAAATTTAGAGGCTTTGTAATTAATTAATCTCAGTTAACCATATATCAATATTTGACATGAGATCTTTCAATTTAAATGGATTTTGTACATGACTGAATAGGGAGCCTAAGTCACGCCCATTTACTTCTGGTCAATTGGACATAACTTAACAAAAAATATGAACAGGAGTCAGTGGAAGCATAAAATTTTTTTCTGGTCTTCTTTGAGATGTACCATGAATTTCACATACATTGACGATAAGGTTAGCTGCCGTACTAACTAACTAAACTAAAAAAAACTACATTTTCAGGAGAGGCTGTGATTTGCTGTGAGATAGGATCTGCAGTTTTTATAGTTTAAGTTAAGAAATATTTAGGATATCTTTGTAGAGTGTACCATCTCATTCTAGCAGAAGTCCCATTGCTTCACCACAACAAATGCCAGTAGCGTGTTTGTGGCTTTGAGTTTGAGTGTATTAAAGTTTATACGAGCGGTGATATATCGCATGTTCAAAGTGCTTATTATATTAATAGCACACAAGCTCTTGTTTTGAGAAGTAGGCTAGGCAAGCACTCACTAGTAGTAGCTACGGCCATGGTCATACAGCTGATGAATTTCGTTTGACGTAAAATATCCGCCTACCGAACCCAGCAATGACCTCTCAGTTTATTTATTTATTTATTTTCAATCAGAATGGTATCTTTACGAGAAGAAAATTATACTCTCAGGTCGTTCTTTGTGTTGTTTCTTGTGCATCATTATTAGGGGTATAACGGGAACTTGTGCAGTGAGAAACATTCTGGGCTGGTTGGAGTGCAAAAATAAATTGGGATTAAATGTGTTCTTTTTTTGACACATTATTTTTAATTAATTAATCATAACATGATAAAGTCCCAGCCCCTATTTATTATTATTACTTATCACAATTTACCATGTTGTGGCTAGTTGCTGTGGTCCACATTGGGCTGCTCTCTTTAACATGGTGGGAAACAGATCATCTTTCTTTTGCGTTATTCCTTATGTTTGATTTGACATACTATGTTTAATACCATGCATTTGTTTTATTCAATGAGTAACTTTTTAATTAACCAGTATTTATATGCACCTTTGTCTCATGTTGGTGTAATGTTCAGAGCGTTATTTGTGAAAAATAAATACATAATTAATAAACCAAATATATAATAAGAAATAAAGCAACATTTTTGTTGAACTCTGTAACTCTTGCCTCTGGATCATGCAACCTGCTCAGTCAATCTGCAATATGTGCTTCAAATTAAAATCCAATATGAATTTTCATCTGTTTCATATCTACCTGAAGCTATGTTCACACAGGAGCAATGAAAAGCTTTAGTCACTACTTGCTTTTTCTGGCTTGTAGTTTTCTTGGTTATATAGCAGGTGGACCACTATTGTCTCATTGTCCAGCAGTTCCTCATTAAATCCTAGACAAATGTAGTTTAAGAAAGTAATATTTGGTCAGTTCCAGCTGTATTACTAATCATATATGTACTTTTATGTTAGGTGGTCTCTATTGTTGGTGAGGAGGTGTTCAGCTTCAAGTTGTGTCTGTACCACAAGTCTACTGAGGGAGAGAGTTACTTGGACACTTCAAATGTGGATGGAAAAGTTACACTCCGGATGGGATGTATCCAGATTGTGTATCTACACAATTTCTTTGTGTCTCTACGGGTGAGAAAACATGCACATACACACTCATTTGCAACATTACCAATAAGTACTGATGAACATATTTGTATATGTGTGACATTCTGAGAATTTAAACCAATGAAACCACTAATGTTGATTTCCTCCTGTGCCTTGTAAAGTGTTGCTGCCTGATCTGAGTTGACGTACAGCCAGTTCCAAAACAATTCTGGCATTGTGTCATAAAAACCAAACGCTATTATTCTAATCATACTATCCATATAATAATTATTATTATTTTACAGCAATAACAATTATTTAACAATAATAATTATTTTAATTTTTTATATATAGAGGGCTTTTCTAATAACTCAAAAATGCTCTGCAAAACTGACCAGCGTTTTTTACATTAGATCACAATTTAATGAACCTGTTAAAAAGACACTAACTTGTGTAGACAGAGGAACGTCACTGGAGACTTTCTCTCCACTAAATGTATTGACTGTTTTAAATCTCATGTCATATACCAAAGTTATTTTGTTGCTTGGGTGTATTAGAAAGGTCTGTAGTTGCTACTGCAATGAGGAAACACCTGGAATGCTGGAATGAACATGACTTAAAAAAAAAAAAAAACTATAGCCTAAAAGCTTTAAGTTGAAGAAATTTTAAATGCAACATGGATGCAATAGTGGAAATAGCGTTTAATTCACAAGATTCTAAATATGTGTACTTCACAAGACTTTTAACTGGTTTTAGCTGGCAGTCAGCTGTAGTCAGCAGGACAGCAGACCCACCCTCTCGCACACAGATGTCCTCAAAATGCCCATGCAGTTTATCAAGTATCCTAACATTGTGTATGTCATTGGTTCCTAGTGCAAAGCCCATTGTAAGATATTTGATAATGGTATAGGTATTCTACAGTTTTTGCAGAATTACTAGAGAATCATAGCAACCCGGCTGACCAAAGGAGTCACATCCAGCAAGCCCTGAACCTCCCATGTGGGGCATAGCACCACTTACTGGCCGACAAAAACAGCAACATGTGTCAAAAAATGACTACGGACTACAGATGGAGATTAATTTTCTTTGCATGACACATGCTAGAACATGCGGTGGTCATACAAGGTGGTACATTTAATTCAGTAAGAGCTGATTCATTTCTGCAAGATTATTTCAGCTCTGTTTTCCTCTGACACAAGGTTGTCACATACGGTAAATGTTGTCTTAGATAAAGCAGTATCTCCTACAACTGTTTGTTTGCCATTTTCTGTTTCTCAATTATTATGTTCCTTTCAGGGTTTTCTTTGCTTTCAATATTGTTCTTCCAGTGAGGTACTAATTTATCATATGTTTCTGCACTGACTAAATTCATACTTAAATGCCTTTCTCTGCATCCTCTAATGATTTGCCCGGCTGTCACCCATAATTGTTCACCTACCGTATGTTTAGGTTTCAAGTTAGAATATGTCTCGAATATATATATATTAATTTATTTATTTACTTCATTACATTACATTACATTATAACCACATTCTTAATGAAATTGGTTTACACAGTACCAGATTCTTCTGCTTAGTTATTGTCTCATTTTGCAAACTCAAATGTGTATGGTTGTTCACATGAACATGGACAGTGGTGGATCGAGCAGACCTGGTTGATGGAGGATACAGACTATTCAAGCTAGGGTTAGGGGGGTTAGGAGGGTTACTCAACTCCAAAAGTGTTGAGGCAAGAATGTTCAAACTTTATGTGCTAAGCATGTTTGTGTCAATGTATCATATAATTCACAAATTCTTTCCGTTTGTTACATAGACATACAAAACCATTTTTACCTTTTATTTGTTGGATTAAAATAGGTTGTGTCCTGGTCACTGAGGTGTCATGAACATGAAACATTACACCCTACTTCATATGTAAATCTTGAACTTTAAAATAGTCACTAAAAATGGGATCTCTGGATGAGAGTCAAAATGTCCTATTTTCTGCATTATTTGTTGTTAACTGATATAACAAGGCTAAGCTTTCTCTGACAGTTACCATTATTGCTTAAAATACGTCTTGAACTCTAAGAGAAGGTTGTCAGTATACAGTTATTTATGACTTAATTTCCTGTACCTTTCGTTGTATGTCTTTACAATTCCATAAATTTTATATATTTATTTTTACTATTTGAAAGCTAATAGAATTTTGAAACTACTACTTTAAACTGAAAGAGAATGTATTTTTTTCTCATGTGGCTTTTCTCTAATTAGTTAGAAGCAAATTTTAATACATTCTTTCATAGTGTGAATCTGTATCTAGCTTAATGTCTGTGAAGGTTCTCATTTATCCAGGTCATGCTAGTCAAGGTTTTCTGTCATATGCAACTGGACTTCTTTTTGGATAGACGTTTCACCTTTCACCCAAAAGGCTTCCTCAGTTCTGGCCTGGTGATGGGAAGACCAGGAGATTTAACTCTGGTCTGTGGGTGTAACTGTGACCTGTAGACCACACCTCCCATCATGTGACAATGGGTTACATGAGTCACTTACTGACATAATTAGCTTAAGTTAATGTGTGAATTGGAGTGCTCATTATGATCACAGGATCCAGAGAGTATTTTCTGCTCTAATGGCAGTGAGCAGTTAAACTTCCTGGGATGAAATGATCACAGGATATAGATAAAGTTAACTGCTCTGATGGTAATGAGCAGTTAAACTTCCTGGGATGGGATCTCAAAGCAGAATGGTGTGTAGCAGATAGATTATGATGTAGCCACCTTCCTCTGCTCAAAATTGGTTGTTCTGCATGGACATAGATTGCCTCCTTCACTCCTCTCTCATATCGCCTGTCTTCCTTGTCCAAAGTGTCCCGTCTCCTTTAGATGTAGTATACTGCTGAATTCTGTCCTGATGAAGTCAGCTTCCTGTGCTGGGCCATGCGTTTGTGGAATGGTTGTTTAGTTTCCCCAATATACAGATATAGGCACTGCATTGTACTGCATAAACCACACTGTTGAGTTTGTGTCTTGGAGTTTTGTCCTTGCTCATTACCATCAGAGCATGGTTAAGTCATTCAATTTTTCACTGAAAGCTTGCTTGCTTGTTTAGATAGAGAGCGCTGTTGTATCTAAAAACTCTGGTTGTGTTTGCATTGCATGTGTCTGTCCAATAGCCTACTGTTGTCAACTCTACTCTTATTTAATATTTAAAGTATAGCCTACATCAGAGGAGGTGAAAAGTAAAACTTAGCTTGAGAAAAGGCAAAGGCTATGTGGTGGAGATTGTGAGATCTGTCAGTTGCATAAACAGACCTGCCAACTTGTATGCATTTTGCATAGCAACTACACATTTTAACACTGAACACACTAAAGTGGCAATGTATATCAATGTTAAAATTTGAAATTAGAAAAAAAAGATTATTTTAATGAGCAGTATTCATTCTCCATGGCAAGATCGATAGAAGCGCAGATGCAGCAGCAGTGCTGACCTCTTGAGTCCCTGACCCCTCTCCACTCTACTTGTCTTCCTTACGTCAGGTTATGAGCTGCTTTGCAAAGGCAAATAGTTGGGGAAGGAAATTGGAAACAGATTAGAAATGAGGTTAAATTCGTTATGTTGCAGTGTATTTGCGAGCTAGCTTGTGTTTAGTTATTTGGCAAAGTTATTCTCCATGTGTTGCGTGAAACGTCGCTTTTCATAACACACATAGCCTAATAAATGCGTGAAGAGCACACCCAGAGAATGCAGTTTACAGCTCCCACAATATAACAAAAGTAGGCTAAAACTGAATTTCCTGTTAATCAGGCATTATTCCATAAACCTCATTAGAGACAGACAAGCCACTCATAATATTGACGGCAGTAAGCTAGTTACTGCAGCCAAACACACATCACCAAAACAGCCTAAAAAAATGTCTATGGCATTTCATGATTTCTCATGTACTTTGACTCTTGAAGCTTGTTTGGACTGTGGTGCTGATATTGATATTTCATAACAGGTAATGTCACATTTGGAATTTCAGAACAATTGTGTATAAGTGTAAATTAAGAGACAACAACAAATGTCAATAGGCTACTTGCTGTAGGCCCATATTAAGGTTTTTCACCTACCTACGTCATAATGCTCACTGGTAGGCTTGGTAAGCAGCTGGTAGGCAGAAGCTGTAGCATTGTCATTAGACTATGAATAGAAATTTTGAGCTAACCTGAGCTTCATCATGTCCCATTGATCTGTATGGACTCTCTGTGGTTGTATTTTTTAAATAAATGAAGAAACAACACACAAGGCGAATATTAGCAGCCTATGTCAAGCTGATGGTGTGCTTTTATCACACTGTAGTGGGGGAAATTATTTGTTTGACTGCTAATTTTAGTGTTAGCAAACGTGATGCCTGGGAAAACAATGCTTCAGTATGACAGAAAGGGCGAAAGGGTAAGAAAGACGGAGTGCTATTGAGGTTGAGACGCCGTGCTAACCAAAGCGGAGAAGTCACATCCAGAGGCTGTTTTTATTATTGCTGGAGACTTCAATCAGGCTTTTCTGAGAAAGTCTCTGCCTAAATGCTTCCAACACATCAATGTAAACACACATGGAGAATGCATACTACATCACAGCTACTCTCCCATTGGCAAATCGGATCACTCTTGAACCAGACCTAATGGTCACAGTGGCTGAAGTGCAGAATAGCTTCAAGGATGTCAACATCCACAAAGTAGCAGGGCCTGATGGGATACCAGGTTGTTTCTTTAGATCATGTGCAGATCAGTTTGCTAGTGTGTTTATGGACATATGGACAAATTCTGTCCATGTGCATTGTACCAAGCAGCTTCAGGTGATCCATCATTGTTCCAGTACCAAAGAAAAGCCAAGTCACCACCTTGAATAACTGCCGTCCTGTGGCTCTCACTCCCATTGTGAGTAAATGTTTTGAGAGACTTGAAGAACATCATGCAGCATGAATCCACCTGCTCTGGACCCTCATCAATTTGCAGACAGACAGAACAGACCCACTGATAATGCTATCACCACCGCACTGCATTCCTCCCTGACACATCTGGAGAAGAAGGATGCTTATGTAAGGCTGCTGTTTGTAGACTACAACTCTGCGTTCAACACCATTGTCCCCAGTATACTTGACAGCAAGTTCAGGTGTCTTGGTCTACACATGTCAGGTGGTGAGAATGGGCTCCATCACTTCAACCCCCTTGACCATCAACACAGGTGCTCCTCAGGGTTGTGTCCTGAGCCCTCTCCTTTATTCCCTATACACTCACGACTGTGCACCTTTGTATAGCTCTAATCTGGTAATTAAGTTTGCTGATTACACCACTGTAATTGTCCTGTTTTAACGAACAATGAAAAGACAGCCCCTAGGAGCAAGGTCAACAATTTAATGCAGTGGTGTCAGGACAACAACCTTTCTCTCAACATTGCAAAGACCAAGGAGCTGATAATAAACTTCAGGAGAAAGGAGATCAATTGGACCCTACTATCATCTATGGTTCTACAGTAGAAAAGGTGAACAACTTCAAGTTCCTTACCTGGGATAGCCACACTGACCAGACTGTTAAAAAAGCTCAGCAATGTCTTTTCCACATCAGATGACTAAGTTTGGTATGCGAACAAAGATCCTGAAGGCCTTTTATAGAGGTACCACAAAGAACATCCTGACCAGAAACATCACTGCATGGTTTTGGAAGCTGCTCTGTTACCAAACAAAAGGCACTGCAAAGAGCATATGTGGATGTGATCTCCCCTCCATCCAGGACTTGTATCACCTCTTACACATCAGGAAGGCCAAAAAAATCAGTAAGGACCCCAGCCTTAAAGCTCGGACCACCAGACTCCAGAACAGTTTTTTCCACCAAGCGACAAGGCTTATGAACACTGAAACAATGACAGCTTGTGCCTGTCAGTCTTTTCACTACAACACTTTCAATTTTCCCCTCACACACATACACACACACATACTCACTTTCTCTCTTAACACCTAACATACAGTTTATCTATTATTCATTTTTGAGGAGCACAAAACACAAGACTTTTACTCTCTTATACTAGTAGATGTAAAGACTATTCTGAATCTTGACAAATTGGTAAACAGATGTTAACCTTTCTTACAAATGACAACATGGAACTTAAAGACCCATACTCATTTTGTACATTGCACTTATCACTGCATATACACACAACACAAGCCTACCTGGTAAACACCAACATTATGCAGTGTTTCCCCAAAAATGAAGTAGAAAAATGCAGCGATCCTACATGGATCATTTAAACTGTTAGAGTGTGAAATTTCGTCATGTCAGTTATATCAGATGTAAACAATAGCATACATAGCTGGTGTTTTGAGGGTTAGTTTGCTACAGACTATCAAACGTCCATTAGATCTTGTCTAATCTTCATACAGAGAATGCAGACAATACTTACATTGACAAGAGCTATTGAATCAGTAGTTGTTTAGCAACCCACAAAAATAAAACCAAATCGCTAACCTCTCCAATTAGAAACAGATTGATGGTAGCCTAGTGGATAAGGAGGATGCATGCAGTGCAAATAGTCATTGGTCTAAATTCTGCCTCAATTAAGAGGATTTTGTTGTATTCATTTAAAATAAATGTACAGTTTTAATGGCAAATTTATGGTTAGCTTTACAGGTAATATGGGAACTCCAAATATAAATTACAATATGAAATTTTATAGATGTATACATTGGCACAAGAAATGTGTGTCCATGGTACAGGCCTACTAATATCAGTGGACGAAATTTCAGTCTCTTTTAAAATCTGATTCCTTTGAAATTCTTAATAAAAATGAGCAATAATAACAAAAACAATCAAGTGGTTTCATATTGTGCTTTTCAAGATATCCAGGTTTGACTGAGGGGTTTACAGAGGGATTTATAGACCAAAATCAGCTTTGCCTCATGAGGAAGCACCCCCCACTTTTCACTTCGGAAAACAGATCAAGACTTGATGCTAGTAGGCTACTTTAGTGGTTGTTCTTTCGATGTGTCCAAGTGAAAGTCATTGCTTTGTTCATGATAATTACTGATGATGTGGAATTTTTGCACTCATTTTTTTTTTGTAGTAGCGATGTGCCACTGCCGAATGCACAAGGGCAAACAGTGGGGGATTTCAGGCAAGGATGAGAACAAGCTCTTGGCCAGCTTTCTGATTCAGACCCATTGGAGTGCATCAAACATAGGAAGTCAGTAGAGCTACTGATTGAAAAAAATAGCACTAGTTCATCCAGAAAATTGTTCAGTTGCCATGTTGGTGATATATGGCAACAACATAGACTTTGACCTGTGCTGTCACTGAGATTTGCTGTCAATGAAATTTTCTGTGTGGTCAATAAAGAATAATTTAGAATTCAACATAAAATACATTTGTTTTCCCCACAGCATGGCCTTTATCCTATAGTGCATGTTGGTTCATCTATTTTAATATTCAGTTGGCTTGTATTAATGTATTATGATGCATCTGGCAATGTCTACATCATACAGCATCTAACATGTTTTTTTTAGTAGGGTCTCATGCATCATGTTGCTTCTGTTCTTATGTAGTATGCACAGTTTACAAAGTTTTTGATTTCTTGTTCATACCTTTTTAAGTTATTTGCTCTGATATATTCTGCACTCCTCAGGTTTTTGTGGATAATTTCCAGGCAGCAAAATTCGCTCTGACTGCAGCTACATCTCAGGCAGCAGAAAAGGCAGCAAGCAGCATGAAGGAATTCACTGAGAAGAGTTTCCGCCTGTCCATGGATGTCAAACTGAAAGCCCCCCTCATCATTATTCCCCAGTCATCATCTTCCCATGATGCATTATTGGTAGACCTGGGACTCATTACTGTGAACAACTGTTTCAGCCTGGTTCCAGATTACAAATGTCCCCTTCCTCCACTTTTGGAAACCATGGAAATCAAACTTACCCAACTAAAACTGGGAAGGTATATAATATGATATAAATTTCAGTATGAGTAAAGATGCATTGGAGAAATTAATCTAGAGGCTGGTAGAATATATTATGGTGATTAAGAGCACTTAATAGACTGTGTGATTAAGAGCCAGTTTTAGTCAAGTGACTATGAGCAAGTCCCAGCTCTCAAAGTTAATGTCGCTGTGTCTCTCAGTCTTAACAAAATTTTCACCGCATTGCCATCAGGAGCAAAGTATACAATAAGCAAAAAAAAGAAAAGTTTGATGAGGGGGTCTGACAAGTTGATCTAGCGGCAACAGAAGTGGTATAGGAAAAGGCAGATAGTTGTCCCACATTTCTCAACTATTTCTGTTGTGTTATGGAATAAATACATCCAAATATCAACATACTGTGACCAACCTACATTTTATTGCACTTATTAAATTACTAATGATTGCATCATCACCCAGCCCTAGTTTTTACACACTTCTGCTGACCTAATTCATCCTGTTTTTTTCTGTCTTATACATAGGACCACACCAAAAAATATGGTGTCGTCTCAGATGTCTGCTGAGACTGAGCTTCTGAAGCCCATTAATCTGGAATTTCAGGTCACACGCAATCTATCTTCAACCTGGTTCTCAGAAATCCCTGGACTGGAGGTACAAGGGGTCCTCAAGGCAATGAATGTAAGTTTTCACTTACAGTGGAAACCAGTGGTTTACATACACTTCAGAAAAAGACACACAGACATTTTTCCTCATCAAATCAGAGTACACTTTTTTGTTTGCTTCCCCCCATTTCCTCCATATATTCAATTTGTCATTATGGACAAATAGTTTCATCAGACCACAGAAATTAGGACCCTTGTCCTCATGTACAGTTGCAAACTGTAGTCAGGCTTTTTATGGTGGTTTTGAAGCTATGCCCACAATGATAAACAGAATATAGATAGACATATATATAGATAGAGAGAGAGAGATAATTTATTTATCCGGAAGGAAATTAACGTGTCCAGTAGCGTACACACAATATACGTACACATAGGCACACAGACACGTGACACACACACACACACATACACAAGGAAAGAATTCAGTTGTGTGCCATTGGCCATTGTTGTAAAGTGTGAAAAGAATAGTGTGGAAATCCACAGTGCAAGAGATTGTCAGTGCAAGTACATTGCCAGTGCAAATTTTATGTCTTATTCAAATAAGCTATACAGTATATCGAAAATAAAATAATCACTATTTTACTATACATAGACAAAAGTAAAAGAAAAAAAAGTTTATCCATCCATACAGACAAACTGATGTAAGTGATTGCTACGGTGATGGCGCCACATGCTGCAGCCTGATACCACAGTTCCCACTCTTGTTTTCATCCTTTCCACAATGTTTCACCTTTCTTGTCAACTTTTGTGACTAGCATTGTGCTAGATCATGCTTTCTGTGCAAGTCACTCCAGAAACTTATTTTATTTATATTTGAAGAGCCTGCTTACCCACACGTGAATTGGTACATTATTGCAAGATCTGACAAAGAAACAATGAGTCTATGGTTTCCCTGTGCACTAATTATTATTATTATTATTATTGTAATATAATTGCACAACTCACTACCTGAACTTCTGCCTGGACGTTGTAGTTCTCACAAAGACTGTGTGCTGCTGTCCTCCAGTCTAACAATGGAGGTGTTAATGAGTGCAGTGGAAAGTTCCCAGTTGGAGGGGGAGGTGAGGTGGTGCTTGTTGTGTAGTTGGTATCAAACACTGGTGGGGGGTGTAGTGGTCGTGATGATGGCTTCTTCCTATATGACTCCTTTGCCTCTTTCATACGGCTTTTAAGCTCCCTCTCCATGTGGTTTTTAACATCACTGGTCACCCAAAGTTTATAATCAGGGAGGCAGCACACAGTCTTTGTGAGAACTACAATGTCCAGGCAGAAGTTCAGGTAGTGAGTTGTACAATTATATTACAATAATAATAATAATAATAATTAGTGCACAGGGAAACCATAGACTCCATTGTTTCTTTGTCAGATCTTGCAATTTAGCAGATCTTGCAATAATGTACCAATTCACGTGTGGGTAAGCAGGGTCTTCAAATATAAATAAAATAAGTGTCTGGACATTAACTACAAAAGATTTGGCTACACTTTATATTAGGGTACACATATTCACCATTAATTAGCATCTTATTAACATGCAAATTAGTAACATACTAGCCATCTGTTAGCCATTACAAGTCACTTGTTAATACCTTATTGTGTATGACCTTATTCTACCCATAACTGACCATTAACTAAGAATTTTTCCAATATAAACTCCTAATTACTGTTTATTACTGTAGTTAGTAAGTCAGTTGTATATGAATATAATATGCTTTGGTTAGTATGGTGCTTATAAACAGCCACTGTTGCCTATGAGACATTAAATAATGCATTAAATAATTTCTCAACAAGG
This sequence comes from Tenualosa thibaudeaui, assembly GCA_027481765.1. NCBI lineage: Eukaryota > Metazoa > Chordata > Actinopteri > Clupeiformes > Clupeidae > Tenualosa > Tenualosa thibaudeaui. The sequence continues at coordinate 322,301 of JAIFZK010000174.1, forward strand.
AAACACAAAGCTATGCATTGCATCCTACAAGGCATGAAGAACATTGTAGCTAATATCTGTACTGTACCTACTATAATCAGTGCTGAGCACACAACTGACAGTACTATTAGGCTTTAAGTATGAAACAAATGACCTACATGTTGTACAAGCCTATCATGGGTGGAGAGATACTTTGACACAATACAAACGATGGACAGGACACACAACAGAAAAGATACTGTGGCCTACCCTCTGGTGTATGCCCTTGAGATAGAGTAGGGAAAAGTAAGAGGAAATCCAAATTTAACCTGATACAAAACCATCAATCTCTCGCAGATACTCGCAGACCAGTAGTCTGGTTGTCATAGCCATATCATAGTTTTGAAACCCAGTGCTGGAGCATACAGAGGAAGCTGGAACATTGGGAACAGGACAAGGTTGCATGTGCAGTGAAGCCATATAAGCATAAAAGTAACTTCTGCACCCCCACTTCCAATGTCTGTGTTCACATACATGTACATGGGTTATTATCCCATGAAAGATGAAAGATCAAATAATTATGACCACTGCAGCGCACTTCACCACTGCTGTCAGTCATGTAGATGTTGCTTGAGTTTTTTCAGTAAATTTTGGTCGACCATCAAAACATTTTGCAGACTGAAGTGTAAAATATTATATATTGTTACTGTTAATTGGTTAGATGCCAATGTACCCCTACACCCTGGCTGGGAGAAATCTATGTGGTTCTACCACCTCACAGGCAGGCATGGGGAGAACATATTGGACGTTTGGGGAAATTACTAAATAAGGTTTCTTTCCGATAAGGGGTTATAAAACTTCAATTTCCAAGAGAGTGACCAGCATGAAATTTAAAGTTGAATCATTGAAATTGAATCATTAAAGTTTTTTTTTATCAAAACTCTTCAAACAAGTGCATCAGATATATTTTTCATGCAACATCAGTCTCAATTGATGTGAGTCTAATTCCTGTGCCATCACACTAATATCTGTTAAGATTCTTGTTGCCACTTAAAATACTGTGTATTTCATTGTATGCCATTATCATATATAGGTCTGCCTGGGGGAAGAGGATTTCTGTCTTTTGACAAAGATTTTAAAGGACAACATTGGAGAAGAAAATAGAAGCAATTCTGTTGATATGAATAAACCCCCAACCACAGGTGCTTATACTCTCAACACTCTCTGCACATCCCACAATCTTCCAATTGTATCAGTGACATTTTCTTTTTCAGAGTGTCATCGGAATGAAGTGACATGTAATCCAACTGAAGTGCAGACTGTTTCACCAATATTACAAGATGGAGATCAACAGATAATCACTGATGGAGAACTTAGGGAAAACACTGTAAACATTCAGCTCAACTTTGAAATCATGGAGGTATACAGACAAGTTCTAGACTTGGCCAGTTCTTTCTTTCACTGATCTTTAGCTATATCTTTAGCTCAAAGGGGGAGGCAAATGTTCTATTTCTATTTCACCATTCAGGTTACTATTACACTGAAAAAACCTCTTGAGGGAATTGAAAGTCCCTTTCTAGACCTGAAATTTTCACAACTTGGTATCAACATGACAGCATGCACATACGACTTATGTGCCACCACTTACATCCAGACAATCTCCTTGAGGTGTCTACAGTTCCTAGGTAAGTGCACTGCTAGACAATTTCAGCATGGGCAAGGGCACTGCTAGATAATTTCAGCACAGGTTCCGCATGGGCCTGTTTCTGTAAACTCGCACCTATTTAAAACCACATTCAAACTGTTTTCTGACTGTAGTCCTAATAAAATTGCGGAAAAAAAGATCTGTCCATAATCCAGAAATTCCTGACAAAAATATCAGGAAATACAACAAAATTGCTTCTTAATTACCAAACACTTTAGGCTTCAAATGTGATAACATTATGAACTCACATCATCAGAATTAACTGAATTACAACTGGCGTATACAGTTGAGTCCATTGCATGCAAATGAACCATTTGTGCTATAGGCTATCAATGTAGTTGCCTAAAGCACACAATGTACATTGCCTGACAACACATTTTTAAACTCTATAGAACTGGGACATGCACTGTAGAATTTTCTTTGATTGAATGGGAAAAAGTTAAAAATGAAATTGGTGAAGAGCTTTCATGATTTTCAGGATCTTTGATCTCATGCCAAACTTGTTTACTTGTCTAAAGTGGAAGAGATGTTTTTGGGCTTTCTCAACAATTTGACCAATGTGCCTATCCCAGGTTTTCTGTTCAATTCAATTCAGTTAAATTATATTTATACAGCACATTTTACAGTTGTATTGTCTCATGGTGCTTTACAGCAAAGAGCACCCAACAGCAACAGGGTCAAGGAAAAACTACACTGTGGTACTTAGTCTAGGAAGAAACCTTGGACAGATCCAGGACTGAGCATCATAATAATTCCAAGGACTAAAGTTTAATTCCAAAATATTGTCGCAGAACAGAAGAAAAATACTTGGTCAAATTATTTTAAATGGTCCAATGATCCCCTCTGGTGCCCTTTTTAAGCATATAAACTACTACAAATGTTATTGTGTTCATGTTCAGGCACTACCAATTCTATTAATTAATTCTGAAGTTTTTATAGGACAGGTGTGTTATCTATTTTGTGTTTATCATTGAATTTGTATTCATTTTTAAAGCATATTTTTCTCCTATAGACTTAACATTGGCCATTATGGCATCACACTATAGTTTAAAAAAATCATTAAGCAATCGGAACACTGTGCCAGGTGTTCAGGCCAGGTGCAAGAAGCCAGCTGCCACTGCCTCTAAGCCTACGATTGGCTCTTCAAAGACTACAGATCCTGTAGTTCTTCCTGTGTGTAAGGCTCTTTAAAAATAAAAGTCTCCCACAAAACTTTTACAAATCTAGTTTTCTCAGCTATTAAGCATACAATGTGGCACTCCCAGATTCTGAAACACATTGACTAACCTAGCAACAGCATAGCAAATATCACGTACCATATCAAGTACCCTAGCAACATCTTGACAGGAAAATAGACCTAATTTCTGATGGAATGACTGGAGAAAAGGGTAGGAGTAGCTGTTTAGACATTAGATTATTAGATTATTTGGTGTTAGTTTTGGACTAGGATTGTGAATGAGTTTTGAATTTACATCTTTTCCACTGTAGACAGAATTGGTGGACCTCTGTGCCTTGTTAACTCTACTGCAGAGTGTGGAACAGAACTTCTTAAAGTGCAATATGCAAAGGTGAGTGACAAATATTAATATAAATAAAAATAATAATCATTTATAGCTTATATATCAAGCAGTGATCTAAACACAGATTACAGAGAAAATAATAAAATAATCACCATATGTAGTAAGTTGAGTAACTAACTTCAGTATGCTTTGTGAAAAACTTGCTATATATAGATTAAATACGCCCCCCTCCCCCATATATTTACCTGAAAAATACCCACTCCCTCCCCCCATATTCATATATATATATATATATATATATATATATATATATATATATATATATATATATATATATATAGGTTGTGGTCAATGCAAGAAGGCAGGACCCAAAATTCAGGCTGGTCTCATTTATTCTGTAAATTCTACTTCCCGCACTTGTTGTGTGTGTTATGCATATCTGATGCAATATGAAATAGTAGGCCCTGCACTGCAAAAAAATGAAAATCTTTAATATTCGAATATATTTGAATATTTATCTTGTTATACCTATTTTAAGATTATTTTACTTCTTGAGGCAGAATTATTTGGTTTCTTTCAGTATATTTCATCTTAAATTGTCTTACTTAGATAATCCAACTACTTTTGAGGTCATTTTGCGCATTTTTACACATGTTTATGAGGGGAAAAGCATTCTGACCAGTTGTCAGACAGACATTGAAGGTTATTTTATCTAAATTATTTTATCTATCATTAATTAAACTTAACTTATTAAGATAATCACTATTGGTGAGTTCAAACAAATCTGTGACTGCAGCAAGACAGTGGTACTTGAAAATTACTTTTTAACATTTGTCTGCAAGCAGCAATATGGGGGCCAAGAATCATAATTGGACAGCGTTAACCTGGACATATCATGGTTTTTGGTCAATGCCAGTGTGACAAATGCTCACATTATGTTTTGTGGCAGTCAGTTACAGAGTTTCCATGATATGACCTCACATAATGTTTTGTTACTGCCTCAGAACTTGAGTTGCTGTATTGCATTAAAGGTTCAATGCATCAAAATGACAATTTTATGAGGCTTCCTCTGAACATTACACGTGCCAATCTTCATTATGATCTTCACAAAGAGTTCTGGAGCCAATGTAAGACATTTGGTTTGGATCTGATCATTAATTTGTTGCTGCCAATTTTGATTTACTGCCTCAGTTGGATGCTTTGGAAAATTGAAATGGCAATAGGTAACCTTTATGTTTCAATTTTCATTTTTATGACATGCTCATGCCACTCTAATGAAGACACCTTTAAGTAAATTGTTACCAAACTTAGTTTGTGAAACTCTGAAACACTGAAAACAAACTACTAGAATTACTTCAAAACAGTTAGCACAAAGACATATATTATTTGATCTACAACATCAGCTGTAGTGACAGTGGCGCACTAAGGTAGGCAACACAATTAAATTTTTCTAAAAAGTATATTTTTTCTTATTTTTGAAAAAGTATTTTTTGCAGTGTGCTAACAGCACAGCACAGTGCGACCTTTGAGCAGAGCCACCTGCAGTGCATCTGTTTTTCACAGTGTCTCCAAACTAGGTAGAGTCATGTCAACAATAAGGTTAATCTTCCTATCAAGGTGTCTGGATTAGAATTAGACTTCTTACATAAACATATTATCAAAAAGACCATTTTTTGACTATTAACTTTCATTGATAACCATTTTCACATCTACCTAAATAGTGAATGCTAAACGTACCTTGAAATACTGCTGCTGGTCATCTGATAAGCTCCAGGATCATTTGCTGAAGCATGAAATAAAGACAGAGGTTTTATCAACAGAATTCCCAGAGTTGTAGGCTATTCCCAGATATGAAAATAAACATTGGGCATGTCACTATGCATAGCCAAAGATAGGCATCCTGGCTTCAGAGGGTATGCATTAGTATATTCATGTAGTCAAAAGTTACTAAACTAAGAAAACATTGGAAAGGCTGTTCATACATAGAACAATCAAACACCATATCCACCAATAGCCTACTTCTAAGAAATAAAGGCCTGCCTGCAAAGCCTACCTAAAATAAAAGCCTGTCTCTGGTGCAGCTAAAGTAAATAAAAGCCCCGGCCATTATATAAGAAATTACAGTATTCATAAGTTGCTGTTATTGGTATTTTTATCTGTTATTCATGTGCTTTATAGTTAAAGTGACTTGACAGATCTTGGAACAGATTTCATTTTTCATATTTGGACTCTTACTTACAGGCTGACCGAAATGGGCCAAACTTCACAACCACTCATAAGAACACTGAACAAACAATAAATGTAAGTCAGACCTGAATTGAGACATATCACTAGATAAGCATATGTCAGATATCAACTTTTGCAGTTTTACAGAAACAAGTAAAAATAAGGACAGAAAGTGGAGAACAAAAATGGTCACAATCAGTTATGATGATCATATTTGCCATACTGTCCTTTTGAATATCATATTTACCTCCTACTTTATGCTCACAGATTTTGTTCTCCTCCCTGGATGTGAAACTACACACTGAAGCTCTGCTCTCTGTCATGAACTACTTGTCATCTGTGGTGACTCAGTCCCCTACAAGGACGGTCACTGACATTGAGACCAGACACCATGCTGGTTCAAGAACACATTCCATATTTGGTAGGAAATGTACGCACATACACTCACAAAAGAAAAAAGTTTTTCCTCTTTCTCTCAGTAAGAAAAACATGTTTATATGTATGCAAAGACATTTCAGAATCTCCTGTTGATGATGCTGTGATTGATCTGAAGATCTTGATGAAGCTTGGGGCATTTAACATATTATTATGCGACCTTAGCAGCAGTATAGCGGATGTCAGGATCCAGGGTAAAGCATACTTAAATATTCTACTTTCATCATCCATACAAATGGAAAGTCAATTAGTGATGTAGAAGATTGCACAAATTAATCTACTGTGTGGTATCAGGTTTGCAAGGACTGCTACTGATGCAGCGGTCTGAAATGCACATCTCCACCAGCCTCAAAGATTTCATCATAGAGAATGTGGATCCCCACACACTACACACCAAGGCAATCCACAGCTCTGGGATTTTTCTAAATTTAGTTTGTCTCACTGTTTACTTAAATTGCTCTTCTGCTGTGCACATTAAATTGTGTTTGTTTTTCCTAAAGGCTGTTTCCATAGCTGGAGATGAAGTTTTTAGATTCACCATGAGCTTGACTCCCAAGGCTACAGAAGGTTCTGGATATGGAGATATGACCAAGATGGATGGTTGTGTCAAACTGTCTGTAGGCTGCATCCAGCTGGTCTACCTACACAAGTTTTTCATGTCACTTCTGGTAGATATCTCTCTCTCTCTTTTTTGATTTTTGTGTGTCTGAAGTTGGAAACCAGCAGTGGGTTTGCATTGTGTACAGATTTCAGATTTCATTCTTTAGCATGGTTCCCATGGTTCTGGTCATAGAATTTTTGGAAAGTCATGACATTTTATAACTTTGGTCAGGGAATATCTGGAGGTTTTTTAAATAGGATGTAGTTATCCCCAAAATATGTTATTTATTTCCTAGGTTCCTTTTTTATCTTTATTGGGTATTAACTTCTCTCATGCATGTTATTGTGGCTAACCCTGTTCAGAAAATTTTGCCCTGAAAACACATGAAGAAAATGGAGATTACAGGTTGATTGTTTTATAACACCTTTTTTTCAACTCTGAATACAGGCAGTATATTGCACAATTATTATAAACAAGCAAACGTCAGGGAATTTTAGGTTTGACTTACAGTGGTAATCCTGTTTAGTAATCAAAGCTGCTGCCCCTTGTGGGATCTCTCATACTTTTCATGAAAATATTTTTTAAAAGTAATGGGACAGTAATTGACTCTTTTTGTGGACATGAGACCATTATCACATGACCACATGAAAGTATACAGTTAAGTGTACAACAAATAAAGTGAACACCATTACTTTAATGTCTATGTCGGGCAATTTACCACTGTGTCTAGTGCTAACTAGTTATTATGTGATGTTAATGAATTCAGTTCAGTTATTGGTGATTTAATTCAGTTGTATTTATACAGCAATATTTATAATAGAATTGTCTCATGGCACTTTGAAGACATTAACAAGGAGCACCCAAGAGCAACAGGGGCAAGGGCAAGTAAAAACTCATTTAAGGAAAAAAACGTGGGCAGATCCATGGCTCAAGGGGCTATCGCAGCTGCCAAGAGCTAAGAGTGGAAAAGTACAGTCAGTAGTTGCCATAAGTGATGTCCATGGTTTTGTCTATGGTTTTGGCTGAGCATCATAATAATTCCAAAAATAATGTCCCACAACATTATATGGCAGTCAAGCCATAGGTGGTTGTCTGAAGTTCTGACTGGGCACCATAGTAGCAGCTAGACATCATATTAAAGTCAAGAAGTGAAACCGATCATGGAGGTAAGATTGGGTGGGGTCCATTTTGACAAGTGCCATCATGAGAAGGGGTCGGTTGCAGACCCAAACTGACATATTTAGGTGACGTTATTTGAATGTTTGTTTTAAATAATAATAATAATAATGCTAATGATAATACATTAGGAATTTATGTTAGCTATTTGTTCCAAAGCATCATATACAAATTCATCATATTTATGCAGTTGACTTTCAGTGGCTGCAGGAACACTGCTGATATACAGTGCTTCTCAGAAAACACCTACATTTCCTCTATTTGATCTATTGTTTGTATGTTGAGAAAACACAAAAAAAGAAAAAAAGGAAAAAAGATCATAAGGAAGAACTGGGAAAAGACAGTGATGTAAAGATTTGTTAGGACATTACACAAGCAAAAGGGGATGGCTTTATGCAGGGCAGAGATGGATGGGTAACCAACTAGCCAGCCTATGTGTTTTGTGGGACTGACTACTTGCAACACAGGATCATGGGTGTGGTTTTTGTCCTCACTGTAAGTTCAGGCAATTAATTGTGATCATACAGAAACAGTGACTGTGATCCATTGACAATGATTGTGTCCCTGGTCCTGATGTGAATTTCAATAAGCTACAAGGTGCCATGACAACTGATGAACCTACCTTGAGTTTAATGCCTATGACATCACACTATTCATGCAGAACTATAGACGATCTTTTTCTGTCTTTCTTTCTTTTTTATACACCCTTACAGCATTGTCACAGTTAATTGTAATGCTTTGGTAGCACTTTAAAATTAGGGACCTCAAAAATGGTAGCCATTACTACAGAGCTAGCTTATTGATTATTAGTAAAGATTATGTAGCTTATTAGTATTGCTAAATAGTCAACTTTGTCATGGTTAAAATTATGTGTTTATAACCAGCCTAGAAAGTAAACAAAATTTCTGTATATTTCTAAAAATAATTACTGTGATGACCAGGTTAAGAGCAAGCCACCTTTATGTCTGTTTTTTGGTTGAACATACTTGCAAACCCATTAATCTCAGTTCTTAGTACACACAAACATTCATAAAGCTTTTAGTGCATACAGTACCAGGCAACTGTTTGGATGCACCCTCCAATTCAATGGTTTTTTTTTTATTATTTTAAACATTTCTACTTTGCAAATTAATTCAGAAGTCATCCACACTATGAGGAAATATATATGGAATATTTTAGTAAACAAAAACTGTTAAACAAATCAGAATATGTTTTATAATTTAGATTATTCAAAGAAGCTACAGTTTGCTTAAATTATATCTTTGCACACCCCTGGCATTCTCTCAGTCAGCTTCATAACAGAGCTCCCTGGAATTGCTATCCAAGTCTTGAAAGAGTTACCAGAGGTCCTGAGCTGCTTGGCCTTTGTTCTGCAGGCCAACTCATCCTAATCCATCTCAATTGAGTTTGGTCATGGTGATTCTGGAGGCCAGGTCATCAGACTTAGCACTGCATTGTCCTTTTTCTTGGACAAGTAGAAAACCAGAAAGGTTGGCACGTCACTTGCAGAATGCTGTGATAGCCATACTTGTTTATTATGCCTTGGATTTTGAACTACATGGTATGACCGCCACAGTGTATTGAAAACAAAATTTGGTGCACATGAAAGAAAACTGTTTAGAGTGTGCATGCCAACTTTGCCCAAATTTGAGCATTTACAATCCAAAATGTGGATGTGAAGAATTTGAAGCTACTTTTTGAATTTTGATTGACATGTAACTTTGAAACGGTTCATCTCAAGATAAATCCTTTGATAACTTTTTGTCAGCATTGTATGTACATGACATATAAGAAATTGGGTGAGATTCCTATGATGAGTTTGTTTACTTTCACTTTCACGATTTTAAAATTTCAGAGAAATTGTTTTTATTGGAATTGGGCGTCGACCAGTGTTTTCAATGCGTGAGGATCAATGGATTTCAAGACAAAAAAATGTGGTTACAAACTTTAGCATTCCACAGATAATTGGCAAAATGACATTTTGTACAATTACAGCTGGTACAATTACAGCTTTATGGTACTTGCTATGTTTTCAGAGGTCATTGTGCTGATTGTGCTGACAAATTTTGTGCAGTTCCTGCCTTCTCGGCCCAAGATATTGACAACTCAAAACCCCAATTTTTGTATTTACCCATATCACTAGGTGGCGCTATGTTACAAGTGAGTGTTTATGGGCTGGGTCGATACTCCTCTATAACACCAACATATCACAAAATTTCATGCTGTTGGGTGAAACATTCATTGAGTTATTCAGCAAAAACTTTTGGCCATCTCACCCTCTTTGACGGACACTGGCACAGCAGAGGGTGGTCCTTGGTGTCCAAAAGCTAGTCGTTGCCACCCTACTCCGGCTACAGGCCTACAAAGATTCATGTCCCCCAGCGTTTCAGTGTCCTGGCAATCGCTGATGGAAAATCAGGGGGATTTGACAAAACCAATATGAACGCTTTCGCTAGTGATGGTCATAATAAATCACCAGCATTGTCACCAACAAAGTACCCCCTTACCATTACATCACCTCCTCAATCCTTTACAGTGGGAAACACACATGTAGTAACTATCTGCTTACCTCTCCTTCGCCTCACAAAGAGATGGTGCACGCAACCAAAAATATCAAAATATGGATTTTGACTGAAGAACAGATTTCCACTGTTCTAATTTCTATTTCTTCAGTTTCTTGGCTTGGCATTTTTTTCCTTTCTTGTTGTTCTTCCTCATGGGCCACCAAACACAAGGAATGTCCTTTGGTCTGATGAGTCAAAATTTGAGTTTTCTGGTTCTGTGCACCATGTCTATATAAGTTGAACAAAAGGTTAGCGGATGGTTTCTACATGTCTGTTTCCCACTGTGAGGCATGGTGGAGGTAGTGTGATGATATGGAGATGCTTTGCTGCTGACACTATTGGTGATTTATTCAAATTTATCAACATGGCTATCACAGCATTCGACTGTGACATGCCAACCCTTCTGGTTTGCACTTGGGACCATCATTTGTTTTACAACAACAGGACAGTGATCCTACACCTCCACGGTATGTAAGGGCTATTTGTCCAACACTGAATAATCTAAAATAACCATATACCGACTCTTTTAACATTTTTCTGTTTACTAAAATATTCCATATATATCTTCATATATTCCATATATATATTCTTCATAGTTTGGATGACTTTCATATTGATCTGCAATGTAGAAATTTTTAAAATAAAGAAAAAAACATTGAATTAGAGAGCAGCTCCAAACTTTTGACTGGTACTGTACATACATTCAAACCTATTCCACCAGATTCCAAGACAGCTTTTATTCACAAGACATCAGATTATTGAACTGTCCTCCCAGTTTTATCCATTAGTTGGAGATACACCCTCACTTTGACACTTGACAGTTGTCTTATCCAGTGCCTATAGACTTTTTTAAATTATTATTTTATTCCTTGTTTATGAAATGGTACTTGATAAGATGGTACTTGAATGCAATAAGATATTCAACCAAGCAGTGGTATAATGCTCAATATTTTTACCATCTTACATATTTCACAAAGATCCACAACTGTTGTGTATTCCTTACTACCAATTTCTTCTCTTATTCCCCTACTCATTCTCATCATGCAGAACTTCTCTAATCACTTTCACATGGCAAAAGAGGCTCTGAGTGTTGCCACAACTCATGCAGCTGAGAGAGCTGCCAGCAGTGTGAGAGATCTTGCTCAGAAAAGTGTTCGTGTGTCTTTGGACATAAGACTAAAAGCTCCAGTCATCGTTATTCCTGAGTCCTCATTGTCTCCTAATGCACTGCTGATTGACCTGGGCCTCATCACAGTTGACAACACCTTCAGTATGCTACCTGTGGAGGGTGGTCCCTTGCCGGTTGTAATCGAACACATGAATGTGTGCCTCTCACAACTTAAGCTTTCCAGGTAGGGTTAAATGTGCAATATTCTGCAATGTGTAACTTACAGATAGATATTTAGGGGAACTGCTTTCAGGAAAATAGTACTCCTGAAAAGGATCATGTGGCCTAGTTTACTATACTTTGTAATCACAATGCTCATTTTTGGAAGATGGTAGAATGTGCTGTCCAGCACTCCTCAAATGTATGGCATATGTTGTACATCTTACATGCCTACAAACCATTTTAAAACCTTATGTAACTTCTAATGTACTGGCAAATGTAACAAAATGAAAACCCAACCTAATTAATGCATTTAAGCCTACAAAAATGTTCACTGCCTTTACTTTTAAGCTCTTATATCAGTCATTATAAAGGCCATCAACACATGCCATATCTTGTTTTTTTCAGGACAGGCTAGGCTATTCAACTCTAGCAGTGTTTGATATGATACTACATGCATATGCCTTACATCAGCCTCAACAAAAAAACATGCCAGAACAAATATATTTCAGTAGAGGGGGTTGTCTGAAATCTGGCAATATCATGATGTAGGGATACTATATGACTACATTTTTATCATTTTATTGCACAAAGAAGAAGGGGATGCAAAAGACACAGGGCTGCATCATAATTCTCTCTATTGCTGCCTGGGTCCTGAAATGACATTTCTTGCATGTGCCCTGGCTATGTGGCAGACAGAGGTCTGAGAACAACTTGTGTGACTGATATGGAAAAGAAGTGATTATTATGGGATAGGGGGGAATAGGGGGTTGGAGACAATGCAGAAATGTGATGTGATTTCAAGACCAGATTACTCAGGAACCGCTAATCATACAGAGCAATGCTGTACACCATTAGAATCGGTAGCATCTCCTGTTTATTTTGATATGTCTTGTTTGAGTTGCGAGATCATGAGATAATTTACAGAGGAGAATGGGTATGAGATAGACGCAAACCTGTATTAATATTAACATTTTTATGTAAATTCAAAGCTTGTGATAATCTGTATGCTATCTGTGTGATGAAAGCGAGTAATCTGACAGAGAAGAATAGGTGCAGCTGTCGGGGGGCATGATGTGGACCCCGGTTTCAAAGTGCTAATGCATGTATGCAGCATGAATTAGTGAAAGCAAAACTGTTTTCAAAAATGAAAAAGCAAATATCATAATTAGCTACTTTTAAAAAGTCAGCCTTTCCCTTTTTATAATGGATAAGAAATTGCTATTTTCATTGTTAAGTTATGTATCCTTATGTGGGAGGTAAAAGCTGCCAAAAAAGAAATTATAATGAAATTATAATGAAACAGTCAAATGAAAATGAGAAATACACGTTTTACATTTATTTTATTTTTGTCACAAATGACTCGGAAATATTCAGGATATGAAAAGCCAAATGTAAATATTTAATTTTTCATAATTTGAAAATTAAATGGCAAAAAGAGTTTTGCATTTTCATTTGACTGTTATCATTATAATTTTTTTTTGGCAGCTTTTACCTCCCCTGTGCTTGAGCTGCTATGCCATCAGATTGGAAACTTTGAGTCACAGTTTCAGATAAATAGATAAAGGTGTGGACATAAACATGGGCATGCAGTGTGACACTATTTTCTTGTTCTTGTGTATGTGTGTGACTGTGCCAGAGTGCGTTTGCATCAGATCTACAGTACTGAGCTGTTGGAACCTGTGAATCTGGTTTTGAGTGTACAGCGGAATCTGGCATCTTCCTGGTATAGGAGTCTACCAGCTGTGCAAATACATGGTGACCTGAAGCCAATGAAGGTCTGCAAACTATATGCACACATGCATACATACATGCACACCCCAAGGATGATTGTCTTTCTTGTGCATGTATAATTGCTTAACTAACATGTCTCATTTACCTCAAGAATTCTATTCAAAGCCAACATTACAATTCAAGGAGAAAGAAAATGGAAATACATTTTACATTTTTTTCTTCAGTTAGCGTAAGATGTGATTTACTATTAGATCATGTTTTACAAATTGTTGTGCAGACACAAAATTAAGGTTGAAAACACAAATAAGAAGTATTACAGTTTGTTACTGTTACTGTAATCTAGTGAGAAATAAACAGTATATTGCAACATGATAAGTTTAACAGTGGAAAAATAGGCTAACCTAATGTATTCAAAACTAGGCTGCTTTTAGCCAATTCTTCATAATCTGGAAATTATGGTGGGTTTAAGATCAAGACATACAGAACTGTTGAAGGTAGCCTACTTTGTTCTGTTAAAGGTGCCATGTGTATGATTTTAAGTTTAAAATATGCAATACCCAAAACCAAAATCTAGCAAGAGAATATAAGAAATGAGTGTAGTTGTGTCACAAAAAGTATGACTATGTACTAGGCTGCTGAAATCTACTGCTGAAATAGAGAAATCTACCTGAATTAGCTAAATGACTAGCCTTGTACAGTCTAATAATACCATTTTCTGCCATGTGTTGCGGCAACACAGCACCCAATTGATGACACAAAGAAGTTACCATCAGGAGGCTTGCAACCTATGCTTGCAACGCTTGGCTTGTACTTGAACCTGGCAGAATCAATTTACGGGCAATTAACTTTATTTTCTATGGCTACTAAACATTCTCTGAACTAGCTGCCAATCCTGTGGAAGATACAAAGTCTTGTGTTGCCATAGAACAGAAAATTTTAAAAGCAGGGTTAAACACAAGCTGAGCTGTAGTAGGTTGGTTGAAGCTAGCAGCAAAGCCCTACAGAGATGACATGAGATTGTTAATCAAGATAATAGTCATAAAGCATGCAATAAACTGTGTTTGCCCAGAGTTGTGTGTGTGTACATGTCTGTGAATATGTTCTGTATGGTATTGTCTTTAATGATAGATATCACTGAGTCAGGAGGATCTTAAAATGGCTCTAAGCATTCTGATGGAGAATACTGGAGAGGTCAACTATGAACACATTCAAAAGACGCTTGATGACCGATGTGACAGCACCAAAGTGCAGGATTCCAAAGGTAACAGATATAAAGTGTCAGAAAATATATACAGGTACATATAGTACATACATGTATGTATATATATATATGTACACACACAATTGAGTATTATTCCTCTTTATATATTGTTCCTCTGTTGTTTACCTAGATGTGTGTGTATATCAAAAAGGCAATGAGCCAGAGACTGAAGAGCTGTTGGCAGAAAAGGTGGAAACACTGAAATTCAGCTTCAATATTAACAGTCTTGGAATAGTGCTATTTGGCATCCAATCTCAAAAGGTCTGTTTTTGGTTTTGTAATGCATAGATTTTTTTGTGAATATACATTGTATTACATTTGCATTTCTTTATTTACAAAGGCATCAGAGCAAATTACACACCAGCCCTTTGGAGAATTCACCCTTCATCAAATGAGAACTGAAGGGAAGGTACTGTCAGATAACAGCCTTGAAATATCTACTGTCTTGAAGACCTGCAATTTACATGACCATAGGACCACTGGTGAACGAGTCACTTCCAGGTATGTAGATATATGGTATGGTTGCACAAGGTTAAGAAATACACTGTTGGACCAGATTCAGCCACTCTAGTGTTTGTGACAAACCCAGGAGACAAACCCATTGCAGCCCATTTCCGCATCACCAAAACCTTAAGAACCAATCTCTTATTTTGCATGAGGTTAGATTTATATGATTCAAAACCAGTGAAGGCTGTCAATGGTTAAAAGAGGGATATGGCATCCTTGAAAAATTGGCACATGCAAGCTTACTGTAATTTTGAAAATACACAATCAAAAAATACTTCTCTACATGCTTCAACACAATTCAATTATATTTATACAGTGCCTTTTACAATAGTATTGTCTCATGGCTCTTTACAGCAAGGATCACCCAAGAGCAACAGGGGCCAGGAAAAACTCCTAATGTTAGTTTAGTCTAAGAAAAAACCTTGGGCAGATCCACATCTCAAGGGGCCAACCCAACTGCCAGGGGTCCTGGCATGGGCCTCCCCTGAAGTTAGTTGAAGACAAAGTACAAAGTACAATCAGTAGACTACAAGTTGTCCATGCTTTTAGCTATAGTCACAATGCTGAAGTGCACTGTTCTCTGTTGCTGTCTGGTGCTGTATCTTACACAGCGAGAGTGTGACAGCCAGGGCAAAGACACAGCTTGAAAAACTTCTGTTATGGAAAGCAATGTTTTTGATCTCATGTTTTTGATATGCAGTTTGCCATGTTTGAGTCAAGAATTCATGAGGTATTACAATGAGAAGAATAGATATGAGATAGACATAGGGCTGCTTTAATATTTAATGTTTTTATTCATATAAAAATAGAAAATATTGCTAAGGTTAGGAAGTTCCTATTCTTTGAGGATGCTGAAAATTAATTAATAAATGCATTTATTACTTCCAGGCTTGATTATTGCAATGCTTTGTTCTCTGGGTGTAGTAATACCTGTATCAAAAACCTACAGCTAATACAAAATGCTGCGGCCCCGACACTCACTAGGACTAACAAATATGAACATATCTCTCCTATCCTTGCTTCCTTACATTGGCTCCCTATTAAAAGTCTAATCGATTTTAAAATACTCCTCCTAACCTACAAAGCCCTTAATGGCCATGCTCCAACATATATTAAAGACTTACTTGTCCCTTACCACCCTACTAGATCCCTAAGATCCCAAAATTCTGGTCTTCTTGTAATCCAAAGAATATCAAAATCCATGATAGGAGGAAGAGCCTTTTGTTACCGTGCGCCCCTGCTGTGGAATAATCTCCTACCCCACATCCAACAAGCGGACACTCTCAATAACTTTAAGTCTAAACTCAAAACCAAAATTTCCCATTGTTAGGGATGGTGCATGGCAAATCATCACTTCTCATGGGTCTTTTGGGAGGGACTGCCTCTGCTGTTGCCCCCAGTTGTGAGGCATGGCGGCCACTGACCATCCCTGCAGTGTTGCTGGGTTGCCATGCACCATACCTTAGTTATGCTGCTATAGCTGTGCCACCACAAAACCTTCATGTGTCATGCTGTACAACTCTCTCTCTTAACTCCTCTCTCTCTTTACTTATATATGTATTTATATATGTATGCACAAATTACACATTTGCTCACTGAACCTGACCTAATTCATTTGCTTCCTCTGTCCACAATCATCTCTGCTGAGTGTCATTCCTGCCTCATTCCGGCAGACTCCTCTCATAGACAGACATATACATTTTCCTGCATGTAAAAGGAGCTGTATAAATAAAACTGACTTGAACTGAATTGAATTAAATTGAAGTTTGATTTAAGTGAGTTTTTTAAATTGAGTTTTTTTTATCTTTTAAGGTGAGGGTAATGTACAGACACACACACAAACAAGCGCACATGATCAGCACAACATCCCCACCATACTACTCCATGAAGCAGTCATACATCTCTCCACAGATAACATTCCTCTCCACACCCATCAACCTAAAGATCTGACAACCCAAAGACCTTGTTTGTTCTGCCCTTCTGCCCCCCACCCCTACATACACACAGCACCCCCCCCCCCTGCCTTCAGCAGTAAGGCCCCCCCTCCATCCCTGCCTTCACCAATTACCATCAGTTACAAGGGTCACCTGTGTCATTTACAAGTGTCAATTAATTAATTTAAATTAATTAATTAAATTAACCTGGTGGAGGAAAATACACTAGTGACGGCCCACCATGAAGGGACCTAAAAGAATGAATATGAGCAGGAGTCAATGGAAAGATAAAAATGTGTGGTGCAGTGTGCTGTGTGTGCTGTGTACAGTATGTGGGAGAGCTTCCTGGTGATTCAGTGGGGTGGAGGGTGGGAGAGCGGGAGTATAAGGCCTGGTTAATACAAAAAAAATGAAACAAAATGTGTAGAGTGGGACATCAGCTAATAGGACTAACATTGTTAGATGTCAAGAAGGGCCCAGTGGGTGGTATTTTTCAATAACTGCCGGGTCCTGTATAGAACGAAAGTGCATGTTCGCCATATTTTGTGGGTAGACACAAACAACCAGTTCAACATGACTTCTTGTTAGTATGCTGAAAAGAAGTTTAAAGAATTGTAATGAATCTTAATAACTGAAAAAGACAGCACACAACCTCTGACTACAATAAACAAGGAGCAGTGGCCACACAATATAATATGGTAGTTTTTTCCAATCAGTTTCTGCAGTGCATCCTCATGTTAGCACTGTGATGTTCCCAAGCTCTATTGGCGCGGGCCTGCAAGCAGGGAGATGAGAATTTTTTTCTGTGAAGAAGTGTTCATGACAGTGTTGACACTGTGTCGAAGAGATAAGTTAACTATTATTGTTGCTGTAGCTGGATAAAAAACACATAATGTCCTCGCTACAAACACCATGTCACATTGACATAGCAGATGAAATAAAATGAAATCTTGTCAGTAATCCAGGCATGGATTGCATAGTTTGTAGGTATTCATAAACAAGCCACATCTAAATTGTGTTTTGAGGTGGTTTTTGTCTGCACATTTGGCTGATTTTTTTGTTTGTTTGTTTGTTGGTTTGTTTTTTTATAAGGTGTACTTAATAAATGTCTGCAGGATTGACAGGTCCTAGCAGGGTTGGCAGGTAGAATCTCAGTGCTCTAATATTCCATTAATATATTTTGTGTGTTTAGAGAGGCTATTTCTTCTATTATCAATCTAAGCATGTGTCTAACAGCAACAAGTATCTGTATCTGCCAATTGGATCTGTTGTATGTCTTTGCTTTGTTTACAGAATGCTGGGGAGGCGAGATGAAGACAGTTCTGTTGCCATGATTGATGTGGCTTACAGGCAGAACAGAAGTGGAAGAAAAGTGGTACTGGTTCTGCAAAACCTTTATCTGTGTGCCAGTGTGGAGTTTCTCTTAGCTGTGGCAGACTTTTTCATCCAGGCCATACCAAAAATGCCATCTATTGAAGTTGACAAGACTAACAAGCGTCAGGTGAAGCAGTTGTCTGATGCCACGTTTGCTGCACATAACCACCCAGGTAAGGAGATAACTGTAGGTGAGTTCACATAGTTTTCTTTGTAGCTTTGTGTTACAATAACTGTCTCTCTGAGATTTCATTTTAGCTGTTTTTCAAAAAACATCCAGATAGATAAAATGCCTGGTAGACAAAAATTGTTTTACTTTTAAATGTAGGCATACATGTATATCACATTTTTAGACAAGTCAAAATATTAGCAGCTTAGTGAGAAGGTTGTGCTTCAAAGACTTTAACTCTTGAAAGTCTGTCTGAACCTAAAAAGGACAAGAGAATTTTCCAAAACTAAACTAGTGTTTCCCACAACTCGACTATTTAGTCGCCCACCACAATATCAACATTGGTAGCTATGCAATAACTTGTTACTGGCCAATGTTTCCTATTTTATTGATAAATTTGATAAAAAAATAAAATATTATTTAATTTGATTGTAAGACTTACTAGAGTTGCTGATTGTGTGCATTTGTGCAGCCTCTTGCCCCACACTTAACCATGTGACCTTTGTACTTATAATTATCCACCTGATGGTATACTTTCTCTCCATGTCCTGATAAAGACTCAGTGAGATTTGAAACCAGTTGCTGCTTTTATGTACTATGCTCCAGCCTTAAATAAACTTTTTTTAAAAAAGCGATTTTTCTGAAGTAGGCCCACCACACCTTTTGTCTATAAAGAAATATATGTGGGATTATGTAGTAAACAAAAGAAAAGTTTTCAATAAACCAGAATATGGTATATATTTTAGATTATTCAAAGTAGCCACCTTTTGCTTTAATGACAGCTTTGCACATTCTTCACATTCAAACCATCTCAATTGAGTTAAGGTCATGATAGTTGTGGAGACTTGGACTGACACAGCACTGCATCATTCTTTTTTCATGGTCAGATAGCCCTTTTATAGCTTGGAAGGGTAGGGTCAGTATCCTGATGTTGAAAAACAAATCATGGTCCCACTAAGCACAAACAAGATAAGATGAGCAATCCAACATATAAAAAAATTCTGGTTTGTTTTCTAATTTTTCATTTCCTACATAATTCCAAATGTGTTCCTTCATAGCTTGGATGTCCTCAAACGAATATACAATGTAGTACATTAAATAAAAGAATACAAACCATTTAATGAGATGGTGATGATAAGGATAACCATTTGACTGGTACTGTACATAATTGACATTTTCTGGCATCTTAAAGCAACCCCATACAAATGATTCGCAACAAGACGAGCTGCAACAGCAACTTATTGAAATACTTTCATATAATTGTCTTATACTATCAACTAATGTCATGTGAAATTTCAGTTTTGTATTACACAGTGAACTATAAGATTTGTACTTCCCTACCAAAAGATATGAGGTTTCCAGTGTTGTGTTTAAAGTGCCTTTGAAAAAAAGTACTATATGTTGTAGTTGTGTACACACTTCTGAGCCCTATGTTAATAGTATTATGTTTGTGCCCAGTGTGGATGCAACAAACCTATGTACATGCAGTTGTAGTGGACCCTGAGGTCGTGTTTGTGGCAAATCAGACTTGTGCACAAGCTCCATCTCTGGTGGCATCATTCCAGTGTGACTGTCACCTTAAGTCAGACGGGAGTCTTTTGAGCTTATCATCTAACATCAGGGACCTGCAACTGCTTGCTTGTCCTTTCATACACAAACAAGAAGACAAGGCTGTCTCAACGGTAAGGCCAGACAAACACAGCACATGACATTACTGTGAACAAATATTAAAGTTAAGTCCATGTTGTCCTTGCTGTAGATAGTGTATAGTTAAAGGCATACAAGGCAACATTTCTAGGCTAATTTACCAGCTTCGTAATCACTTTGATGGTTAAATGGCTCGTTACGGGGTGAAAAAATGCCAAATGCCAAAAAATGCTAAAAAAAACAGAGAATGTTCCAAAACTAAACCAGTGACCATCTTTGTACTTAAAAATTCTCCACCTGAAAGTACTATTTCTCACCATCTCCTGATGAAGACCCAGTGAAGGTTGAAAGCAGTTGCCATTTTTGTATACTATGCCCCAGCCTTAAATAAACTTTTTTTTTTTAATTTTTAATGCGAATGTTCCCTGAAGTGGGCTCAGGGGCCATCGCACAGTTTTTTTGAATAACCATTGCTGTTGAGCTAAGTAGATGACAGAGAACTCTGAGATGCAGACTTTTTTTCCTACACACTTTTCTTATCTTTTCCTACTTAATGTTTATGATCTTTGACACCTGTTAAGAACAAATGATGATTTTTGATAACCTAGAGCTATCATAAGCTACTAGTCTCTGCGCCAGCTTTGTATGTCATAATCTCTCAAGAGGGCTGAATGACAACGGCATGTCCCAAAGTTTGTATACATCAAATAACAAAGCATGCACAGATGTAATGACAATAAATGGCTTTGATGCAACATATTAAAAGAGCAATTTTAAGGTATGTAACGATTAGTGCATATATGAACTATAAAACTTTAGCGTTGCCATGAATCCCTCGCGAGAGACTGTGATGTGCAAAGCCAACATTTCTATGAAATGCTTGTTGATTGTATATCTGTAGGTGCTGCATCCATGTTCAGTTATGCTGGAAGGCAGGATGGAGGATAACAGTCCTCTCCATTTTTCTTTGGATATTGATGAAGTAATCATCAAGGTAAAATCTAAAATTTTAAATTTTGAAAACTTGATCCACTCTTCCACCATATTTTTTAAGGGCCTAAGCAGTGATAAATTAAAGGATAGATTTGTTTTTTTACAGGTAAAGCTTTTTTGAAATATGAATATATGAAATAATAATAAATGAAATATAATGGTTAAGATTAAATGTTAAATTAAAGATTTTGATGAATGCCTCTGTTCTGAGAAGACTGTGGCTGCAATCTTTCCTAAAATGCATTCAACTTTTGTTTGTAAAGACGTGAAACTCACCGAGTGGTCAGTAATGTTTACTGATACGCTGACACAAAAATTGATGCAAAGTATGGTTTCCAACAGGATTTTGACCATTCATTCTCAATTGTTAACCTATTTTTTCAAGCCTATTACACCCACCTAAGAGTTTGAAGCAGTACAAACTGATGGAAGTCACAATTTGCGATTTTTGTGTCAGCATATCAGTGAACAGATCTGACCACTCTGTGAGTTTCACGTCTTTACAAATGAAAGTTTGATGCATTTTAGGAAAGACTGCAGCAGCGCACCTATGCAGCCATTCTGTCCTCCCTCACATTGGCACTGTCAAATGGACCCTTATTGTTACCCCCATGACCCATCTCACTCCTTGAGCTTAACACTATGTCTGGCCACACTTTCCACCCATAATTCCTGATAACCACCTATGGACTGACTACCATGTAATGTAAAGTGGGATAATACTCTGGAACCATTATGAACCTTAG
The DNA here is from genome assembly GCA_027481765.1 of Tenualosa thibaudeaui. Taxonomy (NCBI): domain Eukaryota; kingdom Metazoa; phylum Chordata; class Actinopteri; order Clupeiformes; family Clupeidae; genus Tenualosa; species Tenualosa thibaudeaui. Next base: position 344,178 of record JAIFZK010000174.1, read on the forward strand.
TTAAAACCATAGACAACTTGTAGTCAATCATAGTTACTACTGATTGTAATTTTCATGCATGACCCCTGACAGTTGGGTTAGCCCCTTGAGTCACGGATCTGCCCAAGATTTCTTCCTAGACTAACTAAACATAAGGGAGTTTTTCCTTGCCCATGTTTCTCTTGGGGGCTCCTTCTGTAAAGCACTGTGAAACAATACTATTGTAAAAGGCACTGTGTAAAAATAAAACGAGAATTGAATTGAATTGAATTCTGTAGGTGGTGTGATGCTACCACAACAACTGAAAATTCTCAGAACAGAAGATTCATCAAAATTTCAATCTTAACCATTTTATTTAATCATAAACAATCAGTAAATAAGGCTTTAAATGTAAAAAAACTGAACCCGTCCTTTAAGTTGCTAAGCGATTTGGGCAGGATTTCATTTGTGTTGTATACTACATGTTCTTGCTGTGGTCAGGATTTTAAGATAAAATGACAAAAAATGAAAAGGGTCATATTAAAACTGTATGCATGTTGAGCACAGGTTTATGGCTGCTGCTTGGACCAATGACTACAGACAAATAATTTTTTTCTGAATTATAATTGTTTGTTCCTCTTCAAAATATGTTGTACTGAATTAGTTGTTCTCAACTCTGAGTCTTTTTATTGTTCCCAGATCTCTCCAGTTATTATAAATACAGTTCTGACAATATCTACGGCCATGAACCCTAAGGCACCAGTTAAGCCATTAGAGGTATGTTCGCCTGACAGGAGTAGACTGTGGGGTGTGATGGATATCAACAACTTCAACTATTGGTTCCTTGGGGTAGAACCTGCACAGGAAATGACTGAGAATTTCAACATTGCTAAAGAGCCGTCTGTGGGGGAGAACTTCAGATTTCAGGTGAAAGTTGTCCAGTTGATTTTGGAGTCAGGACTGGGTCATCATACTGTTCCACTGTTATTGGCAGAGTCCTCTCTTACCATGGATGCACACAACTGGACTTCACAGCTGCAGCTCAATGCTGACATGACACTAGAGGTAAGAACGTAATGTAATGCGAGCATGCTGCTAACCTTTGCTTTTTTCTCTCAAATGTTACTGTGAGATGTTTTTGTGTTGCAGGTTAATTACTTCAATGAAAATAATGCTGTCTGGGAACCTCTGATTGAACGAGTGAATGATGGCCAACACAGATGGAAATTGAGCTTGGAGGTAAACATTTTTTGTGCCTTTGCTCTAGAGTAGTAATTTCTCCAGATGGTTACAGTAGAAAAAGTAGAACTCTCGGTGGACCAGGGTATGATTTTTATATGTAAAAAGAGTAATGCTTTTAAAACATTGTGTCATCCCTGTTTTCATGACGCATTGCTTCCCTTATGCAAGTGAGCAGTGGTGTTTGGAAGTCTCCCACTTCTGCCTGTTATTGTAGGATTTATGTTTATGGATGAAATCTTCAAGATATTGGACAATAAGTTGTGGAACCACCTTCTCTGAACACATCAGTCGACGAGGTAGCAATATATAGGAAGCGGTGCCTTGTCGAGCTTTACTCATTTTTCAGATGTTGTAGATATTTCTTTTTTGTTTCAGACTTATATTGCAATCAGTCTGTATGGTTACAGTCTTTGAAAATGAGTAATAGAGCATTGGGCTCAGGGGAATCCTTGGGTTTGTTTTTGTAGGTTTATTTGTAATTTAAAAGTGTCAGCTATCTCAGCTACTTCTTGCCTTGAGTGGCCTGCTCAGCCAAAATTTGCTTTTGAATAGTATCTTTATAAAGTGCATTTTCTGTCTCTTGCATATTTTTTGTTAATTTAGAACTCAAGGATCAAGGAGTTTATTTGTCACATACATTAAAATACTAATAAATATTAATACAAATATCATAAATTAGAGTATTACCTCAATAAAAGAGAAAAAGATACAGGTAAAGCAAAAGCAAATAAATGGGCATTAGTCCACATTGGTATCAGGATCCATGTAGCTTATAGACACACCAGGTGTGGTTAGTCTGTGTTCACATTTTGTATACTAATAATTTACGCTGTGCCTCGGTTCCTTTACATATAAAGTGTATAATTCACAAAGATATTTTGGCGCTCGCGAGTGCGTTTTCATAGTAATATCCAGGACCTGGAAGTTTATTTAGGCCTTTTCTCCCAGAAAACGCTTAGCAAGTTGCTTCCTTGCTCAATTCGCTTAGCTTGTCTTGCCTATTATAATAGTATAATATTACTGTCCATTTGTAGCCTGTCCTACATTTTCCCCACACCAGCGCAACCTGACTGTGACTACACTTAACCAAAGTTTTTCTATATAACTGTCTGTGATGTAACACAATTCAGGCTCCTTCCTCAGATGCTGTTTGAATTTGCCGCCCACATGGCAACTGTCGATGTCCTAACCCACCAGATACACTTGGTTGAAACCCAAGAACTCAATGTCCACAAGTTGGGGTAAAGCTGTTGACAAAGACTTTATTCACAATACCAGCAAAGTATACAAGAGGCAATTGCTTCACAGTATAAGTGCGTAGTAAAAATCACTGCAGATAGGCTACCGTTTACCCTGAGAGTTGATCAAGTCTGACTGGCCCTTCTAAGCATCTGCCTTTTATACTATTTGAACCATCCAGAGACCTCCCATCTTGCCTGTGTCATGGGGCTTCTGTTAACCAATCAGGAGGCTCCAATCTGATTCATATTGGTGGATTTTCCCTCTTATTTTGTTATGAAAAAATAACTATATTCTTATTTATTCTGTTTTTGTGTACTTTCCAGCATTACCTATATCTAATTAAACCATGTACTTTCCCATATCACTTTTCCTTTATTTAATAGCTTCTTAGTAAACAGTGTTATTTCCACAGTGGATTTTCCTCACTGAAATTTTCTCACACATCATAGTGACCAATTAATGTACCATTGCATACAACAATCCTTCTTCTATTTTATCATTATTTTAGACACTATTAAAACCGCAAAGTGCTCACTACACGTGTGTCAACATTCACATTATGGCTAATGTGGCATATTTTCTGGTTACCCACTGTAGGCTTTACCCTTTGCCTGCAGCGCAAAGCTCCTTGATTTCTTTTCCCTCTATGTTCTCTGCTAGCCTACCTTAATTTGGCTTAGCTACCTAAGTGAGCTATGCATCTAGCCTACGGTTTGTTAGCGAGCACATTAGTAGGCCACCATGTTGCCTATATGGCTTTCTTTTACTTTCTCGTGAGCCAATGGTCTGCTGCCTAATGCCTAATGCCTCTTCCACATGCTTCCATCTCATACTGTTTTGTTCTACATCCAAATTAATCAGCCAATTATCCCTTTGCGCTTTTTCTTTCTAATGTTCTCCAGGACAACGTTGTAGTTATCTGATTGGACAAAGTAGCCTACCTTGTCTTTCCTTACAGCTCAGCAAGATATGGCAGCCACTGCCACTCCAGGCCCTCTATCAGTTTTTAACTTGCAGCTTGGTTATATCTGTTTTAGCCAATGGAGCGCCTACGTCGCTCAGTTTAGCATAGGCCTACTAAAGCTTATATTAGACAGTAACACATTATTTGAAGGGGTCTACATAAGGGTGACATGAGCAACATGATGACAACAGTCATAAATATCAGTGAAGTGCCATTAATGTTTGTGGTGTGTGTCGTGTCATTTTCATAACAGGCTTGTGTCACCCTTATGTAGACCCCTTCAATTAAAGTGTTACCTCTTAGTTTCTGGTCTGATTCTTTCTAACCAGGCGCCCTCAACCCCTCCCTGCTCTATGCCGATTTTCTCTTACTGGACCTTTACTCCTATTTGCACTGTTACAGGGCTGTGATCCCCAGTATCAAATTAAGCACATGCTGATTGATGGTGAAAGGTTGTCCTGTGTTTGTACAACAATCAGTCGTTGAAGTACATGTGGCCAACGCTTCAGGATTTCGAATTTTAAAGTTGTATATAACGTTTTAGCTCTTAGGAGTTTAGCTTCTGCCAATTCTAACCCTGCTGCTGCTGTTCTTATTTCATAGCCTAACTGATGCCTTGCACCTGTGCTACTTGCAGCCAAGGACTGCGTTCTTGATTTTTTCTTTTTTTTCCCCTTTCACCACCTACAGGTCCTGCTGCCATTTCCTAGCTGTTGCTATATTCTCTGTTCACAGGGTCCCACAGATGTGTCTATTGCATGTAGGCAGGAGACTAAATGGTTTATGTTAACATAGTTTATTTATCACAGGATTTGAGCCCTTCATCAAAGAGTATAGAAGCTCAAGAAGCAAAACTCAATATGCTTATTTATAGAATTAAATCAACTTAAAATAACACATTTGAAGTCTTGTTTTGGGGGGCCATCATATCTAAATATGAAAACTATTTAAAATACATTAACAAGGATGATCAACTGTAGCAGCAGCTGTAGCTATTGGTTTGCTCTTTTGGGGTGCTTGATCAGATCCTGCTTGACTTCTGCCAGTGCAGTTGACTCCTGCACGATTGTGCTCACACTCTAGAACCTCTATTACATTCCAAGTTCTAAAATCAAACGAATCAAACAGTTTATTGACAAAGACAAAAGTAAGAGTTCAACACTGGACACAACCATGGGTAAGGGAATTGACATGGATGAACAGACAAATGAACGCCCTCCCTAAGGAATACTGCCGACCCTGGCACACACTGGCCCATGGCCAGTAACAAGAAACACACTACAAAGTATCAGCAGCCACACTCTTTGCGAGTAGTTTGCCGATCCAGACACACGCCACAATAACAGGGCCAAAACACGGCAGAAGCACAGTTTGAAAACTAACGCAGACAGAACAGTTGCATCCTCACACCAGCACAATACAGAAAACCAGACAAAAATCCCACACCCACACCCACACACAACACCCGTAACAACCTCGACCAGCAACCTTGCCCAACACATTCTCATCGCTGCATTCACCTGTAACTCCTTCTTCCGGTCTCATGGGATCAGGCCTAGATCACTGCCGGCGCTGTTAGATCAGCCCTGATCTCATTAACATCTCAGGTGCTCATTGGGATCCCGCCGGACCACTGCCACAGTAGTGAGTCCCACAGGATCTGGCATTACATTTTGTGATCCTTGTCCTGCTGCACCAGGCCAGCGCAGAGCCATCTGAATCCAGAGAGGCTCGTGGGACTGCACCTACCCTACTCTTATATGTACATTTTATCTCCTCAAATTCTGGTGCATGAACTGGTGAATTACTTTGTTTTTTTCTTGTGCACAACATCCTCCTTTCACAGCTGAAAGTCTCATACTATTCTGATATGTCTATTTGGTTCTCCTATCATGTTTGGATGAGTAAGAGGTCTTGGAATGGAAGCATCATCCATTAACTAGCTGTTCTTTCACAAGAAGTTACTTACAAAGTCAAGCCACACTTTCAACATGAACCTTTGACAATGTCTCATTATCCTTCCAATAAGTTTAGATCTTAACTAGCTGTGATGCCACCTTGCTACTAATGACAACTGATTATTTTAGAGTGTCCTTTTATGGTCATGCAAAGATTTGTGTTATGATTTGGGGGAAAAAACATGATCAGAAATGAACATAACATGGGGATGTATGCAAAATTCACTTTTTAAATGTGATTTTGCATTTGTATTTGGATAATTTTGATGTCTCTCCTGTACTGTTGTCAGGCAAGGGACACATCCGTACTACTGGTTAGAGTTAGATACAGTGCTATGCAAAATTTTGTCCACCACTGACAATAATTATCATTTCAGTTTATAATTTCCTGGGTTTTTGAAGCAACGATGGAAGTAAAATAGACTGCCTATCAGTTTTTCCCACCAAGGCTGTAAAAAACCTGGGTGTCATGATTGATGACCACCCGACTTTTGCCAATCATGTTGCTTCTGTAGCTCAGCCTTGCCATTTTTCTCTTTTCAACTTAAGGAAGAGCAGGCCGTACCTAACCCAACATGCAACTTAGCTCCTGGTATAGACCTTGGTTACTCGCCTTGGCTATTGCAATGAACTCTTAACAGGTCTTCCACCCTGCGCTGTGAGACCATTACAAATGACCCAGAATGCAGCTGCCCTTCTAGTTTTCAACCACCCAAAAAGACCATGGTCACACCTCTGTTCATTTAACTCCACTGGCTACCATTAGCTGCTCGCATCAAATTCAAAGCACTAATGTTGGCCTACAGGGTGATTGATGGATCTGCTCCCATCTACCTTAATTACAGTGCACCACCCACTCTCTCTCTCTACTGCTCTTTTTCATTACACTTCTGCACTTTTATCTCCTGCCAATTTGATAATAGCAAGTTGCACTCTTAATTAGTTTTTAATTGCTCTAGCTTGAATATTTGTCCTCTTTGGATAAAAGTGTCTGCTAAATGCATAAATATAAATGTAAGTATGGAGACTGGGATGGCAACAGAACATTGTATCTGTGCTTGTGCATAAATGCTCATAGTCAGAGATATGGTCAGAGTTTCTTCCTAGCTCACTCAGAATGTATCATGCACTACAGAGTTGTGTGTACAGCACTGACCTGAATTCACTCTAGGACTTTTACCACAGGCAGTCATCCTAGCTGTCGCAAGTGATATCACAGCCTCAAAGCTCACAGCAGATGGCAGATGTTTGTTGATGTTTTGTACAAAATAATCAGGCTTATAAACAGTGAACAATGATTGCTTAACCCTCTGCCTGTCTGTCTTTGAGAACATACATTCATTCACATGCTCTCTCTCATTCTTTGTTTCACTTATTCACGCAAACACACTCATTTAGCACTTAGCAATCTATTGTTACTATTATTGGTTTTAAGCAGCCAAATCTCAGTAGTCTCTTATACTAGTTTAATTATATTGAATAAATTCAATTGAATTATATTTGTCCCATGGCGCTTTACAGCAAGGAGCACCCAAGAGCAACAGGGTCATGGAAAAACTCCCTTGTCGTAGTTAGTCTAGGAAAAAACTTTGGGCAGATCCATATCTTAAGGGGCCAGCCCAGCTGCCAGAGGATATGCAGGAAAAGTGCATCAGTAGTTACCATGATAGACTACAATTTGTTTATGCAATTTGTTTTAGCTAAGCATCATAATAATTCCAAGACATTGCCACAACATTATTTGGTAGTCAAGTCATAGGTGGCTGTCAAAAGTTATGACTAGATAGTGTAGTAGCAGCCAGACATAATGTTGAAGTCAAAGAGTGAGATCAGTCATGGAGGTAACATTGGGATGGTCCATTTTGAGGAGGGGTCAGTTGTGGAGCCTCTAGGAAGGAGAATCAGTCCTGGCATGGGCGTCAAAGAAGGGACCTCTAGGAAGGGGAGTCGGCCCTGGCGTGGGCCTCCCCTGAAGTTGGTTGAGTTAGACCAGTCTCACACTTCACTGAAGTGTGTTGTATATGCATATACAGCATATCTATAAATGTAAATATGTATGTAATAAAGAAATGTTGAAGCTTGGATCTTGAAATCATTCACTAGTTCTCACACCGCTAAAATCTGTTTGTGATGCATGTTGCAGTTTCAGATTAGAACCCTTTGCCTTTATTAGTTGGAATACTTGGAATATTTTTTTTCAGGGTGTGTCTTAATCATTTTATTGTGTTTGACATTTATAGATGAAAACCAATACCACACAAGATAAGAGTCCAGTTCCTGGTGATGATTTCATAGCATATCCTGAACCTCAAATGTCTGTCATCATATGGTCAAGAGACACCATGAACATTACCCTCTCCAGATGCTCACTCTCTGTCTTCAGTAATCTAGCAAAGGTGGTTTCATGTTCTCAGTCAACACTACTACTACCAGTCTTCACATATGATTACACATAGTCTGTAGCATTGTGATCATCAGCATAATCAGTATAAGTCCTAGTTAAGTCTTTTACAAGTCAATGATAAGTCTTCACGATTGAACATAATACCAAATGTAGGCACAAATTATATTATTTGCATGTGTAAATCTATATTTGTTTTTTCATTGAAATAGTCAACACTTTTCAAACTCTTGTGGCTCTTGTGGACTTTTTTCATTTTCAGGCATTTTCAGAGGGTGCAGCGTCATCATTTGACTATTCTCTGAAAGAAAAGGCTCCTTTTACCATTCAGAATGCTTTGGGTCTACCGTTGCTCATCCAGCACAGCAACAACTTGCGAATTGCGGACAAGCCTGGGCCTGGAAAACTACATGAGGTGGATGTAGACCAGACCATTGACTTGTCTTACTCAGTGCTCAAGCCCTTAACTCGAGCATGCTTGTCACCCCTTCAAAGACAGGAAAGCTGTCTCCTCTTGAGCATGGGTGAGTGTTAACATTTTTGAATGTGCAAAAAATAACATTTTTGTGTCTGGTTAGGTAGTTTTTGTAGTTGGCCCCTAATCAATAATGCTATCTTTTCTTTTGATTTACGTAACTTGATGAAAAGTTATAGCATGGACCAATGATGAACCTTTACAATTTTGAGTGACAACGGACTTGTGGTGCACCTCACTAACTTGTTCAGTCAGTTAGTGTATTAGTTAGTGTATTTATTGTGTTTATTGTAGAATATAACAAAGAGTATATATGCGATTAAATATATTTAGCTCTAAGGCTCTGTTGTGGCTACCAGTTCACTAAAAGACAGTAAGCTTTGTGCAGGCACCACACTAGTAATGTAATGATTGATTAACATATGCATTGTCCAAGTTTGAGTTTATATGTTTAATAATTAGTCCTTGAGCCAGAGGGTTTTACACCAACCAGATAAACTTTTTGTGAAAAGTCTGGCTATGCTGAATAGGAAATTAAATGTTAGCATGGACAATTTTGGGGAGCACTACCTAAGAATCATTGTATTTCAATACAATGCAAATACTATAGAGGATTATGCATTGTCCATGGTGAGTAAGAAGGCTGTCATGTTGGGTCATTTTTGTCCTGTCGGAACTTATTTTCTTATAATAACTGTCAGACTAAATTATCTCTTAGATAGATCTTTGAATATTTCAACCATCTCTCAAGTTTGCTGGGTATATTAGCTCTGTTGTGATCTATTTATAAAGGACTTACAGGGACTGACTACATATCTCAGCTAATGTTATGGTCATTTTGGATGTAAAAAAGCAATTAGTGTTCATGAAAACTAAGGTCAAGAAGAAGACACTAAATCACATCAATATTCTTTGCATAATATTTCGTTGCTTGGCTCTGCTTGGAACATTAACATTAGTAGCAGCCTTATGTAGCCTCACACTTGCCCAATGCCCATCTGAACTGATGGTTGCAGAACAGCCTAGTATAACTTGATGGATCTATGTGTGCTCCCAGTTCCTACAGGTTACAGTGAGATCTCCAGCATTCCCATCGATAAACCAAGTAGACGGCTTTACAATATCCGAGGACCACATGAGATTGTGTCAGTGGTGCTGCAGGTTGATGCCAAACAGGGTAACAGGGTCATTACTGTCAGATCTCCTCTTCAGGTAAAGTTGTGTAAAACTTAGCATTATTGTAACTGCATTCCCATCAACTCTCTGAAATGTCTAGTTTCTTCACTTTATCCATCAATCCATATGCTAAGGTGGTGTGAATCATTCAGTTTCATGAAGCAAGAACCTTATATCTAAATATCAACTAACCCAATTTTATCTATTTTATTTCTTAAAATGTTAAGTTTACTGGAGATCAGTGATTCAGGGTTCAAGATAGTCTTTATTATATTTCATTATAAGTATAAGAGAGTAAAATTCCTCAAAAATAAATATTAAATAAATAGTATGGTGTTGAGCGAGAGGGGGAGTGTGAGTGTGTATGTCTGTGTATGAGGGAAAAAATTGATTCTGGTGGTCTGAGCCTTAAAGCCACATTTTATAATTTTTTCAGGTTGTCAGTTGTCAAAAACATTCCCAAATATGACCTCATTAATTTGTAATTACCTCCATCAAAATATTGCAGAGTTCAGGTAGGCTTTGTATTTGCCATTTATATATACATTACGCTAGAGTAGCCAATGCTGATTGCCATGTTGTGCTGCCATTTTAAAACTACAGGCCCTGGCAGGGGACAACCAGATAAATACAGCTCCATCTTTCGTGTTTTACGTTTAGTGGCAGCACAAGTGGAAACTCACAGGGAGATCACAGCTAGGGAGAAATGGTCGAGGGTGCAGAAAACTCTCAAGATGGGCATAATGCATATTATCAAACGTATGATGAGCAGAATCCATCACCAAGAAAATACAAATAAGAACAACAACTTAGAAAGACAGAAGCGATTAAACTGATTAAACAAGGGATTTAGCAATAAACACAAACTATTTAGGTGTAAATGCCAACGTTTGCATTGAACAACAAAAAATTTCCAATGTTACCCCTACATACATACAGCACATTGACCTAACCACCATTGGACCAACATCATAAAGTTTCACTCTGTACTAGGGGACTAGACAAAGATGCCCACTCTACCCTTCACTATTCACCATCTGTATTGAACTTTTAGCTGATTCAAACTTATTGACACATTCTCTAACATTTCAGAATACTCTAGAATAAATCTCTAATTCCGCAATTATATTCCAACAGCTGGGAGGTGACAGCCCACTTGTCACTTACTTCCCGTATGCGCTAATTATATTACATACTTGAGGATAAAGGTTTCCTTCACGTTGTCAGACCTATTTGGCCTTAATTTTACCCCTTACTCAGTTCAATAGATGCTGATAAAAGATGATTCAATTGAAGATGACCTTCAGCGCTGCATGAATTTACCACTATCCATCTTGTGCAGGATATCAGTCATCAAGATGACAATATTTCCCAAATATATCTATTTATCTTCAGTGATCTCTATACATTTTACCCCACCAGTAATCCAGATTATGTTAATCTCAAAAATTTTGTTCCACTGTCAAGTCATGCAAGATCCAACCTGGCCCCTAGACTATTATAGACTACTACTGTTACGAACAACTTGCCAGCACGGTCTCAACGACTATCAATATTGTCCTAAGCACACAGTGGATTCTCCTATCTGTATGTCGGTTTGAATGTCTGTTGGCCCAGGTGCAGATCTATCATATACAATGTAACAATCTAAATGCAACTCCTAAGACTAATAGGCACCTGACAACAGATCCATATACTGTTGGAAGCAATATTTCAGAAAAGCAAAATTAAGTCTTGTACTGTCCTCCCAGCAATTGTTATTTAACATGCAACTATGGAATGTGTGCTTTCTCACATTCGAACATACTAAGACAACATGTAAATAGCAAATTAAAAGAATAACAGTGAAAAGTTTTCAAGAACATTTAACCAGAATTTGTAATATACACCTCCTAAGAATTAAGTTCTGTTTGTTAAGGTTAGGAGTGAAATGACTAGTTCAGGGATAGCAAATGTAGGCTCAAACGTTATTCAACAAAGCACCATAACATGTAGAAACAGTCCACGCCTGGGTTGAGATGTTCAGCGGTTCAGAACATAGACTATACAAGTGGTTACAGAACATAACACTCAAAGGTTAAGGTTGTGAATATAGCCCAGTGAAACTCACTATATGACTAGAATTTTGAGACCCAAAAGATCTCAGACCCCCTGCTGTTAGACACACTTTAAACTGCAGTATGGTCTTTTTGAGATACTTTATTCTATATGCATGAGAGTAGGGGAAGACTGTAGTGAGTGAGTGCAGTCCTGTCTGTAAATGCCCAGGAAAGCACATATTTGTTAGCTAATAGGACAAGTTTACTACCAGGATCTGCACAGTATAGTTGCTTAAGTAAAAACAACCTACAGCGCTATAACAAACAGCAGCATACAACTGAGCTGGTACACAACACATTGTCTTTAGCTTTTATGTGGCTAGAGAGAACCAAACAGTAATCTTTTTTTACCAAATTTGAAGGGCGAACTAATGCAAATCATTACTAGCCTGCAGTTAAGGGTTGGCTTCGCTTTGCAAAATATTTGTGGCGGTCTCCCCAAGACCAAGGACCAACACTTCTCTCTATCATGGCCAACTTTGTGGCATGAGCTGCAAAACCTGGTGTGGTCACTTTTCCGCACTGTGCACATTGCATTGAAATTCATTGAATTGTGGCAGTAGCAGTTTGCCCAGTTGTTGCAGTAGGGGATTGAGCAACTTCAGGAACAGTAGTGGTGCTGGGTTCTTCTGTGAAGGATAGGTCTGGAAAAACTGCATTGTCTGAAATTTCATCTGTGGAAACATCAACATCTCTAACCTCAGGATACTTTCGTGCTTCAAGAGCAGGGTGGAGCTGTTCAATCTCATGTAGTTTCTTTGAGAATACCAAAGACATAATGGCTTCCATTGTTGTCTTTTGTTTCGATTTTAACTTGTGCATTCCTTTTCCTATCCACCAGTATCCTAACATATATCTCCTCCTCGCTAAAGTTGGATGTTCTTTAGTTTCGAATTTGTCTAATTTACCAGTTATTCTTTCCCTCCATTCATTAAAAAATGACTTTACATCAAAATGCAATATGTCCATGTTCATTTAGCAGAGAGCTGAAATTTCTGAATGGTGAGATTTTAATGTTACCAGGAAATAAAGATGCTTATCAGCATGCTTTCAAGAAAAACAGATTTACTCAACAATTTGTAGTATTACCAAGTAGTTTACCAGCTAAAAACACAAGAGTGGCATGGCATAGGAGAAGAGGTATATATGAACTGGTGGAATAATGGATGATTTATTTAACAGTAAGTTATAAAAAATGTATCAATAGCAGTTAAACTGAATGCAAGTCAAAATTAAATAAAACATAAACAAATGAGACCAGATAACCCAAAACAATAATAAACCAAGAATGTAAAGAAATAAAACTAAGAAAGAGAAACAAAATGAGAGAGAGAAGGTAGTGCAGAGGTAGAGTAGAGAAGGCAGAGAGTTCTGAACAATGGAGGAGTTGTGTAATTTATCCTCCACAAGGGTCATTGGCACAAGCCAGTGATGCCTTAATTAGTCTGGTATTGGTCGGCTGACCTATGCCAGTGAAAGGTGTGAATTCAAATTTGTATGCAGACTACAATGTCCATACTCTGGATTGCCACAAAATATGATCAGACTGCTGCCCACATGACAAGGATTAGTACAAGACCAAACATGACAAAGTGCATTCAGCCTATATGTATATATGTATATATAAAACATAACAAAGCAAAGTTTCTTTGTTTAGAGGGGGTCCCCAAGATGGCAACTCATGGTCAGCTTTGGACGCCTATGGAGGGGCAAACATTAAGTCTTTTGTGTGCTTGCCTTCAGGGCTAACCCAGGCCAGATTAAAATGTGGAATTCAGTCAGTTTTGCATTACATCATAGATTACATTGATAATTTATAATATTTTTTGTAAGGTGGCCAGCTATATGCCAACTGTGTTTCGACAACATTTTTTTGAAAAAAAAAAAATAAAATGTGCGCACACACACAGACACACAGAGTACAAAACTTAAGAGTGCTGTGTAGTCTGGTTTTACGTAAGGAGAAAAATTCAAGGAAAGAAAAATCAGGTTTTTTTGTGAAAAAATCTGAGATTTGTTTAGGCCATATCGCCCAGATGTAGTAACACCATAAAATTTAACCGAATCTGGAATAATCCTGATTTCACTGTTAGAAACCACTTTTTCACATGAATAGGCAAGGGCACAGAACATCAACATATGAACCGCAAATGGTAACGGACTGCATTTATATAGCGCCTTTCTCCTCCTACGAGTACTCAAATCGCTTTACAGAATATTCCTCACATGCACCCATTCATACACATGCATTCACACACCGGTAGCGGAGGCTGCCATGCAAGGTGTCAACCTGCCACCGGGAGCAATTTGGGGTTCAGTATCTATCATTCATAACAAAAGCCATACGTTCTTCTGACAGCTTAGAGGTTTAAAGACTCATCTCTTTGCTTTATACTTAGGCTAGTTTATTAATTGGCATGTAAGCCTCCATTTTTGTAATGTTTTTGTTTATTTCAACATTTTGGCTTTTGGCATACCTAGAGTATTGTAGCATAATAACTGCCAATAATGTAATAAATTTGGTCATTTTCAATGTAATAAACCAATAATGTAAGAACTTGGCGGTAACGTAACAAAATATCTGAAACAATAATGTAATAACGTATTGCTAACCCCCACATCCCTTCTAGCTCTTCACTCAGTCCTTGGCATTTCTAAAGATATCTTCCTTCTATCCATCACTATAGTCTTCTACTCTGTCTGGTTTGTATTGTTGTGTTGAGAATTCCATACTCCAACCCATACTCAACACAGATTCAATACAATTCAATTCAAGTATTTTTATACTGTACCATTTACAATAGAATTGTCTCATGATGCTTTACAGACAACAAGGACGCCCAAGAGCAACAGGGGCATAGAAGAAGCTTAATAAGTTTAATAACTACCAGACTCTCTTCTGAAAAAAAGCCATTAGGTGACAGCACTACAAATGGGTTGTTGAGAACTCAAATTATTCAGCAAAAAGTGTGTCCAGCCAACCTGTCTTGGACCTTGAGGCCCAGTGTGGGGTGTGGAGTGTCCCCAAGGAACAAAAGTGACAATGCCTTCACCTAAATGACCATCAGTTGCGCTGTGCTGTGGCAGTCAAAATAAATTGACTAATAGAGATAGAGCCAGAGTGAAGGTGAAGGTGTGTTTGTATGTATGTGGTCAGGGCTTTAAGCAGCTACAGTGTTTGAAAGAGATGGTAGTAAACCAGATGCTAACGTACTGTGACAATTTACAGTTATTACACTTTCAATTTTTTTTTATTCATCCAGCCAATAACATAATAGCCATCAAATAATGTAATAGCTTAATTAAAAGTTATTTAATTATTGGTTCAGAAATTACATTATTGGCTTTATTACATAAACAACAGCCAAAATTATTTTATTATTGGCAGCTATTACGTTATCAGCTGCTACAAGTCTGCATTACAGGACATGAGTAGAGTCGAGCCACAAAATACATTCAGAATACATTCATATTGAATGAATAATTCAATTCAGTTCAATTCAATTTTATCTATACAGTGCCTTTTACAATAGCATGTCTAATTGCGCTTTACAAAGCCACAAGGTAGATAGTCTGGAAAGAAATGTTGGGTAGATCCACAAATCAAGAAAAACTACAATCAGTAGTTACCATGATAGACTACAGTTGGTTTTAGCTGAACATCATAATATTTCCAAAATATTGTCCCACAGCATAATAATTATTGATACTGTTATGCAGTTATTCAGATGTTAGTATCATTATTAGTATTTTCTCTGCCATCTGTGCCTCTACTATTACTTAAATGTTTAGGCTTATAGGCATATTAGATTTTTTTTATTTTTAGCCAATGCTTTGTTAATATATTACCTGTAAGAGCTGGGTGAATGGCCTAAAACTCATATTGTGGTATAATTTCAATATCAACCTCCAAGATGAGTCAAGGTCAAACTTTAAACTTTGGCTGGTTAAATCAGTAATTGCAGAATACAACAAAATTAAGTCAAAATTTGTTGAATGAAATTAATCAAATAACATTTAGGATCTGTAGATGACGTACAAAATTATGACATGATCAAAACTATTAAGTACAATTTGGCAAATTTTAGACAGATTAGACACTCTCTTTCTATGGATGCAGTGAAGATATTTATACATTTATACATCTCATATATCCCATACTGTATTACCTGTGCAGGGCAGGCTGGAAAAAATTAGACCAATTTAATCACTGTATAAACAAGCACTAAATGTGTTTGCACCATCATTGTGAAATATTAGATAAACATAATTTGTTGACTTTTTTGAGAATTTTCATGTCTTTTCAAACCTCTGCATAGTAGCTCCTACTTGTCCAATGTTGCTCTGCAAATTCTGTAAGATGCACCAGAAAAGCATCTATACACACTTGCATAGTAACCTTTCACTATACAACCTTTGAACAGGCAGCAAAGGCAGTGAGTGCCACCACACAGTGAAATGGCACACCAATGGCATAAAGAGTTCTGGTTCTATTTAAATCTCAGCCTCAAGTGCAGGCTCACGTTATATGAAATACATATAAATACAAGCTAATAGAGATCAAGACCAAAGGTGAGTTGTGCTATCACGGTAGGCTGATAGAAGGCCGATAATAAAAATCTACGTTGACCGAATTTAGATTATATATTGTTTATACTGTCTATATTGTCCACCCCATAACCATTAAAAAAACTAGCTGCATCTCCAAACGCGGTCCAGAAGCATGGCATCAAGACTAAACACGTTGTATAATACTTACAGATTAAATCATCTATCCAAGCAAAAATCTATATTCAGACTGTCGGCTAGGACCTCCCCCCACCAATCTTAGAGTTGATTTTTCCCCAGACAGTGGACCCAAATCTCCAACATCAACTTGATGACAAAAAATGCCAATCTGCAGCTAACACAACATGATACTTCTGAGATTTCACAGCTGTGTATACAAATGTATACAAGTATGTGATAAGTATGTAATGAGTATATGTCTTACAAGCTACGAGATGTCTATTTATTTATTTGTCTGTATATAATTCAAGTGTTCTCATGTCTTTTAAATGTTTGTCTTTTGTTTAGATAAAAAACCACTTTGATGTGCCTTTTGCTATCCTAAAATACTGCCCGACCAGTGGGCACATGGTTAATGTTGGTATCTCCCAACCAGACAAAGAGTTACATGTCTCATTGGAATCATACAGGTGAGTTAATGTCGGATGGTGACAGTGTTTCAGTGCTATATTTTTCAAAGCAATATATGACTAGCTGTTTACACGTGTTTGCTTGTCAACATTCTTCTGGGTCAACAATTAAATAACAACACAAACTCTTAAAAATGGTAATACACAGCAGGCTGTTACAGTTGAGTTTCTCTACTCTCACGATGGATGTCACCAGACACCCTGACTCTCTGGATTACCTTCCCTATGGGGAGGAGATGACTGTAGCCCAGGGAGAGGAGATAAAAATTGGGGTTGCAGGGCAAACTTGCTGGAGAAACTTTAAGACCATTGCTTCTTGGTATTTTCCTAACCAATGCAAGAACAATTGCTTATAACATTAATGAACTGAGTCTACAGCTTTCAACAAACGACATCAAACAACATCAGCTGCAGTCTAGTCATCACAGAGACCAAACTGTGTAGCTAGCAGGCTACACAGTGCACAGAGGTGGGGGGTTATGCATTTTCTGTCAACAGCAGCTGTTGTACTAACACTAACACTGTAAGCAGTTGCTGCTCTCCTGGACCTGGACCAGGATCTAACATCCAACAGGGCCTCAGAGCTAAACTACTACCACACGTGAGTCAGACCTTTAGGAAAAATTATCTGGAGACTGGTCTGCTCACACATCACCTCAAGTTTTCCTACAGAACGAACAGGTCTACAGGGGACACCTTAGCTATAGCTCTCCATACTGCTCTAGCCTGGAGTAACAGGGCACTATGCCAGGGTACTCTTTGTAGACAGTAACTCTACATTCAACATCATCCTTCCTTACAGACAGGTGTCAAAGCTGTCACTTGCTGTTTTTGGAAAATGGCCAGACAGAATGCTTGATTTGTGTTGTGGTAACATACCTGGTGCGTGTGTCTCCAGGCCCTCCACTTGGTCTCTCAGACCACAATGTAATATTACTACTACCTAAGTATAGACAGACAAAGGACAAAGATGTTCTCATTATCTCCATCTGTTCTTATTTTATTTTAGTTTAAGTTTTATTTGACATGGACAGTGCACATTAATAAACATAAAATATGTTTAAAAAAAGCCAGAATAAGTAAAAATGGCTATTGGCTATTGGCCATCTGTTGGCCTATCTGTTTTCCCTGGACCGGGGTTAAAAGGTCAGTACATACATCATGGTAAAAGGACACATACCACATAAAACACACAATAAGAATAGTAGACAAAAAAGACAAAAAGAGAATGAGCATGGTTGACTAACTTGCCAGTTTCTGGGTGTCCAAATCAAGGAGAGCTTCACAGCTGCACTGTTGCTGAAAGACAGGCACTCCAAGGAACCATCAGCCACCCTCTTTGAGACCTGTACAGACAGTTCCCACTGCCTTATGAGCCCACAACATTCTAAAAGACCTAATCCATCCTGGTCGTTCCTTGTTTGAACTTCTGCCCTCAGGCAGATGATTTGGGGCAATAAAATCTTGTAGTAACATTAAAAAAGCATTTTTATGTGAAATCAATGATAGCACTCAATGCTTCAAAACTTGAGTGATTTACTTATTATTAGTAAGGCACTGGCTTTGAGCATACAATACGTGAGTATAAATAAAAACAAAAATATGTTCTGTTGAAACTGCAGGTGTCAACTCTTCCTCCTTCCTGTTGGTAATTTAGAAGGTCAATACTTACCATCCTCTACATGCATTACCTGGAAGGAGAATGTTCACATGAGCTCAGAGGTGCAATCAGAACTGCTGTGCCCAGCTACCACTTCCAGTTTCCTGCCATTGGTGGTGAAAACATTAGCATTACCTGATGACCTGACTTATATAGCGTGTCAAGGTGAAGAAGGCTGGGACCCTGCCTACATCATTCACTTGTATCCAGCAGTGACTATCCGTAATCTCCTGCCTTACTCCATACAGTACTTACTAGAGGTAAGACTCTACTCTGGGTTCGCTGCCTTCTTTTTATCTCTGTTTGTTCTGTTGTAGGATCTAGCACCCCTTTAGCATCATCTCTCTTTTTTGTCCATTAATCAAATCCATTCATTATCTACCCATTACATTGGTTGACCAAGCAGGCAGATTTCACTTGTGTTCACTTCACTTGTGGCAGTCATATATACATTTTATATGCTGATTTGTATAATGATGATGAATAAGCAGCCTGAAAAAAGGCAAATAGCTCTCATACTTGAAGTGATTGTCTGCATTACTTCCAACCATATTCCAGTTATTCAAGCACACCGGGTGCTGTCAGTTGGAAGAATGCAATCATTTTGTACAACATAGACTGCATACCCAACAAATAACTCTATACGCTATAAACTTTCTTTCAGTTTGGTTTCCCAAAGCCCAATTCAGTTAGCACAAGCTGCAGATTCGCTATTTGATCTATGTTGTACTAAACGCTTTCGTTCCTTTTCCTACGAGCAGCACTTGGTGAGCTCAAACAACAGGGCTATGGTTGAAAGTCTTCCAGGCTATTGCTTTGAATATTACAAAAATATTGCAAAGGAAGGATTGTCATGGAGGTTTTTATGACCATATGGCCACCACAGGAAGTTGTGTACTTCTACCTATTGAGAGATGAAAAATTTTGGATTTTGGGAGTTTGTCTTGTGCAAAAACTTCTGTCGATGATCCCAGGACAACAGGTCACTTGAAAGTCAAAGGTTTTTGTTAAATTATTCAAGAACCGTCACACCCCAGTCCACAAAATCTTAGTAGCTCATAAGTCTGAAGAAGCTGCATCTCTTCATAAGTAAAGATTGGGAGGGGAAAACACAAAAAAAGAGAAAGAATGAGCATGGTTGACTTGGCAGTGGTGGTATAAATAAGACAAAGTCCAGATAGAACTGTGCAGTAAAGGTGCCAGCAGTGTGATGCTGTGTTGGCACGTATGGTGGCTAACTAACCACTTCTTTAGATTGTATCTAAATGTGATATGTTTTTGTTTTTGTTAGCATTTGCTAACAACCTTTGTTTCCTTGTATAGTTATGTTTCTTTATGAAAGCACATCTTATTTGCATACAGTACAGACACAGTTGGGTCCCAACACTGTGTGCACGCAGGCACTAACTTCCACAGTTGTACCAGTACGTCAAGTGTTGAGAACAGTTATAGGCAATCATAAACTAAAAGGGAACAGCAATGTATAACATAATGTAACACTCTTACAGCATAACGCTATGTTAAAACAAGTATAGCATGATCACTCATAAAGCATATATTGGTTATATAGTAAGGCATATATAATGTAAAGCAATTTTCACTCAGATGGCTATATTAAGGCATACATACCAATACAATGATGGTGACTATATTTTCAAGGCTTTGTCCGGTTGTGGCAGTCTACTACAACTCCCATTTCCCTTGTTGCTCAAAGTTCAAAATCTCTAATATTATTTAACATATTTCAACAGGGGATGCTACAGCATCAACCAAAAAATCTCGGAACAGAGGCATTTGTCAAAATTTTAATCTTAACCATTGTGTTTCATCATAAATGATCAGAAAACAAGGCTTTAAGTGTAAAGAGAAACAAACTTGTCCTTTAACAGCATCCTGTGGTTCAAAGAGAGTCCCCTGGAGCCCTCACCTCCTATGTGTGGTGTAGCAGTATCTAATGACCAATTTCTTGTGACCAAATTTCCTTAGACAATTCCATGGACACCAAAACACCAGGTGAAACTTGCTGGGTATGTAGTCCCAGTGGGCTCATGTGTCGTAAGCTATTTTGGTGTCCGGGATTACTTCCCTCTTGTGCTGGGCGTCCTGAAATTTGACTGGGAAAAATAAATGTTTCAAAGAATTGCTCCCTAGTTCTGCAAAATTACTCGAGAGCCGTAACAACAACCGCAACAAAATTGTTAGTGATGCAAAGGTTGGAAGGAGCTGCATCCAAAGAGCCTGAACCTAATGTGTGATGTAGTGCCACCAAATGGTAGACACATGGCAAATACAACCATATTTTGTGAACAAATTCCTGTCAGTCATTCCCAGGACACCAGAACACAGCTTTGACAGCCAACAACATTAGCATAGATTGCTAACTAGATGGTTAGCCTTGAAGGTAGGATAAAAATAGGAAACATGACAGCAAACTAAGGCAAATATTTCAAGTACCCATTGGATGTTTTCCGACTACATTTACATTTATGCATTTTGCAGAAGCTTTTATCCAAAGCGACTTTCAAAAAGATAAACATTCAAGCTACAACTAGTGCATATTGCTAACACGGAATTTGCAATATTTTGAGATGAAAGTTCAATAGTGTAATGAAAATGTGCTGTATGGAGAGGCAGGTGTGCATTGAGTGAAGAGTAATTCAGCCACGCATGACACTGATTGGATTGAGCAGGTCTTGTAGACAGAGGGCACAAGCGATTCAAGCAGGAGCTCAGCGTAGAGCAGAGTGACTCAGTGGTATCATTAACCTCAAGAAAAGAGAAAGTCCTTGAAGGTAGAAGGGCAGATGCCACAAAGGAGGAAAAATTAATGGGAGATAAATTCCAGAAATTGCGACGGTAAAATACAAAAGTACTACATACACTAGTGGTGAGAGAGATGTAAAGGAGTAACCGTCAGCAGATTAGTGGAACGGTGTCTGGTACTACTTCAACATGTAGACAGAATGAATGGCACTGAGCAACATATCAAAAGCCAAATTTTAGCCATAGCATTTAGCCTACATTCAGTGGTGTCGCCCCTCCTGGTCACTTTGAACTGTTTTAGGGTTTCTACTTTGTGGAACTACATAATGTCTTAACATAGCATACTAATGTATGGTCTTTAATTGATCCTTGTCATATGGGCAGCAGTCTGATCATGGTTTCATTTCAATCTGATCTACGTGCCATAGTGTTATAGTTTTATAGTCTCTTGGTACCCTCTGCTAGACTATAGGTCAGTGGAGGTTTCTTAGGACTTTAAAGACGTCATCATTGTCAAATGCATAGCAATGGATCTGGGAGTTCAAAAAGTCAACACTCAAGGTGCTGAGGGAAAAAAACAGCAAAGGTGATGATGTCTGCAAGTTATAGTCTCATAAGTATATTCTCTACGGTGATAGCGTACTGGTTAAGGAACCTAGCTAGCGTGCTAGTAGCCTGGAAAGAGTTAATCACGGTTCGAATCCCGGCTGCCACCGTTGTGCCCTTGAGCAAGGCACTTAACCCTAAATTGCTTTGGGACTGGCCCTGAATAGTTGACTAAATGTAAGTCGCTTTGGATAAAAGTCTCACCTAAATGCTAGCCTTGTAATAAAACCAGACATTCATTCTATGTTCTAAGTACAAAGGGTCTGGACATTTGGTTGTGAGATTCGATTGCTTGCTTGAGGTGTTTAAGTTTAAAAAGATTGGATCAGCCCCTGACTGATAGCATTCTACCTCTGCATTCACAACACCTCTGTCTGTTTGCTGATTGGACAGGTTAAAATGCAGTGTAATGCAAATGTAAAAATCATCATTTTCTTGACAAGAATTGAGATCACAATTCTCTTCACATTTTATTTATTTATTTACAAATTGCCTATTTGAGTTTAGACAATTATTTTTTATCTAAAAACTGTAAGATATCACAATAGGTAATCAACACTGATCATGCAGAACAACATAAAGATGGCCTAAGCAGGGGTTTGTGTTATTTGTGAGGATAAATTAGGTGAACTTTCGTTCAGAGACCCCCACAGAAGCGTTGTCCACCATAAAAGTCTTGTTCCACATCCGCACACCCTAATGTTATGAGATTTCATTTTTGTTCCAATTTATTTTAAAGATGCACACAGCTATACAATATGTAGGCCTGTAGACTACGTTAGCCATAACCTACAGGTAATTGTGTGTCATAATCGCTATTTTGCAAACCAGGGCTGTCTGTTATTTGTCTGTTGGGTTAAAAAGCCAGAACCTGCTTATTCAACACTGCATCCACCAACAATTTGGGTCTAACCTTTAACCATGAAATAATGCTTTGTGGACATTTGGGGTGCAATTGGGGTGGAGGACTTATTGTCATAGGTGACAGTGCATTAAATTCTGTCTCTTTGCTGCTGTTTGCAACCGCTTCGTTAATTTACACTCACTCAAAAATTTGGTTCGGTTAGGGCAGTTGGCTAATTCTCTTCACTACCAACTGGGTTTCATCATTCATGCTGCAGTCTATTTTTCTCCTTAGCACAACCCCATCATCATGCAAACCCATCTTGCAGTCGCTCATCACTGCACTGTTTCAAAAACTCTCAAAGTGCCGACTTGCTGCTACACTAAATCACATGACGGAAAGGTCGACTTGTAATTGGTTGAGTTAGAAAGCAACGTCACTGCAATGCTTGCAAGCGCGTGAGAAACTCCCTGAGGACAAAGAAATAGGAGCATTTATTTGTGATGCAGCATGTAAAATAAAATACAGAAAAACCTGTGTCATTAAGAAATGAGATTGTGTGTAGGTGTGAATTGGGATCGCATTTTTATGCAGCCCTAATTACTGATATAACATTTTGTTATTTGACTTTGACTTTCAACACAAATTTTCTTGCAAAGCATTCATCACAGAAACTAGTTACTAGTACCTCTGGAAAGGTCAAATTGAGTGTGATGTCTGTGTGATGAAATCTCAGTGAGTAATTTAAAAGAGAAAAACGTGTGTTTCAATTTGGATACATGTTGCATCCATCGGGTTCAAAGGGTTAATTCAGGCCAGTTTCAAGTACGGTAACCGCGGCCATACCTTGGAGCTTGTTTTTATCATGGATTTAAAAATATCCTCTGTGGAGTACTTGGACATGAGACACTGTGTCTGATCGCAAATGTATAATCCTTAGCTTTGAAGTATTGGTCATTAACACTGTCACTCCCCGTCCTTCTGCCTGCATATTTAATGAACATAGTGCCTTATGTGAATAGTTTTGTGTATCTGTAAAAAGTTACAAATCTTCATTTTCCACATTATCCTGAGACATTCTGTCTCCATTTCTATGCTGATAATGCATGTATTTATTTATCTGCACATTAGTTCCTCTGATCCTGGTATGCTTAATTCACTGAATGAATGCCTTTGCATAGTCTGCCTGTCTGCCTGCCACGGTGGAGGGAGTTAACAGCGATGCTCATAACATTATTCTCCACCACTTTGCCACTGCCTTGATGTTCTGTGACTGCTGAAGGAAGCAAAGGCAATTTAATGTCTACAATGTTGCAAATGAATATCTAATCTGATACTGATTTTTATTATTGATAACATCTAATAGCTCTGAACAGACACACACACATACACACACACACACACACACACACACACACACAAATAAACACACACCAACATTTTGTGAAAGAACTTCTGACAGTAGAGTCACGGGAGTTACAAGAATATTCTGTGTATTGGACATGTATACATAAGCCATTTGGTAGATTTAGGCCCTGGTTACACATATCTAGATATTTTTTATAAACTGATATTTTTTATCCATTTGGGCCATTTTAGGCACCTCAAAATTTTTCAGAACACTGTATTTTTTGGATTCCACTGGATACATGTAAACACAATTTAAAAAATAAACAGATAAAAAACATCAGTTTATAAACATGCATGTAAACAGGGTCTTTATTATTGTTATTATTATTATTATTATTATTATTATTATTATTATTATTATTATTATTATTATTATTAATATTATTATGTGAATAACATGTTTCTTATTTTCTCTCTGCCTATAATTTCAGGGCTCAGCACAATTTTATGAAATATCTGAGGGAAGCATTTCTGATGTCCTGAATACTCGCATCACTGGTGAAATCATGGAACTTATGTTGTTGAAGTATCAGGGCCGAAACTGGAGTGGAAGGATGAAAATCCATGACAACCTGGCAGAATTCTTCTCTGTGTCTTTGATCAGTCAGACATCAGAGGAGCTGGTAGTGGATCTGCATATACATGTATCCAAAACCAATGAAAATTTGATGCTTTCTATCTTCAGTCCTTACTGGATCATCAACAAGACATCCCGTGTGCTGCAGTATAGTGCTGAAGACATCTGTGTTAAACATCCATCAGACTTTAGAGATGTCATTCTTTTTTCCTTCAAAAAGAAAAACTTCTTTAGCAAGAGTAAAGTGAGTAGATCTTTGCTTGTTATATTCCTTCTGTTCATCTAAATACCTTTCACATACCATAACCAATGTTAATGAAATAGTCAGAGCCTGTGTAATCATTAGTTTAGAGGTCGACCAATATGATATGATATTTGGCATCTTAAAACTTATCAGCACCAGCCCATATGCGAGAAAAATTAAGCCAATTTAGAGAGAGGCAGTTCTGTGAGCACTCTTCAGCCGTAACTTACAAGAATAGCCTATAAAGCCACCAGCAGCGAGGTTAAATCATTACTATCAGCCCGATATTATCATTTGTGTTTCTGGTGTCAGATAATTGCTGTGTTTAAGCAGCTCCACCCACATTGAGAGTGCCATGCAAAGACTGAGTCATGGTGATTTACCTCTACTTTGGTTGATGCAGACAATGTTATTTTCATAAATGCAACTGGTCGTTTGGATTTGTACCAACTTTTTGTTCAAGTGCACATGACTTAGCATGATATTTGCCAAGGAGTGATTATCCATCTGCAAGTTGAGCAGTAAGCAACTGCAAGTTACTCTTTCGACGCTGTCTTTTGTCATCACAGTTCAGTTCAACTGCATAGCCTAAGTTAGCCTTGCATCTATTTCATGTCATGCCCTGACATCCTGAGTCTCCTGTATTTAGATACTGCAAACAGATACTCAGTTGTATTGACAAAGTGATGAAGTTCCCCATCATGTGTCCATGTACTGTAACACCAGCACACACCACCAGACACTAGCCTACACTTCTGATAAAGAAACACACTATTACAAATAATCTCAATAACCTAACTTCGTTATTGTAACAAAAATGATGATGATTATTATTATTATTATTATTATTATTATTATTATTAATAGTAAGAAATCCTGTGACCTGTTCAATGGCTTTGGAAAGGAAGGGAAGAAGAGAAACAGGCCGGTAGTTCTCCACTTGAGTGGGAGCAAGGGATGTTTTTTTTGAGCAGCGGTGTTACCTGGGCTTGTTTGAAGGTGGTGGGAAATGTACGCCTAGTTAGTGAAGCATTGACCACATGTATGGTTGCTGTCACAATGGTAGGGGTTATGGCCTGAAGAAGGGTTGTTGGGATAGGGTCTAGAAGACGGGGTAGGCCGGCTGTCTGTGAGAAGCTTAGACACCTCTGCTTCGGAGAGAGGAGTGAAAGAAGAAAAGGAGCCAGTTGGTTTAGAGAGGCTAGGAAAAGGAACCTCAGTAGATTGGTTTGAGAACTGACTACTAATAGCTGCAACTTTGTTAGTGAAGAATGCAGCAAAAGTGTCAGAAGTGAGGTTAGTTGGAGGAGGTGGGTTTAGTAAAGATTTAAAGGTGGAAAAGAGTTTCTTGGTGTCCGTGGCATTGTGAATTTTGTTGTGATAGAAAGCCTTTTTCGCAGCAGTGACACTGGATGAGAAGGAGGATAGTAGTATTTGGAATTGTGTTAGATCGTCCGAATTCTTGGTTTTGTGCCATTTCCTCTCAGCAGCTCTGAGGTTAGTTCGCATTGACCGAAGTGAGTCATTAAGCCACGTGTGAGACTGAGTGGGTCGTGCGGGTCTGGTAGACAGAGGACACACACGATCCAAGCAGGAGCTCAGCATAGAACAGAGTGACTCTGTGGCATCATCAACCTCAAAAGAAGAGAAACTTCTAGATGGTGGTAAAGCAGACGCCACCAAGGAGGAAAAGTGAGTAGGAGATTCCAGAGATTGCGACAGACAGAGAGAGTGGGAGTAGGAGCACATGGTTGCTGACAGAGGGAAACCTTGAACTGAATAAAGTAATGGTCAGATAGATGTAGAGGAGTAATTGTCTGCAATGTAGCGGCGCACTTCCTGGCAAAAATTAGATCAAGTTCCTTACGGGCTTTGTGAGTTGGAGGGCTGTAAACCCACTGTAGCTCAAAGGAGTCCATCAGAGATAGAAATTCTGCAGAACCTGGATTGTCTAAGTGGATGTTCATATCACCGAGAACAAGCATGGGACAGTCATGCTCAGGGATAGAAGAAAGCAAGAAAGAAAGTTCTTCCAGGAAATCCCCCATATTTACCCTTAGATTTGTTTACCCTTGCAGTACAGGCCAAAATTTAGATAATTATCTCATATATTTTACATGACATAGACATGACATTTCAGAAAACTACATTACACTACACTGAGGGGGGTTGGAATAAAAGTCAGCATGGGCAAGCAGCCTCCGGTCTTGCAGCCAACCTGGCACTGGTCACAGACCAGCCTGTCACACTGGGGGTATGAAGCCGCAAAGGCATGGGGTGGTGGGTGAGAGTGGTGATTGCCTATCAGTAGAAGTGTATAAGTTTGTGTGTGTAAGGCTTGAAAGTTGCTTCTCCTGGCACCCAATCTATGAGCCTCAGTTTGCAGGGTGACAGCGATAACACAGCCAGTAGCCATGGAGATGACCTTGATCAGAACCCAGGCAGAGACAACAATCTGTCAGTGTCTTTAGGAGGTGGGGGAAGGGAGACGAGAGCGTCTCCCCACCTTGCTCTCCGGGGGAGTTGTTTTCCACTGATGGCTTTGGCTGAGGCCTGCGCTGATTAGGAAAGTTGAAAGCAGATAGGATTGGGGTTGTTTGGGTTTTAAGACGAGAAGCTTTCCATTTTTCAAACCTCTCTATGTCCAAACTGGGCTTCGATTTTGGCAAAATCTTTTAGTGAAGCAGTGAGTTTCTCCATGATGGTATCCATCGCCTTGAGCTTCTCCAAGATGTAATCCATTTTGCAATCCACGGACACAGTCTGAGTGCCCACAGTGCTCTACCCAGTGCCTCAACCATGACGGGCAGCCGAGTGGGGCTTTTGACAGCTGACAACTGTAAACTGTTTCATTTCTCAATAAACCAGACCAATGCCTAATACAATCAGCAAGAGACCTGTAATCATGGTTCCAAATAGGTAGATGTCTGCAATGTCCTCCACGGAAAGAGCTGCCAGACACGACACCCCACCTCTCCCATCCATCCATCGTGTGGGCAGGGCAGTCAGGTTCCCCCGAACCTGGAATGGTGTCAATTCCGTTTAGAGACTGGTTGATCAAATCCATGATTTTCAGTTTGGAGAGCAGGGTGGAGAGAGTCTCTCAAGACAGATTTAATGGCAAAGCAGGCAAGATAAGGAGAGGAGAGGTAGAAGAACATAGAACAAGAACATATGTATCGGATGCATCCTTGTAAGCAAATTTCTGCCAATGATTCCCCCGAAACACCAGGTTTTATTTTTTAAACTTGGTGGGAATACTGCCCCACTAGGCTATTTTGATCCCCAGGGACCACTCCCCCCTGAATCAAAATCAGCCATCCATGAAATTTGAACAGATTGGATAAGAAAATATTGGGAGGGGGGACGTTAAGCGTGACCACGACTGTACATGACTATAGTCCATAACATGCACAAATGGAAATGCACAGAGCTGGATGATGTGTTTTAGCCTATCAAGCATGTAATGTATAACACACTTTCATATATGAGGTAAAATTAGAGTAGACCTTTTCAGTTTATAAATACCATAGGCTATGACCATTTACCTATAGGTGGATTTATCATTGTGAACAATAGATGCTAGATTTCACAAAATAAAGGCATGAATGAACGAGGCTAAAACAAGCAAAACTCTCGGTGCGGCTTTGGCATTTTCCAAAAAAATGGGAGGTTATAAAATGGGTTTTTAATGGCTATGCTGTGAGAATCAGACTGAGACCCAAATGCAGATCAGTGCAGAGAGGTTTATTCACAGTGAATAGAAACAATACAAAACGGGAAAAAGTTTAGAAGATCGTGGTTAGCAAAAAACACAAGTAGTCCAACAAAAAGTTTTCCAAAAACAGGGTACGGGAAAGACACAAAAAGTTCGGCAGGACACAACGCCAGTCAGGGATCAAACAGGCGGGGAGGATTCACAGAAGAACTAAACATCCAGATCGTAAAGCAGGCAGTTCAAATCCAAGAATATCCAAAGGGTACAAGAATACAAAAAGCTCAAAAGACAAACTCGAGAAAAGAGAACAAGGACAAGCACGAGAAACAGAAATCACGGCAGGCAATCAGACTAGGTAACAGACTTACAATCGCGAGAAACATGGTCAGACGATCAGAAAAGGAACAGATAACAGACTGGGGTTTATATAGGGGAAGGAACACTTGGACAAACAGGAGGCAGCTGATACTCTTTACAGGGAATATGCCTGGTCTCTGTAGGTCTAATAAGCCTACAGTTAATTATCAACTGTCGTTAGGGATAGTTGCCAATTTGATTCAAATTTCTGTTTGAGACATTGAGATTTCATAGAATTTGAAAGTTTTGCTGCCCAATGTATACTGAAGGGGTCAGACAACATATTAAAACCAGCTGGCTACGTTTGGAGAAAGTAACCTAATCAAATTTACACATGCATCAGAAGGCAAGAGCACTCTTGAGCTCTCATTTTCATAGAGCTCTCTTAGTCAAATCAGTTAATCTTTGAGTACAGTGCAGTTATGCAAAGGCCATTAAGTCCCTCTAGTAAGCTATGGCTAATTGCTTCTTGATTTTTGTTTGTACTCTGGAGAAATTTCAGCGTACGGAGTCTCACACAGCCTATGAATGTGTCAGTGCTGTCCTATAGTGACATTTGTATCCTTTCCTGTGAATGTCATTAGCACCCCACCCCCACCTTACTTGCTTCCCAGGTGCACAAGTTCTGCACGCTCCCCTTGCTTCAAATCTATTGTGGTTTGGCCTTTTCCTTGTACTCAACATGTTCATCAACTCTTTTATAAATGCCATATTATGAAGTATCTACAACTGTCATTATGCTGCTTGTAATCAGTAGCAATGATCTTTGCCGTTGCCTTGTCGCCTTTGATTTCCTATTATAGTTCTGCGTCGAGTGTGTGCGTATTCACTTAGGACACTTCACCACACTGCTTTCAGTGGAATTATCTACCCTTCGACTACATAGTCAAGTCAAGCAAATTCCTTTGTCATGCTTTCATTTTATTAACATTACTGTTAAACAACCTTGTTGTTGCAAAAAAATTATCTGAACTATTTACAAGGTTCCTGGGCAGGTTATGTTCTGTTCATAAGCAAACTTCTCATGACTGCATGACTGTTTTGAATTGAAAATATTATTGAAATGCTGGCACAGTACAATCGAGAAATCCTGCCTCTAAATTCCAAATGATATCAATTATTTCTTCATCTATGAGGTTTATACATGGGTGAAGGCTATATACAGGATTGCATTTCTTTTCATCATTCTACTTAATCTGATCCAATTGTGATTCAGTAGGTAATGTTTAGTTAACTGAGATTAATACATGGGTGAAGTTAATACAAGGGTGAGGCCAATACATGGTTTTGTTTTTTTTCTTAGTATGTATAAAACACTGACCTGAGGTTTATACATGGTGTGGATTATATTTGGAAATTACTCTATGCAGTGGACTAGCATGTTGTTAAAGTACTTACAGTGGGCTGCAGAAATATGCCGGCCAAGAAAACAAAGCGGCAAAGCGGACAAACTTAACCAATCGCAGTCTCAATAACAGGTGTGCGTGAGTGAGGAGGGCGCTGGCGGGTAGTGTGACGTATGTGTCTGCATGATTAATTTGTGAAAAAAAGTCCTTTAAATTAATCACATCCGTTAAAGCATTACCATTGACAGCACTATTATACACTTTTAGAATGTAATATATATCTCCCCAGCACTTTTTAAACTAAACCGATGCCCTTAGTCTGTCTTACATGTCAGTGTTCTTATAGCTTTGCCAAAGTCATCATCACTAGTAGTTTGTGTTGTCCATGACAGTTTATTTAAACCTATAATAAGTGCAGTGCAGGCAGAGAGACAGATCACAAATGTTATGGAGAAATGTTTTTGAGACTAGTATTCAAAAAAATAAAGCTAATTATAACATCCACTTTGTGGTAAAATGTAGCGCTACAACTATTTGAATGAACCTGCAACACCGCCAGTCAAATTATGTAGCCTACATATGCGATGCAGTGCAAGTTTACTTTCACTTTTCCAAGTGAAATGTGGAGTCCCCTGATTGATGGCTGATGGGCTATGATTGTGCACATGCCACATTTCCTTACCTTCACCTGTAGATTTGTAGACTGTAAGATTGCGATTTCCAAATAGCCTACTGCTTCACTTGACTGTGAGGAGTAAAACTACTTCCTCTTTTCTTCAAAGAGCAAGTGTAGCTTGCAGCCATTACAGTTAAGCAAAAATACTGAATATTTTGAATATTTTTCCAAATAGTATTTTCCACATATGCCTAATAAATGTTTGAATTATCTGTAACACTTTAGATTAGGGTACTCATATTCTCCATTAACTAGCATCTTATTAACATGCTAATTTAATTTTATGAGATTAATCACATAAAAAATATATATTTTTCATCAAATTCATCAAATTAACATCAGAGAACAAGGCACAATAATCTATTTCTTCATTCTGTGTGCTCTTTTAGTTGAGACATTTTCTGTTTATTTCATTATTAATAGTGTGACATTTTAGCATTTAAATAGAGGGAAAAGATATTGGCCCCTAAAAATTGGCAGTATACATCGGCCATTGGCTGACCTAGACTCCTAACAAACCATCACCCTAAAATCACATCTTCTGTAGGTATGATGGCCTAATCTAAACCAATCTAGACCAACTAAACATTACAGACTGCAAATAACCATTGCTTTATCAACATGCTTCATACCATACACCTGTGTATTATGAATATGTAATATGAATGCATAACCTATCAAGTAATCAAGTAATCATAAATCCACTTGAACCGCAGATACCGGTTCAAGAACCACAGAGCACAAAGCACAAACAATAGCAAGAAACTGTTAGCAGTCTGTATACCCTACACTCACAAACAATCTGTTCAGTAATTAGATGATAATAAAAAAGGCATTATTTTCTCTTTTCTATTCCAAATTCAGAGAAGAAAAACAATACCAAGAGTTTGCTGAGTAATAGAATAATTTTCCGGAACAGTGGAAGGCTCACTAATGACTTTGTTTCTTATTTTGTAGTTGCAACTGAGTGTGTCCACAAGCGCCTGGTCTGATGCCTTCTCTCTTGATACAGTTGGAAGTTATGGCTGTGTAAGATGTCCTGGCAAGAATATCGACTACCTGGTAAAACATCCATATTCTTATGTTTTATGTTAACTGCCTCTTGTATGTCTCCTCTATTGAAAAATATACCCACCATACACCTACCAAAAGATGTAGTCAGATCAGGTTTCTGTAATATCTATTTTATATTACTCCTACTCTAGTATGATGGATAATGTATTCAAGAGAGTTTCTCCAGTCTTGAGACATATTAGACCAGGTTTATGCTAAACATCATTAATTTTGTCATAGGTGTTTATTCATAATTCGCATGACATGATCAGCTTTGAAATTTGATTACTAATGGCTATTTCCTACTGTGGAATTCAAAGATGAGAAAGCCAGAAGAATGTACATACATACATACTTTCTATGACGTGATGATGGGTCAAACGAACGGGTCAAACAAGAGATGAATAGAGTGGGAGCAGGAAGAGGAGTTCTGATAGCATGTTCAGCTGAATGTACCAATCTATGCAGAGTACTACAATCTCAGGCTATAGTGTTTCCATACCAGTTGATGATGCTACCTGTTAGAACTCTCTCCACAGCTGATGTGTAGAAGGCCTTCAGGATTGATGTTGAAACTTTGGGTTGGGTGGGGATTGGGACATGTTCAGGATGAGCTCTGATAACCAATGAATTTACAGACATAGCGTCATGCTTCATCTCAAAGCTGACCTACAGTAAAGTATCCAAAGTATCCAGTGAAAGTATCCAAATCAGAAACCTTGGGTTGATGGAACTATCTAGGAGGCTCTGAATGCACGATCAGCCTCTGTCTGAAGATGTGATATCATATAAAGTGGTGTGCTACAAACTCAGAAAAGCGGTGAAAATGGCAAAGAGAGTGGAGATGAATCTATGTAACAATGACAGGAAGAGTTTGTTGCAAGGTCTGAAGATGATAACAGACTACAGAAGTCCACCATGGCCAATGTGGATCCAACATTGGTGAATGACCTCAATGCATTTTATGTGCGCTGTGAAGTCAGTAATGAATGCACCCACACTAACACAGCTATCGCTGTAGGCAACCACAGCACTGCTAACATTCAGTCCAGTGTTACTCTTCCTCTCTCTATCTCTGAGCATGACCTGGGGAGAGTCTATAAGGGACTAAACAGCAGAAAGGCAGTTGTCCCTGATGTTATTCCTGGGAGGATGATCAGCTTGCGCCCATGTCCAAAACAATATCCAATCTATCCTTAGCAAATTCTGCTGTGCCCCATTGATTTAAAATATCCACCATCATTCCTTTACCCATGAAGTCCAACTCTAGTTGTTTAAATGACTACTGCGCTAAAGCTTTGACTTCAGTTGTAATGAAGTGTTTTGAAAGGCTTGTTAAAAACATCAGCTCTGGTTCATTAGACCCTCTGCAGTTTACCTATTGCTCAAATACATTACTGATGATGCCATCACCCATATCTTTCACTCTCTCTCTCTGACTTGCATAAATGGAAAGCAAAATATGAACGTCTATTGGGACTGTAGACTTTAGGAGGGAGAAAAAGCTATCTATCTATGCCCCAGTGCAGAGAAGGAGCAGCTTCAAGTATCTTGGAGTTCACATCTCTGAGGATTTGTCATTGTCACCACATCTCCACATCTCCACCTCGGTGAAAAAGAAAAGACAGCGCCTATACCATCTCAGGAGGCTAAGCACGTTCAAGATCCCTATTGAGCTGCAGAGGATTTTCTATGTTGCCACTAATAGAGTCTGTTATTTCTGGGAAAATCACTACTTGGTATGGCAGTTACCCTGCACAGAGTAGCTGTGCCTAAAAATCACCAGGACTAATCTTGCCAGGGTTACAGGGCATATATTCAAGATGTCGTCAGACTAGGGCTTACAGAATTATCAAATACATACACCACCCCAGTTGCAATGTTGCCCACCTTTCTTCCATTCTTTTAAGGCCAGAACTGATAGACTTAGAAGGAGCTTCTTCCCCCAAGACAGTTATGAAAACATACCTGATTTTTTTTTTCTTTTTTTACTTTGCCTATTTAATTTTATTTTATACAGTATATATACTGTACATACACACATGTATGTATTATCTTTTTTGCACAGACAGGAGTATTAGTGCTGCTTTTCACTGCTCTTCATACCTGAACAAATATACATGTGAAAATTGCATTTCTTGAATCTTGACATCGGTGTGGGAGTGAGCTGTGTGTGTGTGTTCTGAGTGGGTTGGGGAGTGGTAGAGTTATTCATGTCATGATTGTCATTGGGGAATAGAGTTGTACTGCAAGGGTGAAATTTCCAATATGACCAATCAGCAAGACCAAGTTTCATTAAATCTGTTACAGTGAGATCCAAAACTGTGTTGGTTTCAACAAAGAACTTTGCTTTTAAACTGCTAATATTTGTATGTGACTAATGCAGCTGTTTTCATATGGTTTCTGTATGTGTCATTATTACAGGTTGGTATTTGTATCCAGATGAGTAGTTTTAATCTTAGCCGCATAGTCATCATGACCCCCTTCTACATGTTGGCCAATCAGAGCTCTTTAGAACTGGAAGTAGGGGAAGTACCAAGTGAAAATCATTCCTCCATGAAACGATGGCACTACATTGGATCCAAAGAGGTAAAGAAGGCTCATGTTTATGTGCTTATAAGAAAAGGTTGTGTGCTTATAGGAAAACATTTGTGGTGGACAAAGCTCCATCTATGGCAGAAATATCTTTAGTTTGGCCTTTTCCCCCAATTGTTTTTACAAAGTTAGTGAAAAGCTGTATCTACACAACCTAAAAACCAGAATTCCTTTTTGAGAAAGCGCTGAATCAAGCACTTCTCAGCATATAGTTTGTTTACATGTAGCTGCATATCTAGAGGAACGCATATTTTATTTATGTGGTTGCACCTATCATTTATACGTAAACAGAGGGTTCAGTCACTGAAAATGGCTAAACTCGGGCCAAAGTGGAGATCTCTGAAAACTTCAGAAACTACATTTATTTGGGGAAAATGGAGTTTTAGCACTGTGACATGATGGTCTCTGGTCTCTGGTTGGCTTTCTATTTCTTTGACATGTTTTTGACAACTTCCCCAGGCTGTTTTTAAGCAGCATGTAAACAGAATTATTTTCTAATGCGGGGAAGGAGAATATGCCTATTTTCATAAATAGCCAGGTATGTGTAAAAGAAGTCTTAACAGTACAGACCAATATCCAATTCAGTTCAATTTTATTTATACAGCACCTTTTACAATAGTATTGTCTCATGGCGCTTTAGAGAAGGAGCACCCAAGAGCAACAGGGGCAGAAAAAACTCCCTTATATTTAGTCTAGGAAGAAACCTTGGCCAGATCCACGACTCAAGGGGCTAACCCATGCTGGAAAATTACAATCAATAGTAACCATGATAGACTACAAGTTGTCTATGGTTTTAGCTAAGGTTCATAATAGTTCCAGAGTTATTATCCCACTGTACATTACATGGTAGCCAGTCCAGGTGGTTATCACATATTATGGCTGGACAGTGTAGCAGTGGCCAGATATAGTGTTAAACTTAAGGAATGAGATGGGTCATGGGGGCAACAATACGGGTACATTTGACAGTGCCATTGTGAGGGGGGTCAGCGACAAAGCCTCAGGGAAAGGGAGTCGGTCCTGGCATGGACGTCTAGGAAAGACCTTTAGAATGGAGAGTCGGTCCTGGCACGGGCCTCCAGTAGTGTTGGTTGCAGTATAGAGAGAAAGGGGTAAGAGAGAGAGAGAGAGAGTTGTACGGCATGACGCATGGCAAACCAGCACCACTGCAGGGATCTTTACACCAACGTTTGAATCGTTCCCATGCTTAATTAACTTAATTAACAGTTAATTCCTAAGGGTTCTCCAAAATTTTAAACTTTAAACTGCAGCCATTTGTCCCTAAACTCCTGTTATTCGGGCATAAAACTAAAAAGGAAACCACTGCTGTTCTGCCCATTATCTTTATTTCATGGACATACAGTGACCTGGCATAGTTAGGATTCCCCACATGGCCTAGTCATTAGTGCTTGGGTGAGCACTAAACAAGTACAGGAGAGCATGGATTGGACAATAATTCAGTTCTACCAGCTAGTGGCTCAGAGTTAGTCAATTCCATGTATAACTGACTTTTCAAATTGACTTGATTTCTCCATTTATTTCTTTTCATTCACAATAGTAGGGAGCAATGATAGTTTTACATTTTACCTGGCACCATATAACAAACTCATACAGACCTATATTTTTTCAAAATTAAGAGGTAAAACGGTTTTGTGCGGTAGGATGCCTTTAAGCTACAGCGTTCGCCCTACAATTGCTGTTTTTTTTGTACCTTATACTAAATCCTAATTTCTGACATATGCATGTGGATTTGTTTGCAAATAGGAACCAGCAGTGATAATTTTTTAAGAGTTATGTTGACTGAGAAGGTAAACACGATTTCATCAGGTTCATATACAAGTTTCGATTTAATTTCTTTCTGCGGTGGCATCTTGCAAGCACAGTAAATTTGCTTGGAGGCTGTAGGTTGAGCTCAGAAAGCCTTCATTTGGCTCGTAATAGTCGTTTAGCCATAAAAGTATGAAGTATCAACTATAAAGCTGGTTAATTAACCTAAAAATGTCCCTGGTGTCCCTTTAAAATCTGATGGACTTTTGAAGGAATATGCCACCTTTTGGGGAAAGTTATACCTTTATCCAGTTCATCCAGCCATTCTCTCAGTCTGATGGTAGTGCTTTTAGTTTCAGCCTTAGCATTGAATCGGATTAGACCATCTCCCCCATTTGCATTTAAGTGATGTGTGGGAGCGCAACCAAGTTCATGTAGACTTCATTCAAACATGCAAAATTTATTTGACGTGATATTGTTTGATGAGTTTAATGTGATATTGTTACATTGTAATACTCTAAAGGTAAAGTCCAGCGTAAATCAACCCCATAGCCCTGTTATTCGAGATCACTGAGTACGGTCGGTAGGAAGAAGAATGAGAAAATTTTGTACAATAAAGATGGGATATGTGACCCAGCACCTAATACCCATTCAGTTAATGTTAGCTGTTGGTTCGCAAAACCAATCCACCATGTACCAAATTTTTGTTTTTCTTACAACCGACAGCACTTGCTGGCCTTAAACAAAAGGGCTATGGCTGTTTAACCCCATTTTTTCCTTTAAGAGATCTTATAATATCCTAATTTCTTATTCTTATTATCATGTTTAAACTTGTAATTGTTTGTGTCCTCAGTGTATCCCTATCTGGCCAGAGCTAAGCACCAGTAAACTTTGTGTTAGAGTGGTGGGATATGAGGTCACCTCCAAGTCTTTCTACTTCAACAAACAGGACAATGGCACACTTCTTAGTCTTGATGAGGTGAGGAAATTATACAGAATTTTATGAATGATTACACAGTAAAACAAATGTCTTTAGACTTTAGAAATAACTATGCATTTTGTAAATACTCACAGACACATACCATGCAGGACTTATAAGATTAAGAACATCAAGACAAATACTTATTACAGCATACTTTGGACATGGAAAATTCCATAAAATTGAATTAATATTGTAAAATGCTGTCAGAGGTCATAGGTCATAGGTCATAGGTCATAGGTTTTAGCCATCGTAGGTTTACCACTCTGATGCTTGTAGGTTTAATTCCTGATCTAAATTTCCCAAGAGAATGTCATTCTCAAGTCAAAAGAACAAATTGGTTACTGGTTCAATTCTGACCTGGTCCATAGTAAGACTTGCTTTAAGCCTATAGGCCGACAAACGCAAAGTGTGTGAGAAGTGCATTCTTTGTCAGATTGCTCGCGGAGTCTTCGTCACACAGCTTGTATTTGCATAGCATGTGAAACTGTGACCTCAGCTTTCTTGGCCAGCATCCTCTCTATTGCTGGCCAGGGTACTGAAATCAAGTTTCTTGCATGTGCCCTGGCTATATGACACACAGGGGTCTGAGAGCATGTTGTAGCTTGATATGGAAAATAAATGATGTATTTTGTGATGGAGGGAAAGGGTGATCTGAAGGCCATGCAGAAATTTTATGTGATTTCAAGACGGGAACCACTAATAGAGAGGATTCACGTAAATCACGTAAATCCTGGAGGGAGTGTATAACACATATTTCATACTTGTTCTTTGTCTAGTGTGGTGGCCTCCTTGTTGATGTCAACATCCTGGATCATTCAACAGTTGTCAGCTTCTCTGATTACTATGAAGGCTCTGCTCCAGCTTTGCTGATCAATCACACATCCAATGCCAGCATTATGTTTCAACAAAGGTTAGAACATACATATGCAAACTTTCTCAAAAATTTCTATTCTATGAGAGAGAATATCCCAAAAATTAATGGGTGTAACAATAATTGGCAAAAGTAAAAGGAAATGTTCAGAGTAAATCAACCCATATCCCTGTTGTTGTTGAGTTCTGTCAGTAGGAATAAGATTAACAAAATTTGGTACAACACAGATGAAGTATGCAAACCAGCAAACCAAGTGAACCTGGCACAGAAAAATAAAACTGAAACAAAGTTTTCTTGTCCTCAACAGTGTGGGCTGCTATTTTGGTATTCGCTCTATGTTGTACCAAATATACTCATTGTTTTTACTGACAACACTGGGCAACAGCACGACAGGGCTATGGGTTAACTGACTACAGACTATTGCTTTAATATGTATATAGCTTATTAGTATTACTACATAATTATAGTTACGAAAAGTTACTTTGCATTTCTTAAAATAAAGCATTGCTATATAGACCAGAATATGAATATCGTCTGATAGTATGATGATTTTGAAGAATTTAATCACACATAGCTACCAATATAGATACAAAAGTGGTTTCTTCCTGCGTGAAAGCTATGAGTTATTGTTTCTGTATCTGATTCTAGTGGATGTAAAATACATCATGAGCTAAACACAGGTGAAGTGCAGAATTTTGCATGGGATGACCCCTCAGGAGTTCGTAAACTTAGATGGAACTTTAGAGACCACCTAGGAGAACTAGACCTTGTCAAGGTATGTTTACTTGTGTAGCACTGCTGTGAAACATCAGCAAATTTCCACACAATAATCCAATAGATACTTTATGAAACGTATTTTGGAATTATTTTAAAAAGAGAAAATATTTTGGATTCACTGATGCACGGCTCAGATTTTTTTTTAACACCTGCATCCACCCGACCCATCAGTAGAGTGAACCCTTATCACCTAATCCGGAAAGATATGCATTGAATAATGACCTAAACCTGATGCAAACCGACGAGAGGAACGCCTGTAAGGTAGCCTAGGACATCTCATTTAATACACTCTTTGTCTACAAGCACCAAGGATTTGCACTGCACTGCACATTGCAAAACCCGATGGCCCCATTTAGTTTGTCTAAACATTAGCATGATAAACTAGATTAATTTGTGTATAAACCAAACTAAACAGTCCATCCCAACCTTTCATCTCTTTTTCTCTCTTACTAACACAAATATTCGCACATGCACACTTTTGTGCTACAGTTTGCTTCTGAGTACTTCTCATGTAAATGTGGCACCTTACATAAAATTTGGGTTATTTTTGTTATAGTATGGCCATGTGGGAAATTTCACGTCACAATTATCAGCAATCAAACCAGATGATCTGCTCACTAACACCCAATAATGGCATCACAGGTTTGTGGACATGAATAAGCCAGAGCACGATTCCACACATTAAATAATTCATTGCGACACACGGTACACATTTACAGGATGAAAACACAAAACACACTACAGTTCAAAACACACACAACAGATGAACCCCGCACACACACACACATTCCACTGATGGGCCGGAGTAGACAGTGACTAGTAGTGCGAGGATCCAGAAGATGCACATTACACTGAAAGACATCAATCCAAAAAAAAAAACATCAAGTATACCACAGCAGAAGTGAAGGGATACCACCTCCTGGAAGTCAGCCCACACACGTTGCACTCTAGAATCTTTCTCCGCAACTGTCAGAATTCAGGATAAGGTGTTTACATGCTACAGTATCCCAGTTTCTTTCAGAGTACTCCACTTAGCATATCCTGATTTCCAAGAAACTGGGATAAGGGCTTATTCGGGATACTGAATTCAGGAAAAGGTGTGTAAATATGTGCAAATGCAAAGCTGGGATACTTAATATCCCAATCATATTCAGGATACTTAAGTGCATGTAAACGTCAGTGATGCGTTGCTTCTAGGGTCAAGTGAAGTCATTAATATAAGACACATCTTCTTTAAAAAAGAAAGAAAATTTACAACAAATTTAATTTGCTTTAATACAGTAAGATTATCATCATTATTATGTTTTTGTTCTAAGCTCTCAGCTTGTCAGGCATCTATTCATATACGCCTGTGGCAAGTTATCTGTTGACGTTTTTTTGTTGCTGCCCCTTTAAATTTACAGTTATAGGCTACACAAGGATCTCAAGTTCCAATCCAATTTGGTTATTAGGCCTACATATTGGTGGACAAATTGCTAGATTGGGGTGACCAGATGTCCCGGTGTGACCGGGACAGTCACGATTTTTGAGTTGCTTGTCCCCAAGTCCCAACAAAAGTCCATTGGAACGCTGAAATGTCTTGGCTTACACCAAACACTATCAAACTGTACCAGTTACAGTGATCACATAGCCAATGAGATGTTACAGCTTAGCCTAATACAGCTTTCAGCAATTTGGCATCAATATGTGCATGCGTATAGTCAACCCCTTACAATGCATCTTGTAGACCTACAATGTTGCAGTATATCAGCCGCGTTATGACATTTTTTATTCCGTTAGAGGCTGCCAACTACGCGATAATGCAGAAGAGAAAATGTTCTATGCTATCATTTGAAGGCAGAAGTACCTTCAGGTGAATCACAACCAACTGAGATATTTATAAATGCGAGCTTCAACAAAATGATAAGAACACCTGTTTGAGTGGTGCATGTTTACGTCAAAAATGTGTGTACGTGCATGTGCATTATGGTCACTTCCCGGTTTTAGTCTTGGAAAAATCTGGTCACCCTATGCTGGACTAAGATGTAATTTAGTTTTACTTTCATTGACTTTGCCTGATATGTGTAGCTGTAAGATACAGACTGAGATCCAAAAGCAGATCGGTGCAGAGAGTTTTATTTACAGTAATCAGAAGCAATATCAAAAAGGGGAAAAAGCTCAGAAGATCGTGGTTAACAAAAACGCAGGTAATCCACCAAAAAGGTTTCCAAAAAACAGAGTTCAGGGAAAAAAACACTCAAAAGATCGGCAGGACACAAAGTCAGTCAGGGATCAGGCAGGCCGGAGGGAATCACAGAAAAAAAAATAAACATCCAGATCAAGAGAAGGCAGTTCAAATCCAAAAATATCCACCTAGTTAAAAAATACAAAATCCAATGAAACAGACTTGATCAACGTGAACGGGAACAGGCACGAGAAACAGACTTAGCAGGCAGGTAATTAAACTCACAAACACGAGGTACATGGTCAGACAATCAGACAAGGAACAGAGGAAAGACTGGGGTTTAAATAGGGAACAGGAGCACTAGGACAAACAGGGGGCAGCTGATACTCATTACGGGGAACAGGATCATGGGGCACAGGTGTAGAGCAGGGGAGGAGAAAGGGGCAGGGCAGGCAACAGAACAGAAGCACATGGGTGATGTAAACAAACACAGAAGCCGCAGTACAGCGTTAGTCCAGTGGGTGGCCATAATCTCAGGAAACAGGATCATGACAGTAGCATCTATAAACTCCATTTTCTGTGTGTGCTCTTTATGTGTTTACTATGCGTGGGAATAAGAAAAGGGGCACTATACGCAACACAAGGACAACTTTGCTAAGTTAAATGACAAGCTAGCATGCAGGTACAGGTTAATGCTTAGCTACTAACATTATGACTAACTTCATTTATAATCTCAGTTTTCCATAGCCCTCCCAGACTGTTAATCTTTGCAAAGAAGCTCATAACCTGATGCGAAGAAGACAGGCAAAGTGATGGAGGGGTCAGGGACTCTGATATTTCTTTTTGTACAAGAGGACCAAAGAAAATGAATACTGCGCTTTGACTGTGCTTTATGAACAGCAGGCTAGATGTTTGTCTGCAATCTTGCTCTCTGTAGCAGCAATGAAGCCCGTCTAAAAATACCTATTCATTTCATAGCCTTTTTGGCAAACTTGCCAGATTGTGGATTAAAACAACACTTCCCCATGATGTGATGTCGCCTCTTGACTGATTATGTTGATTCATTGACGCCAGCGTATATGCATACGCAAGTACTGTATACTGTATACTCCAAGAAATGAAACGTTCTCTGACGTTACGCAAAACTCTTGTTGTATAGAATTGTTTTGTTGTCGTTTTTTTTGTTGAGCCCATTTCACCTTGCATTGAAGTCCAGTTGACTATGAAAACATAGGCTAGTATAATGAAATTTAAGACCTTTAAAAAATTAAGACTTGGGCGGAGTTTTTAAGACCTTACCAAAAATTTAAGACTTTTAAGACCCTGTGGCTGTATTTGTTATTGTTTGTCATAGTTTTCATGCATCAGAATTTTTGTTCTTTGCCACAATTAGTTGTATAAAGTATTCTGCTATAATGCTTTCTTACAGGATGAGTATGGTTCATTTACAATGGATGATGAATGCCAAGTGCACTGGGTGAGCTTTCTCGATGGGCGTCAGCGTGTGTTACTCTTCACGGAGGATGTTGCTGTGATAGCAAAAGCACGGGAGGCTGAGGAGATGGAGCAAATCCAACAGGAAATCAGCGTGTCTCTCCACAACTTGGGGCTCTCACTGATTAACAACAGGAATAAGAAGGAAATTGCCTACGTAGGCATTACCAGGTACACCCACATTTGGCAGTCAGAATATGTAGGCATAAACAATATGGAAAAATCCATGTTTCCTGGGTATTTCTAACAATGCTATTAGTTTCTCACAAAGAGAGAAAGATTTCACAAAATAAAGGCCTGAATGAACGAGGCTAGAAAAGGCAAAAATCTCTCTTCATCAGACTGTAATTAAAAGACAGATTTTCACAAAAAGTATGAAGGTTTTAGTAGGAGTAGCTTTATGTTATTG
The DNA here is from genome assembly GCA_027481765.1 of Tenualosa thibaudeaui. Taxonomy (NCBI): domain Eukaryota; kingdom Metazoa; phylum Chordata; class Actinopteri; order Clupeiformes; family Clupeidae; genus Tenualosa; species Tenualosa thibaudeaui. The sequence continues at coordinate 387,201 of JAIFZK010000174.1, forward strand.
GTAAGCATTTTAGCGATCTCACTGTGCATTATGGAACACATGACATTTTCTTGAAATAAAAATAAGCCAAACATAAGACGGTACACAAAGCGCATTTCTTTGCATAGTATTTGCTGGATTGCTCTCACAGTCCATTTTATTTCTGGGCTACATCCGTACAGAGATTGCACCCCAATGCATACATCTTCTTCACAGAGATTTTGCATGGAAGCTGGTGTTAGCAGACTAATAAGTGTAAGCTGCACTAAGAAATAGACTACCTGATACAGATGCAAGCCATCTCTTGCACACCACATTAACAGCTGCAAGAACAAAAAGCCTAAGCTAAAATTCACATGGATGGGTTCACAGTAGATTGTAGTTGTATGGCTTGTTCACCTGCAAAACAATTTGGGCAGCAGTCTCTTCCCAGCCACTTTGTACTGCCTTCATTAACTTGGTAGTAGTGCCTCTTGTGTACCAGATGCTTAGATTTTTATTTTTTTGTTTGTTATTTAGTCAAAAATGACCGCACTGTCTACTTTGCCATTTTAAGTCAATCAAATGTAGCGCCAAGCTGTCCTCCAAGCAGATCTGGCTATTATGATGACAAGTAGGAGGGGTCAATTAACATCAGTTATGCCTATTAATTGTTTGACTCATCTTTTAGTAAAGGCTGAGCAACTTGGACCTCACAATCATTTTTCACACATGTGGTGGGGACTATGCATGTATCATAATAAGGTGTCTACAATATTGAGAATTTTTAATTAAAATTGCAACTGAAAACTGTTCCCATAACAAATGACTCAACTGTTTGCCACAGGGGAAAAAAGTGTGTATGTGTGCCTAACTGTGTGGTATGTTTTCTGCAGTTCTGGAGTGGTATGGGAAATGAAGCCAAAGAACAGGTGGAAGTCATTCAACCAAAAAAACATAAGCCTACTTGAGAAAGCATATCAAAGCTACCTCTCGTCAGCAAAAGAGCCATGCTGGGTGAAAGTAGAGAGTAATCTAGAGGTGAGGATACAAACTAAAAGCGGCAATTATATAAGCACACATCCAAGTAACTTTTGCTTTGTGTTAAACCATTTACAGCCATTTACAGTTTACATCATCAGGAAATAATGAACTATATGATATGATTGTGGTTTCCTTGGTTATATATTCTTAAAAAATATGATAATTATTGCAGTATTCCGTTCTCTGACATGTCCTCATGGATAAGTATATTTGTTTTTATTTATATTTCTTGCACTAAGGCCGATCCCAAGTTCTGCCCATCAGTAGTTATGTATTGCTACCGCAGACAAGTTTGACCAGAACAGTGTGACAGAAAAATGTATCCGTTTCACCTGCTGCTCATGTGTTGATTTTCTGGGGTTCAGATAGCCTAGTGCTGATATTATTGCTTAAAAAACATTAATAGCAATAATAACTTAAGTAGCCAAAATGAAAGAGTTGTCTGATTTCTTGTGTGGTTTCTTACCATTTACCTGTTTTGGATCTATTTTGATTTCGACACTAACTTAACATGACATTAACACAGGGTATGCAACAAAATAGAGCTTCTCTTATCTGTTTTTCCATAGTTTCTTCCTGTGGAAGAGTATATAATTGGTGTATGTTTATGTTGTTAAACAGTCACCACCAGTACATTGAACAAAGGAGAAGCAGGCCATATGACCCGTGCGGTTTCACACTCCAACTCATTAATCTAGATATCTGTCAGTGACAGAGCCTTGGTCACGGTGTCCAAATATGACATAGGTCACATTCTTCATCCCCACGCTAAACCATTGGTGAGGGGGTAAGACCTGGAGGTGGCAGGTCCCACATAGCTCCCACAGAGCATGAAGTCTCTAAATAATGATGTGTCTCTAGATGTGTAAAACATCTGCCATGTCAGCTGTCTGGATAAGAAGGCTGTTAGCAGCAGAAGGCTGTCGAACCAATAAATCAACAGAGCAAGTTGACATCAAGTCAGCCTGAACATTGCCCAGCTCAGTCCACTGATAGTAGCAATAGGCATTTCTCATTATGTCAAGCACTTTGACAATAACACCTAATTAAGTCAAGTGTGTTTAACTTAGAGTGTGACCAAAAAAGCTGTGACATCAGAATGACATTCAGGCTAGACAAATGTGATGTCAGAACAGAGGGAATCACACTACCAGAGGGCAATATTGCAGATGTGGAGGCTACAAATACCTGGTAATATTGCAGGCCAGTGGGATCCAAGACACAAGGAAAGGTGCTGCTGCTAAATTCCTGCAGAAGCTGAGACAAGTCCTGAAAAGCCAGTTGAATGGGAAACACAAGATGCAGGCCATTAATAGCAATAGTTAGCATTAATAGTTGTCATCAGATATCCTGCAGGGACAACCCCAATTCCAAAAAAGTTGGGATGTGTAAACTGTAAATAAAAATAATAAATGCTATAATTCTCAAATCATACAAGCAACATATTTGAGAACAGACTGTGTTGAAACAGGAATTTTCTATTGTTATATTGGATATTTATGGTCATTTCAAATTTTACGCCAGCAACATGTGTCAAAACAGTTAGGACAGTGTCAATAACAGGAAGGAAAAGCTGAATAAGACTAAAGTCAAAACAAAGATCGACACTTCATAAAAAGTATGTTCTTTTTTGTCTTAGACATGATTTTAGCAGCTCAACTTGTTGGTGTCTTCATGTTTCATCATGTTTTCCTTTTTGTTATGCTTAAAATGTGACGGATCTGGACCGCAAGCCAGCCATTTTAGCATCTGGTTGCCCTTATGATGGAGCCACACTGTTAGAACTTAGTATAGAATGCAGTTTGCCCTCATTATGTGGTAATATTTAAGACCTTACCTCCATCTGCGGAGCTGCGTCATCTTCTTTTGCTATGCGTGTCAGAGATGGAGTGGAGGGAAACCGGACATATTTATGTCTTTACTTTTTATATATATATATATATATATATATATATATATATATATATATATATATATGGTCTTTTACATATACATTCCTGTTGACAATTAATATAATTCATTTTGAAATGTTCCTTCTTGTTGTTTTTAGCATTATTCAACTTTTACAGAATTGTTTTGGCCCTGTCCCAACTTGTTTCAGAGAGATCAAGTATCAAAATTCAAATAAGCATACATTCCCCCAAAACAAGAATTTTGCCCAGTTTCAACAGTTGATCAAGTCAAGTCTTTGCAGTATTTTCTATCAAATGTATGTCATGCATGTTTTGAGAATAATAGTATTTTGCATCTGTTGACATTTCACCAAGTACCCCAATTTTTTTGGAGTTGGGGTTGTATAATAACATTGCCCAAACAGGATTTAGATGCCACTGACATCAAAACATGGAAACTCCTCACAATTCATGGAGGGTTACACCCCAAGTCTTTCTTGAGTGTTTTTAGTTTGTTGGTGATTTGTTCTGTTGTGTGGTGGAACCCAGCCCTTGTCAATTCCTAGGCTAGCTCAGAATACTTTAGTTTACTTTTTGTAGTCCTTCTGTCTAGCTTCTGCTGGTAATCTGTGGATGTCCAAATCACAAGCAAATATTTTTTCTCCTCCACCAACCATAGAGCAATTTTCTTCTCACTTGGTTTCTATGGCTTTTTACAGTCTTACATTTTCTTGGTTAGTGTATTTCTCTGTCAGTCCGGTGAAAACAAAATGTTTGCAGCAAGTTTGCAGCAAACTTGTGGTTAATTTGTTGCAAACAGTTTGCCAGAATATATTTCCTTAAGTTTACCATAGTTACATTTTTTAGGCTTTTAGCAAACAGTTCTGCAGATTTTCTGCAATGTTGCCACAAACTAATTTACATATGAAAATGTAATAAAATTTTAGTTTAAGTATAGTATTGTCTCAGTGTTTCACAGCAAGGAGCACCCAAGAGCAACAGGGGCAAGGACAAACCCCCTTGTGTTAGATAGTGTAGGAAGAAATCTTGGACAGATCCGCAGCTCAAGGAGACAACCAAACTGCTAGGGGTCATGCAGGAAAAGTACAATCAGTAGTTACCATGGTAGACAACAATTTGTCCATGGTTTTAGCTGAGCATTATAATAATTACAAAATATTGTCCCACAACATTATATGGTAGTCAAGCCAATTATGGCAGGACAGAGTAGTAGTAGCCATACATAATGTTAGTGGCAAACTTGAGGCAATATTGCCACTGTTTGCCACAAATTAACCACAAAAATTGCTGTAAACATCTTGTTTTTGTAAGGGTAGTCACTAATGGAGAATGATCAAACCAAGTACCATGGGACTGACACACTGGTAGTCAAGCTCATAGGATGAATGACCACCCTCAGGGGCTGAGAAGGGGAAAAAAATACATATATATATACGTGTGTGTGTGTGTATGTGTGTGTGTGTTTGTCATCCTGTACTTTATATATTTGTATCTATACCGACACAATTTCAGTGGTTTTCTTATACCTGGTAACCAATTTCATGTTTTTTGTGGAAAAGGTAAATTTTGGAAAGTTGCCAATGCAGATGCGGCAGCCTTACTTCTGTCCAATTAGAAGGAATGCCCTGGCAGGGATTCAAGTTGAGTACAAACAATCAAAACACCAGAGGAGTCTGAGGGCACAGCTTCATTGGTTGCAGGTAAACCACATACTGTAGATATGCCATCACTCAACTTCAGCTATTATGGATATCCACTGATCCACTGAGAATTTCTGTCTAGTGCTACATAGTATATTGGTCAACTAGATCAAATTGTGTAATAACATGATGATATTAGATTCCTGTAGGATGGAACTATAATCTCTCAGAGCAGACTAGTCATGAAGGCAGTTATGTGTGAAATTACTGTGAACTCCGTACCAGGTTCATTTTGGTGAGGACTAACAAGGCTTAGTGACAAATCCACTATTTGTGGTTAAAATAATTGCAAAGGACTATATGCTCAACACTCACAAACACATCACATATTACACATACACACATTCACATGCACCTTACTTACATCCCCCACTATTCCATGGACCTACTCCATCTCTCCACACATAACATTTCCTCTCCACTACCCATCAAGCCAAAGATATGTCAACCCAAAGACCTTGTTTAGCCTGCCCTTCTGCCACCCCACCCTTACATACATACAACACACTGCCCCCCACAGACACAATTTCACAGCATTTTTTACACCCAGTAACTATATGCATGTGACAATAAACTTTCCTTGTATCCTTGTATTGGTTGCAGGTGGATAATCAGCTCCCTGGTGCAATTTTTCCTGTTGTTTTCCATCCTGTGGCACCACCAAAGTCTTTGGCACTGGACTCAGGTAAACTCTTTACAAAACAACAAACTCCTCCACCATTTGTTTAACTTTGCAAACCTGCAGACAAGTAATGGCTCTTGCATATAAGGCTCATGAGTAAAAGATGACCATAATGATATACACAACTGTGGATGGTGTTAAAGGAGAAAATCTGTTGTGAATCAATCCTTAGCCCTGTTGTTTGAGGTCACCGAGTGCTGTCGGTAGAAAAAAGAGAAAATAAATTTGATACAACATAGACCAAGTAGTGAATTGGCAGCTAACACTAATTGAATAGAGGACAGAAACACCTTTTTCAGTATAATTTTCCTATGCCCCATTCAGTTAACGCTGGTCTACCTGACCTTGACTGTATAAAGCACCATTTACAATGCACGGCTTGTCCGCTAATGCCCAGGTCTCTGGACAAAGCCCCGACATCCACTGGGTAGGTCTTTACACTCCAGCCTCGCTGCTCAGCCTCTGGTGCCAGCCCTTGTCACTTAATACACTTGATTGTGCCACCCGGTTGATTGTCCTTGTGAGAGGTTTAACTTCTGAGGATTTGTCCGAGTGTAGCTTCTGCTGAACAGAGGAGGCATGTTTAATCTTCACCTAGCCATTGGTTGAGGTTTTGATATATAAGGATATCATAGGTGGCTCGAAAAAGGAAACTGATCCTACCTGCTTCCACTGTCCATGTGTCCTTCCAGGTAATCTTGCACTTTTCCACACTCTCCCACCTCATCCATTGGCCCTGTTTGGACTGTGACACAGATTTGGTGTATCTACACTCCTCCTGTCTTTGAACTTAGGCTACCACCATCTTTCTCTGTTCTGTTGCCTTACTCCTCTGTTGGGGTTGCCTTACTCCAGCACTCTTGTCCTTTGCCAAATCCTTGGCCACTCTGTCCAGGCTGGATATGGCCGACAATGTTGTTTTGTGCCTGCTGGACAGTGTTATGGGGTGTCCACCTCTTTCCTGTTGACAGGGTTGGGGCAGTGGCTCTAATTATGCTGTCTTTTGATTCTACCAGTGTCATCTTAAAGGGATACGCCACTGTTTCGGCCAGTTTGCTCATTTTCCACCTCCCCTAGAGCCTAGAGCTAAACAATTGAGTTTTACCTTTCTTCAGTTCATCCAGCCATTGTCTCAGTCTGGTGGTAGTGTTTTTAGCTTTAGGTTAGCATATATGGTTACACTTTACAGCTCGGTAATAAAAAGGTAATGTTGTGGTAATAACTTGGTGAAATCATGGTAGCAAATTATAACAACACTACTGAATAATAACTGAATAATTACTGACTAATTTTAATGTTTGTTAACTATTTGCTGTGGTAATAAGTCAATAACAAAATGGTAATAATAAGGAACTACTTAGTTGTTATGGTGAGATGTCATGGAAAGACTTAAAATTCTCGAACATAAGGGAGTTTTTCCTTGCCCCTGTTGCTCTTGGGTGCTCCTTCTGTGAAGCGCCACGAGACAATACTATTGTAAAAGGCACTGTATAAATAAAACTTAATTGAATTGAATTGAAAATTAAGTAAAGAAATGGTAAAGTAATTTCTAGTAATTACCCAGAAATTGCATATCTACTGTCATGGAAACTACACAGAATCAGGGCTGTAAAATACATTTAATCATTGAATCTCTGATTTTCAGACCACACAGCAATTTTAGCGCAATAATCAAGGAACAGTAGCTTACACTACTTGCACTACATTATTTTGCCTGAATGAGATTACAGTTCCATGTCATATCAGTTTAGTAAATTACCACATTTCATTTTCTGTCGGTCTTAGTATACCTTGTAACTACAGAAGAGTCAAGTTTTAAACAGGAATAATGCTGGAATTTTATGGACACTTTTAAGCAAGATGCTAAAGGGTGAGATGCTAGTGGCAGCCAAAGGAGCATTTTGGTGCATTTAAACTCCTCAGAAAGGATTCGGTAGTCTCCTGGGGTATGCTTGACAATGCTGCTTGACTATTTGGAATTAGGTCATAGCAGGCATCCATTTAGAACTGGTAATCTAGGTAAGTTAATGAATAAGTCATTGTGTTGCAGAAAGAAAATGGCCTTTATCTACAAAATATGCTGTTTTACATGTTTTTTGTATACATTACAGCAAATTCACGTCCTGTTGACATGGTAGCAGTAGGCTTGTACAGAATTCAGTACTGAATTGAGAATGACCTCTAAAGTAATTCATGATACATAATTAAGGTGTATTTAACAATGACGCTTTACAGTATATATTATCAACATGAATTTCATACAGATATTATTATATGGACTTTATGTATACAATGCTTTATTGTAGAAAGTAGGCCTATCACAAACATTGTAAAACATTGAAATTGTAAATACTTTCAAATTGTGGAAAATGATAGGGCAGCACTTCATTTGCCAGAATATCTTGCTTTATTATTGGTTTTGTTTGGAGTACACGGTAGTGAAATAAGCTAATTGAGGTCCAGAGCTGGTTTGCTGATTATATAACCTTAACATTATGTTTGCTCAATGTTAGTGTCTGCACTTCCATTTGGAAGAAAAATGTATGAACTGAAGTGAGATAAGAATGAATTTCTCTGAATCACAATGAATTCAATTCCACTTCCTTTAATTCCAATTCAAATTATATTTACATCCTGTAGAGTGGAGCCAATGCAAATTCATTCATTGAATTAAGTTACATTCTGAAATTCTTAATTTTGCACAGCCCTGGATAGGTACCACCTTGAACATGCACAAACATTCATATGCGAATACCATGTTGCTCTATACACTCTATGCACCATGTTGTGCTTAGAGTGTATAGAGTGGCATAATTACTAATCTTTTGTGTGCCTTTTGTTCCAGAGCCTAAGTCATTCATTGATGCCAGCATTATCATGAGATTCAATGAACACAGCCAGGTCATGCAGTTCAAGTGAGTTATCTTATTCCATGATATTTCTGTCTCTCTCACACACACAATTTTTCTGTTTTGCTCTACTGTTCAAAGTAGCACACACTACTTTAAAATGTGTTCCAGTAGTTTAGCAAGTATGATACTGTGCCAGCCACACCTAGTTACCACCCATAAAAAGAAAGTAAATGCACTTCACATTACTTCCGCACTTTGAGAAACACCAGCTTAATTATACATTAATTTAGCCTCCAAAGGCATATTTGCGGCAAAACTGGACTATAAAGTAATTTTCAGTCCAGGCTAATGTCAAATTGTTATATATCAGCATTAATTAGTGTGACATATGACACATTTTGATATAACATGTAACAACATATAACAATCAACAGAAATAATACAATGTGCATTATAACAATAATCAGGCAGGTGGAAAAGTTTGGGCACTTCAATGGAATAATAATAACACTAGCCACTAGACTAATAAATCCCTGAGTTCTAACTATGTATTTTGGAACATTCTTCCTTACAAAATGTCCTCAGTCATGTTTTATGACTACTAAGCATGATTGATGATTAAGTCTGAGTACTGGGATTCGCCATTAGAGCATTGTTTCTCTGCCTTCAAGATTATTACTTTCGTAGATAGCGTCATGTTACTTTTATTGTTAGCTCACGCTAAATAAATAAATAAATGTCATGTTGATACTTAATTACAGGTATTTCATGGCCCTTATACAAGAGATGGCATTGAAGATTGATCAGGGTTTCTTAGGAGCACTCATCACAGTGTTTACACCCTCTGTTGATGACCACTTCAGTAAAAAGCAGGTGAGCATGACTCCTGTATGTGGATGTTTGTATACTCTGTGTGTATAATTTGGCTAAAAATGTCTCTTTAATTGCAGCTCATTGTAAAAGATTTAGACACACTTCAGGAGCAGCTCATGGAGACATCTAAAACAGACAGTTCCGGCCTCAGCTTTTTTGAACATTTTCATATCTCCCCTATTAAAGTAAGTTAAAATTCTTCTATACAGCAGACAATACTAAAGCAATTGACAATGATGGAAGGCAGAATAAAGCAGTTGTCAATCTGGTTTAGTGGCAGTCTGTTTAGTTCAAATTCTTCTATATTACCTTTTGAAGCCAGTATAACAACCAGTATTTCAAGCACGAGTGAGACCAGCAAGGGCGTAACTTGGGGGGGGTATATACGTCTCCCCAAGCTCCCCAAGAACAATGATTACTCTGATTACTTTCCCCTCAAGCGTGGGACCAGGCAGGGTTGTTCACTCTCTCCACCCCTATTCGCCATTGCCATTGAGTCAGTCAGATACCTGGTATTTCAAGGTATTTCAAAGTGACCCTGTATACAGATGACCTCCTTCTCTTTGTCTCTGACTTAGACAGAGCTGTCCCTTTTGTGTTAACGGTACTGCAGGAATTTTGTTCAAACTTCAGCCTACAAACAAAATTTCCATAAAAGTGAGGTAATGCCGATTAATGCTGCAGCCAGGGCATATCCATTATCTGACTTACCTTTCAAAACATCTCTTGAATGTTTTAATTACTTGGGCGTTCGTATAACCAAAAACTACTCAGACTTGTATAAATGTAATTTCTCCCCTCTTCTGTCCAGGTGGTCTCTATTCCCTCTCTCTCTTGCTGGGCGGATAAATTGTGTTAAAATGAATGTGCTGTCCAAATTCCTGTATCTTTTCCAATGTATACCCATTTTCCGTAGTAAACGATTTTCCGCAGTAAACGATTCTTTTACTCACTTGACCAAACAATTTCTCACTTTTTATGGAATAAGAAGGGCCCCAGAATTTAAAAAGACACTTTACAAAAACCTAAGGAGCTGGGTGGTCTAGCCTTACCCAGCTTTCTACTTTATTATTGGGCAGTGAATATCAGAGCATTGTTACACTGTTGTTACTCTAGTGACCAACCTCCACCTTGATTACAAGTTGAGGAGGCCTTATGTGGGTCATCATCTCTGCTGTCCCTTCTGTGTTTTCCCACAACTTCATCACCGTCTGTCCACTCTGATAGTACTGTTGTTAAAAATGTCTGGACACAATTTAAACAACACTGCACTGCCTGGTCTGGCTCTTCCGTTCTCTAATCCCCTGTTCATTCCATCCAGCATTGACAATGCCTTCTTAATCTGGAGAGAGAAACTGAATTTTATCCTTAAACCATCTTTACATCAATGGTAAATTTGCTTCTTTTGGTCAGTTAGCACAGGCCTATAACTTGCCTTCAACCCACTTTTTCAGATACTTGCAGATAACATTTTTCTAGTTTTCCCACCAAACCTTCTCCCACACTTATAGACACCATTCTCAAGATTTGCCCTTACTGGAAAGGCAACATATCAAGGATTTACTGCATTCTCTAGGGAACCAAGCTATCTTGAAAGCTAGCTGGTATCAACGTAACTTTCTCTGACCCAGAGTAATAAAGCTACTTTAAGGGAAAGTGTCAGGAAATATTGTTAGCGACTCACTCAGACAAAAGGGATCAAGGGGGATAATAAGTTGGTTGATTGAAGAAAAGTGTTGATTATCTTGTTGATTAGAAGTATAGATGAAATTCATTTACGCATGTAACCGCGGTTCTATGAATTTCGGATGACCGCCAGAGGCGGTGCTTTCAGCACCTGGTTGTTCATCACATGCACATGTCGTTCGAGTGTTTATACCAACAAAGTCGCTTGCGACAGCGGTGATGTATGCCCGCTATGGTACTTAAGGCACGCTTGCCCCGGAAGTGGTCTCTTAGCAGTCTTCTCGTCCACATTCCGGGTGACAGCCAAGCTCTGGCGGTCATCCGAAATTCATAGAACCGCGGTTACATGCGTAACCATCGTTCTATTTCATTTCTACTGACCGCCAGAGGCGGTGCTTTCAGCACCTGGATGACATATACCAACAGGGTCACGAGGAAGACCTGCCAACCCTATGAGTGGCTCAAAAGGATGGCAGTGGCCAGAGGGTTACAAGTGGCCACGTTAAGTCTGTGAAATCTTGCAAATGTGCAAGTCGAGACCCATGATGCTGCAGCACAGATGTCAGAAAGTGGGACGCCCCGCAAGGCTGCCCAGGATGTCGCCACACCCCGAGTAGAGTGGCCCCGGTTGTGAGGGGGGACTGGACGACCAGTGCTAGTGTAGGCATAGCAGATGGTCTCCACAATCCAGTTAGACAATCGCTGCTTCGACAAGGCATGGCCCTGTCTATGTCCTGTATGACAGACAAAGAGTGAATCTGACTGCCGGAACCCAGCAGTCATCTGGATGTATGTCTGCAATGCCCGGACTGGGCACAGTAGATTCTCACCTTGGGTCAGTTCGCCCCCCTCAGTCGGAAGTGTAAAGGCTACCAGGCTGAGGGGTTGATTTACATAAGATGCGGAAAATGTCTTTGGCAGGAATGAAGGGTTAGGCCATAAAGTCACTCCTGTGCCATCTGGGCTCCAGTGTAGGCACTCCTGGCTGATAGACAGGGCGTGCAGCTCACCCGCTCTCTTAGCCGATGCCATGGCCGTTTTCATCGATAGCCACTTCAGTTCTGATCCCCCAAGAGATTCGAATGGGGGCTTACACAGCACCTGCAGAACAAGGGGCAGGTCCCTCAGTCGTTGAGCCCCTCTAAGAAAGCGACTCACTAGAGTGTGGGAGACCACAGTGACTCCGTCTATTCGGTTATGCATGGCTGATATTGCAGCTATATACACCCTGATGGTGGAAGGCGCAAGGCCGTCGTCAAGACGTGATTGTAAGAAGTCGAGAATAACAGGCACGGAGCAGTGTGTAGGCTCCTGGTGGCAGGCTTGACACCAGCTGACAAAAAGTTTCCATCGATTAGCGTAAAGCGCGTTGGTGGAGGGTGTGCGGGAGCATTGGATTGTCCGTTCCACTGCAGGAGTGCATGCTCCTAACAGGGGCTCAGGCCCCTCAGAGGCCATACCCAGAGTTGTAGACGACCTGGGTCCGGGTGCCAGATTTGACCTCCCAGCTGCGAGAGGAGATCTGCCCGCACAGGGAGGCAGCGTGGCTCGCCCTCCAGTAGCCCGATGAGCATGGGGAACCAAACTCTCCCGGGCCATTTTGGGGCTACCAGAAGTACCCGGTGACCCTCCCTGAGGATCCTTTCTAAAGTGGGTAATATGAGCGGGAGTGGTGGGAAGGCATAGAGGAGCTGCCGTGGCCACTCGTGTGCCAGTGCATCGTGGCCCAACGGGCTCGTCGACTCCCCCAGTGAAAACCACAGGGGACAGCGTGTTGTGGCCTGAGAGGCGAAAAGGTCCACCTCTGCTCTGCCGTAGCAGTGCCAGATGGTCTGCACCACCTCTGGATGCAGTCTCCACTCTGCGGAATGGGGGCGTTGCCGTGAGAGAAAGTCTGCAGCGGTGTTCCTGATGCCTGGCAAATGTATGGCCCTCAGGCTCAACAGCCGAGGGTAGGTCCATAACAGCAGACGTTGGGTCAGTCTCAGTGAGGGTAAGGACCTGGTACTGCCCTGGTGATTTATGTGATAAACCACAGAGGTGTTGTCGGTTCTTATAAGGACATGCCTCCCGGCCAGCACCGGTAGGAAATGTCGTAGGGCATAAACAGCAGCCCTCAGCTCTAGCACATTTATGTGCTGTCTTTGTTGTCACACAGTCCATGAAGCTCGGGCAGTCCTGCATTGCCAGACTGCACCCCAGCCGGCTAAGGACGCACCGGTCGTCAGAACCTCTCTGCGAGAGGGAATGGAACCCATTGGGACCCCCCGAGTCAGGCGTGAACGCCTTCTCCAGGGAGATAGGCAACTCAGGCAACCGGCAGTGACCCTGACTGGCTTGTGCCTGTGGTGCTGCGGATGTAACCCAAGGTTGTTCATCCAGATCTGGAGAGGTCGTAATGTGAGGAGGCCCAAAGGAACTACCGCGGAAACTGCTGTGAGTATGCCCAGCAGCGTCTGGAAAGATCTGAGCGGCAGAGTGCGGCCCCTCCTGAACTGTCGTAAGAGTTGGACAATGTCGACCACTCGACGCTGTGACAGGGCTGCCCTCATCAGCAGAGAGTCCAGCTGGATGCCGATGTACATGGTCCTCTGGCAGGGTGTAAGTGAGCTCTTGGCATGATTCACCGTGAGTCCGAGCCTGGACACGTGCTCGAGCAGCAGAGTTAAGTCGCTGACCGCATCCACTCTCGACCTTGAGCATATGAGCCAATCGTCCAGGTATGGAAAGATGCGCATACCTCTGCACTGGAGTGGGGAAAGCGCTGCCGCCACGAACCTTGTGAAAATTCGGGGGGCCAGGGAAATACCAAATGGCAAGGCCCGAAACTGGTAAGCCCTCCCCTCGAAAGCAAAGCGGAGGAACTGTCTGTGATGGGGAGCAATGGGAATGTGGAAGTATGCATCCTTCAGATCTATGGTTGTGAACCAGTCGTCTTGTCTGACGCCTTGCAGGACGTCGGTTGTACGGAGCATGCGGAATTTGAGGACCTTGAGGTATTTGTTCAAAGGTCTGAGATCCAGTATGGGGCGAAGCCCACCCCCTCTCTTTGGAATGACGAAATATATGGAGTAAAATCCACTGTCTTGTGAAAGTGGATCTAATGGTTCGATGGCCCCTTTTTCCAAGAGGGCCAAAACTTTGGCTGGGTCTGAAACAGTGGTCATCTTGACCCCACAAAACCTCGGCAGTCGGCACCTGAACTGGAGATTGTAGCCGTGTGACAGGGCGGAAATCACCCAAGTGTCTGATGTCAGCGCTACCCAGCTGTTGAGCTGTTGGCTGGTGAAGCGTCCGACCGCCGGAATGGGACAGTCACTGTCTGCTCCCTCTCCCCTTTCGGCCCCTGGGGGGACGATAGCCTTGTGTGGTGTCCCGCTGTGGCTGACGAAAGGGCCAACTGCCCGTCGGCTGATGAAACCTCTCCGGCAAGGGTGCTCTTGCCTGTGCAAGGGGTCTTGGCACTGGTGGGACAGCAGTAGTAGTTGAAACCGGTCTGCGTGAGCGCAGTGATGTACGATGCAGGCTCGCAAACTGCTGCCTGGCTTGGTTGACTTGAAGGGTGCTCTCCAAGGCTTGCTGTGCTGCCACTCCAAACAGCTACCCCGGGACTACAGGAAGGGTGCGGAGGGTTCTTCTACTGGGCTCTGAGAGTGGTGACTGCGCCAACCATATCTGACCAACCATATCTGACGCCTAGCAAGTGTCAGTGACGACATTAACCTCCCAAGCTCCCTAGACATATAAGCAAATGCCTGCAGTGAGGCCTCGCTCAGGCTTTGCACTGACGGGTCAACTCCAGAGGACTGGAGGGTCTGTGACATGGCCAACATTAAATGAGACATGGAGTTACCTATGCGGGCGGCTCGCGCTGCTGCATCATAGCTTTTGCCAATGAAATCATCGGACAGGCGGCACTGCGGCCGGGGACAGCGTGCATCGGGTCTCAATGCTTCATCCGGTGAGAGGAGCAGGGCAGCAAGGGCTGGTTCTATGGTCGGCATGCGGTCCAGGCCATAGCTGGACGCATCCTGCATGCTTGCCAAGGCCCTGCAGTCACTGGGGAGGTGGGAGAACTGTCTCGGGTCTGCCCAACACCTCTGTAGCTCCTCAACGAAGGGGGCTGAAGGAGGCACAGTGAAGGCAGTGGAAGGAAAAGCCTGCCGGAAAAAGGCACTCTGCCCAATCACGTCAGCAGGGGCAGTGTCCACTCCTAGTCGCGCCAGAGCCATCTTCACAGCCGGCTTGACCACAGATGTACGGCTTGCCACAGATGCCTGTGAGCTGAGTTCTGCATCAAGAGAGTCAGGCCCAGAGCCATATGACACCCTGTCTGCCGGCTCCTCCTCCCACTCATCAACAACATCTAAGTTTTCCAAAGCCCTGGTGGACAGCACATCCTCCTCCAGCGTGCCCGTTGCCAGAGACAGTACTGGAGGAGGCCGCGAGTCGGCAGGTGATTGGGAAGCTGCTGTTGCGGACTCACAAACAGGCTGTGCACCCGGTGGCTGAAGATTAATCAAGAGCGCTTGGATTTCCGCGAATTCAGAAGCCAAGGCGTCTACCTTCTGCGCCAGAGGGTCTGCCCTCTGATGTTTCAATGGACCAGGGGCTTCCCAAGGTGTCGGCGCTAGCCGTTTCCGCGGCCGTTGTGAGGAGACTACATCGTCCCTTTGAGCAGAGGGCGACTGAGGGCCCAGTCTGCTCTCTACTTGGGCAAGCCTAGCTTTGCGCGAGGCGAAACTAAGGCATCCACAATTCATGCAGGCATGCTCAGTCAGCCCCTGCCTTAGGTGCTCAATGCCAAGGCAACTGGGGCAATCGAGAGGGGCACGACAACCAACACAAAGCATAGTAGATTTACCACAGACAAGCTACAGGCAAAAGTCCGCGTCAGTGTTCACCAGAGGAGGGAGGCTATCAGAAAGTGACCATATATTCAATTCAATTCAGTTTTATTTATACAGCGCCTTTTACAATAGTATTGTCTCGTGGCGCTTCATAGAAGGAGCACCCAAGAGCAACAGGGGCAAGGAAAAACTCCCTATATGGCTATCAGAAAGGAGAGAACACCCTCAAGGGTGCGTTTACAGAACCCACCGTAGGCCTAAGTGGGTGACAGAGGCGCAGTTTAGCCCAGTGAGCCAAAAAACAAATAGATAACTAAACAAAAGCTGAGTAACCGTTGCCAATCAGAGCCGTAGCCTGCCCAATGATAAATTAGCAACGTGGCTTCGGAATAATTTGCGGGTTGCCAGAATCGTAACCAACCCAAACGATAAGCAAAATAAATATACCTCAACTCGACCTGCAGAAATCGCGAGCTTTAATTTACTCCACAATACACAGACGCAGGTGTAGCTCACTGTTTTCATACAAGATAATAACAATCGCGGGTGGACAGAGCTGTAGCTTACCCGAGCGATAACCAGTCATGCTTTACAGAGATAGCGCATGCTCCAAACAGAATGTATAGTGAGAATATGCAGACACAGTAATGTGGGCACTGCAGCAGTAGGCCGAAGTCGACCACACCAGGTAGCCACAGGGCGATACACCCGATAGTCAGCGGTTAGCGAGATCACTCACAAAATACACACGCATTCGCTGTAAACCGCGCGCTAGGGTGAGACACGGCCAGAGCGAAAACACTCACAACGCCAAATTAAAGTGGAACTTAACTTACCTTGACACACGTTATTGATACATGGTAATTTTTAGATGAATCGCAGTCTCAGGAGGGCGATATAAAATCGCAGCTCCCACCAAAAAAAGGTTTTCGAGACTTCAGACAACTCACACCTCGAACATACAAACCAGTTGCACGAGAAGATGATAAGAGACCACTTCCGGGGCGAGCGTACCTTAAGTACCATAGCGGGCGTACGTCACCCCTGTCGCAAGCGACTTTGTTGGTATAAACACTCGAACGACATGTGCATGTGATGAACATCCAGGTGCTGAAAGTACCACCTCTGGCAGTCAGTAGAAATGAAATAGAACTATTGTGTCAATCCTATTTCTAGTATCTGATTTAAAGCGGCAGTTGCTTATTGTTATTTGAGTGAACATTCTGGTGCACATTTTATGTGCATATGAATATGAATGATTTCACTGTTTAACCATTGAAATCTGAGTTTGAAATTCTTCTTTTTGGGAAATTTGCTGTGTTGCGTGGCTGAACTAAAATATAAACTTAAATATCAGTGGTCTAATTACTATATAGTGCCTAAACAAACCTCTCCTTTCCTCCTTTTCTCTTTGTGGTTTTCACAAAAAAATCTAAAGCAAATATATATAATAATATATAATAAATTAATAACTTTTAGAAATCAAACAATTCTTAATTCTTATTTACACATGAAAATATTCTACATATTTCAGGTGGCTAATGAAATGATTAGGTTAGTTAGAATGTTTGCTACACTGGCAAAATTACAAACCCACATTCAAGTGGGGTGCGTTGCAACACTAAATAGCAACACTTTGCCTATCAACCGAGTCTTAATGCAATTATTGTTACATTTAGTGTAGTAAACATGCAATACATTTGACTTAAAGATGTTTTTAGAAGTTGACTATATTAATGACGTGAACATTTTAATGTTACTGTTTTGTTTTAACCTTTTTGTGTGCATCCATAGTTACACCTGAGTCTGTCTCTGGGCTCTAGTGGAGATGAGGAAGAGGAACAGGAAATGGCAGCCATCCAGTCATTGAATCTGCTTCTTAAGAGTTTTGGAGCAACCCTTACTGATGTAGATGATATAATTTTTAAGTAAGTATTTCTTGTCATAAATACATTATCAGTAAAGCTGCAATATCTTTTTTCTAGGCATATTCCTTAAAAGGGATTATGTCTTTTTAGAAAGCTTCACATACTTTCATTTGGTACAAAAATGACAAAACCTCATTCAGAAATGAGCGAGCTAGTCTGCTAAAGTAGAAAGCCAGGGGTCTCCAACAGATAGCTCAGGAGATACCAGTAGCTTGCCACCTGTAAATGAGCATTAGATATATCTTAGTTATTAGTCATATAGGATCAGGATCCATGTAGCCTACAGACCAAACGTGGTTAGTAAGTTTGTGTTGTGTTTGTGTGGAAAAAATTCCAACCTAATTTAACTCTCCAAACTGTTGGAGACTGCCAAAAAAGTGTGCATTATGTCAAACTGAAAGAGCTACCCCCTCTCTGTCTAACTATTTGTAATAAAGGCTGACAAGCTTATATCAGTTGTTGGAAGATAAAAGATTTACAATGCATTAATGAGATTTATTTCAATGCCAGGGAATTGCCAAATAATTAGTAACAATATATAACCCTAATAAACTATAATACACTATAATATATACATATTTTTGTCTTAATGGAAAGAAAACACCAATATCAGCATAGGTCACAATATGCTTTACTCACTGTAAAGATTTTATATGAATTCTTGTTACTCCTTTTTGACTGTCAACTGAATAATCCTCATCTGTGTACTGTTCCAAGTTATCTATCTAGCTAAGTCTGTACAAAATGTTCAGTCAACAACTTGTAATAAACTAATGAACTATAATACACTATAGAAAATATATATTGTTTGTCTTAATGGAAAGAAAACACCAATATCAGCATAGGTCACAATATGCTTTATATGCTTTACACACTGTAAGAATTTTATATGAATTCTTGTTACTCCTTTCTGACTGTCAAATGAATAATCCTCATCTGTGTACTGCTCCAAGTTATCTATTTAGCTAAGTCTGTACAAAATGTTCAGTCAACAACTTGTGTAGCATGGTGGGGACCTTGCTCGCCTTGACCAGTAAGTGTGTCCCTGAGTTATGTTAACTAGCACGTAAGCGTGTAAGTTTAAATCAAAGAAAATAACCAAGCCAAATTCTCTGTAAATGATCATTCACAGCACAAAGACGGTGCTAGCTAAAATTGTAGATGACCTCAAAAAAGCTGCCTGACAAAAAAGTTTCTCGTGGCCTTAAAAGTTTCTCGTGGCCTTAGGGTCCTCCTCAGCAGGTCCACTCTGTTTCCCAAACACCCCGCAAAATAAAAATGGCACTTCCAAAAAATATTTGACAGTTAGTTAGCTCAGTTAACATTTCTAGAAGTCAGTGGAAAATGTTTCTCTCAATTTAGCAAATAACTAGTAGAAATTATGCTTCCAATGCTCTCAATTGTTTTAAGTTTATTATACCCTAACCCTAACCCTAACCCTATATTATTATATTCTTAAATTTTATTATCATTAATTTCATTTAATGTGTATGTGCATATGAATGTATGTATGTATGTATGTATGTATGGGGGTTTGCCTAGAGGGTTTTGTCTTAGTTTCAGAACTGTGTTATCTTCCTGTGTACAGCACTTTCAGCTGCAGCTAGTATGAAGATTGATATTTAACTAAAGTGTTATTATTATTATTATTGTTGTTGTTGTTGATCAGTTTAACAGTTTGTTAAGTACTTGGTACAGGTTTTCTCAGCTTGTTTGTGCATTTTGTCATACCACAGCTTGTAGGCATTCTTTTTTTTTTTAATTATGACATTCCCTCACACAATTCAAAGTCAATGGAGACTGACTGTATATTATCATTAGAATGAACATGTATCTCTGGAAGATTATAGGAAGATTATATTTGGCTCAGTAGACATACCCTTGACATTTTTCCTATTTCCAGTGACCTCCCTGATCCCATGCTTTTTCCAGTGAATTGTTGTTTTCTGTGCTTGTGATCTTGGCCCTCACCCAGTTATGTGATTCTCTCCCTTACAGTGATCTGAGATGGCTGATTTTGGATATGTTTGTTCTGCTTTTGCACGTGTGCGCTTTAGATATTTCCTTTTTCACACTCCTTTTGACATTCCTTTTTTCTTGTGTGACACACTGTTCTGCCTATGTCTCCAATGTATATTTTGTTGCATGGTAGGCATGGGAACCCAAATATTACATCACAACTCTTACTATATATTGTGTAAAATATGAGATCCCATGCCAGAATTAAAACCAATTACATTGGAGAGACAGGCAGAACTTTCGAGACAAGGTAAATAAGTAAACAGATAGATAAATATGTACATGCATACATACATACATACCCCTGATATTTGTATGACGTGAATGATTACATGAAATCTGAGCATATGCTGTTTTTGGCTGTGGAACTAATCTGGAAACATTTTGAATTATACTATATGTGCTTATGTATATAAAGCATATAATTGGAAGTTAATGTCCGATTTAGTCTTGAATTCCTAATGACAACTGTTTTTTCCATGTAAAATGTCTAACATCACATAGATGCCGCATGCAGTAGGGTGTACTTTGTGTTAAAAATGCTAATACATAATATTTTTTTCCTACTTACCCCAGACTCGCATTCTTTGAAGTCCGTTTCCAGTTCTACCGAAAGGAAAAGTTGATGTCAGCAGTCATGCGCCATTACTCTGAGCAGGTGATATCTCTGTCTGTTGTTGCTACTTATATTTATCACATTTAATCGGAATCAAGTGTATGCTAGTTTATGCAAGTTATGGTGCTGCAGTGCAACCCTAAAGTTCAATGCATGAGTAAAGTTGTGTAACAGAGATTGATATATTAATAACATGCAAGGGGAATGCCACACCAATACAGTTGCATTGTTTTTAAATCACCTGTTTTGACTGTTAACTGGTATTTAGCAGGTTCTTCTATCCAAAACAACATGAACCGGGTCACCCTATTGTCACTGTTTTACACTACTTAAAGATCAGACTTAAATTATTCAAACTTGTAACAAGTTCTAGTTGACAAAGTAAAGACAAAGCTTTAACATGTTTTAAGAGCATGTTTACGTAATTTAAAAGCTGCTTGTTTTTTAGGTCCATGAGTTCCATAGTAATGTCACATCCACAACGAGTTTGAGGTTAAGTTTATGCTACTCAAAAAGTGTTGTTCAAACATTATGTGCAATGTGCATGCTCATATAAATGTAACATCTGATGAACAAATCATTCCCATTTGTTACTTTTAAATGCTTGATTTAAATGATGTCACATCTGTAACATTTCACAGTTTAGTTTACAATTGCATTCACAAAACCAATACAAAACAGCCAGTCACAGCCAGTGAGGCCAGGTCACAGTCATAATGTTTTATCATTTTCACATGTATATACTGATTTTCAATATCAACATTTTGCATGACAAGAAAATGCTCAGTAGCTATGCAGAAGTGTAGTGGGGATTTTTTAGTGGTGCACTATTTTGATGATGTAGACCTTATTGCAAAGGATGTCACATGCAAGTCTACATGTATAATAATATAATAATATACTTTGCATATATATATATATATATATGGGGGGGGGGCAATATACGTTCATTTGAAATTTGATATTTGCGACATGTCTTTGTCATGTCCTTGTTTAAAGTGCTTTGAGTAGCCATTTGTATTTTAGTTTATAATCAGTTTTTTGTATTGTATGTCACTTTGGAAACAAGAAACATAAACCTATACTGAGTTTTCCACAGCAAATCACAACAATCGTTTATGTTGCTAGCATGTGTGTAGCTACTATTTCATCAGTTTACTAAGAAAACTCTTTTAAAAAAAAAAAAAATCAGGTCTATTACACTATTTTAGATGGCAGTTTTTGCAGTGAATGTAAAACAAATTTGGTTGGATTAATGTTGATGTTTGTTTTGTAGTTCCTCAAACAGATGTATGTATTGGTGTTGGGACTGGATGTGCTGGGAAATCCTTTTGGTCTAATCAGGGGCCTGTCAGAGGGAGTGGAGGCTTTTTTTTATGAACCATTCCAGGTGAGAGAGTATTTGTGTGGCTGTACATGCTCATGTGTACGTGTGTGTATGCGTGCATCTGCATGGATATGTGTGCTTGTGTATACATGACTGTGTGCAATTATGATGTTGTTCTTGAATGTTGTTATAGGGAGCCGTACAGGGGCCAGAAGAATTTGCAGAAGGCTTTGCCATTGGAGTCCGTAGTCTTCTGGGACACACAGTGGGTAAGAGTAACATATTTTCCACTAAATCTCAACATTCAACACTTCAAGGTGGTTTAATGGCCATTTATTTATGTGTATGTATTTTTTAGGAGGAGCAGCAGGAATGGTATCACGGATCACTGGCTCTGTGGGTAAAGGTTTGGCAGCAATCACCATGGACAAAGAATATCAGCAAAAACGCAGAGAGGAGAGAAACAGACCTCCCAAAGATTTTGGAGAAAGTCTAGCCAAAGGAGGCAAGGGTTTTTTGAAGGTACGCAAGATTTACTGTATGTCAGAGGGTATAACTTAGTTTACACGTACCTGGGTATTTATGAAATGTATATTCTCCTCCCTAGTGTTAGAAAATAATTTAGCTCACACAGTGCTCAAAAACAGCCCATGAAGGCTGTCAAAAACTCAAGTCAACTCACAATGCTAAAACTCAGTTTTCCCCATATACACATCTGTCTGAAGACAGAGTTTCAAAGATCTCCACTTAACATAGAAACTTAAATCGGACTGTGATTTGTAAGTCTTGGTGGGTACTTGCCTGACAACTCAAGTGTGCAGGATTTATACTTTATATTGATGTCAATTCATTCAATTCATTATGGACCTACAGTGGGCTAAGAAGTATTGTGATTGCTGGTCAATTAAACTAATGAAGCATCTGTCCTATACTCACAGCTGCTTGCAGCCACTTAGATCTTGAGTTCAACAAAAACATTAGCTGAGTTAGCTAACTAAATGAAGTGGCATGGTGTATGTAATTTTAATGGCTAACATTAGTGTACAAGCAAATGTTTGTAACCAGAATTGTGTCCTAACCATAGTTGTTTTTACATGCTAGCTGTAGAGTGAGTTCTTTGGCACCCAGATTCTAGAGGACATTTAGTGAAGTATAATACAAATATTTTACTATAAATATTTTATCTATTCCTCTCTGCAGGGCGTGGTTGGGGGTGTGACTGGAATTGTCACCAAGCCTGTAGAAGGTATACATCATTGTAACACTTACGTAGTAATTGCTTCTCCTTTCTTGTCCTAGTAGTTATTACCTATTCACTGCCATTATTGCTACTGTTTGTAACACTAAGTGCAGATATCCTCTGTTGCTGTTATCCATCTTAAACTTAGGATGTTTGGCTTAACAAATACTAGCACTTTGTCTAAATATCTATTGTGATTAAATAAACCTTTAGGTGCAAAGAAAGAGGGTGCAGCTGGCTTCTTTAAGGGAATTGGAAAAGGACTGGTAGGAGTTGTTGCCAGACCAACTGGAGGCATTGTTGATATGGCCAGCACTACCTTTCAGGGAATTCAGAGGTATGAGAATGCTAAGAGAAAGAACTTATGAAATCCACCACTGTAAATGTTTTTATTTTTTCTTGCCTTTCATCACTCAACTTCATATCTGTAACTCAATATCTGGCTACTCATTTTGTATCTTGTTTTTTTCTGTTTTTATATGTTGACTAATTTACTCTGTGCCATGTCCTTTATGAGTTATGTGCAGAGTACGGTTAGTCATAATTTCAGTGAGTATAATTGCTGGAAAGCAATGTGTGTACGGTGAGTGGAGTGTCAGCAGGTGAGTAATGCATCATGGGTAACAGGGGCATGTGCATCATGCTTTTTGGATTCTGTTTGTTTCACAGACAGAATTCTAGTTGTATGTGAAATCTAAGGAACAAATAGACATCTGTCATCATAACACCACATCTGTTGTCCTTGACTCCAAAGCCCATTGCCAGGGAAGAGCCTTTAAGAATATTCAAGATTATCAACATTATCTGTGAAATTAGCTGTTTTGTTGTTGGTGGTGTTTTTTTTTGTATGTGTGTGTTTGTTCCACAGAAGGTTCGGCTGAGTGGCACATTTAACTAATCAGACATTTGTCTGGGTTTTATTGACTTTTTGTTGAGGTAGCGGCTGACATGATTTTTGATATGTAAAAGCTTCATCATGCCATCCGTTTATTAATGAGCATTTTGCAGCTAGGCAGCTAAAACAAAAGCATCTATCTTTGCTCTGTAGACAGAGCTCAAGTGATGAGATGGGATGGGTGCAATGGGAAAAGTTGCATAAGTGCTGGAGTGGTGGCAACATCACTGCGAGTTTCAAATTGCATGTTGCAAGTCTGTGACACAGAATGTCATGATGGGTACTTCCAAATAATTTTTTTATTATTATTATAGTCCTACCTGACCTGGCCTTGGAAATCGTTTTCCACACAGACAGTTCCTTTAATCTTTTTAACCTGGCAGTTAATTTAAGTTCATCAACCTGGATGTAAATTTGTACAGTTATAAATAAGAAGCTGTTCCCATCTTAAGAGCTCTGTTCTCAAAATTATCTCTAAGCCAACAGTCATCAGCATGACTGCCCTGTGCTGTTGGCATATGACATATGACGTGACACACTATATATGATATGATATGACATACTACATATCATGACACACGACACTTCACATGTATGTAGCACACCTATGTACTGAACCATTTGTCACACTCACCATGACCATCATCATCACCCACTGCTTGCCTCTAAACTGCTCTACCCTCCCTGAGTGTAATTATCTATCACTGCCACTATTCTATGCTGTCACTTTAAGAGATCATGAAAGGTGAGAGAAAGCATCCACTCATCATGTTCAGCAATATTGTTATTCAAACTTTTGCACTGTGGGAAATATTTTCTTGGTATTTACAAATTGATTGGCTGTAGACTTCTACTTCTATACCTATTACATTAAAACATTAGGGAAAGTAGGATGTATAGATAAACCTCTGGGTTATCGATAGGCTTCATACCCTGATGACAAAACATATTCTGTGCTCTGTTTAGGCACAGGAAGAGCCAAAGTTGTCGTTTCATCAGACCTTTGTTAGGCTATATGCTATTTAAATTTAATCTTAATTTTAGTCAACAGTAAACCAAACCAAACCTCATGGAATCACTTGCAGGCTGTATACAGTCTACCATTTAGCTACTGCTACCTCTGCTTTACAGCTTTTCAAATGTTCAAAATAAAGTAAGATAAATGCAGATGAGGACATGCTGTAAGCATGTTCAAATGTTCAAAAGTATTCCTGTGTATAAAAGCGTTATACATCTACTCAGTGCTGGTCTAATTTTCTTCTTCTTAAATTTCTATTGTACTTTACTTTGAGTAAAGTGTTAATTTTTTATTTTATGACTGAATGTACCGATGGCTCTTTTGACCAACATCAAGTGCAACAGTCTGCCCTAAGCAATTTTAAATTTTATGTTATCTTATCTTCATTTCATCATCCTACATGATTACAGAAAAATAGCACTGTTGCATATTTAGGATGTGCTTCTGATTCAAGGATACAACAAGCTGATTGAGATTGACTGAGATTTTGTTGACAGAGTGGCAGAATCAGCAGAAGAAGTGAACAAATTGCGCCCAGCACGTCTAATTCGGGAAGATGGAGTGATCCGACCATACAACTTGCATGAAGCCCAAGGTTATGACTTTTACCAGGTAAGATTGCTTAGGTCACCACAATGGAGTTTGCATGTAATTCTGCCCTTACTGTTAGTGTAAAATGTATTTTAGCTCATTCTGTTTTGTAGCAGCCAATAATGTAATAATGGCCAATAACATAATAACTGTTAATAATGTAATCATTTTTATGTAATAAATTCAATTAAATTCAATTCAGTTTTATTTATATAGCGCCCTTTACAATAGTATTGTCTCATGGCGCTTCGCAGAAGGAACACCCAAGAGAAACAGGGGCAAGGAAAAACTCTCTTATGTTTAGTTAGTCTAGGAAGAAACCTTGGGCAGATCCACGACTCAAGGGGCTGACCCAACTGCCAAGGGCCATGCAGGAAAATTACAATCAGTAGTAACCATGACAGACTACAAGTTGCCTATGGTTGCCTATGGCACTTTACATTACATGGTAGTCAGTCCATAGGTGGTTATCAGGAACTATGGAACAATGTAGCAGCGGCCAGACATAGTGTAGTGAGATGGGTCATGGGGTTAACAATAAGGGTCCGTTTGGCAGTGCCTGTCTGTCACAAAGCCAAAGGGAAGGGGAGTCGGGTCTGGCATGGGCCTCCTGTAGTGTTGCTTGCAATCGACTCAGGAGGGGAGGGTGAGAGGAGTCTGCCGGAAGGAGGCAGAGATGACACTCAGCAGAGATGATTGTGGACAGAGGAAGCAAATGAATTAGGCCAGGCTCACACATCAGAGAGCAAATGTGTCATTTGTGCATACATTTATGTATATAAATATATAAATATAGAGAGAGGGGCCAATAATGTAATAACTTGCCAACAGCATAATAACATTTCTGAACCAATAATAATAATTATTATTGTAATAACTTTTTGCCAATAATATAAGAAGTTACTACACTATGACATTCTTGGCTGGATGAGTAAAAAAACTGTAGCAAATGTAATAAAATGTAAAAAATGGTTACACTTCTTTAGCAACTGGTGTTACTACTGTCTCTTTCAAACTCTGTAGCTGCTTAATGGCCTGACCACATACACAACTCAGGCATGCAAATTATGAAATTTGATGAAATTTGCAGTTTTGGAATCAAAATGGGCCATCCATGCAATTTGTTCAGATGAGAAAATATTGTGGGGGTGTCAAGTGTGGCCACAACTGTTCATGACCATAGTCCATATAACATACGCGAACGCAGAGGGCTGTGAATGGAACAAGGATTGAGAACAAGACTTGCAGCAGGATGATGTGTTGTAGTCTATCAAGCAACTTGACACTTTCATATGCAAGGTAAAATTGAAGTAGATGTAAATTTTATAGAAACAGTAGGCTATAACCATTTGCCATCATTGTGATCGATTGATACTAGATTTCATAAAATAAAGGTCTGAATAAACTAGGCTAGAACAATAACAAATCTCTCTTTGTCAGACTGTAATTAAAAGAAAGATTTTCTCAAAAAGCATGAAGGTTTTACTAGGAGTAGCTTTGTATTATTGATAAGCATTTTAGCGATCTTGCATATTATACAATTTTCTGACACTTGTGAAACAAGGCAGAATGTCCAAGTAAGAATTAGGTTATCCCTCAGCATCTAAAGTCCCCTCAACCCATAAGTCTATAGTCTAAAAGTTCAAGTGCAAATTCAATCACATACAAAGATGCCATCTCCTCAGGAAAAAAAGATAAAGGGATAAAGGGAATAGTGCAGCTTAGTCTAGACTAGTTCTACATTTAGAGAAAGTAACCTAATCAAATTTGCACGAGCATCGGAGGGCCTGATTTTTTCCATTATTCATACATTTCATAGAGCTTTGTGCAGTTATGCAAAGGCATGAAGTCCCTCTAGTAAGCTATAGCCTGATGCTTCTTGTTTTATGTTTGTACAGTTGTTAACAATCTCACACAGCCTATGGATGTGTCAGTGCTGTCCCATAGTAGTGTTTGTATCCTCAGCTGTGACTTTTACACAGTGGAGTTGATATTGTTTGTTGATGGGTGTTTCAGTACAGCTGTTTGTATTTGACAGGATATAGCCTAAGCCTGGATAAGCCTACATAATGGGGATTAAATTACCTCTTTTGTAAACTATGTTTTAACTGCATGGTCCTTCACAACAGAACTGTCAGTCACAATGGTGGTACTTTTCAGAGGTGCTAGTGGCTTAGTTTGTCTGTGCCTCACAATCATCCATAAATCTGTGGATCAAAACAAGCTCAGGCATTGATTCCAGGCTATCATACAATGTGTTATAGCAAATAGGGAGGGATTATGATACTGTACATTTCAATTAAATTAAATTTTATTTATACAGCGCCTTTTACAATAGTATTGTCTCATGGCGCTTCACAGAAGGAGCACCCAAGAGCAACAGGGACAAGGAAAAACTCCCTTATGTTCAGTTAATCTAGGAAGAAACCTTGGGCAGATCCACGACTCAAGGGGCTGACCCAACTGCCGGGGGTCATGCAGAAAAATTACAATCAGTGGTAACCATGACAGACTAGAAGTTGCCAATGGTTTTAGCTGAGGTTCATAACAGTTCATAATGGAGTGTTATCCCACTTTACATTATATGGTAGTCAGTCTATAGGTGGTTATCAGGAATTATGGCTGGACAATTTAGCAGTGGCTACATTGGGGTCTTGGGGGTAACAGTAAGGGTCCATTTGACAGTGCCATTGTGGGGGGGGGGGGGGCTCAAGGAAGGGGAGACGGGCCTAGCATGGGCGTCCAGGAAGGGCCTCTATGATGGAGAGTCGGTCCTAACATGGGCCTCCCTTAGTGTTGGTTGCAGCCTCCCTTAGTGTTGGTCCGCCAGAATGAGGCAGGGATGACACTCAGCAGAGATAAGAGGAGTCCGCCGGAATGAGGCAGGGATGACACTCAGCAGAGATAATTGTGGACAGAGGAAGAAAGTGAATGAGGGCAGGTTCTCACATCAGAGAGCAAATGTGTCATTTGGACATACATATATATATATACATACATATACACACATACACACACACACACACACACACACACACAAATACACATACATACATACACACACATATATAAACATATATATATATATATATATACACACATACATATAAAGGGAGAGAGGGAGAGTTGTATGGCGTGACACATGAAGCTTTTGTGGCGGCACTCTAGGCTATAGCAGCATAACTAAGGTATGATGTGTGGCAACACAGCACCACTGCAGGGATGGTCAGTGGCCACCATACCTCACAACTGGGGGCACAGCAGAGGCAGTCCCTCCCAAAAGACCCATGAGAAGTGATGATTTGCCACGCACTATCCCTAACTATGGGAAACAGTAAAGAGGAAGGTTTTAAGTCTAGACTTAAAGGTATTGTGTCCGGTAGTGTCCGCTTGTCGAATGTAGGGGGGGAGATTATTCCACAGGAGGGGTGTACGGTAACAAAAGGCTCTTCCTCCTATCGAAGATTTAGATATTCTTGGGATTACAAGGAGAACAGGGATCTTAGGGTAAGGGACAAGTAAGTCTTTAATATATGTTGGTGCATCGACTTTTAATAGGGAGCCAATGTAACGAAGCAAGGATAGGAGAGATATGTTCAGATTTTTTAGTCCTGGTGAGTGTTCGGGCTGCAGCATTTTGTATTAGTTGTAGGTTTTTGATACAGGTATTACTACACCCAGAGAACAGAGCATTGCAGTAATCGAGCCTGGAAGTAATAAATGCGTGTATTAATTTTTCAGCATCCTCAAAGGATTTGTACTCTGTTTTATGAAGCATAGAAGTACTCTGATTGCACTTTTTTCATAGTCAAGGTATGTACCTTTGTCCGCCCCATTGGAAATGCATGTAATAACAGTCAGGCTAGTTACACATAGCAAAAATGAGATGCAAGTGCAAAGCCCGCACGCAGGTCAGTGTGTACGATGCATAAACTGCCATTTCCCCAGTCATGCACTCTTCTCACCTTTTTTACCCCTGACCAGTTTGCATGCCTGTCAACTACACTCTCACTGTGTCTCTCTCTCTATCACTCAATTGATTAGTCTATTTATTCTGACTGCCGCAGCACAGCGTAAATGACAGTCATATAGATGAAGGCATTGTAGCGATATTGGGCCTGAATTGGGACTAGGCCTATAATGCCCCCCCCCGCTCCCCCAACCCCAGTCCTGACCCCCCCAACCCCCCCACCTCTGGAAGACTGGGGCTGATTGGAATTGCTTTTCACATAATTACTCAGGAACCCAAGTTGACGAAATGTTTGTGATATGGTTCTAAGAAACTGGATTAAACAAGCTGCCTCTACCCACCTCACCTCAGTCAGATAAACCTTTTAAGATTCTACATATGGGCTACAACAAACAAACATAAATTCTGAAATTATCATATGTTGTGGGATTTAATGGTCAAATTCGGTCAAAGTTCAAAGCCAAAAATATAGTATACACACTATAATTATCATATGTATGGCAACACTGCTTGTAGGCAAATGTCAATTATCTAAAGGGCAATAATTCCAGTCCCCTTTAGACAGGTGCGTTTGACACAGTTTTTGTAACCCCAGAAATGTACCCTGACCGACAAGGCTTTAATGATATATGGGTCTCAAAAAGCTGCATCCAATGAGCCCACAACCACATGTGTGTGGTGTTGCACCACCTATAGAGACATAAAAATGACAAAATTGACTTTTTTGTCAGCAAATTTCCATCTATGATTTCTGGAACACTGAAACAAGGGGTCATGAACATTGCATAAGCACTTAACATGACAACATAAGAGCAAGCCAAAAGTACAAGATCAGTAGATGCCAGGATCTAGCAATGCAAAGCAAGATATAAGGAAGCCTCTGAGACACAACAGTACAACATTTAACAACAGTATGTAACATGCTGCCAGGCAAGGCATACATAGTGCCATAACCAGGTGGGATGATGTATAGTATTCGAACATCTGTGCTGAGCAACCTATGGGTTGCAAGTTCCAAATTTGAAATGGGATACAACTCTAACAAACCATTTTTAGTAGAAGCCTGTAGTGACAGATAGAAGGAATATTAGGATCTTAAGAAGTACCAAGGACTAAGTGAATAGTTTGAGAGAATGTGTAAATTGAAGGCATGGACACTGGGTATGTATCAGCCAGAATTCGAACCAGTATACCGGTATGTACTGTATATTGCTGGTATTTGACATATCTGAGAAGATGACAATACTAAAAACTGATATTGAGTTGATCAAATCAGAGCCCCACTCTGCCTGGTTATCGAACTGTCCTTGAGCAAGAACCCCAAATTGCATGGCAGCCTCTGCCACCGGTGTGTGAACGTATGTGTGTGAATGGGTGAATGTGAGGCATAAACTGTGAAGCACTTTGAGTACTCGTAGGAGTAGAAAAGCGCTATATAAATGCAGTCCATTTACCATCAGTAATCCTCATTGTCACCATCTCATTGTTAGTTGACTAGTTTTACTTTGATTATGTGCTAATCGTTGATTATTACATTACTGGCTGTAGTTATTACATTTTTGCATTTTCTTCAGTCATCCAGCCATTAATGTAATAGCCATCCAATAATGTAATAACTTATTTCATTATTAGAAAAAAGTTATTACATTATTGGTTCAAAAATGTTATCAAATAAAGTAAAGTAAAAAATAAAATAAAGTTCTTATATTATTGCTTTTATTACAATAAAAATGGCCAAATGTATTACATTATTGACAGTTATTACATTATTGCCCATTGTTATGTTATCGGCTGCTACATGAATTACATTTTTTATTTGAGTGAATGACATTGTATTGATTCTTTTGTAATGATTCTATAATGGTTTTCCCTTCTATTTCTGTTTTCATGCAGCCTGAGGAGGAATGAGTAGTAATGGGTGGGTGGGTTGGCAAGAGTAAGGGGAAAGGGATTCATACAGTACATCTCAAATCAATATCTCACATTCTGCAGAGGTTCTTTAACTTTTTGGTGTGGTGTGTGGGACAGGTAGAGCAGAATAGTAAAAAATGAATAAATGTTTCCTTTTTGCTGTGTTTTATGCATCTTATCTGTAAAGAATATTTGTGCTAAAAAACTACTTTATAGAGAATGTCTTAAAATATTAAGTGTTTATGCCCTACTTAGATTTGTGGTTTAATCTGTTAATTTACTTTTTGCACCCTGTGAAATGTTGTCATGTAAATGTGACACCTGTAACCTTATTTGCTGTTTATGCCACATTGTTACAGTTCTCTATCTTACTGGTATATGAGTACATTTTGGTCCTCTCTTTGGAATTGCTGCCTACGATTGTGTGTGGCACATTGTTGTTTTATGTTTCATGAGGAGCCATCAAATAATGAGGAACTATAGTTCACAGCCAATCAGACATTCCTACTTGGATCATTATGTCCCCTAAAAGCTAGCTATTATGGCCATTATAGTCAATGACCAACTTCATTTCTGAGCATGTAGCTTTTGCCTCAAAGTCTCACACAGACCACATTTCACCATATAACTACATTTCACCATATAACCTTTCTACAATAGATTATTACAGTTATAAGCCTTCCAGAATTGGATGGCAACTTTGGTCTTTGAGGACTATGCACATTTAACTTGCATATTAATGACCTTTAATTTAAATTTAAATCTCTCAGAATTCAGAATTCCAGACTGTCACTGTACTGACACCGACTTTTTCCATTCTCTGTGGTTAATGAAATGTTTTCACTTTCAAAGTCACTTCCTAGACTACTTTCATTACCACATAAAAGTAACAATGTAATAATATTCTTAAACCATTTGAGTGTGAGTTTGTGCAGTTGAAATATATAATAAAACCCCACTGTAATTCCATACAGTGAGTTTATGTGAACATGCATGTCAGTGTGAGTGAAAACTAACTGTCTATTTGTCTTGGAGGGCTACATGTGCAATCAAGAATGACAAACATTCAATGTTGTTGCTGTGTGATTAATTTGAGGTAAATCTATTTTTACTGTATTTCTGTGTGAATTAGGGTAAGGATGTTGTGTCTTTACTGTGACCACATATAAGCAGGTTTTATTTAAGACTGAGTATATATTTTTTTCTTTAACACAGAGGTCAGAGATTAAGCAGGAGAATGGGGAGGACTTTAGGGAACATTTTGATTTCCCTGGACACAGGAAGAGTAAAATCGTCTTAACAAACAGGTATGTCCATTCTGAAAAGGGAGATCATTAAGCAAGCAATAAATATGCTTCTTGAAGTCATATATTTTTTATATGTAATGATTTAAAATGTTAATCCTATGTCAAAAAAATAGTGGGAATGCAGATTTAATTTAAATTTCAGACAATGTACTAAATTTCAGTTATCTGTAACAGGCGGGTAATGTGTGTGAAGGAGATAGAGTTTGTTGGACACTTCAGCAAGGACTGGGAATGTTTTTATAAGCTCTTCTACAAGCCACCAAGTGTAGAGGGATCAGACGTCAAGCTTTATTGTAAGGTAGGAAGAGTGTGCAGTGTTTGTTACTGTTTTAAGACAGAGATATTAAAGGTCCTCTACTATTATGAAAAATATTACTTTTCCTGGTTTTCGCACATCTATTTTGGTCTATGGTGCTGCAAAACACATTCTGAGTTTGAGAAACAATGATGTAGTGCATTAGTGTTACTGATGTCAGAAATTGTGTCCTTAAACCATCGATTTAGTTTTCTATGTCATTTGCCATGGAGCATTGTAATCCCATACTAGATTGGAAGGTGACAACAAACATTGCCAGATGCAGAGAAGTTAAAGTAGTAAGTTAAAACAACTCTAGCATGGCATAAATTAGATTAAGGCTATCTAATCAAACAGTAATGAGCGATTTTTTGTGTAATTTGAAGACTCGTCTACATTATCTAAAACGTAGGGCAAGCAGATTTTAGAACTGTTGTCAATGGCAGGTTTTTTTGATAAATGGCAGCCACAGACGGCATGTTGAAAATTCACAGTTGCTCAATATCTAATTGTTTTTTAGAATGTCTTTAACTATACCTGTACCAAATGTCATGCTTTTATCATGAAATGCATGATTCTTCAGCTAAACCGTCCTACAAATCCGAAGCCCCTTCTCTATTTTGCATCCCGACCTAGTTCAACTACAAAGTATTACTAATTCTTATTAACTTAGTGATGCTGTGTGGTTAAACTAAAGCGTACTGTTCTGTTTGCATTTGGGGAAAAATTACTAACAGCAGTGCATGATGGGGCAAGATTTGAATGCTGCTTACAAGTCATCATCGAAATCCTACATGTGGGTCTGGTTGTGTATGGTTTTAGACTGGAATAACACAAACAAGGAATATTATCAACTTAATCTGTTCGATATTGCCTTCTATGATGTAGCCATTCCTTTAACCTAATTATAATACACCGTTACACCCTCCTATTGGTTATGTTTATTTAACACATTTTTGATAAAACGATGAACAGCCCCACTATTAGATATACTTCACCCTTAATACAGTTTCAAGTGTGATATTCCCACAATTTCAGATGTGCCAGATCTCATCTGTAGTTGTCTAGGCAGCTCAGCGTTCTCTCCACGTCATCCTCACAATTTGCCCGTTATATCCAGCTTAAGTGAATAAAAACATTAATTCTATTGCAGCTGGCGGTGCTATGCCAGTCATGCGTATTTTACATAACTGTATAATCATGATATCCAGTATTTTGTAATGTTTCAGATCAATCTGCCTTTGTAGATTTCTGGGACATTTCCTGCTTGACGAGGTGATTGCGCTATTCCAGGCAAGCACATTGGGTATCTGGAAGTCATCAATATCATAATAGCTAATAACCTGAGAAATTTCAGGCCAATCATTCAGTGCACTGTGACTTTTCTGTATATGTGGCGAGATGAAAATTCATCATCTTGCCATTTCAACATATTACAACATTTCAAAAATCCCTTCACCATTTCATCAGAAACATCTTGGCATGTATGTCAAATCTAACATGGCTCAGATGCACAGTCTAGGAGGGTATATTAAAATTAATCATATGTCCAAACACACACAATCCCGATTACCTCCCTTCCTGTTGGGTGTGGCTAATGCAATGTACACACGAAAGTTGTTGGTCTTAGGGAGCCCCACACACATACTGAATTTAATGTGTAGTTGAAACTACATATTGACCAGAGGACTCTGTACAATGATGGGACTCACATAAGCCTGGCATTTCACATGTCTCTCTGGTACAGAAATGCAGCATTGTTTAAATCAATGGTAGGGTTACGCTTTCCAAATGCTTATCTGATCATCCAATGTTGCTCTCATCAAAATTATGCCTGTAGAAAGGAAGGATAAAATCTTAGTAGTAGTACTTTAGTGGGGCTGCATAGGTATTTTTTTAATACATTATTCATTCATAGATTATGCTGTGTGCAATCTCATTTTGAAGACTACTGTAGTGGTTAGGGAAAATGTTACTTATTATAAGTATGTTACTAAGAATGTATGTATATATATGAGAGAGAGCGAGTGGTACGGCATGACACATTATAGGTTTGTGGCAGCACTAGGCTGTAGCAGCAAGTCCATTGAGGGCTTTATAAGTTAGGAGAAGTATTTTAAAATGAATTCGACTTTTAATAGAAAGCCAGTGTAAGGAAGCGAGAATAGGAGAGATATGTTCATATTTTTAGTCCTAATTAGTATTTGGGTTACGGCATTTTGAATTAGCTGTAGGTTTTTAATACAGGTAATACTACACCCAGACAACAGAGCACTATATATTTCCGCATCCCCAAAGGATAGGAACTTTCTAACCTTAGTGATAATACATAGATAAAAAAGGATGTTTATGAAATATGTTTTACATGACTATTCAGAGACAGGTCCTGGTCAATGATGACCCTGAGGTCTTTCACTCTAGAATAAATCGTAGAA
The DNA here is from genome assembly GCA_027481765.1 of Tenualosa thibaudeaui. Taxonomy (NCBI): domain Eukaryota; kingdom Metazoa; phylum Chordata; class Actinopteri; order Clupeiformes; family Clupeidae; genus Tenualosa; species Tenualosa thibaudeaui. Next base: position 422,311 of record JAIFZK010000174.1, read on the forward strand.
TAGTATGTGCATGTGTGTGCACTATTGGGTCCTGACAAAATGCCTGATTTCCCTATGGTTATTTCCCTACAGTATTTCTTATGATGCCTACAGCATTTTGCACAATAGTTTTTCAAGTATATAATGCTTTCAAATATGGTCTTACTATTTAAATGTACTACAGTGTGCACATGTGAGTGATAGAAGACATGTTTTTCTTAATTATGGCACCTCTCATGCAACAAATGCATGACATTATTGCAAAGAATCTTTCATGCATGGCTCTGAAAATGTAGCTGGAAAGCCACAAAAAAATAACTAAACTAATGAAAAGCTATCAGATTCATGTTACCTCATGTTTGTGTGTGAGTAACTGAGCGAGTGAAAGAGAGAGTTGACATCTGTATGTTTAGGGTTGAGTGGCACTTCCCCATGTCTAACTCACAGACTTTCTTTTCACTTGTGAATGCACTATGTGAATACAGAACTTATGTCTGCAGTGTAAGATAATTGCAGATTAATGCTATTGTGTGTGTGTGTGTGTGAGAGAGAGAGAGAGAGAGAGAGAGATAGAGAGAGAGAGAGAGAGACCACCTCTGTGCTCACCTCAGTGCTTGGGTCCTAATAAAATTGTATTAACTTGAGATTTACAGAACAGAATTTGTGTGCCTGTAATGATGAACATATACTATGAGCTTGGGGTGCTTTTCATTTGTGAGCTGTAGCATGGGATTTATGTTGTGGTAATAAAAAACTTGTGAACTTGTTGCATCTGTGTTGTACAGGGGTAGAAAAAAATCTGTAACTTAAAATTGTATGCAACAAATGTGTGAGTTTTGTGCACAAGCACACAATTTACTGTACATGCAGTCTTGCTGACAAAATACCTTCATATGTTTGGTGCCAATGGGGTTATCTGTGCATGCATTTCTGTATGTTTATATATGGTATATGGGTATATGGATATGTTTTGGGGTTTATTGGAATATTTTTATTTGTAGGAACAGAATAAATTGAGGATTTCTAAAAAAGATGGTGAGGAAGTGAGGACTGTAACAATGAAATCTGCTGAACTTGCAGAGGTAAGACGCAGTACACAGCCAAAATAATAAAAAATAAAAACAGTATTATGTATGAAACCTTGCACAAATTCACAGTAAGTGTACACACAATACTTCAGATACAACAAGCAGGTTTAAACTGTGACAAACTGCAAATCTTTTAACACTGTTTGAAATCTTTAGCATCAAGCTCATAGAAATGTATTTTCTGTCAAATTCATGCATTTTTGCTGTTTATGGTACTATTGGTTAAAAGCATGGCTTTCCCTTAGCCAGTGTTGTTGAGTAACTGGTTACATGTAATGCAATTACGTAATTTAATTACAAAATAAAAGCACCTTAATAATAACTTAGTAATAAATTACTTTACTTTGAAAAAGTGAGTAATTCAGTTTACTTTTGAAAGTATTCAAGGATTACAATTTTAATATCCTCTGCAGAAACATCAATATTATTTCTGGTTCTGCACATCATCCTTCTTTCACATCTGAAAGTCTCATTCAGATGCATCTGATTGGTTCTACTATCATGTTTGAATTGGCAGTGCTACCCATTAACTTGCTGCTGGAGCTAAAGCCTACGGGTAGCCAGCAATGTCAGGTCAAAATTACAATGCAGTGAATTGCTATCCATTCATAGCTAAGATTTGTATTTTGATTTGGGAAAAAACAACAGGACCAGAACTTTGGTTAAGATGATCTCACAGTAAGTGGTTTTCCAAAGTAATTGAAGGCCACATTCTATTGATGCTATTGATTAATTTTATTGAGGCCACATAACACTGTTGGCCAGTGTGTGAGTTGATGAGAGGGGTCACATCATTAACCAAGAAAACAGTGTAGATGGGCAAATTAGTTGAGACAATGAGAAGTTGAGTGTCAGACATTAGCACTTTGCTCTCTGAAAAAGCATTTTTATCTTTAACTTGCTGGGAGATATCTCTTATTTCATTATTGGTTTATAATATTAAAGTATCCCTTTTCACATTTCTGACATGAAACAGAAGAAAAAAATCATCTAAAGGTCTTTAGTCAAACTTAGTCAAAACAAAAAAATATTCTGTTCTATCATTCCATTACGGTAACTCTGTTAACATAAAATACAGTTTTTTCCCCCTCCCCTCCCAGAAAAGGATAACATTGGAAAATGAAAAGAATTTCCAAAATAAAGCACCGTAATAGGACACTTAATGTAGTGTATTCCATTTGGAAATGTAAAAATAGGAAATAATGTCAGGTTAAAATCTGTAACTTTGTTACCAAAATTGGTAACAGAATAACAGTGAAAAGAAATTTCTATCATATACTAAATATACTCTGTTACCGTGTGATTTTTTCTTCAAACTACTTTTCCAAAATATTACCATTTCTGGATTTCTAATAATGTGAACAATGATGAGATGCTTTGGAATCAGAGTAAAGCTAGATTTTGTTTTACATTACCTCTAAATGCCACCTACTGACAAAAAACATTACAAATGTATTTACTGCAGACATGTAGAAGCACATGCTACATTCATTTCACTCTTGATAACATCCAACCATCAATGTGAAGATACTGAAATTCCTGAGTGACTTAAAGTTGAAAAGTTAAAGAAAATGTGTACATACACATTTGCACACCTGGCTTTTTTATATGCTGACACTGTTACAGTATTAATTTGACTCATTTAAAATGTTTGTGTGTCTTCTTTCTTTTTTCAGAAATTGCGTGATGCAATAGTGAGCGCCCAGATGGCTCAACACCAACAGCAGATGGCACGCCGACAGTCTCGGCGTTTTCACAAGCTTTGATCATTTGGCTTAAATTTTCCTAATGTCCAAAATCTTTACTCCTTTTATATTTTATGCTAACCTTATTTTTTGTGCATCCTACTGCTACTATCATATACTGGGTAATCGCAAAAGTATTTGAAATGTATCCCACTAAATTAAACGTTTCTTTCTGGGCACATTAAATTTCTGTAGCACAGCCATTTGCAGATTTGTTAATTAATTTTGAACATTAATAAAATGATTGTAGCTGTCATTATGATTTTCCCTGTATCTATATTAGCAATTGTTCAAAACATCTTTAGTCATACACAGTCATTTAGTCATACACATATTGTGCAAATGTTTTTGCTGAGGTTAAATGTTTATATTTTAGACTGGTTTTAGATTATGTTAATAATAATAATAATAATAATAATAATAACAACAACTTGAATGTAATTTTACCTGCACATGAAAATGCACAGTAGTTTTAGTGATTTTATGTGGCATTAGTACTGGATATATTCATTATGTTAGTGGCAGCCAGTGTGTTGCTAGGGTACTTATGTTTGTACCGTATTTTCATGATTATTAGCTCCTGTGTAGTGCAAAGTTGATTTGGAGGCGTTATATGGGCAATATGGTATTATTACAATAGAAAAAAAACATTCAAAAGCCTTATCTTATGTTTCTTAACTAATCACGGTTTATGGTGAATGGGGATGGGAGAGCCATCTTCCATTGCCTTGAAGAGCCAGGAGCACACAAACCTTGGCTGGTTGGTGTTTTACTGGCAGGTTTTCTACCATTAGAAACACACCTTATGTTTCTATGACTATACAACACAGTAAATCTATATAAAATCCACTCTGGACGAGTTGGTGACAAGGAAGTCAATCAGTGAGAGGCAGGGATGACACTCAGCAGAGATGATTGTGGTGTATAGTGGCCCTGGCTGAAGCCCGGGCAAGTCTGTGTGTTAAAGCGCCTCTGTATGTGGGCAGAGGAAGCAACCAACAGGTAGCTCTCCAAAGTAAATGTTAATAAAGTAAATAAATGTCATAACATACACAAAATGGATAAAACCTGTTACAATCTATGATATCAAATTCAAACATACTGCCCTGTCTGTCTGGAGCAAAATGATCCCAGATTTACTGCTCTCTGATGAGAATTGTGCACAGCAGATTTGGCTGTAACTATGGAAAATAAAGGCACCTCAACTTTAATACAAAAGATCTGACAGTTCACACATTTTGCCCTAATAAATATGTTCGATGAATAAATAATTAACTAAATAAACAGACCTATATATCCTTGTAATGTTTATGGACAAAAATAAAGATGATAAATAAGAAATAAATGAAATAAAACCTCAATGGATTAGTCAAAAGAGAGGGGGATTTTGGAGGAACTTGTGCAGACTGTGTCAAGGGATATAAAACAATTAAATTCAATTAAATTCTGTTTTATTTATACAGTGCCTTTTACAATAGTATTCTCGTGGCACCCAAGAGCAACAGGGGCAAGGAAAAACTCCCTTATGTTCCAGTTAATGTAGGAAGAAACCTTGGGCAGATCCACGACTCTAACCCAACTGCCAGGGGTCATGCAGAAAAATTACAATCAGTAGTAACCATGACAGACTACAAATTGCCTATGATTTTATAATAGTTCATAATAAAAGTGGGATAACAGTATTATCCTACTTTACAATACATGGTAGTCAGTCCATAGGTGGTTATCAGGAATAACGGCTGGACAATGTAGCAGCGGCCAGACATAGTGTCAAGCTCAAAGGAGTGAGATGGGTCATGGGGGTAACAGAAAGGGTCCATTTGACAGTGCCATTGTGAGGGGGGGTCAATCACAAAGCCTCAAGGAAGGGGAGTAGGGCCTAGCATGGGCGTCCAGGAAGGGCCTTTAAGATGGAGAGTCGGTCCTGACATGGGCCTCCCGTAGTGGAGGAGGGGAGGGTGAGAGGAGTCTGCTGGAATGAGGCAGGGATGACACTCAGCAGAGATAATTGTGGACAGAGGAAGAAAGTGAATTAGGCCAGGCTCATACAGGCAAAGGTGTAATTTGGGCATACATATATTTATAGAGATGGAGCTGGAAGAGAGAGAGAAAGAGAGAGAGAGTTGTACAGCATGACACATGAAGTTTTTGTGGCGGCACTAGGCTATAGCAGCATAACTAAGGTATGATGCATGGCAACCCAGCACCACTGCAGGGATGGTCAGGGGCCGCCATGCCTCGCAACGGGGGGCAACAGCAGAGGCAGTCCCTCCCAAAAGACCCATGAGAAGTGAGGATTTGCCACGCACCATCCCTAACTATGAGAAACAGTAAAGAGGAAGGTTTTAAGTCTACACGTAAAGGTATTGAGAGTGTCCGCTTGTCGAATGTGGGGGGAGAAATTATTCCACAGGAGGGGTGCACGGTAACAAAAAGCTCTTCCTCCTATCGTAGATTTTGATATTCTTGGGATTACAAGGAGACCAGCATTTTGGGATCTTAGGGTTCTAGGAGGGTGGTAAGGGACAAGTAAGTCTTTAATATATGTTGGTGCATCACCCTTGAGGGCTTTGTAGGTTAGGAGGAGTATTTTAAAACCAATTCGACTTTTAATAGGGAGCTAATGTAAGGAAGCATGTCAACCACCGCATCCTACTGGACAAGCTGACCAACATGGGTTTTGATGGCACAGCGCACTCCTGGTTCATGTCCTATCTTACTGGACGGTTGTTCAACACGGTCGTTCAACGTGTCATGGCTAGGACTGATATGTCCACCATAGGTAGCAATCACTGGGTAGATGGAAAAGTCTGCACCAACTCACCACGGGAGTAGCCCAAGGATCTGTGCTGGGGCCCCTTCTCTTCGCCCTGTACATCACCTCGCTGGGCTCAATCATCCACTCCCATGGCTTCTCTTACCACTGCTATGCTGATGATACCCAGCTCTATCTGTCCTTTCTGCCTGATGACTCCACGTTGTCAACACGGATCTCGGACTGTCTCTCTGATATATCTGCATGGATGAAAGGACATCACCTCCAACTAAATCTCTCCAAAACTGAACTGCTGGTCCTCCCAGCCAAACAAGCCATACATCACGACATCAGTATACCTAGGTGTCATGATCAACGACCAACTGACCTTTGCAGATCACGTTGCCTCTGGTAATCTCACGTCTTGACTACTGCAATGTCCTCCTATCAGGCCTACCAACCTGTGCGGTGAGACCTCTACAGATGATCCAGAATGCAGCTGCACGTCTGGTCTTTAACCAGCCAAAAAGGGCACGTCACACCTCTGTTCATTGAACCCTCGCATTAAATTCTTTGCTCCTCTAAGGAACGTTTTCTAGCACGGCCAACACCTTGTGCAGGTCAATCCAGACTCTTCTCATATCTGGTTACGCGCTGGTGGAATGACCTCCCAAGTGCTACCAGATCAACTGATACCCTCTCCACCTTCAAGAAACTTGTGAAGACCCAGCTCTTCCAAGAATATCTCCTGGCATACATTTTGAGAATGCACTTAATTTAATTTCTCTGCACTGTATTACACTATTGCACTTTCAACTTAAAATAGTGCAGTTTCTATGTTAGCAATATGCACTCCTTGTTAGTTCTTTCATTGTGTTGCAGCTTGAATGTTATCCTCTTTTGTAAGTCGCTTTGGATAAAAGCGTCTGCTAAATGCCTAAATGTAATGTAAATGTAATGAAACAAGGATAGGAGAGATATGTTCAGATTTTTTAGTCCTGGTGAGTTCGGGCTGCAATATTTTGTATTAGTTGTAGGTTTTTGATACAGGTATTACTACACCCAGAGAACGGAGCATTGCAATAATCGAGCCTGGAAGTGTCAGGGGCCGAAGGCCGGCTGTCAATAAAGAACCCAAAAGCAGACTCAGACACTGAATGCAAGTTAATTGTTTACTCTTCTTCAAAAAAAAAAGGTCACCCAGGCAAAAACATAAAAGCACAACAATTCAGAGCAGGAGAAAAAAAGTTCAGAGCAAAGGTACAGGCAGGGCCAGGCAGAATCCAGAGTCCATAAACAGGCAATGGGTCACACAAGAAAAAATCCAACATCCAACTTGAGAAATAAGAGCAAAGTCAAGGAGCAGGGAACAGGGCAAGAATCTGGCAAAGACGATTCTCCAGCCATGGCTTTTAAGGTGGTGGCTGATGAGAGTGGGTACAGGTGAGACCTAATCAGCCAGGGAGGTGGGGAACCACAGGTAGGAGGTGGAGCTGCTGGAGCAGGCCGTGACAGGAAGTAATAAATGCATGTATTAATTTTTTAGCACCTCAAAGGATAGGAACTTTCTAACCTTAGCAATATTTCGTAGGTGGCAAAAAGATGTTTTTGAAATGTGTTTTACATGGAGAGAGGTCCTGGTCAATAATTACCCCGAGGTCTTTAACTTTTGCGTTACATGACAGTGACAGGCCACTGAGTTTTGGAGAAGGGGTAGAGTGTTGGTCAGCTGTTTAGGGCCAATCATCATAACTTCAGTTTTATCAGAATTTAAACATAGGAAATTATTAGTCATTCAGGTTTTTATGTCTAGAAGACAGGCATCAACTTTAGTCATTAGGCTTCATCGAAAGGTAAAGCTGGGTATCATCAGCATAGAAGTGGTAATCCCCTCCAAGTTAATTGCCAAACTTGGCGACCTTGGCATCAGCAACCCTATCTGCAACTGGACTTCCTGACCAACAGACCCCAGAACCGGTCCACCACCCTGTCACTGAGCACCGGTGCACCTGTGTAGTAAGATACCATGGTCAATAGTGTCAAAGCCAGCACTAAGATCCAATAGGATTAAAATTGATATATATCCATATATCCAGATGTGATAAGGAGGTCACTGAAGACTTTAACTAGGGCTGATTCTGTACTATGATTAGTTCTAAAGCCTGACTGGAAGGTTTCCTGGGTATTATTTTTATTTAAGAAGCTACAGATTTGCTTAGACACTATTTAGTATTTTTGATACAAATGGGAGGTTAGATATGGGTCAGTAATTAGCAAGGACATCAGGATCAAGGTTTGTTTTTTTAATTGATGGTTTAATAACAGATGTCTTGAAAGATTTTGGGACATGCCCAGCTATGAGTGAGTCATTTATAATTTTAAGAATATTCTCAGCCAATAGAGGAGGAGCAGCCTTAAGAAGATCAGTTGGGATAGGATCCAATAAGCATGTTGAGGCTTTAGCTGAAGAGATCAAAGACGTAATTTCTGATATATTGGTGGGTGTGAATGAATCAAGGTATGCTACAGGTTGACTAGAGCTAGCTGTAACCATTACATGTGGTCCAACTGGATTTGAGGTTACAAGGGAGTTGTTTATTTTAAGTCTAATAGATTCAATTTTGTCATTAAAATAGTCCATGAAGTCATTGCTGCTTAGAGTTATTGGAATGGAATGGGACACCTCGTTCCTGCTTTTTGTTAAATGAGATATAGTTCATATAGTAATTCACTGAGAAAAGAAGCATGGAGAAAACTTTTCCGGAAGAAATGGATGACAGGGACGACTGGAGGTTGGAGGAGTAATATGTTCTGTTGAGTCAGGATGAGAGGGAGGACGACTTTCACCCATCGTCATTCAGGGTTCATTCTGTTTCAGTGGGCACATGTAGACTGTGTTTATATAAAGACATTTCTGAGGCTGACCAATTAGCCTATAATTATAAAAAAATATGATATGGCTAGGCTCACTTTAGTTGTGATGTTAAATAACGCATTAGAACATTGTTTTATTGCACTTTCAGGTCTTAAGAACAAGTTTTTGTGGTAGCATATTGAGACCAATCTCTTTCTGACTAAAATTGGACAAAACCCGCTATTTAGCCTATTAATCTTCTTGGGAAATCTTCTTGGTGGGGGGGGCGCGAAACCCCTGTAGCTTTATAGCTTTATTCTTGCACCGCAACTTCGGCGCCAATGATCCCATTATAAAATGGGCTCTCTGCTATAGCCTCAAATGTATTAAATAGCTAATGTCAGCCCTGCCGTAGGCTCTCGGAGGAGCTTCAGAAGAAGGAAGCACTCCTCACCAATTATTCTGAACAACGGCACAAGGAAGATACTACTTTCTACTCTCGTACCAGTGAACATCCATCTCCTCCAGGTCCGGCTCTCAGCCAAGGACTGAGGCTACAACTCACGGCCGCAAAACTGCTCCCCGGGGAACATACCTCCATTGTGCCTCTCAAATTGGTATGCTGCTCTCTCCATTATCGACCCCTGCGACTAACCCTTCGAGGTTAACGCCAGGGACCGGATACACTGGCTTAAGAGGACGGCAGAGACAATGTGGGACTTCTGGTTGGGTTGTTTAAACTCACTGGGGGCCAAACATGTCAAACAAACCCCCTCGTAGGCAACATACTGAATTTGTCTAAACATTTCCAATTGACTTCATTACAAGTAGACATTCTGTCAAAGGGCTTGACCTTCATTCCAACCCCTTCAAAATTGGATAAAGAGAGGTTTTATAAGGACCTACACTTTTATCATAGGAGACTCAAAATTTTAGATTATTTTGATTTTGAGAGACTGGAAGAATGGACCCCATTCCAGTCACCCTCCCCCTGGGAACCCCCAGAAGACCAGATTTCGCCTTTGGTGGGAGAACATTGTGCTCGGGATTGGGCCATATTCTCAGATCAATCAGTCTTCCCTAAAGCCCCTTCTAAAGGGAATATTTCATTGGAAGAGCGCCTGGCGTTAAAACAACTTAGTAGTAATAATATGGTGGTGATTAAACCAGCAGATAAAGGCTCAGTGATAGTGATCTTGGATAGAGCGCAGTACTTGAAAGAGGCGGAAAGACCATCTCGGTCACAGCGCACTATATTCCTTTATCATAATCTATCCAGGCGGAAACTCGAGCTCTTCAAATACCAATATTAGACCAATTGAAACAACAAGGGTTTATTACAGCACGCCAAGGGAAGTTTTTGCTGGGACCAGATGAACCTAGACCGAGACTTTTTTATCTACTCCCCAAGGTTCATAAAAAAACAGTCTTGGCCTATCCAGGGCATCCCACCGGGGAGACCAATTATTAGTGACTGTGACTCAGAATCCTATCACATTGCGAAATTCATAGATTATTTCCTCAATCCGATCTCACAGCGCCATGATAGTTACATTAAGGACACCTATGATTTTATTGAAAAAATTCGAGAAATCCAGGTTCCTTCACAGACCTTTTTATTCACTATTGACATAGTTTCGTTATATACGAATATTGATACAGAACTGGGTCTCCAAGCTCCTGGGAGACCACTGTTTTTCCAAAGTGTCCACAACGTCCTCTGCTGTTCTTTAGATTTCTGGATGACATTTTTGGTTTGTGGTCATATGGTAAGGAAGCCTTTGATCATTTTATAATGATCCTTAACAACCACCACAAAACCATCAAAGTCACCAGTAATTTACAACCCCATAGCATTTAATTCTTGGATACAGAGATTTTTTTTGTAGATGGGAAAACAGCAGGACAGAAGGGGCTAGCTACTAAGGTGTTTTTCAAAAGTACAGATACACATGCACTGTTACATAAATCATCATACCACCCTAGACACACCTTCAAGGGAATAGTGAAGTCCTAACTGATCCGGTTCCATCGCATCTGCACCTTGGAGGAGGATTTTGAAAAGGCCACTAGGGTACTTTTTGCGGCCCTAAGAAAACGAGGGTACGCCCGGAGATTCTTGAGGAGCATTAAGGCCCAGGTGAAATCCTCATTTCAAAACCAACAACGAACTGACAGTCAATCTCCGGATAATACCAATTTATTGCCACTAGTGCAAACCTTCCACAAATTGGAATAAAAAAATTAGGCAGAATTTCTTGGAACTACAGGATCATAGACCCGGTTTTAGAGATTTTAGACGTATCTCAGCGTTCCGGAGGAATAAAAGTCTAAAGGACATACTGATCCGGACTAGCTTTGGGGGCTCGCCTCCGGGAGAAAAGGAACCTTTCTTTTTTACTCATTTCATTTTTAATCCACTTACAGGGAAGGGAACAGCGGTCCCTCAAAGAATCACATCACACACACAGAATGTAGTATATGCAATTAAGTGCAAGAACTGTGGAATCCTATACATAGGAGAAACCAAATCCTCGGCCAAGGAACAACTGAAACAACACGAATATTGCAAAGTAAAAAAAGACAGACTTCTATACAATCATTTCCAGATTCACCCCATAGACAGCCTTAGAATCATTGTCCTCCAGTCCAACTCCTCCTGGAATAAAAGCCAGTGATTAAGCTGTGAGAGAGGCTGGATACGAAAATTAAATACAATAACTCCTTGGGGTCTCAATGAAAAATGGTAAGATAAGAATTAGAATTACCTGGTTATGAATTGGTAATCCTGGAAATTGATGATGTGTGCATTCCCTGTCCTTCTTGAATAAAGGTGTTTTGACTGACTCACTTTTTTCCAGGAAAGATCCTTTTCTGTATATGAGGGTTTGGAATTCCTAAAGCGGAAATAGACCTTTGGGATGAAGGGCATGCTATAAATACAATAACAATACATCCATTTCTCTTACACACACAAAAAAGGTTATTATGATGCTATGTCTTTTGTTTTTCTTCCTCTCTTTCTCCCCCCCTCCCCTTGTTTTCCTTTTTCATAGCCCCAACCTTTAGGGTTGGGACATTAGCAGAGAGGACAAGCACCAACCTGCCATATGGGAGACCAGGGTTCAATCTTTGATTGAACTGCTGAAGCCTCGACTTGTCATTAGTACATCTACCCTAACCAATTTCTCTTTTTCCCCCCCTATTTTTTTCTCTATTATTTTTACCTCTACTTACTATTGGTATATCTACCCCTAAACCCTTCCCCCCCCCCTTTTTTTAAATTATTTTTTCATTATTTCTTTCCATTTCTTCTTTTTCCTGGTAAATGCTGATCATAAACTAAAAAAAACCCTCCCCCCTTTTTTTTCTCTCTTCTCTCTGTCTTATAAATTTCTTCTTTTTAACTGAGTATTTGGATGGTGCCAGAGGTTATACTTACCAGCCTGTCATATGAGGGACCCAGGAAATCCCTGGTTGAGCCATTGAATTGCTCTTACTTGTTGCCAGTACACCTACCCAAACTCGAAACCTAACCCTAACCCTAGGCCTGATGCTTCATCTGTCGTGGACGGTGGCCTGGCATCTCAGTCATCTGTCATGGAGGAAGGCCCGGCTTGTCCATCATCACCTCGGATGGAAGTGCAGCTGCTGCTGTCCAGCCTGTCGCCGACGATGGTCCAAAATCTCTGGCATCTCCTTCATCTGCTGTGAGTGGTGGCCTGACTTTTCCATCTACCCAGTGATTGCTACCTATGGTGGACATATCAGCTAGTGTTGCTCTGCTGGCTGCTGCCAACTAGATGTTGGGGATCATCTCCGGTGAAAGTGTTGCTACTGTTCCTGCTGCTGTGGACACCACTGCCAGAGCTGTTTCTTCGACTGCTGCCTGCCAGATGTCAGTGGATGTGCTGCTGCAGCCGCTGTTCCTGCTGCCCAGCCCATGCTCAGGGATCCACCACTGCCTGGTATGGTGGATAATATTACCTTTGAAACCCAAGCTTATTCAGCCTGTGATGGACGGAGTAGACGCTACCTCTAATGGGGTAAGTGACTGGTTAGTGGCAGCTGGCAAGCCATGGTGGTGGGTCCTCTGCTGCACGACACTTCAGAGGGACAGTGTTGAGGCATTTATAAGCGCTCTCCCACTTGGCTGACCCTAGAAGCTGGTCACCAAGCTTTCCCCGGTATGGCTCATCTGCTGCTGGTGATGCTTCCCTGATGAGGTCAACCTCCTCATGGCTGGCTGAACAGCGATCGTGGGGAGTTGGCGTGGGTCAGGAGCAAACAGGCTCCTCTGGTAGTTCTAGGCCCTGCACTGTACTTCTAGGGATGAAAAGTCTGTTTTTATTTCCGGCCCCATCCCAACAGTAGGGCACGATGATGAACATTTTAGTAGACTTCTTAGCCTAAATAACTGGTGTCAGAATACCTGCAGAGTGCATGGTGTGAGTTTCATAGACAATTTTAATGTGTTTTGGCAAAAAAAAGAGCTCTTTTTAAGCCTGACGAAACCCAGATGGGTTCACATCTGCTTGCTGCTAATGTATTGTATGCTGTTCAGCTTACCCCACACCGTTCTCATAGAAATTATTGACTGAAGCATCAGACAAGACCTCCAAGCCTACTACTGTTTCACATGCCCTCTTGAATGTCACATCTCTTTCAAATAGACATTTTAAATGAATGAATTTGCACATATAGACTTGACTCCCTGTTTTTAACCGAAACTTGGCTGGAATGCTGCTAAGCTTATTGAATCTCCTCCTCCATGAGAGTGTTTCTCATATGGATAGTAAGGGAGGGGGGATAGCCATGATATTCAAGGACACTTTTCAGTGCAAAGAGACACCCTTTGTTGACTGCTTTCTTTGAGTACCTAAGTGAACTTTTTAAATGCTCTTCTACTGTTTAATTATTGACTGCTTGCAGGCCCCCTAGGCACTCAGCTAAAACATCTCTTGATGAATTTGGTGAACTGCTATGAACCATTTGCCTGAAGTTTGACCACAGTGTTATATCAGGGGACTTCAATTTGCATGTTGATAATCCTGAAAACACTTATGCCAAGGAACCTCTGACTCTCTATGATATCTTTAACACAACACGTACAAGGGCCAACACATTCACATGGCCATACTCTTGACCTTGTTACCCCAAACTTAGTCAAACTACTAAGTCAGACTCTGTTGAGGACTTATGAAATATTTTAACTCTATAATGACTATATAATGGATAATATTGCAGATTAAATGAGAATGCTGGAGAACCAAAAGCAAATAGTGCAAATCCAAACATGCTATATGAATATACAGTTCAGAAATTTGCAAGGCAAGGCAGTCCTTTTTTCTAGTATCATCAGTATAAATGCAAACAATGCTTGTGTGGTATTTGTAATGCTTGAAAGACTAGTAAATCCCTCTGAGCTTATTTCTGCCGAGAAATGTGATGAGTTTGCGTCCTTTTTCACAAGACAGAATATAACAAAAGTCTGTTTTGATACCCATCAGTCAGGTTTTTGTGCCAACCATAGCACTTAAACAGCCCTTACAAAAGTTTTAAATGGCATTTGCCTAAATACTGATGCAGGCTTGGCTTCTGTTTTAGAGTTGGATCACAGCACAGCTTTTGATACTGTGGACCACAGCATACTACTACATTGCCTTGAACACTGGTTTGGTTTTTCTGGTGTTGTCATTAACTGGTTAAAAACCTACTTACAGGATAGGAGGCACTTTATGTCAATTGGAAATCACACCTCTACCCCAGTCTCTCTGACCTGTGATGTCCCCAAGGATAGGTTTTAGGACCATTGCTATTTAATCACTATGTGCCCCTCCTTGGGAAAATCATCACAAAAAACTCAATTGGTTATCATAGCTACGCTAATGACACTCAGATTTACCTTGCTCTTTCACCTAATGATAATGCTCCCCTGAAGTCCCTCTAAGAATGCCTTGAGCAAGTTAATAACTCGATGTTGCAAAACTTTCTTCTACTAAATTCAGATAAAACTGAAGTCATAGTGTTTGGGAAGAGGGAGCAAAGGCTTAAGATTAGTGCTCTTTTCAATAGAAAGAGGCTTAGAACTAGGGACACTATTACAAATGTTGGTGTCACTATTGACAATTTAAATTTTTGTAAGCATATGAAATCTGTCTCTAAATCTGCCTTTATCATTTAAAAAAACAGTACCAAACTAAGAAATCTCATGTCAGAAAGTGATCTGGAGAAACTCATCCATGTTTTTTATCTCTAGTAGGGTTGACTACTGTAACTGCCTTTTTATAGGACTGCCAAAAAAGACTCCAAATGATACAAAGTCCAGCAGTGAGGGTTCTGAGAAGGACAGGAAAAAATTAGCACATTAGAGTAGAGTAGAGTAGAGTAGAGTTACTTTATTGATCCCGAAGGAAATTAAGGAGCCCAGTACTGAGGTCATTGCACTGGCTCCCAGTGAGTTACAGAATTCATTTTAACGCACTGTTACTGGTTTTTAAAGCTCTTAATGAGATTGGAGAAAAATACATCTCTGTCATGTTCCAACAATGCAATCCAGGTCACTCAGATCACAAGAAAGAAATCTTTTAGCTCAACCTGCAGTTAAAACAAAATGTGGTGGGTTAGCCCCTTGAGTCATGGATCTGCCCAAGGTTTCTTCCTAGATTAACTGAACATAAGGGAGTTTGCCCCTGACAATATTATTGTAAAAGACGCTGTATAAATAAAACTGAATTGAATTGGTGAAGCAGCTTTTAGTGTCTATCCAATTCAGCTCTGGAACAAACTCCAAGATGAAATATAAAATGCTTCCACAGTATCCAGTTTTAAATCCAAATTTAAAATTTGAAAGCTTTTTACCGATGCCTACAGATAAATCACATTTCTCACATATCTCACATACAAACATATCTCACATTTATAATTGGTTCTACAGTTACTACTAACTGACTATACCTTGTTCTGAATTATTTATTTTTCTTAAACTGGTTTGATGTATTTACTTTTTATTGATATCTCTATTTCTGTTTATTTATCTTATCAATCTTCTTTTTTTTATCTATATCTACTTACTTGCTTTGTTTTTAACATTTCTTTGTAAAGCACATTGAGCTACCCAGTGTATAAAATGCACTGTATAAATAAATCATTGTCTTGCCTCTTGCCAATTGTCAGCAGTATGTAACTACCTACTTCTCCAAGTAACAGTCAAGCAACCACCTCAGATACCCTAGCAATGTCCTAGTATCCACTAGTATTCCACAATGACAACCTAGCAACCAATATAGCAACCCACATGATTAACTTAGCAACCAGCATAGCAACCACCTTTACCACCCTAGTAATGGCCTAGTAATACCTGAAGTACCTTTGCTGCTTCCTCGCAACTAATTTCACAATAACAACCCAGCAGCCAACACAAGGACTAACATCATAACCATGTGCCCAACCATCTATCAATTCAACAACTGAAACAGCCTAGCAACCACCACATGTACCCTTGCAACTTCTTGCAAACCACTTCCTCAATGACGGCCCAGCAGTCAAGATAGCAATCATCCTTTTACCCCTCGTTGTCACTCGTGGTGGGGTAGGCTTGAACAAGACAAAACCCATACCATGCCCACTCTTACCCTAACCCTAAGCCAGCTCTTGCCCTTACTTTAAGCCCAGCCTCAAACACTAGGCTCGCCCCACAAGGCCAGCCCTTACTCAACCTGAAAGCCCAACCCCAAACATTAGGCTAGCTTTGTAAGTTCTAGGGCTGCACCCCTTACCCTAAACCAAACAGATCTTCTTAAGACTGCTCTCCCTCTTCTGGCTAAGATGATACCTAAAAATATAAATGACTCACTCAGAGTAGGGTATGTCCCAAAATCTCTTATTAAACCATCTATTAAAAAAAGCTAACCTTGATCCTGATGTCCTGGCTAACTACTGAGTGTCTAAGCAAATCTGTTCTTCTTAAACAAAAATAATATTTAGGAAACCTTCCAGTCAGGCTTCAGAGCTAATCATAGTACAGAATCAGCCCTGGTAGCCCTGGTTCCAACCGTACCTCACTGGTCCCTACCACTTTGCACATTCTCAGAATGAGTGTTCTTCCCACACCAGAGTAAAGTTTGGTGCTCAGTGCTAGGGCCCCTGTATACCAATAACTAAACTTGATGCCTGCCTCTAAGACATTAAAATCTGAATGACTGAATGAATTCTTATGTTTAAATTGTGATAGAACTGAAATATATTGGCTGAATAACATTCTACCTCATCACCAAAACTTACTCAGTGATAGTCATGTAAAACACATTTCTAAAATATCCTTTTTTTCACACACAAAATATTGCTAAGGTTAGAAAGTTCCTTTGAGGATGCTGAAAAATTAATACATTCGCCTATTAGGTAAGCCTCTAAGCACTTGATTACTGTAGTATTATTGTCTATTCTCTGGGTGTAGTAATACCTGTATTAACTCACTGGCTGCCAATAGATTTTAATTTAAATACAGCTGTTAACCACCACTGACATCTAGACAGCAATTATGTTTTTTCAACTGGGCAGGCTGAGGGACGATCTGGGGAAACTTGTCTGTAAATATCAGGCTTATAAACAGAGAATGTACTGATGAATTGACCCTGTGGGTGGCAGCAGTGCCACTTTGGATGGGAGATGTGCATATACTGTAGGAGAAGAGAGAGGTTAGAGATGAGAGAAGAACATGGAGCTGGCGAGACAAGTTGGAGAAGTTTAGGCAGCTCACTCTCAAACAGAGTATGTGTTGCAGTCGAAGTAGTTCGGGTCGCGATCATTGAAAACTATTGGAGATCAACCTGGGCCAAGCGGAGAGAGAATCCAGGGCGTTTCTCACCACAGTCAAGCTGTGGACATTTCTGCTGAGATTCGTGGTTAGGATACGATCGTCCCCAGACACTATAAAATCCCCCGGTTTTGTTTGTAAAAAAACTAAAGCACAAAATATTGGTGTCAAACACAGTCTTCTGCTTGAAATGTTTATTTTCACAAAAAATATGTTTTTCCATTTGTTGGAAAACAGGTGTTTTTGGTGAAACCAACCTATCTTATACTGCTGATTACTAAAGAACAGAAAAGGGTAGAAATGATGAGAGAACCAAAACTGTAAGGTGACAGAGGGAACATGAGCTGACTCCTCCATCTTCGCTAATCTTGCTTCCATAATCCCTTTCTTGTTGCACGTTATATCACTTACATGACCAAAATGCAAGTGCAACCTGCTCCTTAAATGAAAGAGACAAACCAGATGTAGTCAATGTAGGCAATACTTTTCTTCTGTCACTGCAAGCCTATTATTTTTGAAATGGTATGTTTAGAGTTACAATGAATATATGCATGTTTGGATTTCATTACTTAGCACTATATCAATTCAAAGATTCAGTAGCAAACTAAAAAAATCTAGAAGGTCAGTCATTATTGCAGGCTATTCCAGTCTACAATACCTGCTCAAAATCAATAGATGATTTATTCTCTTCCTGGATTGAAGTAGCATTCTGAAAGTTAATCACATGTGGCTCAATAAACCTCTAGCCAGTCAGCATCGCATTTTGGGGGTGTTAACCAGACTTGCCATCTATCAATAGGAGCCTGTTTGACTGAGAGTGAATTGTCAAGCTTAACCATAGATACAGGGACAGTCATGTTTGAGTGACTTGAATGTTACTGCTGTTCAGTGCAGTGTGATGAAAGTTTTTTTTTTTGTTTCAAGTCAAGTAGGATTTTATTGTCGTTGTCGTTTCAGTTGTTATTGTCGTTTCGTTACACTGTACATAGTGAGACGAGACGTTTCACCGGGAACAATTGGTGATACACGTAACTGTTAAAACACAGTATGGACAAGACAGATACATAATAGTGCCTACATACACTATTGCGGGACTACACAGATTCACTCACCCTCTCACACACGCACTCCACACACACAACTACACACGCACGCGTGCACACTCTTGTACACATATGTACATACGTTACAACACAGTTGTAAACAATTGGCAGGTCAAGATACAGGTGACCTAAAACAAACACGCTAGACAGGGCATGGCTTTTAGCAGACCACTGTGGCTAGTGGTGTGATTTGTAAACAGAAGACTGTTCTATATAAATGTAAGTGATAGCAGCAAGAAAGTGTGGGGGGCATAAAGGTGCGGTACGCTGTGACGCGCTGGTTTGCATCCTGAGTTACTAAGAAACTCAGTCCAGTCCAATTGCACTATAGGTTGTTCAGCAGTCTGACTGACTGCGGGAAGAAGCTCTTCCCCATTCTGGAGGTGCGGGCAGTGATACTGCGGAACCTTCTGCCAAATGGTAGTAAGGTGAATAGTCCATGGGAGGGATGGGTAGTGTCTTTGGTAATGTTCTTGGCTTTCCGCAGACAGCGGGTGCTGTAGATGTCTGAGAGGGGGGGCAAAGAGACTCCAGTGATCTTTCCGGCTGTCCTCACAATCAGCAGCGGTGCAGTTGCCAAACCACGCTGTGATGGCGCCGCTGAGGATGCTCTCAATCGTCCCTCTGTAGAAAGTTGTGAGGATGGAGGTTGGGAGATTGGCTTTACGGAGTCTTCTCAGAAAGTACAGATGCTGCTAGGCTTTCTTTGTGATGTGTGTGGTGTTGAGAGTCCATGAGAGGTCGTCAGTGGAGCGATTTGGGCGGTATGCAAACTGCATTGGGTCCAGTGTGGCTGGTAGTTGTGACTTGATGTGTCTCAATACCAGCCTTTCGAAGCACTTCATGATGGTGGATGTCAGTGCAACTGGGCAGTAGTCATTGAGGCAGGTCACTGTGAGTTTTTTCGGAACGGGTATGATGGTGGTGGTCTTGAAGCAGGTGGGAACGACGGTGGTGACCAGGGAAATGTTGAAGACATCTGTGAGGACGTTTGTCAGTTGGTCCGCACACTCCCTCAGCACACGGCCTGGTATGCTGTCCAGCCCAGCAGCTTTCCGTGGGTTGACTCTGAGTAGGGTCTTCCTCACTTCAGAAATGGACAGGCACAGCACTAGGTCGTTAGGGGGAGGGGTGTCCTTTCTCACCTCTGAGTCGTTCTGTTCCTCAAACCTTGAATAGAACTAGTTTAGCGCCTCAGGCAGGGAGTCATCACCACCACAGGAAAGGGGGGCAGGCCTGTAGTTGGTAATAGCTTGAATGCCCTGCCATAGCCGTTGTGTGTCGTTAATGTCTGCAAAGTGGTTGTGGATTCTCTGAACATGAGAGCGCTTTGCTGTTTTAATGGCCCGGGACAGCTCAGCTCTTGCTTTCCTCAGGGCTTCCTCTTCCCCAGCCCTGTAGGCAGCGTCCCTGGCTTTCAATAGCGCCCTCACCTCTGCAGTCATCCATGGTTTCTGGTTGGGGCGTGTGGTGATGATTTTGGAGACCGACACATCCTCTGTGCACTTGTTGATGTAACTGGTCACAGTTGAGGTGTATTCCTCCAAATCAGTGGTGCCGT
This sequence comes from Tenualosa thibaudeaui, assembly GCA_027481765.1. NCBI lineage: Eukaryota > Metazoa > Chordata > Actinopteri > Clupeiformes > Clupeidae > Tenualosa > Tenualosa thibaudeaui. Next base: position 442,211 of record JAIFZK010000174.1, read on the forward strand.
TGTAGGTGGCTGCCTAGCTCATTTTTGTCAGAGAATGGTAACATTTTCTCATTGGTAACATTTTTTCATTGGCTAAGGTAGAGTGAGGAAGAGTGACAGGTATTTCCTCATGCATAATGAGACTGGAACGAGATCGGACTAGGAAGAAAATTTAGCTCTCATTCCGCAGCCCATGGCTGTATCTGTAGGAAAATGCTTATTCTTATTTTTGCCATCATGCATATAGAAAGCAGTTTAATCCATTTTGTTTTAGTTTTATTTGTCAAGTTAACTAACTAAACTGAATTTTACTACTTTGCATTGTGAGTATTATTGTACATCACGCATCCCTGTGAATCAGTCACTTGGGTAACGTTTTTTCCACCTTGAGAAAAATCAATCAATTGAAATTGCTTTACTTTTTTGGAATACTGCGCTGCAATAAGTTTTCATTAATCACCGATAAATACTGAGTAGCCTAGTGTATTGACAGAGAGAGGGCAACTGTAGGGCATCTGCAAAAATGCCCTTCTACACAGAGGAAATAAATCAAGATGTTCTCCTGTCTCTCTCGCTGCGTCTTTCACTCGTTCTGTCCTTCACTCACAAAGAGTTGCGGCACAGTGCAATGGCAGGGAGTCGCTATTAAAATTCTAGACAAAACACATGTAACGTTATCAGGTCAATCCACCTGAGGTGGACTCAGGTTTTCAGCAATAGGTTAGGCTACATTAAAAGAGGAGGATGGCTGTCTGCTGTCGGTGTCCACTACAGAATCCCCTCACTACTTTTGCACTCACTCTAACCTTATTTTCTTGTGCTCATTGAGAGCACAATTCACCATGTCACAGTGTATTTTATAATAGAAAGTTTACTTACTTATCATTCTACTTAAATAGTAGCCAGTGCAGATGTCCTAATCCAACATCATCCAAACTTTATTCTAATAGTTATCAACAGGCGGTTGAAGGCAAAGTTTTCATTTTCAGAGTTGTAAAAATATATTAGATTGTTTATAGCTGGCAATGCATTTTGGGTTGTGCTTTCATTTTCCTATCAGTTATTTTTTGGCTCTCTGAGCCACAAAGATACTGGTAGAAACGTTCAGAGGCCCACACTCCTGCAAGGCACTCTTTTTCGATCTGAGCGTATCTTTTATCAGCATTGGTCAACGTACATGAGCAAAAGGCAACAGACTTCAGGGCTCTGCATGAGGACTCCTCCATGCCCATAACTGCTTGCGTCTGCGCTGACGACGATTGGCCTTGCCGGATCGAAGAACTCCAAAACTGGTTAGGGGCTATACCATCTTTGGTCACTACCTTTCCTAGAAAGTTCAGTTCGGGCTGGCTCAACCTGCATTTGTCCTTGTTGAGTCGTGGACCTGCAGCTGTGATGGTCTCCATGACCCGCTTTAGCCTCTGGTCGTGAATTTCCTGTGTGTCTCCAAACACTAAAATGTCATCCATGTACACAACTGTCCCATCATGCCCATGCAACACCTCAGACATCTTTCGCTGAAAGATTTTGGGCGCTGATGTGATCCCAAATGGTAGTCGCTTAAAACAGTATCTACCTAGGGGTGTGATGAAGGTGGTCAGGCGTGCGCTATTTTCTTCTAGGGGAATTTGCCAAAATCCACTCTCAGCGTCTAAGCTGGAGAACACGGTGCTTTTTGCTAGCTTGGGCAATATGTCGTCCAAGGTAGGTAATATGAACTTCTCACATTTTACATTTTCGTTAAGTCTTTTCAAGGCTGTGCGCCTTCTTTGAGTGTGATTTTCACTGGTTCTCCTTTCAGTGTGCCCAGGCCACTAAATGTGCTGATCTCGTCAATGCCTAAATTAAGCCCAGTCTAGTTGCCACAGTTCTGCTAAGGAGATTTTCCCCATTAGTCTTGACTACTACTACACGGAAGCAGCAGTTTCGTAGTTGCCCACTGACATTAGCTTTAAGTTTTGCTAAGAACTGCCCAACGCCACCTGGACTCACTGTTCTTCACTACACTGAGTTTAGGCTTAGGTCGATTTTAAATGAGACTGGCGTATCTGCTAAATTTAGAGTGGTGCGCCATGGTGGCTCATCCTCTTCTAGCAATGCATCTTTGTTTTGTTTTAGTTCAACTGATCCTAGGAAAACAGTGTCATCCTCATTAGCTTCAATAATCTCCTGTAAGGCTGTTTTTGAATAACACACTGCAGCAAAGTGCCCAATTTTGTTACACTGCATGCATTTTTTTCCTTTTGCAGGACATTGCTCACCCTCAGTATGATTTCGCCCACATCTCGTGCACACTCCTTTTTTCGTCTTTTTGGTTATCTTTGCTACATGGCCAGTTCTCTTATGTTCAGTCTTTCTCAATGATTTCACAGTATCCACGTGCTGTGTTCTGCATTTTAATCAGTTCACAATGCCTGGCCATTTCAATGGCTACCTGTAGCGTTAAATCACTTTTCATTTGCAGCTTTTGTGACACTTGCTTATCACGAATCCCAGTCACTATGCGGTCCCGCATTTGTTCGTCTTTTTGAGCCCCGAAACAGTTTTCAGCTAGCTCATACAGTTGCCTGATGAATGCTTCCACACTTTCAACTTTGCACGCTCATAGATAATGTTCCGCTTCAGGATGAAATATCCGTCGAATTTGGCCATGACTACGTTGTATTTATCAGCATCATCTGGGTTATTAAACGAGAATGCCTTGAATATGTGCTCGGCCTCCGCTCCCATGGAATAAATCAATGCATCTCAGTTTCCAGAATCTCAGTTTCCAGTCAGGCCACGCTTCTGGCTTGGAAAAGTCAAACTGTTCCGGTGGTGTAAACTTTGCCATGGCGATGCACACGTCTGTTCTCACACACTCACGTCCAACGTCATCTTCAGCTCAATACTTTTGCTTCTGACACCATGTGGCGTTTATATCGGCGCACAGAACAATAGCCATATTGTCGCTAACGTGTTGACCGTTTATTGAACTCGGGGTCAAGTCTGCGTCACACATGCGCAGTAGGTATTTTTGCGAACTTAAACATTTTCACTCTACATGACAGTGACAACCAAAGATTCTAGAGCAGACTGTGAAGGTTTAGAACACAGAATACAGAAAAGCTATGGCCACATGGAAAGTAGGCAATAATAATGATGTCAAGAATGATTGTTTACCCATGTGTTAATGTAGGCTAATAGAACCCAGTTTATCAGAATGGTGCCTGTTCTGGCTCAGGGTGGACTTCATGCCCATAGGGAGCCTAAGTCACGCCCATCTACTTCCGGTCCATAGGACCTAACTTAACAAAAAGTATGAACGGAAGTCAACGGAAACATAAAAGTATTTTCTGGTACCGTTTAAGATGTAACATGAATTTCACATGTTTGCAAATTGCAAAATGATAATTTTCCACTTTGAGACAGAACAATTTTTTGAAAGACTTGTTATGAGCTATGTTAGGTTTCATGTGAGGCCGCTCAGCTGACTACACTCTTGTCTGGGTTAATAAACATCACCATCGATAATAAGGTTAGCTGCCATGCTAACTAATGGTTTTAGGTTGCGGCCTGCAAGGTTGCTTAGCAGCAGTTAAATGAAAAGATACTCCTTACATGATGTGTTTTATCCTGTGACTCTATTCAGCTCTGTGGACTCCTTTCATTACAAAGAGTAGTCCAAAGTTGCTACAAGACCTGTTGCTGATATGCTTCTGAATCACGGTAAGAATAGCGCTATCTTCAGTGATATAACGTATGCGACTGACAGGCTGTCGTCATTGGAGTTACAAACTTTAACAATGCTCTGATTCAACAGTCATCAGACGAACAGCAACTTTCTTTACATGAAAAAATATGCTCAAAATTCACATACATATGTGTAATACATCGAGGTTTATATCGACGGTCAATCAATATAATCAATAATTATTTTCTGCCCATTCACCCCCATTCAAAATTTCTTAGACGATATATCCCACAGGGCAAATCGGCAGGGGCGGAATTTGTCTCACTAATCTATTTTGCTCCGCTCTAGAATCTTTGGTGACAACCCTCTGCTGCCTGCAGCTTTACAGCGACCACAGGTGGTAGAATGTGAAATTACACCGGAATTTAAGATCAGCAATTATTGCTAGTTGATATGCATGCTAAATTTATTATCTTGTCAACACGGCGCTCAGGCGTTTTTGACATACGTTAGTACAATTCTGTTGCTGTTTCGTGGAGGATTTAACCTATGATATAAACATATAGCTCCGTTACACTGTCCTGCTATTTTTCCTGCTATCGACAGAACTTTTATTTTCAATATCACATGTACCCGGAACTGATACTGACCCAGATGGACATTTATCCAGTTTCATGTTGTGGACATAACCGTATAACCGACATAAGATATCAACGATCTGATAACATGGATGTAAACGGTTCCGTTTCAAGTTATGTCCTTAGCAATGTTGCTGAAGTTGTCGAGAGGATCCTGAGCTTTGTGCCAACAAAATCACTTCTTCGAATGACGAGGTAATCACAGTATTGAAAAAAGGGAATGTTATATGGCTAACGTTAGCTAAATTTAACAATACCAGGTATATTCTCTGTCAATGAGCAAGTCAATGCTAATCGCTTGGTGAATGATGTTTTTAGGAAATACATTCACAGTGGTCGTTCTGAACATCCACATTCCTTGAACTTCACACCTATAACAAATTGCGACTTTGATGGCTAGTAGATGAGTAGCTAGTAGGCTGGCACCCAGTTGTTTGGGCGTCAGAGTTTTGTCAACAATGTTTGTTCATACTTGGAGCAGGACCGTGATAAAGAGCTAACATTATGTTACGTTTTTAGAGCAAAGAGCTTAGCGCATAGGACTGTTATCGGGTGGACCAGACTCTTTCGCTTCGCTTGTTTTTAACTTTTTTAAACTGCCTTTATATTCTGTTCACTGATTGGTTGTGATATTATGAATTAATATAATTTAGTAGGGGAACCCTATAGAGATGCGGGAGTTGATGTCACAAACTCGGCACTGAACATTTAAAATTCCACTGACAGTAAAGTGAGTATGTGTAGCCTATGTTTCTGTAGGAGTTTGGTCACGTTTACATGAGTTTTTTTAAAATCCGAATTAATTATTCCGAATTAAATAGTTCAGAATTTAATATTCTCCTTCGAGTTTACATAGATATAATAATTCCGAATTAAGGTTTACATGGAACACACGTTAAATTGTCTTTATTTCATTCCGCTCAACGTCTGGGGGTCGGGAAGGGTTCTGATTGGGCATGGGGCACACGTACACATTTACGTCTACCGGGAGAAAACACACACTTCAGCTAGCTACCGACTTTTCTGTCAACTCGATTTGTCGTAACGCCATGGACACAAACGTGATACAAACGTATATCGTAATGGTCACGATAATAATTAAGCAGCAGCTACATTGTATTATCGCCCTTTACGTATGTCAGCCGAAGACACTGCGTGAAAAGTGGGATTTTCGTAAATTCCCGGAAATCTCCCTAATTTTCGTCAGTTTTCGATCATTTACAGCCTGCGCACGTCGCGTTCGCGGGTGCCACGCATTGTCGGATAACGAATCCATGAAGTGTGTGGAGGCCACGGCGGGGGCGCCTAATGACCCTGATTAGCATATGAATAGCAGTGAAACCGTCTGCCCCGCCAGAATTTCCTCACCCAGTATTGGATGAAACCTCTACTTTTAGTAGAAGTAAAATCACTTGTGATTCGGTGGCAGATCTGTTCATCTATTGGCCACACTGGGTCATTATAAATGTAAACCACGATAATAAAATAATAAAAAAAATCATATTCGTATGGTATACTGTTATAAATATATGTATGTGTATATGCAATGCTATGTTGTGTATTTGTGTCATTGTTACCTTATGGACTACATTTTTATTACCACGAATTACATGAATTTATTGAGGAAAGGAAAATTTGCCAAGAACATTTTTTCATTCAAAGAAAGAGTTTTATTCGTACAAACACACAACTATTTACAAAACAGTACATAGCTTACAAGCATAGCATACAAGAGCTTGTTTTATAAACACATGATGTGCCTAGGGAGTTTCATTGATGTCGACTGTTTTGCCATGACATGCAACATATAACATATCTGAATGTAACATACACAATTGATGGATCTAGAGCAGAACGGTCAGCATATGTGTATGCTAAGTTGTGTTGAAAAACAGTTTTGAGGGACTCATCATTGACCCTCTAGCAGAAATACGACCAGCCATAACGCAGTTTATAGTTGTTAATGTTGTGTCAAAGGGTACTGCATTCAAACATTTATTGCGCCACAAGTTTCCTGGCCTCATCCCCATCCGGACAGACTTTGCTATGAAAAGCCAGTAGAAGTTTGGAGCTTGCAGGGAACAGGCATATCATACCCAGCATCATTTCTGCCTGTTGAGCGCATTGCTGGGAGATGTGTGGTTAACACATCCACTGTGTTAACAAGACCAAAGAAAAGGTAACCGTAGTCATGCCACTATGCACAGTGGTTGAGCTCTAGGACACTGTGATGTTGTTTGCATGAATTGCAGTGATGGATACTGCAGTGATACTGCCTTTCTATTTGGGTCTGCCCCACTACTTTGTGTAATAGCCACAATATAATGTGCAATACCTACATAGGCTTTGTGCAATATTCAGTATTTATACCAGAAATGTTCTTAAAAGGAAGTTAACACCTTGTCACCTGGGGGTCACCTGGGAAAAATAACCGTGGTGAAGTTAGTGTCAAAGTGGACATTCAATGGATATGTGGATATGCATTACACTGTTGCAATATCGATCAAATGTTTCACTTAGAACTAACTTAACTTTGTTGGTTGGTGCGTGGAGGTTATTGGCTATATGCAAACATCAAACTGGTTATGCTAGCGTGAACTAACATTGAAATACGACTTGACACTCCAATTCAGTGAAAAATGACCAAATTAAGGGGAAAACAGTGTGAATCTTGAGCAATTACAAAAATTACAAATTACAAAATTTTCCTCCTTAATTTGCCATTTCCTACTTATTTTTCCCCTTTAATTCTTCCCTTAAAATGTTCTTAATTTTTTACATTAAGGGGTCATTTCATCCTTAGAAAACCCTTACACTAGGCTTTAATTTGCCACTTAAAACTCTTAAATTCAGCTTAAAAACCCTGGGTATACTCTTAAATTTTCCTTTTACTTTCTCCCTCAAAATTTTCTTGTCATAGCCCTTAAAGTTTACTTTTTTTACTTTCCAATACTCTTGACTACTTAAAACGCACTTACATCAGACTTGATTTTTCCTATTAAGGGGTTATTTAAACATTGGAACATTTTATTTTTTTAATTAAGGGGTGATTTAGTCCTTAAAAACCCTTACACCAGGCTTTAATGTCCATGAATTAAGGGGTGTTTCGGAACTGTTTTAAGCTCTCTGAACCCTTAAAATTCCTTTACACAAGGTCTATTTGATATATTAAGGGATGACTAAAGACCTTTTTAAGGCACCAAGCATTAATGCCCATAAATGAAGGGGCATTTCAAGCTATTTTAAAGTCCTTAAAAACCCTTATACCAAGTGTTAATTTCCATGGATTAAGGGTTGTTTCATGTCCCTCTACCTTTACCCGTAATATCCTCAAAATGGATAAATATTTGAAAAAAAAATAATTGAAAAATATTTGCTACATAATTTTCTTAGTTTGGTTTTGTAATTACCTGGCCAAATGTAATGGGCTACAGTTTGAGCATGTGAGTGTTAACGCATATGATTAAAGTAAAGTGCAGATTAATGCAAATTAATCATGCAGATGTAGTCAAACTACCTGCCAGCGCCATCCTTGCTTTGGCCTTTGACACGCAATTGACATAAACACAGTCGGCACAGACGTCAGCAGTTGCTGCAACTACTGCCTAACTTGCGGTCAATGGAGTCTATGGTCTCTTTTTTCTTCTAAGCTAACGTAAAGTATACAGGTCACTACACAGAAGTTCAATATGCACAGGACAATAACTGAATTCATAACTGAATCGAAATGTATTAACTGCAGTTTATAATTGGGAAAATAACGTGATGCTGTTCTGTACATGAGTTGCAAAAGATTTTAGAAGATTTTGAGAGCAGATCTTCATTCCAAGCCCATGCAGGGGAATTCATGTTGTGTGTGTGCATTATAAGCCTAACAAGAAAAAAAAGATGGACATAAGTATAAACATTACAGTATGATGACAGATGATGGAGTGCTGCAGTGGGTTTGAAAAAGGCATCGGTCATCCTGTTAAAACATGATGTCATCAAAACAATTTTGGAAACATTTTAAGGTATTAAAAAATCTTTGGTATACCTTTCAAATTTTTCCTGAACAGGCAAATCACTAATGATTTTAGTGGAGCTAATCTAAATGATGATTGGAGTATTGTGCTATGTTTACTCTTTGCAGTGTGTGTCGTCTCTGGAGAAATTGTGCACGACGTGTGCTTCGCACTCAGCAGCAAATGACCTGGTTGGCGGCCTCAGGTTCTTCACGTTATGAAAGCCACATCCTCCTTCGAACTCTCTATGAGGAATTGCAGGTAAGAACAAGCTATTAGGCCAAGTAGTGAGGTCATCAGTCTATTTTACTTGTTATTTCTGGTAAAAGAGGCAGACTGTAGCCTACATAGACATTTTAATTTAGACATAGACAATTTAACTCTCTAACAGCTATTTTTATTATCCCAATAAGAATCAATTGTCTCATCAAGGAAGAATATAAAAGCAAATGCTAAACTTCCCTGAAATGCATATGCACAAAATCAGTGACTGTTTTCTGATAAAAATGTAAGGATTTTAAAGGGCAGATATATGTAATTTTTTTCAGAAAAATAAATAACTTGAAAATGAAACCAGATGTTTAAATCACTTAAAAAAGACACGTTTTTTTGCTGTTGAACATTAAATCGGAGTAAACTTTTTCTGTATTAGGTCAGGAAATATTACCATATTTTTGTTATTTGTTAAGGCGAGACGCTACAGGTGAATAGGTAAAAAATTTTAACTCACAGATATCACCATGAAACTTCACCAGTTGATTACTTGAAAATGTATTGCAAGTTTCTGTAAGTTATGTTTTAATATGCTAATAAGGCAATATCTAATTAAATATGTGCTAATTTGCATATATTTCAAAACGAAACATCTGAACATTGGGAAAAGCCTTGTTCAAAATTCTTTTTTCATTTTGTTACCATAATAAATAAAATTTAAAATTTTAAAAATTTAAATTTAGGATTTACAGAGGGGACTATGGATACCTCATTTAGTTAGCCAGTAAATCAGAAAATACTGCCATTAGCCTTAAAGAATAAAATGTCATATAATTCAGGCTTAGAATGATGTATCAAAAATCCCTCCAAAAAAAATATTCAAAATATAGGAATATAGGAATAAGACTAGAAAGTTTGGTGTGTGTAGTTGCTACAGAAGTGGAGAGTTTTCACTTGGGGTGTGAGAAAAAAAAACTCCATTCTCAAAAACTCAATATCTAGTTATAGTAACAATTTACAGACAAAATTAATGAGATTAATGTGTCACGCTGTCCAACATCCAAAACACATGAAAATTGATTATTAAACAGCACATCAGCATGGCTGATAAAGACCATCACATGGAAATCCAAAACTGCCATCGGAACTGCCAAAACACAACCTTTACACAACCCTCTAGCTCCCCCAAGTGAATTCACAGTTAACATGTAAATGCCAGCTCAATGTGGGGCCCTTTTCCATGTTGGTGTCTTTTGACCTTTTTAGCTTAGACTATCATCAGTCCTCATTGTATTCAAAAACGCAAGTGTGCTGTGAAGCCACAGTTTCTCAATAACTGCCAGCATAGCTGAGATATCTCTATTAAAAGAGCTAGAGATAGAGCTAGAGTAGAGCTGCTGCTTCAACCCTACTTTTCCCTTCAAATACTATTGTTGGAGTTGAGTTGGAGACATTCATTCTGAGTACCTCCATGCTGCATGGATTGTAGCAGGCTGTCACTACACATGCAGGGATAAACAGGGATAAACTGTTGTCTGACCCAACTCCTGTGACAAAAAATTCTCTGAAAGTTACGGTTCTCTGGCCTTTCACCATTCTCCTGTGTTCTCCTGTACAAACAGGGAGAGGGAGTGCACCTAATGTGCAAGAGGTTATGATTGTTAGACATGTAGTGCAGGAGGCCTACCCATATTTCTGCATCCATCTGATCCAATGAGCTTTGGTTGTTGAGAATAGCTCCCCGTAATAATTTTTGCAAAGATTTACATTCATTAGCAGTCAGCTGCCCATGACCTTTGCTCCTAATTAATGCTGAGCAGATAGTTTCCAAATGCTGTATCCATGTGTTTGAGAGGATGATTGATGATGAGCATTCAAGCTTCACTATTTTGGGAGGTTGAGAGGAACCACCTCCCTGAACGCATGTTTTTGTCCAAAATGACTTACCACACAGAACAAATGTAGGACTGACACTTTTTGTCTGTGTGCTTAGTGTAACTATAGGTTCAGCTGTTCCTTTTGTTTTGTAACCTCAAAATATCTTCTTAATCTACTTTTTCTCCTGAGAGGATAGCCTGCTATTTGTTTTTTTCTGCATTATTTTCATATCCACCATTGCCTTTGTCTAAAAAGAAAATATCTATGGTAAAATTAAAACGGGGCAAACAAAAACAGACGTTGGCTTCCTCAGCTTCAGAAAATACTGACTTATAAATTACTGGCTGATCTATCCATCTGAAAAGCTGTGCTTGGATCAGCTGGCTGATTGGAAATTAGAAAGAAATAAGTAGTGACACAACTTCTACTTTCTGGATCTCTGAATGCAATGCAAAACAATGCCAGTTCTGATAAGCTACTCTTACTTATTGCAGACCTTCCATAGCTGTCACTCTCTTGGCATGTTTCTGATACATTTTAAGATGAACATCAGGAGTGCTGTTTTTTTTTGTTGTTGTTGTTTAAACAACAACAAAAAAAAAAACAGCACTCCTGAGCGGCACTTAAATTTCCACAACGTGTGCGCCAACACTCTCTTGGATACCTGTGGATGCGTGTACAAGCAGTACTTGTCGCCCCCACGCACACATTCAAGCAACAAACTTTACAAAACCTGTTATTCTCTGAATCTGTGCTAAATTGCAGTTCATATCCAGCACAATTTGGACAAAAAGCCCACTGATTATTTCATTCAATTGTGCAACATGAACTGAGCCACGGTGGCACGATAGTCACTCATTGCATGCACTGATTCACTGCATGAACTCTCCCGCTTTTTCTAATGACAGTGACACACAATGATATGAATAAATTTCATCATCCGTTTTATTATTTTGTTTTGCTTCAGATTGGCTTACCAGTGTCAGTATTAGTCGTGCTGCAGCAGGCATTCTGATAATATAATAGGTCCATCAGAGAGATAACTTGGAAGCGTGCGCAAGAGTATGCCACATGATGCATTGAAACCAATCGTCTTGTCGGAATTCGAGCCTAGCCAATGAGATTTCAAAAGAGTCTTGAGATGTTGCTGCAATATTTCCATGTAATTTTCTTCTCATGAGCTCACCTATTTCATGAAGTACACCAGTCCCTCCTGCAGCAAAGCAGCCCCACAACAAGATGCTGCCACCCTCATGCTTCACATTTCATAATTATGGCCACTGCCTGTTTTCAGCAAAAAACGTTGCCAGAATAGGGCTTTGGAAACAGTGCCCCTACTGGGCAGCCTTTGACATGGAACTCCATAACTGTGTTTTCTTGGGTTGCTGCACAACTACTTGTGCGATCTGCTGCAGTTCAGATCACACTTTCACCCACTGTTCTTTTATCAAGGGGAATACAAACAACCGCAAAACCACAGCTGCTAAATCCAGATAATTTGTGCCAGAACTTCCCCAATTGGCTGTGTCTGACCAAACTGCCTTTCTCAGGCAACAAGTCTGTCAACACCTTGAAATGTTCCCTGTACAATTGTAAATTCTTACATGTTTACAGCTATTAAGCCAGCACTCATGTGTGCCTTGTCTGCCCTACTTATTTTCCTTCAAATAAAAGTTTGAGAAAGTATCTGTGTACTCCAATTAATGTGTCGGCTCTAATGGCAGAACTGCTTTCCCACCCAGACAGAGGATTTACTGACCATCTCATCTCAGGTCTGCAAAATGGTTTCCACCCAGGTATTTCAGCCATGCCAACCATCTCCTTTGTATACAAAAACCTTCTCTCTGCTGTTAATGATCCTTAAGCCATTGAACAATTTGCCAGCTGCCAAGGTAAAGTCAGGCTTCATGATCCACCCCTTTTGACATCGCTACCCCCAAATACTAAAAAAAAGAGGCTTATCGTTGATCTCTCATAACTGCCTTGTCCTGAGCCTTTCGAGGACTATTCCTTGTCTTATCAAAAGGTGGAAGACGCTATTTGTCTTATCAAGTTAGCTGGTCCCAACTGCTGGTTGTTTAAAGATGACATTACCACCACCTTCAAAATCATGCCCATTAGCCCTGACTTTTGACCCTGAATGTTCGATACACTGTCAGAAGCCCTGTGCTGGATCCTACAAAATAACATCAACATAAAATTCCTGATCCACCTGTTAGATGAATTTTTGACCGTTTCTCCTCAGTCAGATCCTCCTTCAAACAGCCGTGACTCAGTTCTAAAAGTTTTCAAGAAATTGGCCATGTCCATTTCAGAGAAGAAAACTAGCGGCCCCACACACTCAGTGGAATTTTTAGGCATCACACTGAATACTCCTGAATATTTCTCCCTTCCCAAACAGAAAATAAACCGCATTTCCCAGTCATCAACCACTATCATCGACTGCTTTGTTCAAAATTTTGCTATGTGGGTCAAACCCCAAGGCTGACCCTTTTATTTTCAACCTCTTGACAGCTGCATGTTCTGTACCAGCCTTTAAGAACTAGGTGTTTAATGATTAGTGCTTGAAACATTTAGAGTGGTGGCTGCAGCAATGGAATGACCTGTCTGAATGATGATCGTGTGCTTTCTCCCAAAGACGTCCAAGTCTTCCGCACCGACGGTCGGATTTGGTGGGTATTTCAATGGCCACTGGTTCACTAGCAAGGTTCAAGGTTCAAGGTTTATTCATGGAAATTCATGTGGTCATTGCATGTCTCATAAACAATCATGAAAAGCATAAGATGCGTTGGAGATTTTTACGGTCCTTAGCATGCACGTTACCAAAAGTACAGATGAGACAGAAGGACAGAGCACTCTGCAAAAGGGCTTTGTAAAACATTTGAAGAATGCAGCTATCTAACCTAAAATTATTAATTTTTCTCATTTATCCGCTGCTGCAGTTTCTTTGTCTCAGTGCACATTCTGAGAAGGACAACTTATTAATTCAAACTCATCAAAACTTCCAAATACTAAGTTGAAACCTGCTCCACTAGTTCCTCATTAATCCTTCATTGAGACTATATTTCCTTTCTTGTTAAAATGAATGACCATCTCTTAAGTTTTCTTAACGTTGACTAAAAGATAATTATCAGAGCACCACTGATTAAGACGTTGTAACTCCCTTTCAAAGCCTTCCACAGATTAAGGGTTGCACTGTAGGATACCTATCAGTGCTGTATCATCAGCATACTTAAGTGAGCTGAAGTTGCTGACTGACAGTCAGACAGTTTTTATAGGGTGTAAAGAATTGGAGACAAAACACAACCCTGGGGTGCTCCTGTGTTGGTGAATTGTAATGATGACGTGCATGAGTTAAAATGGACCTGCCGACTGCGTTTAGTCAAGAAGTCCATTATCCATAAAATAATTTTAGGATTGATTTTGAGATGTGATTTTCCTTGCCATTAGATGTGGTTGAATGGTGTTGAAGGCACTACTGAAGTCAACAACAAACAAGCTTTTAGACTGTTCTAGGTGTTCAAAGATATTATCTGTCAAGATCAGCAGTGCATCTTCACGAGTGCGTCCTGCACGATAGGCAAACTGATTTGGATCTAAAAGGGGTGAGACATCTGGTAGAAGTTTTTTTTAAAACGATCTTCTCAAAACATTTCATGACGGTGGATGTGAGGGCAACTGGGCTCAAGTCATTAAGTTCTTTAGGTTTATTATGTTTTGGTACAGGTACTACAGGGGATTTTTTCTACAGGTTAGGAACAGCACCAGTTTCAAATGACAGCTGTCTATGGAAGGGCGGTGCTAACTGATCTGCACACATCTTCCGTGCCCTGCTGCTTATACCACCTGGCCCACAGGCTTTCTTTGGGTTTACACATCTAAAATAAGACTTAACAGCATCAAAAGAAATTCATGCCTTTTAATTCAGTTTTATTTATACAGCGCCTTTTACAATAGTATTGTCTCTTGGTGCTTCACAGAAGGAGCACCCAAGAGCAACAGGGGCAAGGAAAAACTCCTTTATGCTCAGTTAATCTAGGAAGAAACCTTGGCCAGATCCACGACTCAAGGGGCATAGGAAGGTGTGTATTCCCGAAGGCTGCACAGGTTAAAGTCACCCATTATGAAGTTAGCAGCGTCTGGAGCTTCTGCTCCAGTCTAATATGGTGTATCTCCTTGGGCAGATGATATGGCAGACAGAGCGAAAGCAGTTCAAGTAATTGTGATATGAGCAGGGTAGGTATTTGTTATTAGCGTATACACACACACCCCCACCTTGGCTACGTATGAAGTTTACACCGTCATCACTGCACTCCTATGGAGTAGTTTGTGGTCGGGTGAAAGCGTCCTCATTTTTTGCTAAAAAATTAAGCAGCCCTCTACACAATTAAGAAAAGCTGTTTCTCCCATTATTTGTTGCTTTCTATGTCTCATCTGGAAGCCCGTGTGTAATCAATGAGCCCACGTCCCCGATCACAGAAATTCTATTGCTGATTCTCTCTTGATTTGCTTTCCAACTCCAAGGTCACCATTCTGGGAAGCATAAACCATCCTCTACACTACCTTAAGGCGTACTTAATAAAGTTGGCCCACAATGCCCTCACACCAAGGACACTCCAGTTGTACTGGACAGCCTGGTCTTCATTTAAACTATTTCAAATTTGTCATTCCCTGTCATTTCCTAAATCCGACGCTCTGACAGTCAAAGCTGGTACCATCAATCATCAACAGAAATCCATTTCTTTTACAAACTATTTTTTGGTTTGTATTGTGAGGCATTCACAAGCTATCATATTTCCCTGCTAATTAAAGGCATTCACAAGGCCACACTGGCTACCCCCAACCATCGGCTTCCAGTCACCGTACATTTGCTTGCACAAAATCGTGCCCAGTCTCTGCCATTGCAGTTAGGCCAGACGCGATCTTGCATGCTTCTTGGGTGCTTGTGCAGTCTTGCCGACCTCTGCCAGCACAGTTGTTTGGCTCGCTGAACTCACTCGCCCTACGAGTGTGTCTTATTTCCTTCAAATTTTGGATCAAGAATTGGTGAATGGGACAATTGGTGCCTGGAATGCAGAGATAGACAACTGGAATACATACATGAGGACTGGCTATGCAAATTTGGTCACCTTTGGTTTGATTGACCGCTATTTCTAATGACGGCTAATCCCCCCCCACACACACACACATTCAACATTCAACCATCCCTGCAGTGGTGCTGGGTTGCCACACATCATACCTTAGTTATGATCTTAGTTAGTTTTGTCTGTTTAGTTAGATCTCCCTAAATAGACAAAAGATTCAATTTGATTCAATTCAGTTCAGTTCAATTCAGTTTTATTTATACAGAGCCTTTTACAATAGTATTGAGCAAAAGGGGCAAGGAAAAACTCCCTTATGTTTAGTTAGTCTAGGAAGAAACCTTGGGGCAGATCCACGACTCACGGGGCTAACCCAACTGCCAGAGGTCATGCAGGAAAATTACAATCAGTAGTAACCATGATGGACTACAAGTTGTCTATGGTTATAGCTAAGGTTTACAACAGTTCCAGAGTATTATCCCACTTTACTTAACATGGTAGTCAGTCCATAGGTGGTTATCAGGAATTATGGCTGGACAGTGTAGCAGCGGCCAGACATAGTGTTAAACTCAAAGGAGTGAGGGGTCATGGGGGTAACAATAAGGGTCCATGTCTACCTACATGTGTGACTGAACTCCACTTTTCCATTTAAAGTAAGCGGTAAAATCACCACAGCTAACAGGCTAGCGATGGCTGTCAACAAAGAGCAGATTTGAATGTGGAAGGTATTATATCTAAACCTGAACATGAAGGAATAATTTTAAAAGGCTTGAAATAAACTCAAAACCAAACTCAAAATCCATTTTTGTAGTGCAAGCTCATTCTGGTCTGATATGAAATCATCTACGTTCCCCTGGCTTTTACTTCTGACCTGAGACATACAAATTCTGAATTTCTGAATCTGAATTTATTAGATTTGCATTTGTGTTAGTGACGTTTTAGAATTTTAAAACGGCTAAAATATTAAAATAATTATTTTAAGAAATAAATGAAAGTTAAAATTATAGTTATTTAAGGCCATTTTAATAATATTAACAGCATTTGTTTTGAAGCTACAATTTTTGGCAATATTAAAATCAATATCAATGATCTAATCACAAATAGACCATAATGTAAATGCTGATTTATACTGAAACCATGGGTAGTTACAAATGTCCATATGATAGAAGCATTTATGTGATATTTTGTCTTTTAAGGCTAAATCTGTCAAAAATGATTTCAACATTATTCCTTTAGAAACTAAAAAAGCTGCCATATCATGTAAAACTTCATATTATGTTAACTTTTAAACAGTAATTTTCTTATGTGTGTCAATTTTGAATAAATTCCCTGTTTTACCGCATGACATTTTGTTTTACAGAATGTCATAGGATTACTTGGATTCAGTTTCCTATTTTTTTTAACTGGTATACTGATATAGGCTAATTCTGCATTTAAAGGGGTTCAATAGTGTAAAATCGTGTTTGTTTTTAAATCATCATTTTTATATGATCCTTTATATGATCCCCATTTCCTGACAGCACTACGAGTCAAACAGGTCGTAAAATCCCCCTTACAACTGGAGCATTTCCAAAACTTTAAGAAAGTTGTGAAAACTCCCATGGTTATTCACTCATTATGTGTGCTTGATTTTCCATAGATAGATAGGAGCTAACAGGAACTTCTCCCTCCTCTCTTGGAATTATCAGCAGGACATACCTGGACACTACAACTTAGAATACATGTATCAATGCTGCATCTGTGTTCTGCATTGTATTTCTCTATAGTGAATGAGCTTTGAGGCTTTTTGGTTGTGGTGGCAAATCAAAATGTTATTGCAAACTGACCAATATTGGCAAATTTGTTGAATAAGACACTGGTTGAATCAGACATGCTGCTTTTGGTAAAATACATATAGAAACACATATAGAAAGTAAATATTAAAGGACAAGTTCATTTCTTTACATTTAAAGCCTTGTTTTCAGATTGTTGATGATGAAACAATGGTTTAGATTGAAATTTTGACGAATGCCTCTGTTCCGTGAATTTTCTGTTGTTGCTGTAGCACCTCCCACCTACAGTGTGGCTTTCGTTTATAAAGACATAAAACTCACGAGTGGTCAGTAATGTTCACTGGTATGGTCAGTAATGATCACACCCATATCCTTTTTAAGTTTTAAGCAATGCAATTAACAATGGAAGTCCTCTATCCTAAACATAAGGGTGTAATTGTGCTTGTAATTTGAGTGTATTTTGAGTGTACTTACAATAAATCAATGTTGAATACTCAATTCATCCATTCTATGTCCATTTAAAGTGAGTTTAAGCACTTCTTGAGAGATGCAAATGTAAAATTGCAACTCTGTCTATTGGAATGTTATAGAATTTGACAGAACATTTTAAAACAAAATGACAAATTCATTCAAAAATCACAAATTTCACCTGCATTGGTCTATTTATCAAGTAATTGTATTTGGATGTCTACAGAATGTTTACCTGCTGCCTCAGATGGCCTTGCTGATGGTGGACAGTGAGAACTTCAGTTCACCAGAATGCTGTTTTCAACAAAAGAAGGGTAAGAACCATGTCTAAATCCTTACAAATAGCAAACCTGAGCTACGGACTGTGAACTAGGGTTACAACTATCAAAGAGTATTCTGTCCATTTTTTCGTTGATTAATCGAGTAATCAAATAAAGGTTATTATTGTGAATTTAAACAGCAATATCAGTAGTGTTTTATGCAATGTAAAGTATTTAAACAAATAATGTTAAATAATGTCCTTAGTTTTGGCTTTTAAAAAGGAAAGATCGTCGTATCTCCTGCAAGTTATCTGATAATAAAAAATAAAGGCATGTGCAAAATGGGGAGAGAGAGAGTGTGTGTGTCTGTGTGTGCACATGTGTGTGCATCCATGTGTGCGGGAGGGAGATGGAGAGATAAGGAGCGGATGAGATCTTGATGCTTAACATCATGTTTAGTCATTATTATAGACTCATAACAGGCCACCAATAATTACAAATACTGCTCTTTCTAACTAGTACTAGTGTTCATGTGGGTTAGAAATAATAAATTAACTAGTGTCAACTTTTATGCAACGTACGCAACTTCGAAAAAGCTTTTGGTAGTATGGATAAAGAGACTCTCTGGAAGCTTCTACGTGATCACAGTGTGCCAGTGTCAAAATTGTTGCCATCATCAGGAACTCCTACGAGGGACTGACATGGAGGACTATCCATGGAAGGCAACTTAAGCAACCATTCCAAGTAGACTGGTGTCTAGCAAGGCTGCCAGCTCTCATCCGTTTCTCTTCCTACTGGCAATCGACTGGATTGTGAAAAATTTTTACAGCACAGAGAAAGCATGGGATTTAGTGGACACCTTGGACGTGACTGGACGGCTTGGATTTCCCAGACTATCTGGTACTACTGTCACACACCCATCAACAGATAACCAACAATGTGACGCCCACCTCTGCACTAGTGGGGCTTAGCATCCATAAGGGCAAGAGCAAGATCCTAAAGGTAAACACAGCCACATCAATTTCTATTCTGTTCAATTAGGCCTATATTTATACAGCGCCAGCGTCTCAAGGTGCTTTACAGCAAGAAGCACCCAAGAGCAACAGGGGCAAGGAAAAAATCCCTTGTGGTAGTTAGTCTTTTAAGGAGCCAGTGTAAGGAAGTGAGGATAGGAGAGATATGTTTGTACTTTTTTGTCCTAGTGAGTGTTTGGAACGCAGCATTTTGTATTAGCTGGAGGTTTTTAATACAGGTATTAATGAGAACAGAGCATTACTATAATCATGTCTGGAGGTAAATTCATGTGTTAATTTCTGCAATCCAGTCACATTAGACCAATGCTTCTCAATTATTTTCTGTTAAAATAATGTATAAATAGTGTTATTTTTGTTACACTTTATTCTAGTATGGCAAAAGAAAAGCATGTCCCCCATGGTCATACGCACCCACTATTTGAGAAAGGACTGCATTAGACGGTGAGGCATTGGAAGAGTTGGAGGCCTTTACCTACCTGGGCAGTTACAATGACAGGCAAGGTGGCACAGATGCAGATATCAGAGAAAGAATCAAGAAACCAAGCACAACATTTGTGCAGCTTCAAAACATCTGGACCCCCAAAGAGCTGTCAGTTAACACTGAAACCAGACTGTTTAACATCAATGTCAAGGGTGTCCTACTATACAGAGCGGAGACATAGAGAGATACAGTTACCACCACCAGAAAAGTGCAGGCCTTTATTAACTTCCTGTGAAAGATCATTCGCATCCAACAACACCATCAGCAACATCAAACTCTGGCAGAAGACAAACCAGTTGCCCTGCAGAAGAGGAAATCAGGAAAAGACGATGGGGATTGATAGGACACAACCTGCAAAAACTACATTAATATAGCACTTTTCTACTCGTACTAGTACTCAAAGTGCTTCACAGTGTATGCCTCACATTCTCCCATTCACACACATGCATTCACACACTGATGGCGGAAGCTGCCATGCAAGGTGCCAACCTACCACCGGGAGCAATTTGGGGTTCAGTATCTTGCCCCAACAAGCCCTAACATGGAACCCACAAGAAACACCTGGCACTGAGAGCTGGAGCCAGCTAGAGAAAGTAGCCCAAGACCGAAATTCCTGGAGAGTGCTTGTTGATGGACTATGCCCCAGAAGGGGTGGTAGGCATAAGTAAGGTCCATTTAAAGTGTAGACTATACACTATGCAATGTCGTCCTCCTCACGATACATTAAATGTACACATTTTCCACCTTTTACACCCGCCCTGAGCTTGGTTTTCCGGCATTGCCATAGACAGTGAAAGAAACCACAGTGTTTTTAAATCTTTGAATGGACTTAATAATAACAATAGTACACTTAATAATAACATTAATAACACTCAGGAGCTTATTAGTATGCTACAGACTTTGTTGATAGGAATTTAATGAAACCTTGCCTCGAACATTATCTCTAATCAAATTATTGATTAGAGATAATTGTTTGTGTAAGCCCTATTGTGAACTGTCAAATTTTATACATATTTTCTCTCCTCAGATTATATTGTAGTGTAAAATTGTAGTTTCTGTAAACTGCAACAAACCATGCCAACAAGTCTGATTTGTATCATATGAGTCTAAAACATGCAGATCTAGTTACAATTGACTTCATCGAGTAGAGTTACTTTATTAATCCCGGAGGAAATTAAAGTGTCCAGCAGCATATAAACATCATCATAAATATGTCCCATAATCATGCTCAATGCCATTCACATTTTAAAATGAAGCAAAAAGTACGTTGCAATGTTGCCATTCTGTTGATAGCTGCCATGCTACAGTGCC
This sequence comes from Tenualosa thibaudeaui, assembly GCA_027481765.1. NCBI lineage: Eukaryota > Metazoa > Chordata > Actinopteri > Clupeiformes > Clupeidae > Tenualosa > Tenualosa thibaudeaui. The sequence goes on from JAIFZK010000174.1 coordinate 463,003, forward strand.
CTCCACAGTTATTGGCTCACCTGATAAAGATGACTATGGAGTAAATAAAAAATATTGTTTTTGGTATTTATTTTGGTCTCCCAATGAAAATGACAGAGATTAATCCCTCTTCAAAGAGAAACATATTCATTTAGAGAAAACACAATGCATCAAAAAGAAATATTATAATAATATTAATTATAGTATTTTTTAACAAAAACACAAACACAATTATGGACACAGTACACCCCTAGGAAACATGATAAATAATGATGTCTTGAATAATTTTCTGTTCATATTTAGCTGCTTAATATCATTGAAGTGAATGGAGCATTCTACATTGTTAATGATTTGTGTGTCAGCAATGATTTGTTTGTCGTAAACGTAATGCCAGGCTTCTATACTCTTTGACGTCAGGTAAAAGGTGAACCGATTACTGGAATACTTTACTAATGGTTACAAACCTTTCTTACATATTATGACATGGAACTTGGATATCGTACCATACTCATTTTACTCATTGCAGCACATGTGGGTGATGAACTTTAACAAGTTTACACTTGTTCTGGACTGTAAGTAATTACATAGCAGTTGCCAGCCATTGTTTTCCTCATGCAATAGGGCCTGAATTTGGGCGTGGGATGGCAGGTATTACGCATAATTTTTAGTCCCGCTATTCCCGCTAGTCTTTCCCATACCTTGACCTTTTGGTTATTGCCGCCACATAACCTATTAAGAACGCTAATGTTACCAATGGATGAATTCCTATTTCTCTGATAGATTAAATCCAATATATTTTTTACTTTGTATATATTAAAATGCCATGAAAATACAAAAATGTAGTATGTTCTTCATCAATTAGATCTTTATTACAAGAAGAACAACTCTTGTGGCAGTTAAACTGGACATTCAATGCTTAGGCTGAACTTGAAAATATGTGCTGCGGTGTTCTAAAGCAGCAGTGCCTGCACCTACGAGCCACCGCTCTTAAAAACAACTGAACTGACCCTGAATTTATTTATTCATTTATTTTTATATATTTATTATTATTGTTTTGGAACAATCATGATAAACAATATCTTGTTGAAAAAGAGGGTGAAAGAGATTAGCCAATTAACGTTAGGCTACTTTAAAAAAGCCTCATAAAAATAACTTGTTACTCACAGCACCAGTCTGCTGGTTTTTGTTTAAAAGGATAAGCATGTTAACATGAATTGGGACTGTCCTCCCTGCGAAGTAAGCCCTGAGCCCTCACAAACCTAACTAACCAACGCTGTTTAGTGAATGAATTTGCAAGACTGTGAGTGCTCACCTTGCTGTTGCATGATTGGGACACCACCTGTTCTTAATGGTTCAATTATCAACACTAAAGTCACATTGCCACCACGCTTCTGTTTCTGTTCTTGGTAACTGTAATTTGTTTACAGGTGCTTCCCAGGCTTCTCTAGTGTTTCATCTCATAATGCTACAAACTGTGGGGAATTCCCTTTAGCAAAGTCTGCTTGTAATGCAGACTTCAGGAAAGGGCTCTAAAAGGGTGCAACCAAACCTTCACGCACTTCAGATTTTGACAGTGGGACACCCCTAAACCCTTGTGAACTTAACATGAACGTGCATTTTAGTCTGAGTCTTTAAGGGCGGACATCGACTGAGCCATGCTCTAGGCTCAGATGTGACCGTAGCTTGGTGACTGTTAATCCAGCCACCGAAAACATGCTCTGAGGGAACTGACATTGTGGGGATGCACAGCTACCTCAGCGTTAACTTAGCCGTGTCATTGTGAAGATGCTGAATACTATCTTCACTTCACTTGGACGATGTTTTCAAAAGAATGAGTTTTTTGCACGTGTTAGGCTGTGTATTAGTCTGCAGGTGGAGTTATTTGAACCACACCGTGTGTATACTTTAAAGGCCTGAGTTTAAATGTGATCAGACCTCTTGAGCTTTTGAAATGTGCATGTTATAAAAGTCTGTTAAATCAAAATATCTACATTTTCTACAAAACAATATTTTGAGTTTTTTATGACTAAAAAAGAACTAGATTTTAGACATTTCCACAGACCTCTTCATGATTACTTTTGAAATCTACAGAAACTCACAGGTAACTGAGTATGGCGTCAAATATTGACATCATGGCATATGACGTCAAATATTGTCCCTGGCTGGTGCTGGTGATGTTTAATTGCTGCCACACAGTGAAATACATTTTATAGATTAAAAATGGATGTGGTCGACTAAATTCTTAATAATCAATTATCGATTAATTGATTAGTCATGTAGAATACTGAAGAAGGTATGTCTGTGTGACCACTGACCATCTTGCGGCAGCTAGCAAGACACAGCAGGTTGCATTGAATTGATCTCGGTCACCAAGTTCACAAGTCTGGATAAAATGCTACTAAAGTACATGTAAGGCGATTTTTCACCTTGCCTGCAAAGTGAGGAATGCTAAACTTGACATCACATTCACTAATCAGTTGTAGGTTATGGTGATGCAGCATAACTCTCATGGAGAATTCAGGGAAGTTTATTCTGACTGCATAGAGACCTGAGGGAACACCTAGTGGTGTCCTTGGTATCTTCTCATGGTGGCAATATGTTCAGAATATAGGCTGAACTGTTCACCACAGTCTGCCTTTGTAGAGCGTAGACTATTTGAACATAGACTGGAAAACTGAATAGTCCAACCAAGCTCTGATGCTATGATGCTATCCAATATCTTGGTAGGCTACCTCAGCAAGAATAGGCACATGCACACATTAGACAATTATACAATTTGCATTAAAATATCAAAATGTATTATTCTTATTATAAAATACCCATAATTAGTAATAGATACACACCCTAAACACCTAAAAGCATTCGTCTTCTGTGTCTCTCTGTCCCGTTGTCTGCAAGACATGCAGACTAATACAGTATATTCATTAGATGTATTACCAGATATTACCGGATACTGATGTAAAAAGAGACTTCTCTGTTTATTGTTTTAACTGATTCGTTAAGAGCTTCCTAGCCTGACAAGCCAGACTATAACATCAAAATGTACAGCCTGGCCACAACTGATAGACGAGGCTCAATCTTAGGGGCAGAATCAGTGGTTGTCTTCCAAACTGTATAGCACAGAGTAACGTCAACAAAACAGCAAATACAACCTTCTTTGAAACAAATGACTTGATTGTCTTTTTCTGCTCAACTTTCAAAGAAAAGGCCAAGTGTAAATTTTCCAAAGTCGATGCCAAAGTCGATTTAAATGCCGCTATTTCTTGGCCACGTAATTGATTTGTGCTGTTACAGCGCTTCGTAATCGCGTTAAGCCCACCCAATGGCTCTGCATAGATAGCATTGTGATTGGTTTTACCAGTGGCGGTGCGTGGCCAATTTTACAGAGGAGGCCAGAGAGATCGCAAGCTACTGAATGACATCACATTACATATATATATATATATGTCAGTAATGAATTTAAATACAAATTAGCAGAGGCGTTGCTAGCTGTTTAAAACATTCAGGGCTATACCACAAAAGTTAGACTCACGTCGGACCATGCTGAGTGGTTTGATGTTTGCATTAAAGATAGCCTGTAAGGAAATGAATGTCTCTTTTGCCAAAGTGCACCAAATACACCAGCATCCAAAATGTGACATTAAAATAGCATGAAACAACTCCAATGTGATGTGAAGCCCTACGCATAAAGAAGAAAGACTACTAACGTTAAATTTGTAATATCTTGCGACAAATTATTCTAATAAGTCCTCAACACATCGGTTCCGACTGCATTGCGGAGCACTTTCGAATTCGACAATTTCGCTTGCCCCCACACACTGGCGGCGCACTGCGTGTCCACAGTCTATGGGTTCAACTTGTCTATGATTGATGACGAAGCTGGCCTCCTCATTTTTTTTATTTTTACTGTTTATGGACCTTGATGAGCGTTCGGCGGCAAACCGAGCCTCACTCTGATTGGCTAAAACCTTTAGGTAGATGGCAGTATTTCACCAGTTATACTCTGTTAATGCAAATAAACCAGGATAGAGCTGAGCACTGAAACGTAATGTAGGCTATAGCCCATATAGCCCTATAGCGCAGTTTTGCTCGCTACTCCAATCAAAGAAAAACAGGACAACAGTAAGTTTAACACGGCAAATTTGGAATTAAAATGTGCGTTATTAATCTAAACTCCTGAATATTTCTTTATTGAATATTTATGAGGAGGCCACACCTCCTTGGCCTCCAGGAGAAAACGCCACTGGGTTTTACCAAGGCCCCAATGGTGTTTGGCTAGACATACCCACTGAGCAAAACTATTTGCTACTGCTAGGATTTCTGGATTAAGAGCTTCCCTGTTTTATCTCCAAACTCAAAGTGTTTGTCATTAAATATTCACTTGGTGTTTTGTTTTCAAAAGTTTTTTAATCACTGATTCATCTGGATGTTTGGAGATCTCTTCACAGTCTCACTTTCACTTCTTTCAGTAGTTGTTTTTCTTCATGAATTTCTTCTCTCTTTTTATATGTACAATAAGATATTATTTTCCCCCTTATGTATACTTTAGCAGTTTCCTATAGTGTACAAGAGATTATTTCAGGAGTATTGTTATTCTACATAAAAGCAGTCCATTCTTGAGTAAAGTAGGCATGAAATTCTTCATCCTTAAAGAGAGAAGAATTGAAGCACATCTTGAAATGACATTAGAATGTTGTTAAAAGAGTAATGATAACTGGTGCATGGTCTGAAATAATGTTATTTGTGATTTTTTTTATACACTTTTTTTATACACTTTTTTTATACTTTTTCCATACACTAGATTCATTAACTAAAAAATAGTCTATACAAGTCCTTGCTAGCACGGTTATTCTGTCTCCAGATACCAAGAAGTCCAACTTACACCGTTTGATTGTAGATAAGGAATGGCAAATTTTCTGCTTGTGCATTAATGATCTATCTATTTCTGAATCTAATACTATGTTGAAGTCACCCCCAAAACTAACCTGGGAGTTTGAGAAATTAAAAAGCATGTTGAATAATGAATGAAACTAGATTTGCAGTTCCCAGGAATTACACAATGCATGCAAATGTATAAAAAAGTTGTCATTGTGGAATGTTTGTGCACAAATATGACAATAGACAATAGCGTGTGGCTGTTTTCTTTGTGTTTTGTTTTTTTACACTTAACAACTTGTTGAAAATAGCTGGATGTTATTGAACTGTAATAATTGATAAAAATGTTTCAGTAGTTGAAGTGGTTGGATGTCAAATTGCTCCAGCAGTGACAGTTAATGATATTGGTTCCTATGAACCAACTCTTGATGCTGAAAAGGTGTTTGATAATATGGAATGGCCCGTCCTTTTTGGAGTTCTTAACAAGTTTGGCTTTCCTAGTTATTTTATTAATTGGATCAAAATTCTATATAAGTGTCCCAAATGCTTGGTTATTATTAATTAATTATTTTCAAACCCATTTCAGTTACAAACTGTTGTATGCCCCTTATCCCCATTATTATTTGCACCTTTTATTGAACCCCTAGCAGCCTAGACAGTGTGACTGCATCTCAGGCACATCATCATATCATCAAGTCATATCATCATAGAATCAGCCTATATGCTGGCAACATACTCTATTTCCAATCCATCATCATCTGTTTTATCACTTCATGATCTTGTAAGTGATTATAGTGAGTTGTCTGGCTATGCTTTTAATTAGACAAAATCTGAAATCTTGCCCATTACAAATACGAACTGGAATGGGAGTTGGGACTCCCATCAGATGAATATTTAATTCCATTGTAGTACCATAGTATTTGAATTCCTTCTAATTTAAATGAATCATCTGAATTCCTTCTAATTTAGTTGAATCATTCTCCCCTTTTATAAGAAATTAAAGATATATAGAGATAAAATAGTTTATCATAGTCCTTAATTGGTCAAGGTTCTAAAATAAAAATGAATATTGATTATATTTATTTATTATAAGACTAAATTATTTATTTTCAATGACCCCTGATATGATATTTGACTCCAGTGCTCCTCATCACTGATTGGCATTGGTCTGCAGTCAGAAAAATACTGTGTTAAATAATGTTTCAAAAACATTCTCAAGTTTTTGTGTTTTTAAGGTTTCAAAGGTTTTGTGTGTGTATGTATGTGTGTGTGTTTTATTTCAGCCCGTCGGAACAACAGTGAGGAGCCTGATTTTATTGGACTTTTGAAGCACTTGTTTCCAGAATGCTGTGACATTATTGGCATTGCCACTCCTGGGATTGTATGTAAGGGTCATGCTCTCATTATCTTCAAATATACAGAGCTATTAAATGAAGTTAGTAAAAGAATACAGTGTACACCAAGGACGGGCATACCAAGCATTTTCCCCATTGGGCCAACTGTTTCTTTTTCTGAGTTATGAGACATTATCAGATTTTATTTCATTTTAGGGACTTCTGATTGGGATTTTTATTACATTATTGGAACTTATTACATAATTGGGAAATTATTACTTTATCAAGTTCTACAGGTGCCTTAACTGCTGAGCTACTACCGGCCCTGTAATAGGCTATTTACAACCGTAAAAACGTAGAAATGCTCAAAACACAGCGAACTTTCATATTTCTCTCTCTGGAATACACAAGAACATTCTTGATGACATTGCAGTGAAGAAATTAGGTTTGTTTTATTTGTCTAATCTTGGCAAAGCATACAATATTTAATGACACAAGAAATGCTTGTCCTTGGTAGCGGATGAACTTTCCATCTCTTTTATCAAAATCTGATTAATTAAAACTTAAAGTTTACCTCTTCTAGTTTGTGAAAATGTCAATTTTGAGGAACAAAGTCACACTCGCCAGAATTTCCAAAAATTGTTCTGACACATCTGTCAGACATTTGTAGAGCATAAACAACATGTGTAGAGCATAAACCTATCTATTATGTCTCAGTTGACACAATCTTAGAGTTATAAGCTCCTAAAGGGAGTCAATGCAATACATTTTTTTACATTGTGGGCAAATTTTCAACCTTGTTGGTGGAAATTGATATTAGAGACACCTGATCTGACTACATCTTTGAATTCTACAGTAGAGTTACCCTAGTAACCAAGTTTCAGAACTGCAAGTACCATATCAAAGTGGTTATTGATGTTCAAACTTTGAACAAATGGCAAATTTTCTGAATTCTGCCACTTTGTATGATGGAAAGTGATATTAGAGACACCTGATCTGATCACATACTTGAATTATACAGTAGGAATTAACCCTAGTAACCAAGTTTCAAAGCTTTCAAATTTATAATTAATCTGTCCTAACATACCTTCAAACAACGAAACCTAAAAAGAAAATGTTGACAGGAAAATTCTTACGAACCCTTGTAAGAACAAATTTATGTAAACTCTTGTGAATATTTTGGTGAATGAGGCCCGTTGATATCACTGATACTATTACATAGAACTGTTATATTTTTAAAATTTTGCCTTATTTCTTTATAATGTGGTGTTTTTGTTGTATATAAAATTTCAACTTTTCATGAATTGCCTTGCTCTCATACTGAAAGAAACAGAAAAACAGCATCTATTTCTGTCTACATGGTTTTGTATATGTTTACAGTAACACCCTTGGGCTCCCCCAGTGCCCCACCAGAGGAGCATGAAAATGGAGAGGCTGGTTTTGCACTCTTACTCCCTCACATAGATGGGGTTACAGTCAAGCCATTTCACTTCTGCAAGCACACACTGAACAACAGAGCTCTAGAGCATGCAGGTACATGTCTACACACCTGTTTGAAGTTGGCACCTTATGTGTTAAATATAACAAATAATTTGTGTTCATTTGTGCATTGTGTTCATTTTTGCACATTTGTTTGTGTAGGCAAAATTAAAATGTGTTCCAACTTGGGCCGTCAAAGGCTTAAAATTTTATTTGTGTTTAATTGAAGAAACTTGTGTAGTGATTGCAAAATTGCATAAAAAACTGTTTAAATTGTATTCAAATACATTTCTATGGAAAATGTTAGCTCTAAACATCACAGCAGACTTCAGATTTTATCTACAGCACAGAAGCTTCTTTTCGTTTATATAATATGCTTCAAGAATAATGATGTCTAGCCTACATGTCTATTATAATATGGATCATCTCTGTGATAGACAGAATGTGAATATTCTTGCATGAATATTTGGAATTCAGGGTTTTATGATTTTGATAGACCAAGGCCTATATTCTTTACTAAATAATGAAATACTTTAGACATTTATTAGGCATATGTGGAAAATATGATTTGGAGAAATAACAGACTATACTTTTACTTAAATAATTATATTTGAAAATAAATGGTCATTTATTATTATTATTATTATTATTATTATTATTATTATTATTATTATGTCATTTTGGATTTTGGCCTTTCTAACCTCTCTAAAACTTCTTTGACTTTAGGCCAATGTGTCATGTCAGATGTTATTTGAGGGCCCAGTTCACATGCTCTCCACACTCACATGCCCATACACCTTGCCCTCTCTCAACCTATATTTACATTTACATTTATGCATTTAGCAGACGCTTTTATCCAAAGCGACTTACAACTTCTCAACTATCAATTGTTCAGGGCCAGTCTCCCCTAGAGCAATTTTAGGGTTAAGTGCCTTGCTGGGTGGCAGCTGGGATACGAACACACAACTTAACTCGCTACTTGCACACTAGCCAGGTTCCTTAACCACTACGCTACCAGCACCCCTATATATGATACCTATACCTATATGGATTTAAAATTACAACCACCATGACTTGGCTGTAGTTGTAGTGTAGCCCTACATATTTGCTTAGGAAAGCAGTCAGTGTCTTCAGTGCCATAATTTTTCACATAATTTTTCAGGAATCCATGTTGATGTTTAAACACCATTTAAATAGGCTATTGTTACTTCTAGCCCACCTACATCAAAAAAGGCAGCAGGAGTGGTTTTGCTTTCTCTCGTGCAGATGACCACACAGACTCAATCAGAAATCTCAATTTACATGCTAAAAGAAATCGGTTTTCTTTGATTCCAGAGCCATAGAAATGGCTCTGTTTGATTCCATTGATGCGTTCTACAGAATCTTTGACATGCCTCCATTCATCAACTCCAACTATAATCGGAGTATGAGTTACATGACAGAAAAAATCAGATTCCAGTCTCTTTTCATCATACTTCTCGAGTTACATAACAATTTCTAATTGGAGTAAGGTGAATAATCAGACTGAAAACTGATTATTTGTTTGCATGTAACCACACTGAATGAGGCTGACCACTCCCATTGTACTTTATTTTATGCATCTCCAAGTATGTATAGGTATTTTCTTTTTTTACCAGTCCATTGACAAATGATGTCTCATCAGGAGGTAGGCAACTCCTTTAGAAATATTGCACATAGCAGGTATAAACAATCTCACCTTCTGAATGTGATAATTACAGGCTAGAGTACAGTAATTTGGCCAGATTATGCAGGTCAGTGGCTTGTTATATGGGGTTTTAGAAATGAAAATCTGAAAAAGGTTGTTTTTAAAACATGCAAAAAACTAAATTCTGTTCGATTTCGCGTTCTGCGTATAGGAGAATTTATGCCTGGATTCCATGATTCCATCTGCATTTTTGCAGCTTGTAAATCAGAGGGTCCTATATTTTTGTCTTTTATTCCTGAAGTGCAAGTTGAAACTTCTACCAACAAGACTTCATTTTGTGATTTCTTGAAGAGTCGATTCCAAGAACCAACAATTAATTGGTGTGGCTGAAATGCTGCAAATTGTACTTGTACAAAAGCAAACAGTAAGTAGTTTGAATCCTGACCTTTCAATCAAGTGAAGCAAATGGAGGCCAGGAAATGTGAGCATTAGCTGGCCATCAAACACGGGACTCATTTCACTGGGAAAAGTTAAAGTAAACTCGCACTGATTGCATAGCCTGTGTACATAACCTAGCTGCACTGCGTGAACTGCAACATTGTGATATTAGTAAGATTTATTTGACTTCTTGAATCACCAAAGATTCCCTATGGAATATGTGTTGAGTTGTGTTGTATGAGTTCAAAATTTATTTGCTAGCACAAACGAACAAAATGACAAATGAACACATGATTTTATACATAGTGTCATATTGGGTGCCAACTTCGTATAGGTCCCGCACACACATGTGCACAGCTGTAAAGATACATGTGTGCTCTCTTATATAACTGTTCTAAGATAATCTGATGTGTCTTTTTGTGTCACTAGGTCTCTTAGGCAACCCTGACTTGAAAGTTGTGCTCCTGTTTGGATATATGGCATATAAGTCTGGAGCCTCTCGGTTCTTGAATCAGCTGCTGGAGCCACTCTCACACACCAATGCATTGATTGCAGGCGGCCATGTTGAAAGGGCGTTCTGCCCACATAGGGACTGGTGTGTAACTAACTAATCAATCAACCATTATGTCTGTCTCTTTCACCAAAATGTTCATGTTCAAGAATACAATCAGAGTTAAGGAATTAAATTAGATTAGACTAAAATATTGTCTTTGCTGACAGCAACAAAACAGCCTGTAAATCCACTGCAACTCATTGGCAACCCACAAGTCTGTTTGTGTTTTGTGTTTTTGTTTTGGGTCGCTGCACCACCTACCAGTCACACCGCTAGAAAATGGGTTGCCAGTAACAGCAAATGCCTAGCACCTGAAATAGGTGACAGACATTGGAGAAATTGGCTTTTATTTACAGAATTGTTAGCTAAGGTAGGCTATGTAGTTTACACTGTTAGATCTGTAGAAAATCTGAACTAGATATGTAGGAAATCTGAACAGTAGTAATTTGCTGGGGAAAAAATACAGTTGCCTAAACAAAACATTGCAGACGTTTTAAACTTGAAGAAAGCTTCTACAATCACAAACTAATTTGCAAACTGTCTATTCACTTACATGCACAGACTTGGCTATTCAGAATAAGGACAATGTTTTGTTTGAAGCAAGATCATGAAAAGGGAGTTTGATATGGGAATATTCTGGTTTAGCCTACATGTTCATTAGGCTGTTTTGAACAGCATGGGCGGTCTGGATAACTGCAATGTAGGCCTAAAAAGTACTGTGTAAATGTGAATAAATTGTATAATGAGCTGTTAGATATTGTGGGCTTTATACTTATGAGAAGTTTGCGGATGAAAGGCTAGTTCACAGCTGCAGACCGCGCAAATAAAATTTGCATGTTTATGGCCAAAATGATTAAAAGGGGTAAAAGATCATCCGAAGAGAGAGAAATCATGATCTGAGGTGCAACAAAGTCTATCCATGTAATACAGGCACTTTCACGTGAATGTTTGGGATTTTTGAAACCAAAAATTCAGAATAGGCTGTATGCCAGTCGGAATGAGTTTGGGCTATATGACCCAATGCAACCCGAATACATAAAATATTTTGGCCAGGAATATTTGGAGTAGCCTAGGTCAGTGATTCCCAACCAGGAGTACTATGCGTTCTCAGTAATTTCATATTAAGTCCATCAAAATGCCAATAGTTGTGTTACATTCTACTTTTAGAGAATCAACACGTATGAGTGAGAGGTTACTCATGGTATGACAAAAAGTTCTCAGGAGGTACAAAAAAAGGTTGCTGTGTATCTAGACCTAAACAACTGAGCGAATGATGCAAAGTAGCCTACCATCGTCATGGAACTCTGCAATAGGCGGATTCTGATCCACCAAGGTGCACGATAGCTCAGGGATATGAAGATAGTCCACAGAGATTGCTGAGCTGCGACTTTGCTTTGACTCTCACATTATGCTACTTAAGAGGGATAGTCTACTCTTATAGCCTATTAACTAGTTTTGATGGAAGCCAGAAAGTTTGAAATAAACTGCTGCTGTAGGCATGCTTTGGCTTTTGGTAGTGTGAGTAGCCTGGCCTGGTCTTGTTAAGTCAGAAAGCCAAGGCACAACTGTCATCATTGTATTACTAAAACATGGCATGACAGTATTTGTATTCAGTTTAATAGCCTATGGCCATTAACGTGGAAACCCGCAAGAAGCTTTTTTTGATCGAGGCTGCAATGCCAGCGTGAGACACTAGAGGGGACAATCTTACATATAGCTCTTTTGATGGAACAATATCAGAAGTTTTTTTGAGACCCCTATGTCTCATATAGCCAGAGCACGTGCAAAAAATGTGATTTCAGTACCTACAGCAGCAGCAAAGAGGATTCTGATGCAGCCTTGTGTCAAATGCACCCCTGTTTTTCTCTGTGCAATTTGAATAAAATATGAACAATTATACAAATTGTAAAGTCACACAGTATCCTACCATCATGATTATTATATTGCCAAATTCCCAACAACCCACCGTATCCAAATATGAAAACATATTTTTACTGGCATGCTTGAAATATCTGCAAAAATTTACAAAATTTACATTTACAAAAAATACAAACACAAAATATTTTTTCTTGATACTAAGGCTGATGTAATACCCTAATATACCAAACACTTGCATGTTGTTTCATTTCATGCAAAGTGTCTGAAATCCAAGAGCCGGTGTTTGTTTCCCCTCTCGTGGGCAGATCAGTTGATTGGTCAGGCAAAAATTTGTTGAAGAAAACCTAAGCTTATGAGAATTCCTAGACTGCTGTTGAAAAATGTGATGTGCGGAAACAGTAGGCGGTGCTAGCCTGGCGACTGATGTAAGGAACATGCAAGTTGTATCACATTAGATTTGGATAGCTTTGACCAGGGGTCTCCAACCTTTTTTTCTCTGTGAGCTACTTTGATAAATTCGACATGGCTGTGAGCTACTCAACTATGGTTTTACATCTATAGTATTGTTATAAAAATTAATCCTACTTCCTTTACCATCCTTTGCACTTACAGCGCAGAGCAGACAGTAGTAATTTAAAATTTGTTGTGAGAAAAAGATATCCTCACAGACTCGCTACTTTATCTTAATAACTGTCCTTCTATAGTTTTGCCTGATGAAAATGTGTGATTTTGTGGCAGTGTTTTCTAAGAATTTGCAAGGAATTTTTTCTTATTTTTAATATTGCAGGCATGCTAGGTGAAAATCAACTTCAGTTGATTTTGCCTATTTTAAAATAAAACCAGACGGGTTAATTAAAGATTTTTTTAAAAGCCTATATTCTATAGTTATTTAATTGTATAACTGGTACGTTTAAGATGACATGGCTTTGCCTTTAAATAGCACTTCACTAGCGAGTTCTCATGCATCAGACAGTCACATCTTGGTATGGTCTGTGCTATACTGTCACTGTTATTTGCCTCACCTTTAAAATTCTCCATTGACTGCTAATAACTCCTGTGGAATAAGTAGCCTATCCAAGAATGTGAAACAGTTTGTCCCCGCACCCACCTGAAAAGAATTCCATTGCGCTGTCATTATGCTTAAAGAAACATGCCACCTTTTGGGCAAATAATCTAATTTTCCACCTCCCCTTGAGTTAAACAGTTGAGTTTTATCTTTGTCCAGTTCATCCAGCCGTTCTTTCAGTCTGACAGTAGCTATTTTCTAGCCTAGCATAGATCATTGACTCAGATTAGATTTTCTAGGCTGATATGACATGGAGCCATACTGTCACGTATTGGCGTAATAATCAAGGAAATTTGCAACTGTGCCGTCAAATCAGTGGCTTGCACTACTTGACTTGGAGACACAGAGGCACTATTTTCAGATGTGGTAGCAAATTTCCTTGATTATTATGCCAGAATGAGATTGTAGTTCCTAGACCTAGAAAATTGCCACGTTTCACTTTTCTGTCAGACTGAAAGATGCTGGATGATGATGGCTGGATGAACTGGAGAAAGCTAAAACTCAATTGTTTAACTCAAGAGGAGCTGGAAAATTTGTGTATTTCCTAAAAGGTGACATGTTCTTTTAAGTGAGCCAGCAGAGTTAATGCTCTCTCTAGAGAGATTTGCATCATCAGCAGTGGCCATGACAGGAAGGTAAATGAGTTGAAATTTTAACAAAAGATGTTTTTGGGGAAATATTTAGCTAAAGTTTTATGGCAAATATAAAAATATGCGGTAAATTGCAATAAAGCCTTTTATGCGGCCACAAAATTGTGGTAAACTGGTGGGACTTAATTTGAGTGAATTGTTTGAGGCTGTATTTCAACTTGAGTGTAGAAAGTGGGTTATTTTACCATGTATGAGGACTATTCGCCAAAACAAGAAAATAAACAATTTGTCTTGTTAAATTCAGGTATTAATGTCTTGGTTCCCACTGATGAATAGTTCACTACACAAATGTAACCAAATTTAACATTCTTTAGAACACAGTTCATCAACCATCTCTGCTGTCATGTTCAGTAAAGTTCCATTGTGTTAAGTGAATGTCTACTCACTGAGTGATATGAAGGCATCACTGCCATTCACAGTGGTCATTATTCATTTTTAACTTACCACTGAACGTTATGAAGGCCCATTCAATATCATTAAAGCATAATGCAGCATTCTGAAGGGTTGTATAAGTAAAGATAAAATATAACTTTAAACAAATGTAACATATTGTTCCCGCACTGCTATTTAAGTCAAAGTATTGGTATTCATAGTGTGACTATTGTTTTCTCATTTCTCCTCAGTTGTTCTGCTGGTGCATATGGAGTGGTGGGTTTGACATTGAGCGGAAGTCGTGTCCAAGGAGCATCAGTGTTGCTGGAACAGGAAGTGAGCAGTGTGACTGCAGCTGAGGCAGCACTGCAGCGTCTGAAGGCTGCTCATATTCCAGAACATAACACCTTCGGGCTCATGTTTGCTTGTGTTGGTCGTGGGCACAACTATTATAACAACCAACGCAATGTTGAAGCAGGAGCTTTCCGGAAGCTTTTTCCCAGTGTACCCCTCTTCGGATTTTTTGGAAATGGTGAAATTGGCTGTGACCGCATTGTCAAAGAGAATTTTACACTTTCACACACAGACACAGATGGACTACAACATGGATACACAACAGTCATGAGTCTAGTGCACCTGGGTTAGTATTAAATTAGTAGTAAGTCTGATATTTTTTATTTATTGTACAGTTCGAAAAACATTACACTTTTATGGTAGACATATCTCTTGAGCTCAATACCTTCATGTCTTGTGTCTTTCAGTGTGATTATTACAGCACCTGATTTTCAGTGTATGTAAAATGATAGAAAGATATTAATCAGTTGAAGAATATTTGACATTCATTTTGCATGAAAGGAGAAATCTGAATCAGTCTATAGCCCAGTTGTTTGAGGTCACCGACAGCTGTCGGTACGACAATGAAGAAAAATTGAAAAAACAGAAGTTTAATTTTCCTATGCCCCATTCAGTTAATGTTAGCAGCCAGTTTGATATTTGGTCTATGTGGTATGAAATTATTTAGTTCTTCTTCCTGCAGACAGTACTCGGTGACCTCAAACCATAGGGCTATGAAATGCCAGATTTCTCCTTTAACTTCTATGTTGCTGTCATGGTTGGCTACTAGTCTGTAATCTCAACAAACCAAGAAAATGCATACAAATCTCTGGTGAGAGTGAAATAAAGAATTTATGACTCTTGGCATACTCTATTGTGCTTGTCAACATTAAAGCCTCTATGTGTAAGAATTTCTCCCATCTAGCGGCGAGGTGGTATACCGCACTGTGTGCAATGGCCCTCATTTATGAAACTAAGCAAACATAAAACTGAAAACACATTTCCACGCAAAGCTTGGTATTTACCAATCTGAATGTAAGCTAGAATGAGCGGTAGGCTATTTACGCTCAAATTCACGTCAAGTCAGGACAAGGTGTACAGACGATTTATCACGGCGCAGCATTCCTGTCAGAAAATTGTGAAGTAGTAGTATTCAAAAGTTTGGAATGAATCCCTTGACACAATAAGAATACAGCCCAATATCTGGTAGGCTACGGTAGCACTTTAAAAATAGTATTGTGTTTTCTTTTCATACGACCGTTTCATTCGAGGTATAGAGCACACAACTTTGAAAATTTCCATCCATAATTAGCATCCCATTGGGTTTCGCTTGTCACTAATAAGCAATGAGACCTAATAAGGCGGCCTTTCCTATTCGGTTTGGTTCGGTTTAATGATATAGGCTACAGATATACCATGCATAGCATTATGTACTATTATAAAGTATGAAGTTGCTATGTACAGGTAATATCATGCGAGGCGGTCATTACCGTGGAATTACTCTAGAGTGATAAAAGCCTGACGAGGAGCGGATGTTTAGGCCTACTAAGCTTTGCGGAAGTTAAAATTTTCAATTTAGTTTGTTTGAATTGCCTGTCGAGGAGAAAGCAGACAACTTCGGCATCTGGTTGGAAGTTCTTTTCCCTCAGTAACCCTCAGTCGCTCCGATGTTCAGTCTTGTTCCGGAGTGTCGCTGGTTTCGTTCTCTATTTTGTTCTTTTGTGTTTTCTTGGTGATGGATTTTCTTGGTGATGGATTCTGCTTTCTACATTCAATAATATGTATGATTTATATCTTGAGTTTCTAAATAGGTGCACCCTCGATCGTTTCTCTCTATAGCTGTGATCTACAAATGAATGAAGTCATATTGTGAATGAAAAAAATATATTTGTGTTAACAGACAACCTGATAAATTACACATTGTGGCTTTAAAGGGACTGTGTATTTTATGTGTCTTGTTGAAGTGTAATACATCCAAAGAGATACAGTGTGAAAAAAATAACAGCACTGACATATTGTGACTGAAGCATATGCATTGCATTGCAGAGATCTCTAGAATTAGCGTGCTAACTGACTAGTGCTGGGTTGCCTTGTCTTGTAATACCAGTTTATGTGTGAGGCAGCTGTGATCTGGATATGGGTAAGCATTAGGAGGCCTGGACAACAGGGTGCGGTCTAATGGGGAACGCCAGGTTAAGACTTGTATGTTTACAGCTCGCGTAAATGTTAAGTTAAAAAGTGTGGAAGTAAAGACTCAACATGAAATCCAAGTCTCAGCATCTTTAATTTACTAGTAGAAGAACCCAACACGACATGGTGTCAGAAGTGATGCAGCAGTGAATGGAGGGCATTATATGAAGTTAGCAGTAAGTGGAAGCCACGCTTAGCCGAGCTAACCTTACCAAGTATGCCGCAACAGGAATAGCAACCGCTAGAGCAGCACGACAACCCACAGACACCTGCAAAGCCTTCGGCAACGTTCTCGATAAACCCGCCAGAATCTTTTGACTTTTTGAAGCCACACGGCTGGGAAAAGTGGATAAGACGCTTTCAGCGCTTCCGAGTAGCCAGCGACTTGGACAAGTCATCGCAGCCTAACCAGGTGAACACGCTTATACTGCATTGGAGATGAGGCAGATGACGTGTTGAAGGGGCTAAGATTAACTGATGAAGAAAGACTCGTATACAGCTCCGTTAAGAATGGCTTCACAAACTTTTTTGTGCCTAAAAAGAACATTATTTATCAGCGAGCCAAATTCAACATGCGAGCTCAAGGTCCAACAGAATCTGCAGACTCATTTATAACAGCTTTATATGCACTGGCCAAAGATTGCGAATATGGTGCACTTCGAGAAGAACTGTTACAAGACAGAATCGTCATAGGCATTAGAGATGGTGCACTGTCACCTGCACTGTCACCTGGACTGGACTTGGCGAAGGCCATTAACATGGTCAGGCTGGCAGAGGACATTAATCGACAACAAACAGACCTAAGAGCAGACACAACACATGCTAATAAAGCAACGGTGGATGCAGTGCACAGTAACAAAGGGAAAAAGCAAGCCTGGAAAAACAAAAAACAGCCAGCTAAGTAGTACAAGGACAACCAGAAGACACAGGGAAAAAAAACATGCCAGAGATGCAAAAGGACTCCGGTTCATACAAAATTACACTGCCCTACAATAAATGCAGATTGCCACAACTGTGGGAAAAGAGGGCATTACGGTAAAGTATGCAAGTCTGCCAAACGTGTGAGTGCTGTCTCGGAGGACATAGACGGCATAGCAAACCTGCCAGCAAGCGAGGCTTACCTGTCTGAGCTGCGTAAACAGCTGAGTGCAGATAGCATATGTGCTGAGGTCATGAGATACTGCACAGAGGGCTGGCCAGATTGCAGCAGACTGGATGCTCTAGTTAGACCCTAAGAGCCGTTCTTAGCACACACAATGGACTGCTATTGAGGGGTACTAGATTAGTAATTCCTTCAGTGATGAGGAACAGTGTGCTGGAGAAGATTCATGTGGGGCACCAGGGGATAGTCAGATGCCATGAGCGGGCCAAGCAATCTGTGTGGTGGCTGGGCCTAAGTAGCCAAATTGGAGAGCTAGTGTTAAAATGCGCTGCGTGTGTCAAAGAACGAGCAAATGCAACTGAGCCTCTTATGCCTACCAAGCTACCATACAGGCCATGGCAGAAGCTTGAGGCCGATCTGTTTACACTGAAGAACACTAACTATCTGCTTGTTGTGGACTATTTGTCTAGGTACATTGAGATTGCACAACTGAGCCCGACTAGGTGTTCAGATGTCAGTGTGTACCTTAAGTCTATTTTTGCAAGGCACAGCATACCTGAGACTTTAGTCACAGATAATGGACCACAGTTTTCAGGTGCCAAAATGTCAGCATTCGCAACTGAGTACAAGTTTGAACACATAACAAGCGCCCAAAGATACCCTCAAAGCAACGGTGAGGCCGAGCGTGCCGTCCAAACCATTAAAAACCCGTTGAAGAAAGCTGCAGACCCTTATCGTGCGCTGCTGGCTTATAGGAGCACTCATTTGAGCAACGGCTTCACCCCAGCCCAGCTGGGAGTTATACTGAGTTATCTAGAGATTTAAGGGTCAAATGTTTGAAAGAAATCCTGTTTTGCCCAATTCCTTCTGCTCCTTTTGCAGTTCTATGATGGTAAGGCAACAAGCTGAAACATTGTTTGGCAATGCACATTGAGCAATAAAGTGTGTCCAAGAAAGTTTTGCTTTGATTTTTTTACATGTTTGTCTGAACTAAGTGGGAAGAGTCAAGAGTCAAACATGACATGCTATCTATCTATCTATGACTGGACTGTACGAATAATATTTTTATGTATCCTAGCTGTTTATCGCCTTTCTCTTTATGTGTCTTCCTCTGAAACCACTGAGACTCACTGGGTTTGGTGTTTGAGGTGTATGTGCGCGTGCATGCATGTGTGTTGTGGATGGAATGCATTATGAAGTAGAGGGTGACAGTATTGACAAAGATGATTTATGAATATGTATAGTCTGTATTTGTGTTTGCTGTGTGATTCATTAATGTTACCAAACCATTGCCAACATCAACAGCAGCACGAGTTATCTAGAGATCCTGAGAGAAATCCTGTTGTTGATTGATTTCATGTTGTCTAAGAATAGTTCCTAGATAGCCTAAAGGCCTTGTGATATATTCTTTAAGTTCTCAACTATAAGAATGAGAGTGTTGTGTAAGCTCTTTGAAGGAATTGTTATAAGAAGGGGGCACAGCATTTGATAAATATAATGTTAACAGGCTCAAATGCTCAGAGGGGGAGATGTGGTGTGATCTGGATATGGGTAAGCATTAAGAGGCCTGGACAACAGGGATAGGTGGTCTAATGGGGAACGCCAGGTTAAGACTTGTATGCTTACAGCTCGAGTAAATGTTCAGTTAAAAAGCGTGGAAGTAAAGATTCAATGTGAAAGTCTCAGCATCTTTATTCTACTAGTCGAAGAACCCAACACGACAGCAGCGATAGTGAGCCAGTGCAAAGACACCTAAAGACGAAGAAGCCATATGACACCACAGCAGGTGGCGATGATGGAGAACAGCCATTGTCCTCAGTTCTTCTCGAATTTAACAGGTTTTACTAGCCCAAGAAGTTATTACAAGTATTTCATCCATTAAAGTTCTCAGGGGTTGTTTTGCCTGTTTTATGACCTGCTTGTGTCAAAGGTGACCAGATATATTTTTCAGTTGTATTTACAATGCACTTTTTGTAAACAAATGATTTGTGTCGTTGATAGGTAAGTTAGCCTTTTTGTTTACATAGATGACAAGTGCTCCTAAAGAAAAGGAAATATTTATTTTATGTAACTGTATTTATTTTTTGTAATGTAACAGGTATGGTTTATTTTCACAAAATGGTGACTGATAGACAGATGTCAGTCAACATACTTTTTTGGTGATACACTACATTAACAAGTACACACAAGCAACAACAAACATAAGGCTTATTTGTAAACATTTTGTCAAGTAGCTTTTCTGTACACAAAACAAAAATACTTTCAAGTTAAAAAAAATCTTTAGATGTTGCATGTTTTGCCCAATTCCTTCTGCTCCTTTTGCAGTTCTATGATGGTAAGGCAACAAGCTGAAACATTGTTTGGCAATGCACATTGAGCAATAAAGTGTGTCCAAGAAAGTTTTGCTTTGATTTTTTTACATGTTTGTCTGAACTAAGTGGGAAGAGTCAAGAGTCAAACATGACATGCTATCTATCTATCTATGACTGGACTGTACGAATAATATTTTTATGTATCCTAGCTGTTTATCGCCTTTCTCTTTATGTGTCTTCCTCTGAAACCACTGAGACTCACTGGGTTTGGTGTTTGAGGTGTATGTGCGCGTGCATGCATGTGTGTTGTGGATGGAATGCATTATGAAGTAGAGGGTGACAGTATTGACAAAGATGATTTATGAATATGTATAGTCTGTATTTGTGTTTGCTGTGTGATTCATTAATGTTACCAAACCATTGCCAACATCAACAGCAGCACGTTTTGCTTTTTACGTCATGTGACCCAGATAGAAGTTGACCCTGAAACACATCTGATGCCAAACCTCGCTGGAACAGGATGTGGTCTTTTTCAATATGTTTGCTATTCAGAGATGGGTCATGAGATATACTCACCTAGTAATAGAAAAAAATGGTTTCATGACCTGGACTAATCAGCTCCATGTAAAGGTAGTTATAATTTTTGTTGAATGCACATACAAAATAGAAACCTTACACCACAAGCATGCTCGTCTAGACCATGACCATAATAATTACTCATTGCCCGTTATTCTAAGTAGATTTTGTTCATGTTTAATGTGTGTCAACCATGCATTGATTGTATTTATATATTTTTATGTATATATATGAATTGTGCAGATGTTAGTTTTAATAAAATAGGGGGAGATGGTGGCGCAGATGTTAGAGGTGCCGTTCGGCAACCAGAGGGTTGCAGGTTCGTGCCCCCCTCTGGCTGACCCCATCTAAGTGTCCTTGAGCAAGATACTGAACCCCACCGGTGCTACCGGTGGCAGGTTGGCACCTTGCATGGCAGCCTCCGCCACCAGTGCATGTGTGTGAATGGGTGAATGTGAGGCATACAATGTAAAGCGATTTGAGTACTCCTAGGAGTAGAAATCGCTATATAAATGCAGTCCATTTAAAGGCGGGCTTCTGTCATAGGATACTTTAAATAAAAAAAAAGTAGCCTCTGTAAAAATATGCCACATGATGGTGGTATAGAGGCCATGGATTTTTTCTTGAATCAGAGATCCCCTAGCAAATAGTTTTGCTTAGCATGTACATTTAACCAAAGTCCTTTTGGGCAAGTCCTTCACTCGGCAGCCATCTTGATGACGCCTTTGGACAGTTATTTTGGGTGCAGGCCCTATCTAAAACAGTAGGGAGATACCATATCTCAAGATCGTCAGGTCGTATTCGCTTAAAAAGTGTATAGCATGAATCCCTGTTTAAATCTGAATTGAACAATGTAACTATCTTTGTGGAGGTTGCCCAAATAATGATTTAAAAGACATTATTCTAAACATGAATTTGCTTACTGCATCTGCACCAACATTCACCACATAGCTATGACAGAGAGAATAAACAAAAGGTTTACTGTCAACGAACGAACAAACAATTGCAATCCATGCGGTCTTGCATATGTGGGTTAAACAAGCAGACCTTTGCATACTTGCATATCTGAACATCTCAGCAACATAACATGTGGGGACATAGTTACATAACCCTTTTTTTGCTGCGGGTCACAGTGTCACTATCCTCAGCTACACAGATATTGAAAGAGTGAGAAAGCCCCCTAGAGGTGGCAATCATGAGTGCCTTCTTTTACAAGATGAGTATCAGATTCAAATAAAATCTGAGTTACAGCCACGCTACTGAGAAATGTAATTAAGCTTGTAGCTGCACTACTTTGTAGTGAAGCCATGTACTACCCAACACTGGAAATGCATTTTAGCAATTTTGAGAAATTGTAAATGGAGTCAAGTTAAGTTGACAGTTTCTGACTGAATTATTTTCAATTTTACATAAAATCTTTCTATATAATCATCTTCCCCTACAATCTCACACCCTCCTTGCAGCTATGTACACTGGCAATGAGAATTCCTAATTGCCACATTAGTCAAACAGACCAATGAGTCCAAACTGTATTGAGTTCACATCTGTGTTACTTCCTTAATCTGGTTTCAACACTGGGGGTTGTACCATAGCACTATCATGAGTCTCCAATATCCACTCTTACATTAGTGACAATCCATTACGTTGGGAAATAAACCCTGCCGTGATGAAAACGAGAAGAGCACAAAATCTTTTATGTGCATCTTTCTGTCCTGTGTCAAATCAAGAGATGTTTACATTTTTGATTATATTTTGACAACAATGTTACCTCTATTCCATTTCATTTCAATACAGACAGCATAGAACCTACCAAACTCCTTTTTAGCCTATTACAAGTAGATATTTGTAGAACCTATGCAGAGTTCACAAGACATGGAACATATAGCAACCAATATAATACAGAATATAGTGTCTAAATGCTTGCGTATATAAGTACACTAATCTAAGGAAAGAGTAACACAAAGGTAGATCTAGTAGCCTTTTTCTCCTCAACATGTTCAGGGGATATTATGCACATGTACCACTTATGGAAATTCCAAAATTAGGCATGCTGCAACCAAGCTCTGCCTTATATAGCCCACAGCACATTGCTGACTCAGACATACCAACACTGCTGCTGCGATTGGAGTACACACTTGGGGACATAAACTTGCATACAGACCCATATGATCAACCTCACCTCCTTTTTCTTAGGTTCACAAATTTCCCATATACATGAAATGAAAACTCAGACAGGGAACTCAGAATTGCATGAAAGAAATAATTACTATAGTTTCCCATGAGAAGATTCTTATCCCTTGATGATAAATTATTGTATAGCCTATAGCTATAGTGTAAATAACTTTTAACATTATATCATACATTAACAGACAAACACTAAAGCAATAAAAAATTAACAATTAAACAACTTAAAAAGTGTTGTGATCTTTATGGAGAAGATGATAGACCTACATTTAGCAACTTGGATGTGCACATTGCTGTTTATGTCCTCTGGATTCAAATATGTCTGCCCAGGTTTCTACGACTTTACCCACTTAAGGAGACCATTTCTCTGTAGATTGAAGTCAAACAACTGTTAAACCAGCACAGCCTGCAATGGGGCCAGTAGCCCATGTAAGCCCAATAACATAATGCAATAGCCCACCATTAAGCATGTCCTGTTGTGTATTTTAGATGGATTTGGTTGGTGATTGGCCTCTGGCAGCACATGTTGTATGAATCATCTGCCATGGTTTGCAACTGCCAGTTGTGCATGGTTGTTGTGTTTTGTAGCTTTTGATTTAAGACCACCTTGAATTAAATTAAATAAAAACCTTGAAATAAAGTTTCCCATAGACTGGAAGGAGCCATTGTGTATGCACTGTTAATTTTAGTCATACAGTAATTTATTTGAATCAGGCACCCACTGGTTGAGTTTGACCATTTGGTGGCTCTCTCCCCTTACCCTGTGGCACACCTTAGGTTCTAAGTTCACAAGAGCACATGAAATGCTTAAATGAAATGTACTTGTTACATACAATAGCCTATGTCAATGTGTTTATGTTTGGTACATGCATATACACATACCTTAAACTCTTCTTAAATTGCTTGAAATCTTGACACCCCGATCATAGTCAATTAATTAATGCTCTCACCTGTGGAATGGGCAGGGCGGTAAAAACACATCCTATCATCCTGAACACTCCTTAACTAACAAATAGATGGTGCTATCAAACTGAACAATGTGATGCATCTATCAAAATGTGGAAGCATTGCACATTCAGTCGTGGAAGGTCTGAAGAAATCCTTTCTGATTGTGTATTTTCAAAATCTAATTTGCTTTTAATGTTTTTTGTTTTGAAGGTTTTCATATCCCTCCTTTATTTCTAAATAGTGATCTCAGTGTTTATGCTTTATTTGTTTATGCAACTGTTTAATTTAAATTGAACTTGTTTTGGTGTTCAATTTATTATACCTTTTCTGTTTAACTGATATTGATTACATTTGAGTTGAAATTTGCAGAGGTCCTTAACATTAACATGAAAATAACCAGAACTAGGCTCCACAAGTGCATTAGTAGCCTATCCTTCTCACTGCATGACCAGATGCCTGCAGTAGGCCTACAGTACACTTAAGATTAGATAAAAATAGCAAACAAAGATAAAATCTTGCAAATCAAGGATTTAACACAAAGTTTCACTACTAGTGCATTTTTTTTAAACATGCAAAAATCTTGACCTTAAAATTTTATGTTACCTGTGCTGTTGATGAGTGTCTCTCATTCATGACTACTGCTATAATATTTGTCGCATGTAATGCAAACGTGTCTTAATAGTTTGAAGTAGCATTACCAGATGTATTATGGCAGTAATTACTAGGCTGTTGGTTGAGTTTTTTTGGTGGCTATGAAGATTGCTAGGGTACTTGTGGTGTTTCTAGGCTGGATTGCTGGTTTGTTGGTTGGCATATTGTAATCATGTTCAGTTTCATCTTTATTGTCCATAGCAGGCATGTGCAGAGAGAGAGGGTGTTTTTGTGGGCATCACACAGATATCAAACTCATATCACATGAAACTGCACGACCTGAACTTTCCAACGATGATACTTGCTAGTTGCCGCAAGAAACGGTTTGTGGGAAATATAGCCTTAAATTTACATACAAATAATATTAATACAACTCTGCATCTATGTTGTACCTATTCATATTGCTAAAATATCTCATGTTCTCTTCACTCAAATATGGTAAAAACCACATATCAAACAAATCCTACTGTTTCCAATGGTTAACACTAAGGGTAACCTGGTCTTGAAATCACATCAAATTTCTGCATTGTCTGCAATCTCCCATCCACCCCCACGTAAATAGTATATAGACATCAAACACTGCCAGATTTGTATAGCCTGTCCTGAAAAAAACAAACAAAAAAACAAGCAACAATAAACATGACCTTTTTCAATAATGTATGAATAAATAGTTTAATTGACATGGCTAATTTTTGTTCAAATAAAAATAAATGGCTGTCTGATCTGTTTACGTGAGGCTATATTGGCGTGAATGAGAGCCATGGCTCTGCATGAAGTTTCAGTTGCAAATGGAAGAAACCGTTTTGGAGTGGTCTTGGGTAAGATTAGGCTACTTTACTTACTTACTGTTATGTAATTTCTGAAAAAGAAAAAAAATGTAAAACAACCTGGTAAATGTATTATCACTTCATATAATTTTCAGTAAGGATTTGTTTAAAAGCCTGCTCCTGCACACATGCATCAGGTGAACAGGTAACAGGTAAAACCTGCTGTCAAAACAAAGTGAGGAAGCAGTTCTCAGCTGCTATGCAGTTCAGCTTTGGAACCAACCTCCTGAATACATCAAAAATGCCCCTACAGTTGGCAGTTTCAAATCTAGACGTAAGACCAAGCTGTTCTCAGACGCTTTCTCCTTGTGATTTACTAATCTTTCTTTCTATATGCTGTACACCCTAAGTTTTATTTTAATCATTGTATTTTTGTACAGAGGGTCTAGACATTCAGTAGTAAGACTGGATCAGCCCCTTACTGATAGCTTGCCTTGACTGATAGCATTTAGGTTCTGCATTCACCGTGCCTCCCTCTGTTCGCCGATTGGACAGGTTAAAATGCCTCCTGAGACAAGCTCAATAAGATCAAATCCAAATTACCACTGTAGGAAAATGATAATCAAGCGAAGTGCTAGGAAGGCATGGCCAGGCTATGAATAGCAGAGACAGGATCTTCAGTTTTGACAGTTGAAGTTAAGAAGTGTTTAGGCTGTCTTTGTAGAGTTTACCATCTCATTGTAGCAGAAGACCCATTGTATCTTTGCTTTACTGCGACAAATGCAAGCAGCACATTTGTGTGTGACTTTGAGCCAAGTGTACTGAAGTTTGTGCGAGCAGTGATGTATTGTGCATTCCAAGCGCTCATTCTATAAATAGCACACTATCTGCGATTTTTTCCCCAACATAGATGCTCTTGTTTTGAGAAGAATGCAAGTGCCAAATCAACTAAAAAAATACTGTAGTTACAAAGTGATGATCTTGGTGTCTTCAATAGTAGCTATGGCCATGTCAACAAGTCAGCAGAACAATTCGAGACAGTTGAGCTGTTACTTGTATAAGGACAATGTGTCTATTCATGTCATGGTCCTGCTTCCTGATACCTTGGCCCCCCCACTGGACTATCAATGAACTGCAACCTCTGTGTTTTGTTTTCATTCCCCATGTGCTTCTGTTCTGTTGCCTGCCCTGCCCCTTTCTCCTCCCCTGCTCTACACCTGCTACTCATGATTCTGTTTTCCCCATAATGAGTTTCAGCTGTCCCCTGTTTGTCCTGGTGCTCCTGTTCCCTATATAAACCCCAGTCTTTTCTCTGTCCTTTGTCTGATCATCCGACCTTGTTCCCCATTTGTTGTAAGTTTGTATCTACGCTGCTTACCTACCCGTGAGTTCTGTTTTCGTGTTTTTCCCGTTCTCGTCTCTCGTGTCTGCCTTATGGAATTCTTGTGAGTTTCTTTTGTTTCCCCGAACCCCTGCTCTTTTGATACCTGTTTACCTGTTTTGCCACCGTGAAATTTCCAAGATCTCCTGAGCTTTCTTCCTCCGCATACTGCTTTTTGTATTGTTTTTTGAAATAAACCGTGCCGATCTGCATTTGGGTTTCTGTCTTGAGCTTTAGCGAACGTGACAATTCATCTCTATATGTGTCTGTATTTCTGTGATTTTGTGTTCTGAAATGTGTTGTATACCATTTTCTCCATTTATGTATGCCTAAGTTAATGAAATGAAAATTAAAATGAAATTATGCTATAGACACCCAAAAATAGCTAGTGAGACTAAACCTATCTTTTACTTATACACTTGTGCAGTTCACTCTTAATTCAACAGTAATGGTTAATTATGTTGTGGGAGCTCATCTAAAGTGAGGACATAATATGCTTTATAAAACACTTAAAATACATTGCAAGGTTATTAGAAAGAAAGGTGTGCATCTTTGTATTGAAATGTGTGCATCTTGTTCATTTTGTTCTTGTTCTCAACACATTGTAACAGATGTCAATACTGCAGCAATGAAAATGGAATTAGGCCTATTTTCAATTTACATATAAATGTATCGTAAAAGTGGATTTTTAACCAGGTCTATTGCTAACAGTAAGTTATTCATAAAATGTGTAAAGCAGAGGTGGAGTTTAGGCTTTTAGCTCAATTTTTCAATTCAGGAAATTCTTTTCTGCAAATCAAGAAAGTATATCTTATTTGGGCCTGTTTGCTAGGTTGTTGCTAAGTTGAGGTTGTTGCTAGGGTATCCATAGTGGCTCTTATCAGACATAAAGTGGTTACTATGGTGGCTCTACAGGAGTGTCCCTTCTCCTTTAGATGTAGATATACTGCTGAATCCTGTCCTGATGAAGTCGGCCGCCAGTGTTGAGCCATGCATTGTGGAGTAGTTGTTTAGTTTTCCCAATATACAGATCTGGGCGTTCCTCACTGCATTGTACTGCCTAAACCACATGGCTGAAGTTGTGTCTTGGAGTTTTGTCCTTAGGGTGAACCAGTCTGTATCTGAGAGTGTTTCCTGGCTTTAAGTAGACTGGAATGTCAGTTTCTCAGATAATCCAGATAGGTAGGGGACCACCATGTGCTTCCTTCTGTTGCTTTTCTTTGTGTTTGTTGGTGTTTTGGTCCCATTTCCATGTCTCTTCCCTGTCTTGATGAATGTCCAGTTGGGTTAGCCACAAGTTCTTAGTGCCTGCTTGATGTGTTTGTGCTCCTTTTCTTTTCCTTCTGTTTTAGATGGGATGCTCTCTCCTCAGTGTTGTAAGGTCCAGATGACACCCAGTTTGTGGTCAAACAGTAGGTGTCAGTGTGTATCGTTTTCCTGTAGACCTCCCATCTATGGTGTCCTCTCTGGTGAACTTGACGTGGCTGTCGGCTGAGTTGATGTGTTTAGTAAAGGCATCCACTTCTTGGCTCTTGCACCAAGTGTCATCTACATATCTAAACCAATGGCCAGGTGTTATTCATTTGAAAGAGTTCAATGCCTGGCTCTCCACCTCCTTGTAAAGGATGGCCACAAGGGGTGACACGTGAGCTAATGGCACAGCCGTGTTTCTGTCTGTAGAATTCCATGCTGTACCTGAAGTATGTGGTAGTGAAGCAAAGTGCAATTCAATTCCCAGGTTTCTGTAAGACAAAGTATGTCAATTTGATTATCAGAAATAAGTTCATTTATTAAAGTCGTCTTTGAGGAGAGCGAATAAATATTTAATAAGCCAAATTTCAGTTGTGAGTCTGTTTCTAACTGCCTCCACTGGCTCTGTTGTGGAGATGCAGGTAAATAAGGATGTGACATCATAAAATACCAAGGTTTCATCTGGCAGTTTCAGTTTCAGTTTTCTGATCATGTTGGTGAAGTCCATAGAATTCTGCATGTGATGGGGGGTGTTACCTACCCGGGGAACAAGAATCGTTTGGCAATGTTGTGGGTGACAACCTCAACCGAACATACCTACCGGAAACTACCCAGGGGAGACCACATATGCATGAAGTGGTCTCCCCTGGGTAGTTTCCAGGTATATCGTTGATGGCTTTTGCCTTCTTCCAAGGTCCTATGCAGTCAATTATCTTTTTCTTGTATCTGTTGGTTGGGTCTCTCCTTAGTTACTCCTAGGTGCTAGTGTCACTCACTAAGTAGGTTGCTCACTGGACTGATACTCAGTTGTGTTCAGCATGTATGGTGATGCTTTCGTTCCTGCTTAGAGATGTTAGAGCTCTTCTCTCCTGGTGGGTGAAATTGGATGGTGGCCCCGTGGCGCTTGTAAGAGCTGCTGATACTTTCATAGTGATTTGCTCTGCTTCTGTGTGAGGTATCTTGTAATCTTGTTATGACAATTCAACTCCAATTCACACATTGACTTATGCTAATTGTGTCAATGGGTGGTTCATGTGACCCATTGTCATATGATGAGAGGTGTGGTCTACAGCTCACAGTTACACCCACAGTCCAGAGATAAATCTCCTGGTCTTCCCATCGCCAGGCCAGAACTGAAGAAGCCTTTTGAATGAAAGGTGAAACGTCTTCAAGTTCCAAAAAGAAATCCAGTTGCTTATAATTGAACACCTTGACTACCATGACCTGGGTGAATGAGAATCTCCACAGACATAAAATCAATGATAAACTGAATGCAAGTCATAAAAAAATAAAACATAAACAATGAGATACCAGATAAACCAAAACAAGAAAAAAAACAAGAATGTAAAGAAATAAAACAAACCCAAGGGGAGAGAGAGAGAGAGAGAACGCTAAAGAAGAGAAAGATGGCCTTCCAGCAAGAGTGAGAGAGCAGGAGAGCGTAGAGCCAGAGAAGGGCCAAAGAGAAAAGAGGGTCTCTCAGTAAGAGTGAGAAAGCAAAGAGTAGAGTCCTGAACAAAAAAGGAGATGTGTCTTATGCACAAGCCAGTGTCACCTTAACTAGCCTGTAATACTTGTATTTAATACTTGTATACTCGCAACTCTTCTCAGCTTTGACAAAATATAGCGGACCCCCTAGAGCAGGTATTTATTAATTGATGACTTCTAAAAACCTACATAAAACCTTATTTTAAATGACAAAACCTGAAGCTCATCTTGTAGTTTGCTCTTGGTCTCAGCCCCTTCCAAGTTATCTGCGCTGTGTATAATGTGAAAAAGCAAAAGCAGGACTAATAAAACAAGAAAATAAAACATTTACTGGAAATAAAACATTTGGCCTTTGATATGAACCCACTTGTAATTGTGGTACTGTGAATAGCCTACTGATTCTAAACAGATTCTATTTTTTTAATATTCCACTTTATAGACTAGTTGTCTTTACCTGGAGTGCCAGGTAAATACACACTTTGGAAGTTGGTTGTTAATACATTTTATCATTATCTGCAGCAGTGCTACAGCCAGGCTATAAAATAGGAAGCAACGTAAGTATTTGTTGTTTTTTTGCTGCTGCTGCCAAAACTGAAGAGTTTAACTTCTATCAGTATAATGAGATGTAACTAATGTAACTCCCTGCACTAAGTAACTCATTGTGCAGATAAAATCACCAGGCTAAATACACAAGTTGTTATAAGACTCAGGCAAATAGAATCCTCAAAGGCACAAACCACCCCAGTCAAGATGTTTTTCAAAGGCTGCCCTCTGGAAAGTGTTGTGGTTCTTTTAATGCTAGAACTGAAAGACTTTGAAAGAGCTATATGGGTCATAAATACATAATTTACTCTGATATTTAATTTATTTTATTTCTATTTAAATATTATTCTATTCATTATTATTAGAAATTCTGCATTCATGCACAGTGGGAGAATTACTCACAATCTCCATTTCACTGCTCTTTGTACCTGTACATTTATGCCTGTGACAAATACATTTCTTGAATCTTGAGTCTTAAAGTGTTCATATGATTAAATGAAAATAATGGTGTCAGTTCAGCATTCCAAAGATGGTTCAATCAGAAAAGAGCAGTAAAAGTCAGAAAATAGAACTGAGAGAGAGAGTTTGTCAAGATGTCAGAAATGCTCCGACAGAATGCAAGGCTATAGATAGGTTTCTTAGGTTTTAGATGTAAGGCTTTTGATAGGTTTTCTTAAACTGGAGAAATAAATCAAACTATAGTCTTTCAAAAAACAAATGAAGAAAAAAGTAGGTAAGTAGAAGATTGTCCTGAACATATTTATCTCCACATTATACTGTAAGCTTGCTGCTTTCTTTCCTATCTCAATGTTGATCTATCACTTCCTCTATTACACATCATAAACTTAAAGTTTTTCTTAAAAAGTGATACATTTCTGTAGTCTTAATATACATTATTCTACACCTCAACTGAAGAACAATTCAAAATCATTTTGTAAAAAATGTAAGAATGGAAAAATGGATTTTAAAATATTTGGCCATAGATAACATTCTTTTTATAGCTATCACTCAAATATCTCAAAGTAGTAAGGGAATAGTAAGGGAAATACTGGAAAACCTTTTGGAGGTTTGGGAAGAAATACAGACGAAGACAGGTGTTTGAAAGGAAGAGACTAAAAATATCCTAGAAGGTATTTGGGGGATGGGTATGGAGGTCGGGAAAAGGAGAAAAATGTCTTCTTCTCTTCCTCTATTTAGAATATGTTCTGTATAATCTGTTGTATGCATAAATAATTGATAAAAGCACATAGGGAAGATTGGAAGAGAAGACTGAGAAGGAGTAATGCTCTTGGCTGTTGGAACCTTCTGCCTGAAATAGTGCAAGCGCACTTCTAGTACCCAGTGTTACTTTAAAGGCATGAAACAGCTGAAATGAATGTCCCTCCTACTTTAAACACAAAGGTGAAAAACTACTATGATGTGAGGTTTTATTTTCCGCAAATATGTCATACAAACAAAATGGCAAGTAAACATTGCTTTGCAAAAACACCTTTATTCTCATTGGCCCTTAAAAACTTCTGTGATCACATTAAGTCATGATCTAGGTCTGATGGAACATTTCCGTCTAAAGTTAATAGTAAGAAGTCCTCAATCTAACAGAGCTTTACTTGAGACTGAACCAAGGGGTCAGAAATAGGAACAAGACCCTTGAAGGGGGAGGGGTACCAAGTCTCTGGCCAAGGAGCTGTCTTGGGTGGGGGCTACAAGACTGTTGTTGCCCATACTCCATATATAGCCATATAAGTGGTCAAATGTCTTAGACTAGCGAATCAGAATACAGATCTTTAAAAAAGGTGCAGGTTGGCCAGGCAATCCCTTGGGAGTCATTTCCAAAAAAGTATTGGGTGTCTCTCAGCGTCCATGGCCCCCTCAAAAAAAAGCGCATATTACAGCTTAGCAGCAGCGCCAGCGTGCACTCCAGCGCGGTGTTCAGTCCGGCACAGACGCTTGAGGCTTCATCCCCTCTGTTCTATCTCTTTTCTATCAGTTAGGTAAACTAACTCACACAATCAGCAGCCATGGATGCCATTAAGAAGAAGATGCAGATGCTCAAGCTCGACAAGGAGAATGCCTTGGACAGAGCAGAGCAGGCTGAGGGAGACAAGAAGGCAGCAGAGGACCGCAGCAAGCAGGTCGGCCTCTATACTTGGAGGACTGTTGGATTGATTACACAGAAGACTCTCCTTCATATGGAATATTACACTTGTTGTGACCTGAGTCACATATTCTATTTCTATTTCATATTCTAATTTTGAGCATTTTCAAGAACATCTTGAACATTTATTACAGTATTTTATGACATTCAATTTTGTTATATCCATGTTACTGCCATGTAAGGGAATTGATAGAGATTTCCCATTTGGGCTTCTCAAATACTTACTTCTGTCTGTGTACATGTGCACTTATCTCTATGGTTTTCTGTGTGGCCTTAGCTGGAGGATGATCTGGTAGCCCTGCAGAAGAAGCTGAAGGCCACAGAGGATGAGCTGGATAAGTACTCAGAGGCCCTTAAGGAGGCACAAGAGAAACTGGAGCTGGCAGAGAAGACAGCCACAGATGTGAGTGCACTGTTTTGTCACCTAAACACACACACACACACAGTTTTTCATATACTGTTTGACTCCTCGGGTATACAGTCCTGTTTGAGGTAGAGGAATTACAGCACATAGGCTATCACACTACAGTGCATATATCATATTTAGTGTTTAAACTCTCACAGTAAATTTCTCAGACAAAGCAACCGAAGAATTAGTGTCGGTAAATATCTTCATCTTGTTATCCTTAATACTGACTTTGTGGCAAAGGAAAAGTTATCAACTGGGTATACAGTTAAGGGTAATACTGCTTCTTGCTTTCCTAGCAGTTTTTCTCAACTAGCCATGTAATATACTATATATAGCTCAAAGCTTTAAATGGCCAAGTCACTGTGAGCTATCAGGTTTACGCAGTGCAAGCTTACAATTTCAGTGGGTCTGATACTCCTCAGACTCATGACAGCTGTGTAAGATGATAACCCAATCCCCTTTCCTTACACCTACCACAGCAACACAACTCCAACTAAATATATTGACCACATATTATAAGGATTGAGATATTTTAAAGTATAATTCGAAAATGTATTCAATATAGCTTTGATGTAGGTACATAGATACAGGATGAACTTAGTGCCAGGAATATTCTCACTATTTAAGACCATTTGTTGCTTATACATACTTACATACATACAAATAAACATACATACAAATGTCTTAGCATCAGCTCTGACAAAATGTGTAGGCCTAGATAGGCTGACTCACAGTGGCAAGAGATGTGGCAGAGAATTGTTAAGTTATTGTTCTTACTAAGTTCACCTCTATTAATGAAGTCACTCATGTACGCCTATGGTTCCTCAGATTTTTAAAGCTATTAGGGATCCCAAAACTGAAGAGCAACAGAGGAGCAATACCTGATCCACCCAAGTAGCACTCTTGGTTAACTGAAAGCAGAGTAGTAACTACTTATACAGTGACTTTCAGATACTTTGATATTAAACACATGGTTAAATTAACCTTAGTGCAAAATGCATTATGCTTATAAGTGAGGCAGAGCGATGCAAAATAATAATTAGAACAGAATGTACAGTTAGTAGAACAGAATGTACAGTTATGCAGTGGTTTCAACAAAATTTGCAAAAATTTTGTCTGCTTCAGTTTTTGTTATAGCAAGATTATTTCTGGTAAGTCTGGATTTAATTTTCCATGAATCTATGGAATGTGATTAGGCACTATAAAAAACTATATAAGCAAAATTTATTTAGTTAAAAATGCCCCTTTTACAACACATTGGTTATTCTCTGATGCTGGTAAAGATTTCAGTAAAATACCAGTACATTTTGTTTTACAGTTTATTGCAGTCTATTTATAACTGTGACTGTCATCTTCACTTCACAGTTTGACTGCATAATTTGCTCATTGCCCTTTGTGTATGATCAAATGGCTCTTGCTCACTAAATGATTCCCTGCAGGCTGAGGGTGAAGTGGCCTCTCTGAACAGACGTATCCAGCTGGTTGAAGAGGAGTTGGATCGTGCTCAGGAGCGTCTTGCCACTGCACTGCAGAAGCTGGAGGAGGCTGAGAAGGCTGCTGATGAGAGCGAGAGGTGTGACTGACATTCACACTTAAACTCACTCGTGCAGTTGAACATTTCTTTGGTAAATAAACCAGATTAAATAAAAACTAAAAGAATCTCTCTCTCACTCTCACTCTCATAGAGGCATGAAGGTCATTGAGAACAGGGCCTTGAAGGATGAGGAGAAGATGGAACTGCAGGAGATCCAGCTGAAGGAAGCCAAGCACATTGCTGAGGAGGCTGACCGCAAGTATGAGGAGGTGAGTTTGCAGCACAAAAAATAGACCATCAAAATGAATCTATGTGTGTATGCTATCCCAGTTTCCAAAAACTCAAAAGGCATACACACAAAATATGTACTCCTATAAAATAACTGGATTGAAATCATACCTTGAACATATACTCAATCCAAGTACTAAAACACTTGCCTATCCTCAGGTGGCTCGTAAGCTGGTGATTGTTGAGGGTGAGCTGGAGCGTACAGAAGAGCGTGCTGAGCTGTCTGAGGGGTAAGGTCTTTGTACAGGAGAAAATAAATATGCTGTTTGATGTCTGCTTGTGTAAA
The DNA here is from genome assembly GCA_027481765.1 of Tenualosa thibaudeaui. Taxonomy (NCBI): domain Eukaryota; kingdom Metazoa; phylum Chordata; class Actinopteri; order Clupeiformes; family Clupeidae; genus Tenualosa; species Tenualosa thibaudeaui. The sequence continues at coordinate 497,910 of JAIFZK010000174.1, forward strand.
ATTCATGATACCTTGCTCTCTTCTCTTTCTGTAGTAAGTGCTCTGAACTGGAAGAGGAACTGAAAACTGTGACCAACAACATGAAGTCTCTTGAGGCTCAGGCTGAGAAGGTTTGTATTTGTGTGTCCACTTGAAAGACCTTTAAATTTCAACATGTGTTGTGTGTATGTATTTTGTGTATAACCCTCTGATGCTCAAGCTAGAACTGACTGTAGTGCCTTTTCAACTATAGTACTCTGCAAAAGAGGACAAGTATGAGGAGGAGATCAAGGTCCTGACTGACAGACTGAAGGAGGTTTGTTCCTTTTTCTTTCTTAGTCCTCTTTACACATGTAAACCTCCAGTCTTTAGATACATTCACAGTCTTGATGAATGTGTTCTTAAATCATTAATTGTGCTCTAGGCTGAAACTCGTGCAGAGTTTGCTGAGAGAACAGTGGCAAAACTGGAGAAGACCATTGATGATCTTGAGGGTGAGTTTTTAACACTTTTTGACACTTACCAGGGGATGTGATATTCCTATTCTATTATTGTATTTTTGTTAAACAAAATGGATTTTTGTTAATGTCTGATGATGTCTGTAGATGAGTTGTATGCCCAGAAGCTCAAGTACAAAGCCATCAGCGAGGAGCTGGACCATGCCCTCAACGACATGACATCCATGTAAATATTACATTCTGAACCTTTCAGACATGCTTTTTTCCTTTCTATTTCACAGCCAAAAATGCTTCCTTACTAGACTAACCATACACATAGGCCTGTCATTTTTTCCAGGGACCATTTAACTGTTTAACAATGTAATAACAATAATTACATAATTAAACAATATTGTAATGTACATTAGTTGTATGTACATTAGTTGTAGGACTGGTTTTGTCACCATTTCCTCATTCCAAACGTCTTTGCCATTAGAACTACTGCATGTCCATTGTCCTCACTTTTCTCCATCATCACTGTCTGTTTCCTCTTTATTTCTTTCTGTCATCCACAGATAATTTGCTTACGTTTCCTCACCGATGTGTTCTGGCTGAGGGGCTTCTTCATTTTCTTCACCCTTTCTCTCTTTTTCTCTATGTTCTTATATTTTCACTCCATCCTTCCTATGTGGGCAGCAAAGCACTGACATTATGTGTGGTGTCTAAAGCTTTGAATCATTTTGCTTTCTGTAAAATAAACTTTAATCCATCTGTTGCTCCCTTTCTCTCTTCTTTTTGTTTGTTTCTTTTGATTTATATTAATGTCGTTAATTTATTTTTGAGTAGCTTCAATAAAATCAAAAGCTCAACAATTCAAATGTTCTTTTTCTTGCCTCACAAAAATTATTAATTTGATTAATTCCTTAAAGGAGCTATATGTAAGATCACTCCCTCTAGCATTTCACGCTGGCATTACAGCCTCGATCAAAACAAGCTTTTCGCGGGTTGTCATGTTAAAGCTATTAAACTGCATACAAAATACAGTCATACCATGATTTAGTAATACAGTGATGACATTTGTATAACTATGCCTTAGCATTCTGACCTAACAGGCCTATGCAAGACTAGATCAGGCTACACAAAGTATCAAAAGCCAAAGCATGCCTAATGCTAGCCTGACAAGCCTTCCTATAACATCAAAATGTATAGTCTTGATATGAACGATAGACTGGACTCAATCCAAGGGGCAGAATCAGCAGTTGTCTTTCAAACTACATAGCACTACGACCAATCACAGCAACGTGGGAAAAACAGCAAATAGCCTGCATCCTTCTTTAAAATTCCTTTTTCTGCTCAAATTTCAAAGAAAAGTTGATGCCAAAGCTGATTCAAACGACCGCTATTTCTTGGCCACTGTTGACAGCCCTGTCATTATCTTGCTTAGTCCAACCAATTACTCTCCACAAAGATAGAGCATTGTTATTGGCCTTACCAAGGCTTGATATGACTTTATGGTGCGTGGCTAGATGTAGCCGCTGAGCAAAACTATTTGCTACTACTAGTATGCATCTAGATTCCTAGGCTAGCCTACTGCAGCAGTTTATTTCAAACTTTTTGGTTTCCATCAAAATCAGTTAATAGGCTATTTAAGTTAAGGAGAGTTTAGAACGTCTCCAAACGTCTTGTTTGGGCGACAGTATGTTAACTACATTGCCAAACTTTTATTAACAGTTTTTTTAAATAAAAGCCAACTTCTCCGATGATCCATGTCTGTTACAGGCGCTAGGCATTTGCCGTTACTGGCAACCCATTTTCTAGTGCTGTGATTGGTAGGTGGGGCAATGACCAAAAACAAAAACCCAAAACATAAACATGACTTGCAAATGGGTTGCAAATGCCAGTTTCAGCAGTGGATTTATTGGCTGTACTGTTGTTGTCAGTGAAGATTACATTTTATTGTAATATGATTCCTCAACCCTTGATGGTACCCTTTAAGCTATTTCAATCATTTCTTTCATACAGCTCCTTTAAATGATAACACAGTCTGTGGTATGGTGATGGTTGTTATGGTGATGGCGCCGCATGATGGCTGCCTGATACTGCAGTTCCCACTCTTGTTTTCACCCTTTCTGCTATTTTTCCACATTTCTTGTCACCTTTTGTGGCTAGCATTGTGCTGGATCATGCCTTTTCATTTTCTGTTACATTTGTTAAAATGTCTCCAACAGTTTGGAGAATTAGTTTTTTTTTTTTGAGTGCTTCTATTCAAATAATGTGCTCTGACTAATTGGTTTGCCTAAGAGACGAAGCTCTCGCTCCACTGGATGCCTCCATCTGCAGAGCTGGGGAGTCTTCTTTGGCTGTTTGTGGCAGAGACAGAGTGTAGCAAAACTGGAGCCAGGGGGTGGTGAGACGTGGAGGTGGTGTGTTCAGATGGATCGTTCACCCATGGCTTGAGTGGGGGCCATGTGCCTACAGAGGGCTACGTTCTGAAGGCCAGGTTCAGAGGAAGGCGGCCCTGCCTACCGAACATTTTGACTGTGCGGTGGACTCCGATGCGCTATGAGCTATACCCTCTCACATGGGTGGACCAAATGATGCCATCCCCATAACCATCTTGGCTGAGGACGATAGCCTATCTCATAGGTGACGTCACTCCTTGGCCCCGACTTCAAAGCAGCCACAGTCTCTGGATGCAAACTGACTAACCACATCTGGTCCGTAGGCTACATGCATCCTGATCCCATATGACTAATAACTAATAACTAAAATACAACTAATGCACATTTATTTGTTTTTGCTTTTCCCATATCTTACTGCAAATTATATTTTAAATCCATCTCAGTCTGGTTTTAGAGCTGGCCATAGCACCATTACAGCAGCCACTGCTGTAGTAAATGATGAAGCTACTGCTATAGATAGTAAGAAGCATTGTGCTGCTATGTTTACACTCTATTTGCAAGCTATTCAAAAAGCCCTAGAGTAAAGCAACTTTTCTGCCCATTATACTGTTCTATACCCTGCATTGTTTACTTTGTACACCTCTGACTTCAGGTACTGTCAGACATGCCACATGCATGTCTCTGATGACACTGCAATTGTGTGGTGTATTAGGAATGGACAGGAGGGGGTGTACTGGAGCCTTGTGGAGGACTTGTGGGATAGTGTAAGACAAACTGTCTCCAGTTCAACACCACCAAGGTGATGCACTTCAGGAGGTCAGTCCCCCCTATGCTGCCTGTATCCACTGATGGGGTGGATGTACAGATAGTCAGTACGTATGAATACCTTGGACTACCTTGGACTGATATCTATACTGGATGATGACCATCGCTCGCTGCATAACACAATCTCTAGACAGAGAAGTAAGTTCAGTGGCCGACTCCTGTCCCTCACTGGCTGAGAAGGTATTGTCCCATGGGCCATATAGCTCTATGCCACAAAGAGGAGAGGTGAGATAGACTTGTGTGCTCAATTCTACACCGCACAATGACCCTGTCCTATGCCTGGGCTACATGTGGCCTACATTTTACTTTTCTTTTTTACTTACCCTACCCAAGCCTGGACTCTTACTAGCTATATTAGCCCATTGCACAGACTTAAGAATACCAGAACCATGGGTTCCCAAGGGATAATAAAAATATTTATCAATGAATTAATTAACCTGAAGTTACACACCAAATGTAAACATGAATGATTAAATGTGTTTGCCATCTATTAAGATACTATTCATTTCTAATTATTCAGAAAATAATACTATTAATCAGACAATCAACAGGCCTGTTAAATCCACAATGATTCCCCCTCACTGTCCCTATTACACACAGAACTCAGTTTCAAAGTTTTAGGATAGGAAGGCTTAATTTTTTAATTCATCAAGGCATTTGTGTGCACAGCAAATGTAATGTTATATGTTATATGTAATATGTTTTACATGTCACATGTCAAGTTATCTTTATAGGCCCAAACATCATGCAAACACATGTTTGCATCATATTGAAGTAACCTATTATGGCCATGCAATCACAGTTTTTTTTTCTTTCATGTTTTTTTTTTTTGTAGTTGATGGTTGTCCCTACCAAGGTTGAGACTAAAGATTTGACCTTGACCTCAAAATACAAGGTGAAATGAAAATAAGGATCTTATTAGGACTAATTTTTTTGTTCAAATAATTTTAACTAAGGTTAACGCCCTACTATACTCTGGTGTAAAAAGTAATTACGTAATTAAGTATTTTAAACAGCAGTTATTGGTTATAATGCTTTGGTAGATTAGTTAAATTTTTATGTATGAACTAGCTAGCATTTATAATAAAAATAATGCAATTTAAAGCTCTTAGACAGTCTTCAACATTTCCAAAATATAAGGTAAAATTAAACTGGGGATCTAATATGCATAATACATATTTATTATTGATTTTTACCAATTAGGCCTATTCTTTGTTTAGCACATGTACATTCGAAGTCTTACTTGCACAGTTTAGTGCTTAGTTAAGCAAATTAGCAATACACAATAGCCAATACACAACCAATAAATTATTGGCTTAAACCAAAGTTTGGGTGAGAAAATGATTGAAGACTAGGTAATGAACAGATATTGTATTGTGTACACTTTGTTATATTGTTATCATTGTTTTCCTGTCTGTATGAAAAAGTAAGTACAAAACACAGAGAATATATTGTATAGAGAAAATTATTGTAAATATGAAACACAGCAACAAAATAATAATGATTCAGGCAGGTAGACACCTGCAAGGAATTTCATGTAAAATAAGTAATAGGAAAATGTATATTTTTTCACAGATATATGGTTGTGTCACTTGATATAAACTGTAAAAAAAATAAAAATAAAAGCTTTTTTGTCAGACAGACGTATGTTACAGTCTGCTTAAAAAGTTGTTTTATAAAGTTTCCACTACTACTGAGTTAACCAGGCATAGAGGTTTGTTCGAAAGGCTCATGGCTATGTTGCAAGAGGGGTTAGAAAGTGGTCTGTAGCCTCTTCAGTGGCACAAGAGCAATTTTTACTGTGACGTTTAACTGTGGCTACCTTGGCAGACTTGCTGCAACCACAATATCTCTGCAGAGGTAGCACCAATTTGTATTATGATTTGTATTATGTATTAAGTTATATGTAATATGTAATAAGTATGCTCGAATGCAAATAATGCGTTCAGGCGCATACGTCACGACCAAAGAGTATCTATTGGTGGAAGCAGAAAGTATCTGCCCACCATGGAGCAAACGCATGCCAATTAATTCAATTCAATTAAATTCAGTTTTATTTATACAGCACCTTTTACAATAGTATTGTCTCGTGGTGCTTCACAGAAGGAGCACCCAAGAGCAACAGGGGCAAGGAAAAACTCCCTTATGTTCAGTTAATCTAGGAAGAAACCTTGGGCAGATCCACGACTCAAGGGGCTAACCCAACTGCCAGGGGTCATGGAGAAAAATTACAATCAGTAGTAACCATGACAGACTATAAGTTGCCTATGGTTTTAGCTAAGGTTCATAATAGTTCATAATAGAGTATTATCCCACTTTTACATTACATGGTAGTCAGTCTATAGGTGGTTATCAGGAATTATGGACAATGTAGCAGCGGCCAGGCATAGTGACAAACTCAAAGGAATGAGATGGGTCATGGGGGTAACAGTAAGGGTCCATTTGACAGTGCCATTGTCAGGGGGGGGGGGTCAATCACAAAGCCTCAAGAAAGGGGAGTTGGGCCTAGCATGGGCGTCCAGGAAGGGCCTCTATGATGGAGAGTCGGTCCTGACATGGGCCTGGGGCCATGGGCCTTAGGGTTCTAGGGTGGTCTTTAGTCTTTAATATATGTTGGTGCATCGCCCTTGAGGGCTTTGTGGGTTAGGAGGAGTATTTTAAAATCAATTCGACTTTTAATAGGGAGCCAATGTAAGGAAGCAAGGATAGGAGAGATATGTTCATATTTTTTAGTCCTGGTGAGTGTTCGGGCTGCAGAATTTTGTATTAGTTGTAGGTTTTTGATACTGGTATTACTACACCCAGAGAACAGAGCATTGCAATAATCGAGCCTGGAAGTAATAAATGCATGTATTAATTTTTCCGCATCCTCAAAGGATAGGAACTTTCTAACCTTAGCAATATTTTGTAGGTGGAAAAAAGATGTTTTTGAAATGTGTTTATGTGTACATGACTATTTAGAGAGAGGTCCTGGTCAATAACTACCCCAAGGTTTTTTTGCGTTACATCACGGTGACAGGCCACTGAGTACGTTTTGGTAAAGGGGTAGAGTGTTGGTCAGCTGTTTAGGGCCAATCATCATAACTTCAGTTTTATCAGAATTTAAACATAGGAAATTATTAGTCATCCAGGTTTTTATGTCTAGGAGACAGGCATCAAGTTTAGTCATTGGCATATAGTCATTAGGCTTCATAGAAAGGTAAAGCTGGGAATCATCAGCAGAGGGGTGGAAAGTAATGCCATGTTTCCTTATAACAGATCCTAAAGGTAACATGTACAGGGAGAACAGCAGGGGACCTAGCACTGAACCTTGGGGTACACCAAACTTTACTTTGGTATGGGTTGATGACTCATTATAAGCATGTACAAACTGGTAGCGACCAGACAGGTATGATTTGAACCAGGCTAATGCAGAGTCTTTGATGCCTATCATGTGTTCAAGCCTGTGCAGTAGGGTACCATGGTCAATAGTGTCAAAGGCAGCACTAAGATCCAATAGGATTAATATTGATATATATCCATTATAGGATGCGATAAGGAGGTCATTGAAGACTTTAACTAGGGGTGATTCTGTACTATGATTAGTTTTAAAGCCGGACTGGAAGGTTTCCTGGATATTATTTTCATTTCAGATGAATTTTTTTCAAGTATTTTTGATACAAATGGGAGGTTAGATATGGGTCAGTAATTAGCAAGGACATCAGGATCAAGGTATGTTTTTTTTTAAATGATGGTTTAATAACAGATGTCTTAAAAGATTTTGGGACATGCCCAGCTATGAGTGAGTCATTTATAATTTTAAGAATAGAGGAAGAGCAGCTTTAAGAAGATCAGTTGGGATAGGATCCAATAAGCATGTTGAGGCTTTAGCTGAAGACGTAATTTCTGATATATTGGTGAGTGTGAATGAATCAAGGTATGCTACAGGTTGACTAGAGCTAGCTGTAACCATTACATGTGGTCCAACTGGATTTGAGGTTACAAAGTGTAAGTTTAGTAATATTAACCAGTGGCCAGTGAAACTACAGTGGCATATGCACTGCCCATAGCAGGTTCAAATAGTGACGTTCTCTGTTTTAGTTTTAGTCACACATATCAGTTACAGACATATCAAGACAAAGAGAAAGGCATCCCACTTCAGTCGACCTCAGCCTAACCATTTCATCTGGGTAGTCAGTAACTGAGTAGCTTGACAACGTTGATTTTGTCAAAGTAGCTCTCAGACGAAAAAAGGCTGGAGACCCCTGGTTTAACTGCACTGACTCTATCAAACTAGACGATAAGTCGGTCTCAATTCAGTCTTGACCTGGTCTCGACATAAGCAGTCTTGTCCTTTATACCTCAGATATGATGGATTTGTGGTCCAGCACAAAGTTAATTTTTCCTATTATCTAGGGAGAAAAATTATTTGTGCACAAAATGATCATTATCCGTTTATTGTAGTTACCAGATTATTCATTATTCAGTCATGTTAACTGAATAAACCAATATTCATCATCAGATTATTGCCTTTATCAGTTTATGAGAAATCTGATAAACACATCTAGGTTTTGATCAGTATTCCATTTTCTTTGAGGCATGTATACACCTTTATTGGCATTATTTAGTTATTTTATATGCGTGCCTGTGCAGGAAACATTGACAAACATATGAACTGAAATCCATTAACAATTGACTGAAACTGGTTTGGGATTTCTAAAATGCATGTTACACATTAGAATGGATTATTACAGTTACCTGATTATTACCAGAGGCTTTGTGTGAATGTGGCATGGATAATGTGCTTCAGGCCCATACCCTGAAAGGAAAACAGTTAAACAGCCTGAACTATATAACATATAAACTATACATTCGTGCAGAAAGTCATGGAATAGAATTTGCATTTAGCAAATTATTCTGCTTCAGATATTGTGGTGTTGATTTACTAGGTTGTAGAAAATAGCTTCACTATAAAACAATTGCTTTGTTATAAATCCACTTGCCACAGTATTTCAGCATGTCTATATCTGATTCCTGTATAGAGTGAAGAAGTAAGTCATTTAAGTCATTTGTTACAAATGGTCCCACCCCCCTAATATGTCAAGTTGAACTGTTGGCATCATATGAGCAGCCAACAAATTTGCAACAATTGCATGTTGACTGTCAACACAGACAAAATCTTCTAGGAATGTTTTCAGCACCCCGTTAAACTGGTGCCATGAAGCAGTTCTGGCAAAAGGGATTCCAACCATAGAGAGATCTTTTGAGACATGAGCATAGTTTCTGTACTGTCAGGCTAATGAACTAATGGATTCAAATCTGCAAAACATGTATTCAATAGATGATGACACAAAATCTAAAATGCTGCAATTTCTTTTATATAGCATCACTGAATTCCGCATTAGCTATACACTTTAATATTTTATGATGTAAATGGTATGGCTATAGTCCCTAACCATAAAAAGCAGGGGTACCATCACCTTTTATGTTTGGTCCTGGAGTAGGGTGACTACTGGCCAGGCTCACTTGTGTCTTAAAGTGCTTGGAGTAGCCTGGTTCTCACACATAATAATCTGCTATGCATATCAGTATGGTCAATTTCATGTCATCTGCCAAAAATTGTTGCTATGACGACATTTACAATTTCATGTATGGTATTCTTCATCATCAATCAAAACATAAGGGTTGCCTAAATAATATATACAATAAAAAATACAGTATTTGGTAAAACGGCTGCAACGAGCCATTTTGTCCTTTTATTTAAGGTCACCAGGGGTCACACGCAGCGATGCATGAAAATCCATATCTGCATATGTTGGGTAACCCCCAAAATGCCTTTGTGTTCAGATGTTGGTACCCTTACCAAAGGTGCTCTGGGCTGCCGGTCTAAAACTTGTGCTAGCAATGAGTTTAAGGCGAAATGCTGCATTTTGCGCATTTGAAAGCCTGATATATCAGCCTCGATAATGTTTGAAAAGCGATAGTTTTTTAATTATTATTACCTTCGCCAAGGAGGTTTTCGCCGGCGTTTATCTGTTTGTCTTTGAGTAAGATAAGTCCCGCACGGATTTGGATAAAATGTTCGAACAACATGGGTAAGAAATTGATGATTAAATTTTGGTGGGGATCTCAGGCGTGGATCTTACCTGCAACCAGAAACTGATGCGATTCATTAGCCTCTTGGGCTCGACTGATCAAGAGTAAATTTGGAAACTGCGCAGTGCGAAACGTTTTTAGATTGAACGTTCCCATTAAGGGAACGTATGGGTAAATGCCACGTCAGACACACTGTAGTGCTCAAAGTTTGTGGTATTTACACGGTCTGCAAAAGAAACCCTTACTGGTTGCACTGTCTAAGGCCCATAACGCATACAGACTTAGGCTAAACCATGAAGAGGAGGCACTGTCAGGGGTTGCTGATGCTGACATTGTATATCGCTGTCGCTGTCTCCACAGAATTGACTTTTGAATTATCCGATAACGAGAAGCAATGTTTTTACGAAGATCTCGAGAGCGGAGTAAAGTTTGACATAGACTTTCAAGTAAGTAGCCCAAGTAGTAACCCTTTTCTCACGAATGTTGGTAATTTTGTACAGACGCCTTGTATAACCTATTATGTGGTAAGCACGCGAGGCAGGAAATGGGCAGAAATGGGGTCTGGTTTCGGAAAGCCCTCAGCTTAACTCTGAAATCAGTGCTAGCCTATTCCGATCCGATCCCTCGAGGCGGACGCAGCCCGAGAAGTCTACTAGTGTGAGGATCTTCTGGGGGCGCCAACAGGGATACACATCAATCTGGGCGTCCCCATGTGTAGACACATGCAGTGCGAGTACCTTTCTGAGTGCCATTTCAGTAGGCCTACACTGAAAAACAATAAAATGGTGATTTTTTGGGGGAAAACAAACAAGGCCATTAATTTCGCAAAAAATACTGCATTGAAAATGGAGTAAGGTATCTATACAGTTTTGTCGAATCATGGTCACATCTGCAGCCATTTAGCGAATGAACCTGAAAAAGGGTCAAAGGTGGAAGTAAATATAACGAAAGCATATTTAGTGTAATCAGAAGCGTCACTTTATGTAGATTAAGAATATCCCTACCTACAACGCCAATCCGTGAAAAAATACAGGACCTTCAAAGGACCATGGCAAAATTAATGTTGCTTAAAATTGCACCTTGGTGTGTCTTGACATTAGTCATTAAACTGGGTAACGGATCCTTCTCAAACTTGGCACACTTACTAAAAAGGTATGATAAACTGACTAGGTTTTCAAGGTTGTAGATCAAAGGTCAAGGTTGCATGGGGTGTCACATGCGCACATTTCCCAAAAGCAGTTGTGATGCAATTGCCCATAGACAACCAACTTAATTGATAACTGGTTAGCAACTATGCTTTTGGGAAATGCATGATTGATCTTTGCCAGGCCTGCCTTGCACATTTATTCACTATGAAGTCTAGATCAGGGGTTCTCAAACTTTATTGTCAGGGACCCCTGATGGAGCAGAACTTTTTTTCAAGCAACAAAAATGTAATTATATAAGATTATACCCATTTGTTCTTTCAGATGATTTTAAACTCTTATCCTAAAAACATATTTTGCCAATAGGTATATATAATAGGTAAATATAGGCCAGGGGTCATGCAGGAAAAGTACAATCAGTACTCAATCAGTAACCATGATGGACTACAAATTGCATCATAATAGTTCCAAAATATTATCCCAGAACATTACATAGTCAATCCATAGGTGGTTATCAAGAATTATGGCTGGACAGTTAAGGCATACCATTTAAAGGTGAAATCCGGTGTGAATCAATCCATAGCCTTGTAGTTTGAGGTCACAGAGTACTGCCTGTAGGAAAAAGAAAGAGAAAATTTGATATAACATGGGAAAATGAAACCGGCACTCCGTGACCTTGAACAACAGGGCTATGAGTGATTCACACCAAATCTCTCCTTTAACACTTCAATATTTGGAGAATAGCCCTGTAATGATGTAGTGTTGTACTGTAGTAGTAGGTGCACTATGTAACTTGGTGTGAATAAAATACCAGATTACTACTACACTACCAAAACAACATTTTTCAGTATATTAAATGAAGCAATTGCAGTCTGTGCTATTTTGCTGTTAGGTATACTGTTAGGTATAGAGGTTAATTTATTACTTGTGGTCTGTCTTGGGCACATTCTACAAATGGCAGTTCTAGTTAACACACACAGGGGTATAAACAATATGCTATATTCTCCATACAAATAAAAAAGACCAGAAACATTTAATTTCATTGTTGCAGCAATGAATCTTTCATTTAATCTAATTTAATTACCTCTAGAAAATATATAGTAAAGGCTGTTTAATTACCCTTTCATTTTTGGTGGAGGACAGAATGTATAGCCATACAGTTAACCTATATAATGCAGTATAATTTGCAGGTCAAGTGCAAGAATATAGACTAGAATAAGTGCGTAAATAATGAGGAAGGTGGGATAGGTCTCATTTGACATGGCATCTAATCTCATCAACTCACTTGATAGGGAGTAGGTATGCCAAATATGAAACAAAATTCCATAATACACCAGAATACATTGCCAGCCAACCTGCCTGCCACTGCAGTCAGAGATGCTGGTGAAAATCTGGTTTGTTTATGTTTGTGTTTATGTTTATATTTTGCTAACTGATGGCTTTCTTGAGGTCGGAGGCTCACATGTGATGCCTCAAGCAGAAAGGAATAGGCTATGTCAACACCACGAGATTGGGGGAGGGTGGTTCCTCAACTACGTACCTCAGAATCTCTTGAAACTTTGTAGGAATGATCTTTGGTATCTGAAATGGACATTACTGACAAGTTGGAAATTGAACAAGATGCCATTTTGAGATATCCATATCTCTTGAAATATATGTCCTAGAGTACACCTCTCAAACTCAAGGCCCGTGAGCCAAATATGGACTGTGATGTAAGTCTATTTGGACCCCAGATAATATCTAATGTCTATCAGAACTGGCCTGCCAGTATTTCGCTTTAATACTGCAAGTACTACAATGCACTGCCACTGCACTGGAATTACATCAGTCGAGGCCCGTAAGAGAGTATGCTTTGAATACTGTTCAAAACAAATCTTATTGCAATAATTAGGAATGCACCAATCCAATATTTGTACTACTATGTGCTCAGCTAGCTTGCAAAGACATGGTATAAGCATGTCAGTTAGGTGCAGCTGTAAGGTATGAGCACACATATTTTCCATAGGTATTATAAGTGCTATTAAGAAAATTATCATAAAGTTAAGGTCATTTACTGTAAGTTTTAAGCAACCTGCAAATATTTAACCTGAATGCTTCCTGTTAGCGAACTTAACTCATGTTGAGTCTTCTTGTCAGTAATATAGCAGCCTAAGGTTACTCACCAAAAGGATAACAAAAATTGCATATTGCCAGATACATCTCTCCTATAATCTAATGAAAGTTTTTTATGAATATTTATTTAAACTGATGCAATTGAAACCATAATTAAAAAAAAAAACATTTTCAGCAGCCCACGGATTTCCAGCACCACCAGCACCTTGCATAGAAACAAAGTTTGTTTCACCAAAGTCCTGTAGCGTTAGGTTCATGCCGAGAAACTGAAAGTGACAGGCACCTAATTAGACCTAGGCCCACAAACATCAAAGACAGTATAATGACACTGGCACACATTTGCATTTGTTTATTTAATTATATTCGAAATAACCATTTATTATTTTATTCAGGCTCACACTTCGCTGATCATATGTGTATAAATGTGTATATATATATACACATATGGTTGCGGTGGTGTTGTAGGTGGTAGAGGTGCTTTTCGGCAATCAAAGGTTTGCAGGTTCTACCTGCAACCCTCTACCTGACTCTACCTGACCCCATCAAAGTGTCCTTGAGCAAGATACTGAACCCCAAACTACGTGCAAATTGGCAGGTTGGCACGTTGCATGGCAGCCTCTGCCACCAGTGTGTGAATGGGTGAATGTGAGGCATACTCTGTAAAGCGCTTTGAGTACTCATAGGAGTATATTTACCATATGAATGTGTGTGTGTGTGTGTGTGTGTGTTAGCTCATGCTGAGTCTGCATGTCAATAATGAAGCAGCCTAACAGATTAACAAAAATTGCATATTGCAATGCAGTATGTAATCCAATGAAGATTCTACTCAAGTTTTTACGAATATATGTATTTAAACTGGGGAACATAGGAAACATAATCAATATCTGCAGCAGCATAGAAACAAAGTTAAAGTGTTAAAGTGTAACGTTAGGTTAGGGAGAAATTTAAAGTGACAGGCTAATTAGACCTTGGTCTACCTCAAATACAATGTAATGACAGTGGCACACACTTTTATTTTTTAACTATAATCTAAATAACAACTAATTATATTTATGTCAGTGTTACATTGTTCTGTTTCATCTTTAAAATAATGCCCAGTTAAGCCAGTGGGGCAATAAAAGCTAAGGATGATGCCTACCTTTTCATTCAGTGGGGATATCGGATCGGTGTCGGGTATCGACTGATATGCAAAACCCATGGATCAGAATCGGTATCTGAACTAAAAAGTCAGTAAAAGTCAGATCAGTGCATCCCTTCATTTAGTGCTATGTGGTCAGCAGTATTAAATGCTGCCAAGGCAGGGTCAAATTGTGAATTAGCAAAATCGGCTCACATACATAGTTGATTTGGTCTGAATATAGCCAAGAGGTAATCAGCACATCAAGTTTCATGGTGGGAATCAAGGAGGTTTGAGTGAAAATTATTATGGATTGATTCATATAGAGCCTTTCTCAAATATAAGCAGATCAGCAGAGTTGTGATTTGATGAAATAAAAGCCTGGGATATGAATTGACATAAATGGTATTAATAGACCTGCCAATCATGAGTGAAAAAAGATAACATTATAGAAGAAGAAGATATTACATTTTGATAGATTCATGAATCACCACAACTGTTCAGAGTAATCACTGCCCTTTATTGTTATTCCTAAACAGGTGATCGCTGGGGGAAACTATGATGTAGACTGTTTTGTGACGGATCCCATGAACAATGTCCTATACCAAGAAAGAAAGAAACAGTATGACAGCTTTTCACACACAACCACCTCAAAAGGTGTGTACAAAGTGTGCTTCAGCAATGAGTTCTCCACCTTCTCCCATAAAATTGTTTATCTGGACTTCCGGACAGGAGAAGAACGTCCTTTATTGCCTGATATGAACAGAGCAACAGCTCTCACTCAGGTGAGTTTTTACACCATCTTACTGAATTTCTGATTTAAAGGAGAAATCTAGTGTGAATCAATCAATAGTCCTTTTGTTTGATTTTGCAGAGTGCAGTTGATAGGTATGAGAACGTGAGAATTTAGTAAACTACGTAGACCAAATAGCAAAATGTCAATGAACACTAACTAATGAAGGGCACAGGAAAACAACTGAAAAAGTTACTTCTGCCGTTGTGCTGTTTAGCAAATTCTGTCTACATTGCAATTGCAATTCTCTCATTCTTATACCTACCGCCAGCTCTCAGCAATGTCAAAGAATAATACTATTGACTGATTTACAGCAGATTTCTCCTTAGCTATAGCTTATTGTAGAACTGATGAAAACTTCACAAAAGTCACAACAGTAACTATTTAAAACACAGACATGAATACAGTGGAAACCAGATGTTTACCTACACTTCAAAAAACATTTTTTATCATTAATTCAGGGTAAACTTTTTCTGTTTTAGGTCAGTTAATATGTAAGGTCCATGGGGTTTTAAAAAGAAATTAAAAAGTGATAAATCAAATTTGCCAAAATTAAGCCAATTAAAAGTATTAAAAAGTATTAATTACCAAAGTGTTATTATTATTATTATTATTATTGTAAGTTCCGATGAACGGTCCAGTTGTTTAGTTTGTGTGTTGAAGAAGTCCATGTGATGTGAGTTTGTTGATGTTCATAATGAAACAAACTTTGGCACACTACTTTGCAATGACAAAACTGACACAGCAGAACTGTTACATGAAGATTGCTGGCAAGCTAAGCTTTTGTTTGAGTTGTCAAGCAAGCCTGCACATAGGCCTATTGATATTTCTTAGCACCTGCTGCCTAGATTGTGTTGGTCTTACTGAGTGACATTATCAGATTTCAAAATGTGTACATGCATGGCAACTTTGTTTGCTATTGACATGTCTTATTCTTCTACTTTAGACCAAAATGTTATTATATTATATTTTAAATTGTAGCCAAGTGTTTTTTGTTCATAGTGTGGTGTATTCTATTGTATGTTGTCAGATAAGTACCCCATAGCTATAACATAACTGCCCTGGCATTAGGAAAAAATGCTATAGGCCTTCAGCCCTTACTGTATTTTGTTTTTAACCTGATATGGTTTGAACCTAAACCAAGCTAAACATAAACAAGTAAAAACTGGATGATCCGTCATCTTTGCAGATAGCATGACGTTATCCCCACACCCTTGACTGATCCCCCTCATAAGCCACAGCCTCACCCACATAACAAACCCCATTTTAGTCCCTGATGATACATTGTTCTGCCAAACCTGACCCACACGGGACCCCTTACCCATGCACACCCTTCATTTTAATCTAGTAAGGAGTCGTACACTGGGGTTCTACTCTGAGTCAATAGTCCCATCCCGCAGTACGTCCTTTCGGTGGAGCTGAAATAGGCACCACATTTCACTCTGGTAAGGGGTTCCAAAGTGGGCAGCCCACTATGTGTCTATGGGCCAACCTCACTAGGGACCCTCACTGTGGGGTCCTCAAAATTGTGCAGTGGTTTTGGAAAAAAAAATCTTGAGCAGTAAAACAGGTATAAAAAAGTGTTACATTTAATCTCAATATTCCTGCATATACCTTGGCTGTTATACAGAATTATGAACTAGGCGGAGGCAAAGAACAGAATGAAGCTCCAGAGTGAAGTTCCTCCGTGCATTAATTCCATACACCTCCACACACCTCAAAGGCTGTTATTCCACTTATCAACCGGTTGTAACCGCAGGCATCAATTTAAAACGTACAAAAGTGTGCAACTCAGTTTTAAATAAAGCTGTTCAGTTGCTGTACTACTTTCTTTACTTACTAATAACGGTGGTTATCGCTAGTAACAGCTGATCCCATTGTTGCTGCCAAGTGCAAACCGCTGTTTGCTATGGTTATAGATACCATTCAAAAGAGCACAGATATAGAATGGTGATGAGGCTTTTTCACCAGAACTACTTCATAGGTGTGCGTTATACGTTATTCACACACACCCTGTCAGCCATTTAGAAATCAGTATTCCATTTCTCTGGGTGATAACATATTTTTGTATTTGTTAAATGTCCGTATATATTTTATAGAGAATATTTTGTATTACTTTCATCAGTCAAAATTTCTTTATATATATCATTCCTTAGTATTAGGGCTCAAATTCGAAAAATTCTGTTAAATTCCTAACAAAAAAGGTTATCTTTTTAAAAAGTCTATATCACTCACTTTTTATAGCCTACTACTAAGCTCCAGAGTGTCCTTATTGGAGCGTTTTCAAAGATATAGAGCTGTGTGGTTTATTTTACTATCTATGGAAATGGAATGGCAATGTATACACTGTAAATGGATTTGGCCTACCATTAAATAACATCAGTGCTCCAACACCTGTACAGAAAGCATCCGTAAGTAGTAAGTGAGCAAATGCACCAAGATCTCATGTCATCTGCTTCTCACACATTGATTCACGCACACATGCGCTCATACACACTCTGTCTCTCTACCCATTTTGCACATGCATTTATTCTTTACTGTAAGATGGAGAAACAATCCTCTTTCATTTTTATAAGATAAAACTAAGCAGTAAATAGCCTTTATTTTTGAAGTTGTGTTTCATATGCACTAAATGGGCTTAGTTCAGAAGACAGTAAATCAAAAGTTTTTGAGATTTTATTCAGAAATTGGAGTGTTGGAGTTGCAGTTAAAATCTTTCTGATCAGAAAGTATAGCCAATTGCTTGGTCATTTCGACAGACCTTTTATGTTTAAATACACAAAAGTATGTTTTATCTGAATAATCTATGAAAAAAAACGACAGAATATTCGATTCCAAAAGTATGTAATAGTTGCAGCCTTACTTAGTATTTGGTAGAATGGCCTCAAAACTGTTTCACTTGGGCCAAAAGTTGTGGGTATCCTATCACAAGCTTCTTACAGTAGTTTGCTGGAATTGTGGTCCATTCCTTTTGACAGGACTTGTTTAGCTGGGTCAGGTTTGTCGGCCTTTTTGCCTACACACCATTCAGTGCTACCCACACATTTTTGATAGGAATATGATCAGGGCTTTGTAAAGGCCACTCCAGTACTGACTTTGTTTACCTTAAAGGAGAACATGGGCCATGTTCAACACCTATCTGTTATTTGAGCTACCTTGGGTCTGAGGACCCCCCTGCACATGTACTTACTCGCACTTTGCACTACATTGCACAATATTTATTGACCTATTTATGAACTATTTAAGATGTATTAACACCTTAAACCACTATACTATTAGCACTTGCTGGTTAGATGTGAAATTGCATTTTGTTGTACTGGTGTCTTTTACAGTAAAGTTGAATCTAATGTAATTCAATTCAATTAAATTCAATTTTATTTATACAGCACCTTTTACAATAGTATTGTCTCGTGGCGCTTCACAGAAGGAGCACCCAAGAGCAACAGGGGCAAGGAAAAACTCCCTTATGTTCAGTTTATCTAGGAAGAAACCTTGGGCAGATCCACGACTCAAGGGGCTGACCCAACTGCCGGGGGTCATGTAGAAAAATTACAATCAGTGGTAACCATGACAGACTACAGACTACTAAAACCAAGTTGCCAATGGTTTTAGCTGAGGTTCGTAACAGTTCATAATGGAGTGTTATCCCACTTTACATTATATGTAAAGTGGGATATGTAAAGTCTATAGGTGGCTATCAGGAATTATGGCTGGACAATGTAGCAGTGGCCAGACATAGTGTCAAACTCAAAGGAGTGAGATGGGTCATGGGGATAACAGTAAGGGTACATTTGACAGTGCCATTGTGAGGGGTGGGGGGGGGTCACAAAGCCTCAAGGAAGGGGAGACGGGCCTAGCATAGGCGTCCAGGAAGGGCCTCTATGATGGAGAGTCGGTCCTGACATGGACCTCCCTTAGTGTTGGTTGCAGTCCACTCAGGAGGGGAGGTTGAGAGGAGTCCGCCGGAATGAGGCAGGGATGACACTCAGCAGAGATAATTGTGGACAGAGGAAGAAAGTGAATTAGGGCAGGTTCTCACATCAGAGAGCAAATGTGTAATTTGGGCATACATATATATACACACATACACACACACACAAATACACATACACACACATACATACACACACACATATATAAATACATATATATATATAAAGAGAGAGAGAGAGAGTTGTACGGCATGACACATGAAGCTTTTGTGGCGGCCCTAGGCTATAGCAGCATAACTAAGGTATGATGTGTGGCAACCCAGCACCACTGCAGGGATGGTCAGTGGCTGCCATACCTCGCAACTGGGGGCACAGCAGAGGCAGTCCCTCCCAAAAGACCCATGAGAAGTGATGATTTGCCACGCACCATCCCTAACTATGGGAAACAGTAAAGGGGAAGATTTTAAGTCTAGACTTAAAGGTATTGAGAGTGTCCGCTTGTCGAATGTGGGGGGGGAGATTATTCCACAGGAGGGGTGCACGGTAACAAAAGGCTCTTCCTCCTATCGTAGATTTTGATATTCTTGGGATTACAAGGAGACCAGCATTTTGAGATCTTAGGGTTCTAGGAGGGTGGTAAGGGACAAGTAAGTCTTTAATATATGTTGGTGCATCGCCCTTGATAGCTTTATTTTAAAGCTTTATAAAGCAATTTTATTTTTAATCAGTTCGACTTTTAATAGGGAGCCAATGTAAGGAAGCAAGGATAGGAGAGATATGTTCATATTTTTTAGTCCTGGTGAGTGTTCGGGCTGCAGCATTTTGTATTAGTTGTTGGTTTTTGATACAGGTATTACTACACCCAGAGAACAGAGCATTGCAGTAATCGAGCCTGGAAGTAATAAATGCGTGTATTAATTTTTCAGCATCCTCAAAGGAGAGGAACTTTCTAACCTTAGCAATATTTCGTAGGTGGAAAAAAGATGTTTTTGAAATGTGTTTTACATGACTATTTAGAGAGAGGTCCTGGTCAATAATTACCCCGCAGTCTTTAACTTTTGCGGTGCATGACGGTAATCTAATCGAATCTCATTTGAAATTAGTGTTGTCAATCAATAAAAAAAATTATTGAACTAATCACAATAGAAAATAAGTTAATCACAATTAATCACACATTTAAAGTTCCAGAATTCTGTGAAGAATGAATGTCACACATGCCCCTGGGTAGTAGCAAGGCCAGTGCCGCCTAGTGCTTATGCTCAATTTCTTTTGGCTCCACCACAATCATGTGAAAACGGTGCTCCTCAGTTTCTTTCGTACCCAAAATGAAAGAGTGTAGTTGTCACAGGTTGACTATGACAGGGGTGCCAAGGGGTGACCAACCCATACTCACATCCCAGGTGTACAAGTTCTACAGGCTCCCCCTTGCTTCAAATCTACCATGGTTTGGCCTTTTCCTTGTGCTCTCATCCAACGTGTCTGTCAGCTATTTTATTACATATCACATTATGAAGCATCTATAACAGGGGTCGGCAAGTAATTTAGGCCACGGGCCAGATTATTTTTCTCGCCAGTAGGCTTAGTTAAACACCCTGCGGTAAGAACCCTCAAAGCTTTTCTTTTCAGGAGCATCCGTGACCACCACCTCTGCCGCAACAGCTGCCTCACTATCATCTTAATTAATTGCATTTTAGTTTGCATAAACGTGCTACATTGAGTTATGCCAAAACAAAATATACTATTTTGTTAAATAATTAGAAATATTGGTTTCTTTGTTCTAATAGTTTAATGCTGGACTGAAGGTTAAGGTAAACTTAAAGCCACAGCTAGTAAGAGGGTCATTTTTAAGTTTTCGTAAAATAAAGACAACGCAGATTCAAAATTCAAATCCTGTCTCTGGTATTCTCTTCGTTTTGCTTAACATCAGGTGTCTTGCAGTGGCGTGGAGAAATTCTGCAAGAAGTAAGATAAGATAGGCTTAACTAACTTGTGTTTTCTCCCACAGACCACTATGACATTAAGCATACAAAATTCCACAACAAAACAAGGTTATGGCTCCTTATTTCGTAGGAAAATTAATAATGTTTATGGTGGGCATAAATTCAGTTTTTAAATAAATTTTCGCTGTTTCCTGAGGGTTGGGGCATAAACTCGCAGACGTAGGTCTGTTCACTCTTGCATGTCTTCAGCCTTTGGAGTAGGCCTATAGCGCTATTAGGTACAAATGTAATTCTCCTCCTTAAAACTCCTAAAACCCCCTTTCCCCCTCTCTTGCATTGATCTGCCATCTGACTTAATTTTAAGTTGTTGATGAGACCGGAGTTCGGTAAAACTGTTTTTCCACTTAGACATGACAGGAGTGTGTAATACTGTCTTTCACCACGTAAGGCTGCTGGCCCTGACAGAATCCCTGGACGTGTGCTCAGAGCTTGTGCTGAACAGCTTACAGACATCTTCAACCTGTCTCTCGCCCAAGCAGCAGTACCAGTGTGCTTCAAAACAACCTCTATAGTGCAAGTGCCAAAACAAAGTGCCTGAATGACTGCTGCCCTGTTGCACTAACACCCATTGTGTGATGATGAAGTCTTGGTTTGATTGGCTTACCTCAAGAAATGTCTGCCCCCCACACTTCACTCACACCAATTTGTTTACTGAAGTTTACTGAAGATCTTCGATATCTCCCTCTGCATTTGGATCATGGACTTTCTGACCAGCAGACCCCTGCATGTTAGGTCAGGCTACAAAAACTCCACCTCTATCACCAACATAATCTGTTCACAGCGCATCCTCTTCACTCTTCTTCATCTTCTTTTGTATATACATCCATAGCATTTTGCCTATCTTCTACTACACATCTGTATATTTGTCCATACTAGATCTGTATATACATTTCCTATGTATAGTAGTATAGAACATTTGTGTATTAGCATACTTCATCTGCACATTGCTCTTTTGTAAATCAATACTAATTTCTACCCATCTTTTACACTGCCATATCAGTAAATAACTGCTCCCTTAACTTATTTGTGCATAATCTGCACATATCGACTTCCCTTATCTGTACATAACTGCTCTTAACTGTCTATACTGCACATACTGTACATATTGCACTTTCTGCTATTTGCATCTCTGATTAGATGCTAAACTGTAACTGTTTCGTTACTCTGTATTCATGGGTGTGTAATGACAATCAAGGTGAATCTAATCTAATAGAATAGCCATTTAGCTTCAATGGACCATTTCAATCCCCAGCCTAAATATAAAGTTATAATTGGGCTTGTAATATTGCACTTGACATTTCTGGTAAATCACAGTTGAACATATTGTCTTTAAACATCAGAGAACAAAGTACATTGCTCATCCATTCTACGTCCCCTTTAAATACATTTCTCAGACCAGTACTTTGTATTGTATTTTTTTTTTTTACAATTATTGGCCATTTGCAACCAAATACTTTGAATGCATTTGTGTCCATCTCTGGCATTAACAAATAGCTAGAATGCTAGATGCCAGAATGCTAAATACAAACAGATGTGCATTTCGATAGCATGAAATCTTTTGGCTAAAGCACTCTTTAGACAAAAGCAATATTTAGTTCAACCAGTGGAAAAAAATTACCTGATGACCTAAAATATTTTGTAACATGCAAGCAAACAGAATATTGCCATCTCAATCTGTAGTGCATGTTGTGAGAAATGCTTTAACGGTCTGTATGGCACTGCAAAAGGTACAGGCAGCAGAACCTAGACATACAGTATTTATGTTGATCTGTAACTTAAGAAGCCAGTGGACAGATAAGTTGACAGATAGAGTTAGTCTTGGTTGGTATAATGAAATGGGCCGTAATCAACAAAGATTTATCATATATAATAAATTAAATACCAAATATCAGTGTACGGTAGGTAGGGCATATAGTGGAAATTCTCAACTGCAACACAAGCGTTTGAGGAGCCAATATTAAAGTGCTCCTTGCTGTAAACCACCATGAGACAATACTATTGTGAAAGGTGCTGTATAAATATAATTGAATTGAATCAAAAAGCGGAAAAACAAATAGGCTTAGGTTAAGACAAAAAACTCAAGTTACCTCCCAGAGGTTAAAGCACTGGGACTCTCGGACAGAAAGTTTAGTCAAATATTGAGCTTGGTCTGGCAACAATGGCATGTACAGTGTGTTCCCTGAGGCAGGGTGAATAGGCATGTATTAAATGCCTCTTTATGTTATGATGGATGGAGCTACAACCATAGAGCTGGATGGAGCTACAACCAATCAGACCAACAGTTCTAATGATGCATGCAGAGACATATGCTCAACATCACTTAATCAATCATCTTTGCATAAACCATCATTAACTACACGTTACTTTTTAAAATATTTCAGGTTTGCTTCAAAGTATCAGTCAAGAAATATCAACCAAACTCTGCATGTCTCAATCCTCACAATTATGATTATAATGTTACACAGGTAACAAGAGTAGGATAGGCCTAGGGCAAGGATAGGCTTATAACATGGTAAGTTAGCCCTGGAGACAAAGGCACGTTTCTCATTGGTTCCCTATTTCAGGCGAAAGGGAACAGCCAGAAACAGGGCAGTTGGTCAGACTGACTGAATGCGAAAATCTATGCAGCATCACAGATCAGTTTGGGTGGGCCCAGGCAAGCTCATAGAGTAGAAACCAATATTTTCAGATTGTTGGAGTATCTCATAATATGATTATTTAAAAAAATCATACCCATTTATCTGTCTCTAACAAGAAGTTAAGGTGTTCTGAGTGCAAAACTGCAACATCATGTGGTGTTTACAGAGAAGGATCTCAAAGGTACTATTTTTTCAGTGAAAAAAAATTGTTTGTGTAGAAAATAAAATCATTAAATGTCAAGCAAATAAGTAGTGTGATACTTGGAACAACAGTGACACTATCATATCCAATCAGGGTGAGTCTATTTATTTTGTTGTGCCAACACAAAATTAGAGCGTACCCCCACCTGCCAAATCCCACTTTAACCTGCTCTTAAATAGATTTATGTTTCCTAAAGCCTTTCCCATTGTGATGAGCTATTTTGAAGTGCATTTTGGCAAGTAGCCATATAATAGCGGTATAATGTGTTGTCTGCTGGTCATTATAGGAAAATATTTCCCAACAGGACCAACAGGGTCTTGATTCATCCTGAAGGGAATTATTGTCCTAAAATGACCAGCGGACAATACATTATCCCGCTTATCATATGGCTACTTGCCAAAACAACCACAACAAAACTTCACACAAATGTCTTTTTAATGTAGATTGTTACATTAGTATTGTTATTTCTGATTTCTCAAATGTTATATGCATTCATTTATAACATTATAATAACATAATGGCGTTGTTGCCAGTCATAGCCACTAATAAATGTACGTCATTGTCAAACAAACAAATGCAATTTAATATTACAGGATGACCATAATCATTCAGAATGAATGACTTATTTGTTGTATGTGTGTGGACTGAAGGAGGTTAGCTTTCTTAGGTACAATTGGGTGAAGCTCTAATGAAAAAAATAAGATGGTCATGAACCACAGCATTGTCAGATTGGTCTTGGTCTTGTCACCTTTTACATTGCATGACTGTATAATTCAAAAGTTATCAGACTAATCTGTGTGCATATGTATTTGAAATTTCAGATGGAATCTGCATGTCTGTCAATACATGAGATTCTGAAAGTGGTCACAGACTCTCAGACCTGGTACCGTCTACGCGAGGCTCAGGACCGCATTAGAGCTGAGGATCTTAATGAACGTGTTTCCTATTGGTCCATCGGGGAAACCATTTTCTTGTTTGCAGTCAGCATTGGTCAAGTGCTGATGCTTAAAAGCTTTTTCACAGAGAAGAGAAGCAATGTAAACACCAGCACATAAACATATCACTGTGAACAGATATACAGTCCTCATTATCTTAATTCACACTAGTATAAACATCAGCCAAGTGTTGCAAGAATAAAGAATAGTTTTGGCCTGTGTATTCTCTTGCAGTGTTGTGAGTGTTAATTGTGATATATGCAGAAACTATGTTCCCTCTGATTTGCTTTGAAATGAAAACCGGAAAATCTTCACAGGAATGGCAGAAAAAGATTCAAACAATAGGATTCTATTCTCACCTGTGGATTTTCAGTCTAAATTTTCAAGCAGAAATATTTATGTCACTTTGTACATTTCTCAGATCAAAATTTGTGTTCTCAAAGCTTCAACATCATCAAAGTGGTTTCTCATTCATTTGAACAAACAGCAAATGCTTTTGCACACCCATTAGGTTTCTTGTGCACAATTGCTAATGTCATTATAGTCAAAATGCATTATATAGGGGATATATGGGGGTACCATGTGGTGGCTACCACAAAAACCATCTTTAACTCAGTAGATACTGGCCACCCCAACTGACAGTATTCTAATTTAAAATCGTAGGCAAAATACTTAAAATCTGATAAGCTACATAATTAATAGCAGCCATATATTAATAGCAGTTGCTGACAAAACTTAGCCAGGACAAGAATGAGCATCATTTGGCAATTGCATTGATGAAGACCACACGCAAGTGTTCAAGAGAGATAAAGCCCTTTCGTTTAGGGCTAGGCTTTATAGGCCTACTAGACACCCGTGGTCAAAAAATGCTATGCAGGCAAGTCAGTGGATCAGTGCAGTCATTATTCACAATGCTGGGGACAAGTTACCTACACAACAAGTTGTGCCAAGCAACAAATGCACTTTTTATGAGTCTAAACTATTTATACCCAACACTCCCCCAAACCATGACCATATACCATTCATTCTTGTCAAACCATGTTACCTTTGACCCCTCAGCATTATGGTTCAATACCCCTAAAACACCAAATGTCCCAAACATTTTCCTGAGCAAAATTTAACATTCCACAATTTTAGTTGTGCTCTTGGAGATGGGCAAAGGGCATACAATTTATGGCACAGATATATGTTACTATTATACAAATATTCAAATACAAATACAAATATTCTCCCACACAGTCACCACTTCTGCTCTTCACTGCGCTAGACTTAGTGGAGAAAAGTACCCTAAACAAACCTGTGATAGCCTATTAGAATTCAATACTCAAGTCGCTTGCATTCTGTAAAACTTTCTAGGATGATAGCCTTTCCATCTTAAGCTAGGCCGTAGACTGATAAGATACAACCTTCGGAGCTTAAATGAAAAACAGCTGTGCAATGAATTAGGCCTGTAACAGACTACTTTGCATCTGCAGTAGCCTAAATGTATTACTTAGGCCTATGCATTTTTGTATAAGTTTAAAAATGTTTTCATGCAAAATGCATTCCCGACATATAAACTGCCAATATTATTGAATAGCCAATTGAACAAAATGTTTTGATGCACTAAAATAACCTAATAGACCTACTGTAGTAACCTTTAAATATATTACATTGCACCCTAGTTGCATCAATAGCTATGCAAAGCATTTTAGCATGGCACCCTAAGATTTTCACTTGCCAATTCTGGCCAGGCTGTGAATATTTTGTAGCAGCACCACTGCTTGACATCACTATGGGGGAATAAATAAATAAATAAATAAAACAATGGTCAGGTTTATCAGCATCAGCAGGACTTAACCCATAGTTGCATAGAAAACCATTCACATCAGACATCTTAGGCATATGTCTGAGCTGAAAGAAGAATGGGCTAGAATAAGCAGATCAAGTTATCAAGAGCCCCGGTTTGAGTTTATTACTGCCAAATGAAGTTCAATCCATGATTCCACCATCTGGGATGTTATATTGATGTTTTCAAAAAAGCCACATAAAGAAAGATCATTTCTTTCATGCTACTGGCTTAAGCACATTGTGCTTTTCTATTGTGACAAAGAACATGACATTTTATAAGCAAATAATACAGAAAACCAGGTAATTGCAAAGAGTTCACATAATTCTGAGCAGCAATACTTTCAAACAAGCATTTATGTCCTCTGATTTTCTATGACAAAAAGAATATTCTGAAAAAGAAAAAAACATTCAGAATTCCCAAAGCAAAGGACTTTAGAACCTGGTTGGTAGCATATTGTTTTTATTACATCTTGATGGCATTTAGAGGGACCAATACTAGCTGGCCACCATTAAGTCGACTAAATGATGTTTATTTTTAGTTCACCTTCACCCATAGATACTTTTCCTCATGGACTAGACTTCAGTACAGTTAAATACAGAATACAACTTGAAAGGCTTGTAACTTTTGAATAAGACCAACTAACCATCTTATTGTTGTTTTTTAGCATACACATTTCCTCATCAACTACATGTCTGCAAAGCTTTGAAAATATGAGTGCTTTGCTAGTGAGATGAGAGCAAGAAAATGCCTTTTTCAGTCACTGAAAGAAATAATCTGGGTTTGTTTCAGTTAAACTGACTAATGGTGGGAGGCACTGTAATACCAGTGTGATTTTAAAGATCTGCACAACCCGAAAAGCGAAAAAAAAAATTATTCACGTTAAGAGAGGAGATGAGTGTCCTCATTTCTGGTGGTCCTCAAGACAAGCTGAAATGTTCAGTGTTTTTCTTAGCCATGGCTATCCACAAACAACGACACAAGGAAAGTTTACCGTCACTTGCATATGGTTACTGGATATAAATAATGCAGAGAAATTGTGTCTGTTGTCAGACTAATTTTGTACATATTTGAGAAACCAAACAAAATATCAAGCTGAAAAAATTTGCATTATTTAAATAATACATGCATGAATATTTAGACAAGAGTCTGAGTAAAGGAACCAGTAAAATATGGTCAAATGTTCATGCTTTAGCTTTTTGGTAGCGGCACAGTTATTTTAATAGTCAAGATTTCTACCAAATACTAAATGGGGGAAGCATTTCACCAGACTGCTTACCAAATGCTTAGGACAGACCAAATGCTTAGGTTGTCTACTCCAGTTATTTTGCTCACACCTTATTTGCATCATGTATGCAGAAAACCCATTCATTTTTCCATAGGAATTTTCACCTTAAGAACCAGGAAGCAGTAAATGCCAACATAAGAACAGACTTTTAGTTAGTTTGTGTTAGTAAGTAAGTTAGTTAGTTTGAATTTTTGGTTTTCAGTGTGATTTACAAGGGCGTCAGTTTAGTATCAAACATTCAGGAGACAACGACGCTGATAGTGGGTAGGGGGCTCATTGGCTTTGCATGTTCATTTTTGCTAAGTTGCTAGGTTACAGCTGACGCCGCTCCATTTGGCATGTTTTAAAACTAAAATATTTTCCAGTCAGTATATAGTAATGATTAGTGTATATATTTCGCTGTTCATTTTCATTATTTTGCACCATGTTTTGTTATGGGACGGTCATTGAAAAATCTGTTTCTGCTGCGCTGCAGCTGCCGTTTCCTTGTGTGTGCCACCTGGTTTCTGGCTGCTTGCATCTGTACCTTCTACACCAATTCTCGTCTTCGGATTTTTTGGTGGCTTCTAGTCGGCTGACTGTCCAGCTGCTGGGTGTAGACGGTTGATTAACCAGCTATAAGAAGGAGGGGAGGCTGTGACTACGCCAATGCATTGCATCTCCGCAGTGTGGGTTTTATGTATTAGAGTTTGCATATTGGCTATGGGGGGCTTTAACTACACAGCCCAGGATCTTCAGCAGTTCACTTGCACAGATGTTAAGCCCATAAGACCTCTGTCGCGCTGTGGGTATACTTCAGAGAAAGCGCTATGCTACACGTCGCCCTCTTGTTATCTAGCGAGTGGCAGTGATTTCCCTACGCTACAAACACAATCATCTCCTCTGCATCTCCTGCCGGCTCAGTGTCATCTTCCAGAATGGTCTGCTTCTGTTGATACATCCAACGGGGAAGTGACTCATGACCATCTAATCAGTGCAACTACCACCGCAGCTGGTCCTGTGGCTAAAATGTCTACTCCAGCGGGATCATGTGATGAACTGAACTTAAACTTGGCATCCTCTGGTGTCAGTCAATCTACTGGAGACCATACCCTCTCTGCCTCATCAGATGCATTAAGTAATTTTAAGGCCTTGGTTTTGTGCATATTAATTCTAGAAGTATTTTGCCTGGACACTCTGAAAATATGGGTCAGTGATACAGACCCTGACATTATTGTAATCTCAGAATCCTGGCTTAATCACAATGTTGCTGATATTGCTCTTGAAGGAGTTTTAGAACTGACAGTGGTGGTGGAGTAGCTATTTAGGCTAGAAAAACATTCAACTCTACTGTAATTAGTCTCGGGTCAGTTTGAAATTAGCCAACAGGGTTAAATGTGATGACTGTCCTCTGGTAATTGTGGGTGTATACTGTCCACCATCTGCCAGTCCTGATGCACTTTATTCTTTATCTGAACAATTATCTTCATTAGTTGGTTCATTTTAATGGGACTTTAACTTAGACTGGATTTCTCCAGCTGCTGATGACCTAAAAGATATGTAGCCTACAGCAGGTTAAAGCTTACCCAAATGATTACAGAATCCACACAACCCAATATGAAATCCCCTAACCGTTTATCTATGCTAGATCTTATCCTTACAAATAAGCCATTTTAATGGACACTGTGTTCACTGTCCTGTGGGCTGTATTAGAAAGAGGTAGAGCAAGAAGGGTAGAAGGGTAAAACAAAAAGATCAGGACCACACTATATTTTTAAGAGGCCTTTCAAAAAGTTTGATGAACAAGCATTCTTACATGACCTTTATGCCAATGATCTTGCATCTTTAAATCTAATCCAAAATTCTGGAGCATCCCATCCAAAACAAAAGGAAAAGTAGTCAATAAGAACTTGTAGCTACCCCAACTGGGCATTCATCAAGATAGGCAAGAGACATGGAAATGGAACCAAAACACCAACAAACACAAAGAAAAGCAACAGAAGGAAGCACATGGTGGTCCCTTACATATCTGGATTATCTGAGAAACTATGGAGAATCTTCAGCAAGCACATCCTAGTCTACTTCAAGCCAAGAAACACCCTCAGACAGAGACTGGTTCACACTAATGACAAGGACTTTACTTAGTTACCCTCTACAGAAAGTAATTTTTTTATGTTACTTTTATGTTGTTTGACCTTGGGCAGAACCCCATATCTGTGTAGGCCTACATAAAGTTCTACAAGAAACAGCCATTTGTTTTGTTTTTTTATTTGCTAACAAGAAGAAAGTTACAGGGACAAAGTGCAACAAAACGACACATGTACAAGACACAAAACAGAGATACTAAATAAACACTAACAACAGTTACAGAGGCTAGACAGTAGTGTAGATATGTTGATAGAATGAATTGACAG
Organism: Tenualosa thibaudeaui; assembly: GCA_027481765.1. NCBI lineage: Eukaryota > Metazoa > Chordata > Actinopteri > Clupeiformes > Clupeidae > Tenualosa > Tenualosa thibaudeaui. Next base: position 528,012 of record JAIFZK010000174.1, read on the forward strand.
AGAGACATAACTGGCAGAAATACACAGGAGGGCCATATGCATGTGTGGGTGGGCAGAGTGGGGAAGGCAAATGTGTGCATGTGGGAAGGGAAGGGGGTGGTGGGTGGGGCGTGGGCTTGGGGATTGGGAGGAGTTTGGGAGTTGAGTTAGGGGTGGTAGGACAGTGTATGGGTGTTTGTGACAGCATGCACATGTGTGTGTGTGAGTGAATATATGCCGTTCTGGATGAAGGGGGTGTCGGAAGAGAAGGGAATTACATTTGTTAATTTCTGTCTTTTATATCTATAACAATAAAAATAATAATGATGTTAATAACTCTCTATTATTTGATTGGGACTACTTCTCCCTACTTCCACTACAACAACTACTACTACTACTGCTTCTCCCTATAAAAAAGTCACTATTTGTAAATGGCACCAAATAATTTTTCTGCAAAAGCCATCTATGCACCCGTGTATGCAGTTTCCATAAATTCTCAGTTTAACATAGGAGTCGACATGCCATATAAATTTAGGTCCTTCTCAGGCGCAGGCAGCGGCAATACTGGGAGCCTTCAGGATCAAGCTCTCTTAGAATGATGTGCACCTCTTCTTTTCTGACCTGCAAACCGTTCTCTAAATATTTCTTGTGCATCCAGCCATACCCCCATGGAACCTCTTGGACCCTGGAGTTCATCCAAAATAAAATCAATAATGGGACCTACATTATCATAGACACAGTGGCAAAGACCTCTTGTCCTCAGCATTCTTATTTACTTTTTTACAGACTTAAAAGTATGGGTGACTAGAGTTGCCAGTAGCCTATGTCTTTGTGTGCCATACATGAACCATGGTAAACCCTTCATGCCAACATGCCAAACTCCTATGTTTGAATGGATATGACCCTAATGTGTGTTGCATTAAAAGAAATGGACGAGCAGGCTGAATACCTGCTCAGATTTCCACCTGCACACCACATTCACCCTACGTAATCATAGATATATGCCTCCTCTGATATGTATTTGCATTAAAATGAGTGAGGCATCCAGCAATCTACCAGCAGAGGCATCTACATACACGTCTCCCATGCCCTAGTCATCATGTTGTTCTTGTTACGGGTGGATGTATGATGTGTGCCTCCTTATGTGTAGTGCATTTAAAACCATTTTCACATACCAACCAACGTCAGTCTCATCCGACATCCAGCCTGGATTGGGCTGTCCAAAATGTTCCAGCTTTCATCCCCCTACCAAATATATATGTATAAACAGATATGGAGGGATATGTGGGTGTGGAGTTAAGACTGGATCTCAGGCACAGAGGGTCAGGTCATGTCTGTAAGTAGGCGAGAGAAGATGACAAAGGGGAGGGTGTATCCTGAGTGTTGTTTAAGTTGGGAGTGGATGGGTTGTCCAATGATATAATCTGTTAACAGGTTTTTCCAATGGGTAATGTGTACCGTGTTCCTTGATTTCCAGTTCATAAGGATCGTTTTCTTGGCGATAGTTAGCACTACTAAGAGGATTGTATTGTTTGTGGTGTAGATTGGTTGCAGATGTGTCTCCTAGTATGCATAGGGAAGGGGTTGCTGGGATGTGACAGCCAAAGTTGAGTGATTCTGTGCACAGCCAGAAAGTGTGATTGTATGTGCCTGGGTTGTTTTGCATGCAGTGAGAACATATGTCAGAGCCAAAAACCATTTTAGATGTGTTATCTCTGCGGTGAAGTAACTTGTACTGTACTAGTTGTAGATTTGTATTTTTAGTCATGAGGGAGATGTTTTTACAAATTTGGGTCCAGAAGCCAACATTGGGGGTAATAGACAAGTCTAAGCAAAAGAGACCAGTGTTTTGTCATGAATGATGTGGTGAAGTTGAGTGATGCCCTTGTCTATCCATGTGAGGAAAGTGAAATCGGGATTTTTCCAGCTAGGGGTGACTTTCGATGGTGTTAGAGGTGAACTAGTGATGTGATAAAAATTCCACCAGGCTGTCAGACAGGATGCTATTGTTGGTGCTTTGAAGGATGGGTGTTTTTTTTTGATTGACTGACAACAGAAAGGTAAGATCTGGATATCCTTGCAAATGGTTTGTTCTAAGTCTAGAACAGGGGTGGGATGTAACCATTTGTATATGTATTGAAGCTGGTTGGCCAATTGGAGGGTGGTCAGTTTGATTCTCTGTGTCTTGTCTTGTTTCCAGTAAAATTTAATAATTGTTGTGTCTAGTGATTTTAAACCAGGACAGGGTGGGCTGTGTCTGAATCATTGAAAGTAGATAATATTTTGAGTAATATTGTCATTTTAACAACTGATATTCTGCCCATGATGGATAGTGGAAGGTTCATCCAGCGCTGGAGGTCATCATCTACAGTGGAGCAAAAAAGTATTTAGTCAGTCACCAATTGTGCATGTTCTCCCACTTAAAAAGATGAGAGAGGCCTGTAATTTTCATCATAGGTACACTTCAACTATGAGAGACAGAATGGAGGGAAAGAATCCAGGAAATCACATCACATTTTTAAAGAATTTATTGGTAAATTCCTTGGTAAAATAAGTATTTGGTCACCTAAAAACAAACAAGATTTCTGGCTCTCACAGACCTGTAACTTCTTAAGAGGCTCCTCTGTCCTCCAGTTTTTAATGGCACCTGTATTAATGGCACCTGCTTGAACTCGTTTAAAGTATAAAAGACACCTTTTCACAACCTCAAACAGTCACACTCAAAACTCCACTATGACCAAGATCAAAAAGCTGTCAAAGGACACCACAAAGGAGAATTTCATATGGTCAGATGAAACCAAAATAGAACTTTTGATAAAAACTCAACTTGTTTTTGGAAGAGAAAGAATGCTGAGTTGCATCAAAAGAACACCATACCTACTGTGAAGCATGGGGGTGGAAACATCATGCTTTGGGGCTGTTTTTCTGCAAAGGGACCAGGACGACTGAGCCATGTAAAGGAAAGACTGAATGGGGCCATGTATTGTGAGATTTTGAGTGAAAACTTCCTTCCATCAGCAAGGGCACTGAAGATGAAACGTGGCTGGGTCTTTCAGCATGAAATGATCCTAATGATCCCAAACACACCACCCGGGCAATGAAGGAATGCTTCGCAAGAAGCATTTCAAGGTCCTCGAGTGGCCTAGCCAGATCTCAACCCTATAGAAAATCTTTGGAGGGAGTTGAAAGTCCTAGTTGCCCAGCGACAGCCCCAAAACATAACTGCTCTAGAGAAGATCTGCATGGAGAAATAGGCTGAAATACCAGCAACAATGTGTGAAAACCTTGTGAAGACTTTCAGGAAATGTTTGACCTGTCATTGCCAACAGTTGAGATGAACTTTTGTTATTAATGGGCTACCTTGTCTAGTCCCCTGGTGCAAAGTGAAACTATGTGATGTTATTCTATTGGTGATCACTGTGGCTGAAGGTGACGTGTAAAGAATTTTAATCCAATAACTGAATGATTCCCCAGAACCAAACCTCCCTAATGTGGAAAACAGGAACTTCCAGTTGACCCTATCAAAAGCTTTTTCTGTGTCTAGAGTATGATGGTTTTTTCTTGTGTGGTTGAGGAGTAGTACATTATGTTGAATAATCTGTGGGCATTGGAGGATTAGATTCTACCTTTAATGAAACCAGTTTGATCTGGGTGTATAATGGATGGGATGACCTCTTCTAATGTATGTGCTAATGCTGTAGTGATTATTTTTTTGTGTACACTGAGTAGGGAAATCGGGCGACAGCTGGATGCCATTGTTAGGTCCTTATTGGGCTTGAGAAGGAGTGAAATTGTGGCTGTCGTGGTGCTGACTGGAAGACTTGATTTTTGCTTTGATTCATTATCATCCAAAGTGGTTCCGAATTGTTTGTAGAATTCAGCAGGGGAGCCATCTGGACCTGGTGCTTTGTTGTTGGGCATGTGTTTAAGAGCAGCAAACAGTTTGTCTTGAGTAATGGGTCAATCTAGTTTATTTATTTGGGTTTCATTGAGTTGTGGTAGATTGATGCTGTTGAGGAATGAATTAATGGCTTCCTGATTGGGGTTTATTTCTGAAGAATATAGTTTACTGTAGAAATTGTAGAAAACTTTACAAACATTAATTTCTTAAAGTGAGCTGGTTAGCTTCCCTGCTAAGTTCTTTATGACTGAGATTGTTTGTTGAATGAGATCTATTACTTGATTTCTGTGTGGAGGTTCTATTCAATTTAGTTGTTACAGGGGCATGATCACTAATGACTACGGCATGTATTGTTGATTCAGAGATGAGATATTTCAATTCAATTCAATTCAGTTTTATTTATACAGCACCTTTTACAATAGTATTGTCCCAAGAGCAACAGGGGCAAGGAAAAACTCCATTATGTTTAGTTAGTCTAGGAAGAAACCTTGGGCTGATCCACGACTCAAAGGGCTAACTCAACTGGCACAATGGCAATTGTGTAACACAGCATGTGTATGTGGTGATACAATGAATGGAAAGGTATAAATCTTGACCTGGAATTCATGGACCTGGACCTCATTTCCTGTTTAGCATTACAGACATACAATTCACAGTTTGAATTCTGCCTTTAGTGATATTGAACATAGACAGAACATACATTAAGTCAACATAAATAGACAAAACACCCTGAGATACATTACATAAAGTGTAAAAAAGATGTTAGCAACGTTAGCATCGAGAACAGTAAGATGCAATATGTTAGAAGGAGGGAGGGGTGAATAAATCACAATCAAGATGAATATTGGTGTGTGAACTGCTATAGCCAGGTGGTGATGCTGCGGTTAGGGTAAAATGTTCCATTGACATACAGTTTATCAACTAACAGTGTGGCTTGTTTTCCCTCTTACCCAAGTTCTTTCGTTATGGGCAAGAGCGCTCTTCTTCGTTCCTGGATATCTTTTGGAAATTGTTTAATCCAAATGTTGGACTCTGGAAAGTGATCTTGTTAGTTTCTCTGGTGAGATTTTCAGAGATGACTGCATACATTAAAATCTCACCAGAGAAACTAGCCCCTTGAGTCGTGGGTCTGCCAAAGGTTTCTTCCTAGATTAACTGAACATAAGGGAGTTTTCCTTGCCCCTGTTTGCTCTTGGGTGCTCCTTGTGTGAAGCGCCACGGGACAATACTATTGTAAAAGGCGCTTTATAAATAAAATTGAATTGAAAATTGAATTGAATATTCCAGTAATTCTATGTTTACGAACGGTATTAAGTGCGCCACCAGAGTATTGCGATAGTTTCAGTGCATCTCTCCTCCAATCACATCCTTGCATTTTTTGCGCTCTTTGTTATAAAAAATGCCAAAATACAGACCAAGAAAACATTGGACTGTTACAGGCTTCAACACCACCACTAAAGCCCTATGACACAAAATCAAATAACATACGATCGATACTTATGGGCATATAGGTGAACACAAAATACATAGACTAAGGGCTTATTTTATAGCTTTATACTCTTACTGACCACTGACCACTCCCAGAGACTCCCTATTTTCCAGTATCCCGTGAACACCATAAGCTTGCTTCTTTAAAATTCCTGAACTGCATGTTTTTGAATACATCAGACTGTCTATATCTGGCTGCTTGTTTTTACCATCTCCCGTTTTTTACCTTCCTTCTGTCAAAGGTCCCTTTCTTCCTCTGGATTTGTCGACCAAATAATCATATGAAAAAGTAAGAAAGCAATTTCAGTAACATCTGTATGACGCCCAGTTGCACAGTGCTGCACAGCACGGTCATAATAAAATAACGCCTATTTTCGTTCTCGTTTTGAGGCACATCGGCCTACTATATCGTAAGTAACTGGCAATACTTGTGTGTTCGAGTGACCATGTTTCTGTAATGCATGAATGTCTTTGTCAATTAAAACAACACAAATAGGCTGCATTGAAGGATGAAATGTTAAGTGGCTGAGTGAGTTGCGTTCATTGTTTTTTTATTGTTCCTTGCGCTTATCCTATCTTACTGAAAACAGAAATAAGACCAGAGAAATGTTTGATGAGAACAGGCAAATGTTTTTAGTTTTTAATGACAGTGACTGATAGCTGATCTCGTAAACATAATATATGAATATTATTTATAGCTTTCATTAGGCTTTAAGTGATATATGTTTTTAGAGAGCTAATGCTAGACAGATTGGCCTGGCCGAAGGCCGTCGGATTCGTTCTGGACAGTACCTTACGATACAAACTCACCATTGTAAACTTTACCAGAATGTGGGGTGGTCTCTCTATAATAGGAGAGAAAGACACTATCTCCTTTTTATTTATAAGGCATTACAAGGGAAATTGCCACCCTACCACACCTCACTTTAAACAATTAAACACAGCCCTTGTAACACACGCTCACAGGGTTTTATATCCCTAGAAACACCTCAAGTTAAGTCTGTAGTTGGTAAAATAGCGTTTCATTTTGTTGCACCAACTAAATAGAACAAGCTACAAGAACTATTGGTACATTGGATAAAATTGGAACATCTGGCATTAGGCTTAGATTTAAGGCCTTAATTGATGATATGTGTAGGTCTACTGTAGAGTGTTCTTGCAATAAAAGGAATAAAAAAAAAAGATCTCCAATTTTTTCTTAGCTGTTGCAGCAGTAGCTATTACTGACTTGCAAAAGGTGATATTTGTAAACATACATTGTCTGTGTAGTTTTGCTTGGCCCCCGATTATTGAAACTTTTTTCTCAATAAGAGGGCTAATGTTTCTTAGCGGTACATTCGATTTTGGACTCTGGGAACATAGGGCACTGGAAACAAAGAACCATGAAAACAGGGGATCTGGGAACATCCCCCCATCTTCACATGATGGTAGTATGATTTTGCTTGCCAGCTGAGCAAACTCAGCATCTCATGCTTACAGTCTGTCCAATAAAAAATCTTCTTTTGTTAAAAACATCCATGTTTCATGTTTAGTCTACTATTACCAGTATTTCCGTCATAACTCACAATGAGACTGGTTTGGTTTGATGATCACATGGTAAACAACCATTGGCTGATTACTACCTTCTTTTGGGAAATCACATCCAAATTTCATCCAAGATTGCATGTTTAGTATGTAACAACTTCATTCATTTGTATTGTTTTCTGCAACTGGCTTACAGTACTCATTTCAGCGTAATTCAGTTTTGATGTATTGCATTTTAAGCTCTGTATCCGAGGCAGATATACATGGACTGGTAAATGAGCCATCACTGGAAACATGTTCCAAATCTTTTGTCCATGAGAGAGGTATGGAACTGCAGATTACCCACAGATGCGCAAAGGGCTACCACTGTACAGTGCAAGTGAAATGCAAAAGAATAATACACTGTGGCACAGGAACTGTCTCGGACTCAAACGCAATTGGGGCAGTTTTGTGCAAGATATTGGTGCAGATTTTTTTTTTCTATAGTGGCTGTAACACTTTTTAAATTTATTTCTTGCTGTAAAGGAGGGGAAACACACAATGCACACAACTTGATGTGACACTCTTGAGTGTGTCAGTTAATGGTAATTGAGCAACCAACTAATTACAAAGCCGCTGTAGGTGTGTATGGTCAGTGTGACTGCTAAGCGGATTTGGAAACAGATCTGGCACAAAAGGTGCGCATTTCCAGGGGCGCCGCCAAGGGGGGCAAAGTTAGGATGATTCCAAGGGCCTGGCACTGATAGGGGGCAGTGCTGAATGTGAATTTGAATGTTAACATTGCAGATTTTGGGATGCACTATCCATTTCAGCCCTATAAATGTGTGTCCATTGAAAATCCATGTATGTGCTCTTGGTTCATTCTTGATTTGTTTTGCCTTGTAGGCCTACCCAGGAGTTAAAAGTGGGCTGGAACGCCCCGGAACTATGTTCTGGCACCTCAGATAAGTTATAGATTAATTCACATCAACGGTCATGTGAAGCTGTTAAAAAAACAAAACAAAACAAACAAAAAAAAAACTTGTGTACAGTTCTTATATAGTCTATTGTGTACAGTGAAATTTCAACCTCTCTGCTCTCCTCCTCTCTCTTCACTGCGTTGTTCATCAAATCAAAACGTAGTCTAATATTATCTCCTGGCCCCGTCTTCACATATACGCAGCTATCTGCTCATCTTCAGCTAGTCACTTCCTGACGTTATGTTTTCAGTGCTGGTTCTCAGTTGATGCTGGTGCTTCATGCGTGCAGACAGCCTTCAGTCGTTGCATTTTGCAGTTCTACCCAAAACAAGTGGATGGAGTTAAAAGCTGGAGGTGAAGTTATGTCAAAATCCTCAAATGTAAACATTACAACGAGCACAAGACTAGATGGCTCTAGCATTCTGTGGTTTGTTATTGCTGCAAACTACATGGCCAAAAAATTAACTAAACTAATGAAAAGCTATCAAATTCAGAAAAAAACTTCGTTACAGCCACGCTACTCAGAGATAGTTAAACTAGTAGCTTTGCTAGTAGTGAAGCTACTGCCCAACACTGCCTAGGTCACACAGTTACATGGTCGGGATATAGTTTAAGCTACACACACCAAATTTGGCAGATTTATGGGGCTCCCCAAGATGAACAACCTTTGTATATACATTGCATTAGCCATGCCCAACAGGAAGTGAGGTAATTGGAATTATATGCGTTTTGACACATGGTCTATTTTAACTTGGCATACATGATGCTAACATGTCGCTGAAGTTAAACTGCATAGGAAATATATACTGATATATTTTTGATTATGTGTGTTTTGACGCATGATAAATTTGGACACACTTCTCCTAGACGGTTTATCATAATGGTGTCAGATTTGGAACACATCATGTCAATACCGCAAAGTATGGAAACTATGATATGATGAATGTAAATCTCACCAAATAAGCAAAAATAAGCCAGACATTCACAATTCTGTGGCCAAATGGTCTTAAACATTACAAAATATTGGTTATGATTAAAATGATATACACTTGCCCAAGCTGGTATAGCGCCACCATCTTTTTCCACTTCTGTTGGATTTTAAATTTGTTCATCGGATTAATTCAGGTTAGGCATATGTGAACTCACCAGTGTATCGACTTCACACCTCCTCAATGTGTACGCATGTGCGCACAAACACACAAGCACAAACGTACACACATACACACAATAATGGCAACCTACATGGTTTCTATCTCTACACACACACACATACACTCATAGGTATAGACACACACAAACACAGACACACACTCACACAATTCAATTTAATTCTATTAAGTGATATATATATATACGCCTTTTACTATAGTATTGCCTCATGGCGCTTTATGGCAAGGAGCACCAAGAGCAAAAGGGGCAAGGAAAAACTGCCTTGGGTAGATCCACAACTCAAGTTGTTAATCCAACGGCCAGGGGCCATGCAGGAAAAGTACAATCAGTAGTAACCATGATAGACTACAAGTTGTCCATGGTTTTAGCTAAGCATCATAATAGTTCCAAATATTGTCAATTCATAGGTGGTTATCAAGAATTATGGCTAAACAATGTAACAGCCAAGCATAGTGTTAAAGTCAAGGAGTGAGATGGGTCATGTGTAATAATAAGGGTCCATTTTGACAGTGCCATTGTGAGGGGGGCACACACACAATCATATGCACACACATGATTACACACAGTCATAGAAACAGACCAATGAAACAAGCTGATTCCCATGACCACAGAAAAAACACACACAGACTTACATACACATACACACACACCAAACCCACACACATACATTCACACAAACAACAACACACTTTCTCCATCTTTGGCTGTCTCTCTCTCTCATACACACATACATTCGCACACAGACAGACACACACTCACACATACACACAATAACAGTGACCTATACTCTCTCTCTCTCTCACACACACACACACTATCAATCTGCAATTATATTACACTGCAGACATAATGCTCAGACACACATACACACACGTGACAAGAGAGACATACACATGTGTGTATCTGTCTGCAAATTAGACATGACAAGAAATTAGTTCACATGACTAAAATGACAGTGAGATAGGGAGAACATATGCTGAGATTTCCACATATAGCAATGATCTTATTCACACCACACACACACAAGCTCACACACATACACACTCATAGAGACTCACATGAGGAATTTGAAGATGAAGACACCCATTTAAGTCCTGTTTCATAACAAGAACGGATGAGTGAGGAAGAAATGAGTGCTTCAGATGAGAGTGAGATATAGAAAATGAGAGATGAGGACACACATGTAGAGGTTTGCAAATATACAAATGTACTTATTTACCACACACACACACAAACACTTACTGTCTGTCTGTCTGTCTCTCTCTCTCTCTCTCTCACACACACACACACGCTATTCACTCCAATCCTTAGTATAGACTGAATTTCAATTCCTCAGATCACACACTTATTGAATAGTGTTGTAGGATGACATTAATGAAACCTATATTACTTGTTTGTGAAATTGTGCCACCTATACCTTCCACATTCTCAAACTCTTTACATTAGAATTTACAAAACTCTACATGAATGAATTGAAAAGATGATATTCCACAATGAATGGAAATAGTAATACACTGGGTCAAAATGTGCCAAAAATTAGATGATTGATCTGAAAATACAGAAAATATTGGGTATAATAATAATAATAATGATGTACAAGCCCCAAACTGCTTGCCTTGCATAGCACCACCAACTATGTGTGGTCTATTAAAATTTCTACTCAAAGTCCTCGGTCCAGGCCAATTTTTGATGTTGTAATATGTTGAAATGGCAAAATAATATATTTTTTATGATTTTAATATCTCACCACATAAACAGGAAATGAGTTAAAATCACACTGCATTGAATGAATGGTCTGAAACATCACAGGTTAATATATATTAATATATATCCAGACACCTGGATATATGGCTGCCTGGTATAGCACCACCATCTGGCTAAGCAAAGGGGGCCCCCCCCAAATTTTTCTGCCCACCGGAACCTTATTATGTTTTGTTTTAATGTTGAAGTCTCCATTTTTTCCCCGCAAAATAAACAAACTAGCAAACATCAAGTGTAATGTAACTTCAACCACTATTTTTCAGAAAACCAACAAAATAAGCCATTTTAGATTGCAAAAGAGGCCTTCGAAATCCTGAAGGGACTGGCTTTATCAAGCACTACAGTAACAGTATTATCCACATGAGCTTACAGTTTCTGTACTTTCTTGTTTCAGCTGCTTTTTATGTCCTGTTGATTTTGCTGCAAATGTTTTTTTTTCAAAACCCTTCCATGTGCTCCTTTACCAAAATAAACAAAACAAAAACAAAAACAAAAAAAACTAAATGCACATTCTAAGTCGTTATACAGAATACAAAATAGTACTGTTATGGACGTTGGCAAAGACATTAAATAACATATTTTCCACAAACTCTGGTATACACATTACTAATTGTCTTAAGTAACATGAAGGTTGTGCTACCATTGTCAAAGAAACTATTACACCAGTTCTGATGTCATTTTTTCATTCTATTCTGGAGGCATTTCTTCCTTGGTTGGTTGGCATCATTTGGATTCTGACTGAAGGAATGTCTGAAGCTTGATATCAGGTCTGTGGTTTACCTCCATAATTAGTCATCCCTTGAGATGATCTCTATCAGTGGATAGGAACCATCCTATTTAAAAATAAGTGGTTTAAAGAGAAATATGAGAAAACAATGTATAGAGTGGGTGTTAAACTTGGGTTTGTAACTTACCTTGAGTTCTTTATTCTCAGGAAATTCTTCTAGATCAGGCAGATCCTGTGGAAAATGGGCAGAATTATAATGTTTTGAGTAATATTAATGTTGATTATTCATATTTATAGAATTCATGTTTCCTATGTGTATTTTCTTGTCTTAGCGTGCTTGCATATGCATGTCAGCATGGCTCACATTGATCAAGAGTGGGCTCTTATTTAAGGAGATGTTGGAACTGATCTGGTCACTCAGTTCTGTGCCACCCTTAATGGCTTCCAAGCTGGGAGATGCATGATAAATATGAATGCTATCAGATTCAGAGAAGTCCTTTTCTGATGCACATTTCCGACTGGGGTCCTTTTCAAATCTTATTAGGTCAGCTACATCAGGCTCTGATTCCAAGAGATGGATCTGATTGTTCTTAGTTGTTAATTGGTGATGGCTTAATGATTGTTGCAGTTCTTCTTGGGATATATCAAAAGTTTTCTGGAGACCTGAAAGAGTTGGAGTTTGTCAGAATATGTGTAAATGATAAAAATAGCATATACAGTGCCCTCCACAATTATTGGCAACCCTAGTACAGTTGGCTAAAAACACATGTAAGGCACATTTAAAAAAAAAAAATATATATATATATTAGTAACTTTACTCCATCACATAATGAAAAGATTGAGGGAAAACTACAACCTTGAGGAGAAGCAAATTTATTTTGATTAAGAACAATGCATTTTACATAAATAAATATTTTTGAATTAGAATTTGAGACCCTTCCTCTTCACAGAATCCATCCAGATTGGCCATATTCTTAGGTCCTCTCTGGTACTCCTCTACTCCTCAACCCATAGGTTTACTATACCACTAGATTAGGGGACTGAGACAACCATGTTGGAGGCTTTAATTTGTCAGTAAGCCCTGCTTTTGTTTATATGAACTTATTTTTTGGTTTAATGACTTGTTAGATGAGATAAACATGACCTACTTTTGTTGTCTTAATAGTAACAGACAGCTTTTCATTAACAATTGCCAAATATTTCATGGGGGTCATGATGGCATCTCATCTTTATGAAATTCTATTAAAACTATTCAACTGAAACATCTATTAAAGATGCAAATGTAGAAAACAAGCTTGTCTTCTTGTCTTTTAATCGCAGATTGAAGCTATTGGAACAATATGACATGGAACTATACTCTCATTCTGGCGTAATAATCAACAAACTTTGCCACTGTACCATGAGATCAGTGTCTTGCATGGAGACATGGAGGGACTATTTTCAGATGTCAGACGTCATAAAGACCTACCATGTTCCATTTTCCACTGGTCTTATTATGACCGACGATAGCGAAAGCGGTCATTTTTTTTTTTCACAGATTTCCCGCCAACATCTGTCAGGACACTGAAACGCTGGGGGACAAGAATCTTTGTAGGTTTGTAGGCCTAGTAGGGAGTAAGGGAGTTTTTCCTTGCCCCTGTTGCTCTTGGAGCAGTCCCTAGAGTTGAAAAAATGAGCAGAACTGTTTTCCAGCTGACCCAGCCAAACTCTGAATCTGGCAGCACTGACTTTAGCTTAGCTTAGCTTCCCTTTGTGTTAATTTGCATTGTATTTGATGTTTGTGGGCATGGGTCTAATTAGGCGCCTGTCACATTAAATTTCTCAGCATGAACCTAACGCTACAGGACTTCAGTGACACAGACTTTGTTTCTATGCAAGGTACTGGTGGAAATCTGTAGGCTGCTGCAGATGTTGATTATGGTTTCTATTGAGTCAGTTTAAATAAATATTCATTAACAACAAGCAGAATCTTCATTAGATTATAGGAGAGCTGTGTCTTGCAATATGCAATTTTTGTTATCCTTTTGGTGAATGACCTTAAGCTACTACATTACTGACAAGCAGACTCAATATGAGTAAAGTTTGCTAACAGGAACCATCCAGGTTAAAAATTTGCGCATTGTTCATTAAAATGTAGAGTAAATGTCCTTAACTCTATAATAATTTTATTTATAGGAATTTAGCACAATAGCGCACAGATATGTAGTGAGGGAGGGTGGGGGGTATTAGGATTGGCTAATTGTTTCAATACCCGATCCAAGTATTTTTTCTATATCAGGACCGATATCTGACCCAAATACTGGATCAGTGCATCCCTAATTATTGCCATGAGGTTTATTAAGAATAACATTCAAAGCATACTCTCTTGCAGACCTTGATTGACGTATTTGATGTTTGTGACCTAATTTGACAGCTGTAACAAATGTGTTGTGGTGTTTTAAGATGACCTGCATGCTTATGTTTCCTTGCTGCAAAATTATTTAATGCATTATTTAATGCCTCATGGGCAACAAAGGCCGTGTTAATGTTATAGAACTCAAAAGTTAAAATTGTTTTAACATAACGTGATCTATTGTAGTTCATATCCAGACACGTAAATACACTAAAAGGTTAATGTTTAGCTACCAACATTATGACTAACATAATCTCAGTTTTCCATATCCCTCCCAGACTGAAGTAGTCTAGCGGAAACTCCTTAGGAAGTTCCAAATAATATCCATGAAACCTTTTAGACAAGCTTCAGAGCTAATCATAGTACGTAATCAGCCTTCAATGACCTCCTTACCTCATCTGATAATGGATATATATCAATATTAATCCTATTAGATCTTAGTGCTGTCTTAAAAGGCCTGTGTAGTGCCCTAATACACAGGCCTGAACACATGATGGGCATCAAAGATTCTACCTTAGGCTCATGCCACACCAAAGTAAAGTATGGTGTACCCCAAGGCTCAGTGCTAGGGCCCCTGTTATTCTCTCTCTACATGCAACCTTTGGGTTCTGTTATAAGAAAACATGGTACTACTGTCCACTCCTATGCAGACAACACACAGCTTTACCTTTCCATGAAGGCTGACGACTGTACGCCAATAACTAAACTTCATGCCTGCTTCCAAGACATTCAAATCTGGATGGCCAAGATTTTCTTATGTTTAAACTCTGATGAAACTGAATCATGATGATATGCCCTAAACAGCTGAATAACAATTTACCTCACCACAAACACTTACTTAGTAGCCTGTCACTCTCATTTAGAGTGAAAGACCTTGTGGTCATCATTGTCCAGGACCTCTCTCTGAATAGTGATGTAAAACATATTTCAAAAACATCCTTTTTTCATCTACATAATGCTGGTAAGGTTAGAAAGTCCCTGTCCTTTGAGAATGCGAAAAAATGAATACATGCATTTGTTACCTCCAGGCTTGATTATTGTAGTGCTCTGCTCTCTGTGTGTAGTAATACTTGTATTAAAAACCTACATATAATTCAAAATGCCGTGGCCCTAACACTCACTAGGTCTAAAAAATACAAACATATCTCTCCTATCCTCACTTTCTACACTGGCTTGCTATTAAAAGTTGAATCAATTTTAAAATACTCCTCCTATAAAGCCCCCAATGGCCTAACACTTACTTACTTACAAGACTTACTGGTCTCTCAAGAAACGACATCCTCTTTTACCAATTAATTTTCCAGTCGTTTAGGGATATCCTAATGTTTTACTGCAACAAAACATCTCTTTCCAATAAATTACTAAATAATAATGCCTTTTCCAGCAAGTAGTCCTATACCCATTTATCATGTAGTTTCTTAGTAACGTTTTGTTATTTCAATGTAAGTACACACTTTTAAGTTATTACCAGGCAAAACAGCACTATTACCTGTTACCTATTACTTTTTACATGGTAATTGGGTTATAATTTCCCTGTAGTTACCTTCATAATTCTAGTAGTAATTACCCATTAATGCAGAATAGTTTTTTGGTAATTGTTAAGGTATTTCAAGGTAATTAGTCTCTCTACTCTGTAGTTACCATAATTTTACCTGTTATAGTTACCATATAATGTATCAGCTGCTACAAGGTGTAGAACAAATTTTTTAAAAAGTTGGTCGGCAAAATGTTCAGATGTGGAAGAACTGAGATTCTCAAGTGTTTCAGAGTCAAAAAAGCTAAATGTTGACATAAAGTTTAGTTCCCCTCTCTTTGAAGACAGTGGTTCTAGGTGTTCAGCTATCTGCAACTGTGAAGTTATATTCAGTCTTATCTTAATAAATTAAAAAAATATGCAAACTCATAGCATTTATCAACTGAGAGAAGCTCAGGTGCTAATTGTGATGTGGGATTTGTTAACTTCTCAACAGTGGAAAATAGCACACAAGCATTATGTTCCTATCATGTTCATGTTCCTATCAATAATGTTGGAGAAGAAAGACTGTCTTCCTTAACAAATGTTTGACTTATATTTGCTAAGCATCTCTATAGATTTGTTAATGGCTGTGGAGATTAGATTTACGTCATTTCCTTCCAGTCTTCCTACACTCTTTAGAAGTTTAACCTTAAGACCTTAAGAATCTTAAGAAGTTCTTCTCTGTGAATTTGTGTCATCTCAGAATTGTTATTGGTCAATAAATCATCTACAGAGTCTGATGGTTGACTTAAAGGAGCTATATGTAAGAAATGACTGAAATAACTTCAAAAAATGCTCTTCATGTGTTATCAGGGATTTACAGGCTGTAAATACGCTGCTGAAATTGGCCATTTGCAACCCACAAGTCCTGTTTGTGTTTTGGGTTTTTGTTTTGGGTCGCTGTGACATCTACCAATCACACAGCTAGAAAATGGGTTGCCAGTCACAGCAAATGCCTCTTGCTTGAAATTCACACTCTCCTAGGAAGTGTGCAGTACTCATAGTGCACTGTATTGAAGTGCACTCGCAAAGTATGTGGATTGGAACAGACTCATTGGCTTTTATTTACAGAAATGTTTGCCAGCACAGCATTGTTAACACTGTTAGATCTGTAGAAAATAATCTGAACCCTGTTAATTTGCTGGGGGAAAAAATACCGTTGCCTAAACAAGACGTTGAAGACTAAACTCGAGGAGAGGTTCTACAATCAGGATCTAGGGTTAGCACAGCACAGGCTTTTCAGAATAAGGTCAATGTTTTGTTTAAAGCAAGATCTCAAAAAGGGGGTTTGATATGGGAATACTCTGGTTTAGTCTAAATGCTTATTAGGCTGTTCTGGAAGTTTGGGGGAGCTGTTTGAATGAGGGTACTACAACTGTTTGTGTGTTCCAGGCAGGTTTCAGTTAAATGGTAAATTGACTGCATTTATATAGCGCTTTTCTACTCCAATGAGCACTCAAAGCACTTTACAATGCCTCACATTCACCCATTTACACACCGGTGGCAGAGGTGCAAGGTGCCAACCTGCTCACCAGGAGAAGGTTCATTATCTTGTTCAAGGACACTTCGATGGAATCAGGTAGAGTGGGGCTCAAACCTGCAACCCTACGTTTGCCAAACAGCACCTCTACCACCTGCGTCACCATCGCCCTGAAGCAAGAAGTCAAGTTTGTGTGTGAGGATAAGATCATTGATTAAAAAGGACTTATTTGAAAGTGATCTGATGCTAAGATGAGCTTGTTTTACAGTAAATGTGGGGGTCTTACCCACTAGAGAACTTTGAGATTGTTTAGGAACAGACAGGAGATTACACTGGTTTCCCCATTGGCTAGATGCACATGAATTCTTTTTTTGTGAGCACAGGAATAGAGAATGACATGGGTCCCTGCTTCTTTTCAAAACCACTCTCAGCAAAGGGACCCACAGCATATCAGACAATAAAGTCATCAAGGTCTACCCTGCTGCTGCTATCAGTGTTATGTAGTTGTGTATATTCCAGTGGCTGTGGTGCCCTGTGCTTTTGGTGTGCTGTAAAAGTTGGAGTTTGTGGGCTAGTAAAGACCAGACCATCCATTTGGTGGGAAAGGACGCGTTGTAAAAAGGACGGCCTAGCAATCGGCAGCATCCTCTGCAAACTTGCAGGGAATTTCAAGTGAAGTGGTGATGGGGATGCTAAAACCAAATCAGAGGATATTAGTGAATCTCTTTGATTCTGTTTGATTATGACATGTCCACCTGTTCCTTCTCATTTGATGGTCTGTTGTCAGTCAGAATGGATGATGCAGATGTCTGCTGTGTTCCATTGTTATCCGGTGCTACATGCTGTTAATCTCCATTTGAGGGCTGGGGTCCTGGAAAGCCTAACATAGATGGTTGGTCCTGAGCTATTCCAGTAGTTTCCATGTCACCATGACCATCTGACACAAGTTGATGACCATGAGTGGATCATTCTGTGCAGCTTCAGATTGCTTATCTGTTATTGTTGATCACAAAAAGTTCTGTCTGTGCCATTACAGTACTTATCAGGGTCTGAAGAATCCTCTGCCATTCCAAAAAAGGTTGAAATTGTCTATGAAGTTTATTTCAAGGGAAAAACATGCCTTTGCCAGTCATGTGTTTACACTGAATAGTCGAGAGAAGGCAAAACTTCCCTGGAAGTGGGCCACTAATAAAGATTTATATCCTAAGCAAATTTAGGCCAAAGAAAAGTTCCCTTAAATCATGTTGCATTCGTTCCAACGTGTGCAATGATTCGTTCAATAGTTCTGTGTTCTGACACAGTCCCTGAAAGCCTTTTAGTTGTTTCAGAGATAAATGGATTTGGAAGGCAGCATACAATAATCCTTTACAGTAGATATCTTTTTGTGTGACTGCACTCACTTGTGCATTAGATTCACACTAATTTGTAAAAGATGTCAAATAATTTGTAAAAGATGTCAAAAAGATGTCAAAAGATGTCATAATTTTGGAGATAGATGTCATAAGTACTGGAGATGGATGAACAGCATTCATGTGCATTTGGCCTCCAATAGAGCCCTGATGGTGAGGCATGAAAAATAATTAATTTTATTTATTTAGTTATTTCATTTTGTTTTGTCTTCTTTTGTAATGTGTACTAAGCCCTTTAGACATTTTGCTCTGTAAACAATAAATTGATTGATTGACCTGTGGTCTGTGTAGCCTGCCCCTTGACCAGCACCTCTGCCATGAATGGTTATGTTTTCACTGACATCATATGATTCGCCATCTCTGCCCAATGTGTTGATGGACTTGAAATGGTAAAATCTGAAATGCAGACTTATTTATTTATGTACTTTTATTTTATTCATTTAGTTTTATGTTTGTGTCGTTTGTTGTTTGTAACTATGTCTTTCATGTCTTGTTGTCTGTGTTTGTTCATGTTTTGTCTGTGTATAAAAATTAAAATAAAACTAAGTCAGTAATTGATTAAAATAAATAAATAATTGGGACAAGAACACAGTACTAAAAAAACAAGAAGGATGATCACTTTCATTTTCAGTATATTATATGTAATTATAGCTTGACTGTATACCTTCTTTGGCTTTGTACTGCTTTAGTGCTCTGTCTCTGATGGCAGTCATAGCATCCAGACTTTCCAGTATTTTCCTGTGTTCCCGAGTTTCCCATAATTCCCTCTCCCTTTTCTCACCTTCTATCCCCTCTGCAGCCCAAGTCTTTGCAAGAGCCCTACAAACACAAAAAAAGACAATAACAAAGTTGCTACAAAAAGGGTTAACTAAGAGCAAGCAATATCTGCAGTCATAATAAAAATGAAACATCAATCCAAACATTATTACTAGCATTTAGTGTAATGGGAAGAAGAAGAGCTTTTTGCTACCGTGCGCCTCTCTTGTGGAATAATCTCCCCGCCACATCCGACAAGCGGAGACTCTCAACACCTTTAAGTCTAGACTTAAAACATTCCCTGCTCCCCATAGTTAAGGATGGTGCACGGTAAATCATCACTCCTCATTCCTCACTCCTTATTGGGAGGGACTGCCTCTGCTGTTGCCTCTAGCTACAATGCTTGGCGGCCACTGACCATCCCTGCAGTAGAGTAGGGTTGCCATGTACCATACTTTGGTTATGCTGCTAGCCTAGTGCCGCCACACACCTCTCATGTGTCATGCCGTACAACTCTATGTCTGGTTGCTACTACACTGTCCAGCCATAATTCTTGATAACCACCTATGGATTGACAACCATGTAACGTTATGGGACAATATTTTGGAACTATTATGATGCTTAGCTAAAACCATGGACAATTTGTAGTCTATCATGGTTCCTACTGATCATACTTTTCCTGCATGACCCCTGGCAGTTGGGTTAGCCCATGAGTCTGCCCAAGGTTTCTTCCTTCCTTAGACTAACTAACATAAGGCAGTTTTTCCTTGCCTTGGTTGCTCTAGGGTGCTCCTTGCTGTAAAGCGCCATGAGACAATACTATTGTAAAAGGGGCTGTATAAATATAATTGAATTGAACTGAATTGAATTGTTTACTGTCAATGTTTTTTTTTAAATATGATAGGTCTGTATGAGTTAGTGTTATATGGTATTTGTGAAAATATAATACTATATTCACTGTCTGCAATAGCCAATGAAAGGAAATAAACAGAGAGATCAGGTCGATTTAAATGTTGTATTGTTATGTGTGATAATAATTAAATCTTAAGCTACTGGCTGGTGTAACTGAATTATCGCCAAATCCATGCTCACCCCACAGAATCCTAACTATGCCAAGTCACTGAATATCTGTGAAATAAAGATAACAGACAGAACAGCAGTGGTCTTGTTTTTAGTTTTATGCCTGAATAACAAGTTTAGGGACAAATGGCTGTAGTGAATTTTTGGAGAAGTTAGCCAACTGCAAGTTGGCTAGTGGTTGGCTTGAAGAAGCTTCATATAGCTACACAACTGATACAAATACATAGTATCACAGCAGGACAATCTGCAAAACACATTTTTATGTCTACCATTTACATGAGAAGACGTGTGTGGGAAAGAGACAGCATTGATGAGGTAGGCTAGATAAACAGACGGATTCTTCAATTTAGGCAAGATGCCCACCTAGCTCAGAGTTTAGATGTGTGGTTAGTTTTGAAGAACACATCATTATTCATAGAATTGAAACTTTCATTTGGATGCAAATGAAAAATGCTGCATATCTCGGCCTTGGCCATTTTTTTGTCACGGTGAACAGCATTTCGTTAAAGAGACTATATGTAATATAATTCCCTCTGGTCTTGTGGTTGAAACCACCTGATTTGTAATACACCTGCAAGCCATCAGAGGGTGTGAACTACTAGCACTGCTGGGTCATCAGAGAGCAATTCATCGTTGGCCACTCCTATCAGGCCTAGTTTCTATCTGACTCTTGGTGGGTGGTCTCATCCGGGTGCAGTCAATCATCGTTCTTTTCCATCAGAATAGCGGGAGTGACACTGAAGCGTCAGCCCTCTTGTTCAGCCTGACTGGGGCAAAGACGACCGTGTCTACCTGCGCTTGTCCTCCAAGCAAGGACACCGACCAAATTAACATGTCTTATTCTCTGTAACTTAATCTTCTGTGCAACCTTCATCTTGCTATATGTCTCTACTGGCCATTCCAGTTGTCTCCAGTCGTTGCAGATTCCGCTTCTACAAACGGAAACGGAACCCTGCAAACCTCCACTCTAGACATCATGTCTCATAATCCACGAACAACTCCTTTGCCGTAGGTTTGTGGAACTGTCAGTCTGCAGTGAACAAAGCAGACTTCATTTCGGCTTATGCAAACCATCTTTCTCTGGACATTCTGGCTCTCACTGAGACCTGGATCAAACCAGAAAACAATGCCATTCCTGCTGCACTCTCCACAAACTATGTATTTTCCCACACCTCAAGTCCACCAAGAGGGGGTGGTGCTGTTAATATCGGACAAATGGAAATATACTCAACTGGTACCATCTGTCACATACAGCTCCTTTGAATACCATGCCATCTTGGTAACGGCACTGGTCAAAATATATCTGTTTGTTATCGTCCTCCAGGTCAAATGGGGGATTTCCTTGAGGAACTCGACACTCTGCTTTCTTCTATCACTGAGCATGACTGTCCCATGCTTGTTCTCGGTGATATGAACATCCACTTAGACAATCCAGGCTCTGCAGACTTCCTATCTCTGATGGACTTCTTTGAGCTACAGCGGGTTTGCAGTCCTCCAGCTCACAAAGCTGGTAGAAACTTTAACTCATTTTTATCAGGAAGTGTGCCACTACTTCGCAGACAGTTACTCCTCTACATCTATCTGACCATTACTTTATTCAGTTCAAAGTTTCTCTCCGTCAGCAACCATCTGCACCTACTCCCACTTCTTTCCGTCGCAATCTCCGTAATCTATCTCCTATTCACTTTTCCTCCTTGGTGGCATCTGCTCTACCACCGTCCAGAAGTTTCTCTTCTCTTGAAGTTGATTCAATTCAATTCAATTCAATTTTATTTTTACAATAGCATTGTCTCATGGCGCTTCACAGAAGGAGCACCCAAGAGCAACAGGGGCAAGGAAAAACTCCCTTATGTTCAGTTAATCTTGAAAGAAACCTTGGGCAGATCCACGACTCAAGGGGCTGACCCAACTGCCGGGGGTCATGCAGAAAAATTACAATCAGTGGTAACCATGACAGACTACAAGTTGCCAATGGCTTGATGATGCCACAGAGTCATACTGTTCTACAATGTGCACTGACCTCAGAGCTGCTGAGAGGAAATGGCACAAAACTAAGAATTCGGCCGATCTAACACAATTCCAGAAACTGCTATCATCCTTATAATATAGTGTCACTTCTGCGAAAAAGGCTTTCTATCTAAGATTCACAATGTCATGTACACCAAGAAACTCCTCTCCACCTTTAAATCTTTACTAAACCCACCTCCTGCAACTAACCTCACAGCTGACACTTTTGCTGTATTTTTTACTAACAAAGTTGCAGCAATTAGTAGTCAGTTCTCTAACCAATCTACAGAGGTTCCTCCCCCAAGCCTCTCTAAACCAACTGCTTCCTTTTCTTCTTTCACTCCTCTCTCCAAGGCAGAGGTTTCTAAGCTTCTCACAGACAGCCGGCCTACCTCTTGTCTTCTGGACCCTATCCCACAGCCACACATGTGGTCAATGCTTCACTAACTAGGCATACATTTCCCACCACCTTCAAACAAGCCCAGGTAACAGCGCTGCTCAAAAAACCATCCCTTGCTCCCACTCAAGTGGCCTGTCTCTCTTCTTCCTTTCCTTTCCAAAACCATTGAACAAGCGGTCTTTAAACAGGTCACAGGACTTCTCACTCAGAACATCCTCCTCAATCCCAACCAATCCGGTTTCAGCAATGGCATTCTGTCTGTGACGGAAGCATTAAAAGACGGCAGAGCGGCAGGTCAATCCTCAGTACTCATCCTGCTTAGACCAATGGTCAACCACCGCATCCTACTGGACAAGCTGACCAACATGGGTATTGATGGCACAATGCACTCCTGGTTGTCTTTCTTTCTGATATATCTGCATGGATGAAAGGACATTACCTCCAACTAAATCTCTTAAAAACTGCTGGTCCTCCCAGCCAAACAAGCCATACATCACAACATCAGCACGGAGATCAACTCACTGTCTGTTTCTCCCACCAAAGTGGCAAGAAGCCTAGGTGTCATGATCGATGACCAACTGACCTTTGCAGATCACGTTGCCTCTGTGGCTTTTCCCTATTCAACACTAGGAAGATTGGCTACTCACATCAAATTCAAGGCACTAATGGTGGCCTACAGGGTGATTGATGGCTCTGCTCCCATCTACCTAATACTCTCCTAAAGCCCTATGTCACCCGCCAACCACTTCACTCCTCTAAGGGACTTCATCTAGCACGGCCAACACCTTGTGCAGGTCAATCCAGACTCTTCTCATGTTTGGTTCCATGCTGGTGGAATGACCTTCCAAGTGCTACCAGATCAACTGATACTCTCTCCACCTTCAAGAAACTCTTGAAGACCCAGCTCTTCCAAGAATATCTCCTGGCTTAAATTTTGAGAATGCACTTAACATCTTATACTTAATTTCTCTTTTATACTGCACATTTTATTACACTATTGCACTTTCAACTTAAAATAGTGCAGTTCTTATGTTAGCAATATGCACTCTTTGTTAGTTTCTTTCATTGTGTTGTAGCTTGAATGTTATCCTCTTTTGTAAGTCGCTTTGGTGTCTCCTAAATGCATAAATGTAAATGTAAATGCAAGACTAGACACACTACCAAAAGCCAAAGCATGCCTACTACAGCAATTTATTTCAAACTTTCTGGCTTCCATCAAAATTAGTTAATAGACTATAAGAGTAGGCTATCCCTTTCAAGTAGCCCAATGTGAGCCACCTAGTCAGTCAAAACCTCAGCTGGCAATCTCTGTTTTAGACTATCTCTACTTCATATCACTGAAGGTGAGGTCTACATGAATAACCAGCATGAATAAACAGCATACTCCAAATATTCCTGACCAAAATATTGTAAGTATTTGGGTTGTATTGGGTCATATAGCCTAAACTCATTACGACTGGCATAGAGGCTATTCCGAATTTATGGTTTCTAAAACCCTGAACATTCACGGCTAAGCGCCTGTATTAAACAGATGCACTGTGTTGCACATCAGATCAGATCAGATTTTTCCACGTCTGCACATATTCAGTAGGCTATCTGAGAAGTTGGCAAGTGATTATTGCATGCATTTGGAAGTAGAGGGGCACAAACTGTCTTCGGATGATCTAATAACCCCTTTTAATAATTTTGGCAAATTTTATCTGCACAGTCAGCTGTGAAGTAGCCTATCCTCTGGGGACTAGAAGTATAAAATCCATCTTACAGCTCAACTTGCAATTTATTCACATTTACACAATCTGTTTTAGGTTTATATTGCAGTTATTCAGGCAGCCCACACTGTTCAGAACAGCCTAATGAGCATGTAGGCTAAACCAGAATATTCCCATATCAAACCCCCTTTTTGTGATCGTGCTTTAAACAAAACATTTACCTTTTTCTGAATAACCTGTGCTATGCATATAAGTGAATAGACGGTTTGCAAATTAGTTTGTGATTGTAGAACCATTCCTTCAGTTTAAAACGTCTACAAACGTTTTCCCCCCACAAATTAGCACTGTTCTCTGTCTATTTTCTACATATCTAATAGTGTTAACTATATAACCTACCCTGCCTAACAATTCTGTGAATAAAAAACAACTTCTCAGATGATCCATGTCTGCCTCCTATTCCAGGAGCTAGGCATACTGGCAACCTATTTTCTAGCGATGTTATTAGTAGGTGGCGCAATGACCCAAAACAAAAACACAAAACACAAACAGGACTTGTGGGTTGCAAATGCTAATTTCAGCTGTGGATTTACAGGCTGTACTGTTGTTGTCAGTCAAGATAATATTTTAATCTAATGTGATTCCTCAACCCCTGATGATACATCAAGGACATTTTTAAAAATTATTTCAATAATTTCTAACATATAGCTCCTTTAACAGCAACTAAAGCAATATATATCTCACCTGTCTTTGGGGAATACAGGTCTGTCATCCAGGTAGTTCAACTGTTTTAGATGCACTATCATTGTTTTCCTATAATGTGGAATGTTCTTGATGACTTCATTTCCCATGAGATTAAGAACATGCTGAAAAGAGAGACAAGTAGATAACTCATAAGACAGGTTGTTTTTTAAGGTCAAGGTCAAGGTCAATTTATTTATAGCAAGAAAAGCTGAACCAAAGTGCTTTACTATAATAGTAATTGCAGCTAAACAAACATTTGTAAGGAACCAGTACAGATGACCCAAGAGCAACACATTTAATCACCAACAGTTTATTAAGGATAAGGGGGGAAAGGGAGTGTGTGGATGCTCTTCGGGTGGCGAGTCGGGTAAACCGGGGCAGGAGAGCTGAGCGTTTGTCGTGGACAGGAAGCAGGTCAGGAGCCGGGGCTGGAGAGCAGAGCGTAGGTCGTGGACAGGCAGCGGGTCAGAAGCCGGGGCAGGAGAGCAGAGCAGAGGTCGTGGACAAACGGAGGTCGTTACCAGGGGCAGGAGAGCAGTGCGGTGGTCAATCGGTCCGGGGTCGTCAACAGGAAAGCAATCAGTCAGGATACGAACAACAGAGGACAGGAGCAGGCAGGAGAACAGGACAGAAACACAGGAACAGATGGACGACAGAAACACAGGATCTTCGGGAACCGGGTTTCAGGAGCAGGAGTAGTAGTAGAGTCAGGGTCTTAAATGCTTGCCTTGCGTGAGTAGCAGTAGGTTCGCGGACGGTCTGACAGGGAACACTGGAAGACAGGGGTTTAAATAGAAGACAGACAACAGATAACGAGCAACAGGTGGAAGTAATGATTGAGGCAGATCAGCGTGAGTGAGTGGGAGGGGCAAGTGATCAGGGAGAGAACGGGTGATACAGACAGACAGACATGACAGAACGGACTGTCATGAACTGGTTTGAGCCTGGACACATGGAAGGTGGGGTGCACTCTCATGGAGCGTGGCAGCAGGAGTCTGACGGCTGTTGGGCTGATGGGCCAACAAGGTCCTTGGTGGAGAGCCAGACGCGCTGACCCACCTGATATTTTGGGGCTGGAGTCCTCCGTTGATTAGCCTTGGCGGTGAAGCTCCTCACAGCGCGGAGGACAGCAGACCGAGCCCTGACCCAGGTCCTGCGGCAGCGACGGGCGTACGCAGAGGCAGAGGGACAGGTCACCTCCCTCTCCTGGCTGGGGAATAGGGGAGGTTGGTAGCCATAAACAACATTAAAAGGGGACACACCTGTGGCCGAGCAGACAAGAGAGTTGTGCACATATTCAACCCAAATGAGTTGCGAAGCCCATGTCTGGGGGTCCGGGAAACTAAGCATCGGAGGGCAGTCTCCAAGTCCTGATTCATCCTCTCCATCTGGCCGCTGGATTGCGGATGAAAACCTGAGGTGAGGCTGGCGGAGGCGGCCATAAGCGCACAAAACTCTTTCCAGAAGGCGGAGGCAAACTGAGAGCCACGATCGGAGACCACATTGGAAGGAAGGCTGTGAAGTCGGAAGACGTGCTGGATGACAAGTTGAGCTGTTTCCTTGGCGGTGGGGAGTTTGGGGAGTGGAATGAAATGAGCCATTTTGCTGAAGCGGTCCACTACGGTGAGGGTAACAGAATTGCCCTCAGAAGGCGGCAGACCAGTGAAGAAGTCTAGAGAGATGTTGGACCATGGGAGACGAGGGACTGGCAACGGCTGGAGCAGGCCAGCAGGGCCATGGTGAGGAGTCTTGTGCTGGCCACAGACGGTGCAGGCACGGATGAAGTCCCGGACGTCCTCCCTCATTGACGGCCACCAGAACCGCTGGGAGAGCAAGCCCAGGGTCCTATAAATTCCTGGATGACACGCCAGACGAGTGCTGTGGGACCACTGAAGTGCCTCAGAACGCATCCCCTCCGGGACGAACAGCCGGCTGGCCGGACAATTGCTGGGACTGAGCTGATCTTGGGCTGCCTCCCCCTCCCCCCCACCGGGCTTGACGGGGATTCAATCTCTTGGCTGATTGAAGGTACTGGAGGTTCTTATGGTCCGTCCAGATGAGAAACGGCAACTTCGCCCCCTCAAGCCAGTGCCGCCACTCCTCCAACGCGAGCTTCACAGCCAGGAGCTCCCTGTTACCAATGTTGTAATTCCTCTCAGAGGAGTTCAGACGCCGGGAGTAGAAGGCACAGGGATGTAATTTCCCATCATTTGAGGACCGTTGGGAGAGAACTGCCCCCACTCTCACATCAGAGGCATCGACCTCCACCACAAACTGAAGGTCAGGATCGGGCATCTGCAGGATGGGAGCTGAGGTGAACCTAATCTTGAGAGTCCGGAAGGCTTCTTCAGCCTCGGTGGTCCATGTGTAGGGGACCTTGGGACTGGTGAGGGCGGTGAGGGGAGCAGCCATCGTGCTAAAGTTTCGGATGAATCTCCGATAAAAATTAGCAAAACCCTGGAATCTTTGAAGCTGCTTCCGTGAGTCGGGGGTGGGCCAAGTGGAGACAGCGGAGACCTTGGCTGGATCCATACTGATATTCCCCTTAGCCACTACGAATCCAAGAAATGAGACTGAGGAGGAGTGGAACTCACATTTCTCCGCCTTGACGAATAGGGAGTTCTCCAGGAGCCGACGGAGCACAGGTGGATGTGTTCAGTCTCATTTCTTGAGAAGATTAAAATATCGTCCAGGTACACAAAAACGAACCTTTTGACCATGTCTCTGAGGACATCATTTATGAGCGCCTGGAAAACCCCAGGTGCATTTGTAAGTCCAAAAGGCATGACCAGATATTCGTAGTGGCCAGTGGGAGTGTTAAAGTCAGTTTCCCACTCATCGCCCTCCCGGATGTGAACGAGGTGGTAAGCGTTTCTTAGGTCCAATTTAGTAAAAATTGTGGCCCCTTGGAGCAGCTCGAAAGCAGACGAGAGCAAAGGCAGGGGATAACGATTCTTGATGGTGATGCTATTGAGGGCCTGGTAGTCGATGCAGGTCCGGAGCGTTCCATCCTTCTTGCCCACGAAGAAGAATTCAGCTCCGGCAGGTGAGGATGAGGGTCGGATTATGCCGGCAGCGAGCAAGTCGTTAATGTACCATGTACCATGGTCTCACGCTCGGGGCCAGACAGGGAATATAAGCGGCCCCTGTGAGCCCTGGCCCTGAGCCCTGGCTTTTACCAAGCAGTTGGCCACACGGTGTCCCCCTCCACCACAGTATAGGCAAAGATCTGCACGGAACCTTCTCTGCCGCTCTTCGTGGGAGAGAACAGACTGGCCAACCTCCATGGGCTCAGGGGAACTCTGGTGACAGACAGACAGAGGAGGCGGTAGTTGGGCTGGCGGAGCCTCCTGGCGTTGTCCGTGTGGCTGAGGACCCAGAGTCTGTCTGGATCTCTCCCTCCAACGGACCTGGATCCAGCAGTCAATGCGAACGGCCAGCTCGATAGCACCATCTAATGTAGTAGGAGTGTCAAAAGAGACCAGATCGTCCTTGACATAATCCGCCAGGCTGTGGAGGAAGGCGTCCTCCAGTGCGGGCGTGTTCCAGGTGCTCCGACTGGCAAGGGTGCGGAAATCAATTGAGTAATCGGCCACCGAGCGGGAACCCTGCCAAATTCCCATCAGGTCTCGGGATACCTCTGAGCTGGATGGACCTAGGTCAAACACCTTGCGGAGCTCTGCAGCAAACAGGCTGAACGTCGTACAGGCTGGGGATCGACGGTCCCACTCCGCTGTTCCCCAGAGTCGAGAAATTTTAGACCTTTAATGTCCAAGCAGAAATCTACAATTCTAAGTTGTAGCTTTTGGTCCAATTATATTTAATTCATGTACCAGAGTATAAAACCTATTTTATTTATTTGACATATCGCTACATTCCTAAAAAATTAAATTCCTTCAAAATTCAACTGCTGTCTCACTAAATTCCTTCAAAATTCAACTGCTGTCTTACTTCATAGAGTTAGTAACTACTAACAGTTTCTAGTAATAACTGTGTAGTACTCATATGACAAAGATATAATAGATTTGAGGCAACTTATTTAGGTAGCTTTAGCCCATATAGCCACTAGGGGAAATGACAGACCCGAGCACCTGCAGTTCCGCAACCTATGACATTTGACATACACGTGTCATTTGTTCATCAAATACATACGTGTCATGTATGCATCAAATGTACAGATGTGATGTGTATGTTTTAAATGGCATGCCTGTCCGGAAGATGCAGTTATTCAAAATATGAAAACACAGAAAGATGCCTTGTTTTCTTAAATTTGTTTGACCCTAATCCATTATGGGGTAAAACTTTGGGGAAATGCCTTGGACCTATTTCATTTCCATAACTGGGATTGGACCAATGACTTCAAACTGAAATAGAACACAGATAGTTGGTGGTGTTATGCAGGACAGGAAGTTTTGGCCATGTGGATATGTTATTATTGCTATTATAATACCTGGGGTTTTTTAGATGTGTGTCATTGTAATGTGTCATTGTATGTGAGTCTCTTTGAGTGTGTGTGTGTGAGAGAGAGAGAGAGATAGACAGACAGAGTGTTTGGTGTAAATAAGTACATTTCTAGTACTTAGTACATGTGTTCTCTCTATTTCTCTTTTTCTCTCACTCCGTTATCTTAGTTATCTGAAGCATTCATTTCTTGTGTGTGCATGTGGTATCTACTTCCCCATCTAAATCACAGACACATACACTCGTGTACTTGTCTCTCTTTCCTCTTGTATGTATGTGTGTGTGTGTCTGTGTAAATGCAGATCTTTCCTATGTCTGCAGTGTACAGTAATTACAGAGTAATGCTGTTGTGTATGTGTGTGTGTGTGTGTGTTTTTGTGTGTGCATATGAGTGTGAGTGTGTGACAGAGTATGTGTGCATGTGTGAGTACAAGTGTGTGTGTCTGTGTGTGTGTCAGAGAGAGATAGAAGCATGTAGATAGCAGTTGTTGTGTGTGTGTCCATACAAATGTGTATACCAGTGAGGATATGTGAAGGAAGTTAGGACCATTGTGAGTTCACATTCACTTAACCTGAATTAACCTTTTGTAAACTTTGTCTTTATATTCTGTGCATTCCATTATGTGTATTTATGTACTGTTGCTTGAAAGCACACTACCACATGTGTTGTCATGTGATTCTGTCCAGTCCAGTTAATTAAAGATGATTTTGTGATAAAAATCTATATCAGTCAATATGGAAAAAATGTATGCCATATTGGCCAACCAAAATATATCATGTATCAAAGACATATGTTCAAAACCCTATTCTTTCCTTGGCCAGCTGGTGGCACAATAACAGACAGGCATATTGGGTGTCTAGATGTCATCATAATTATATTATCTAATAACGTGAGTTTCAGACAAACTATTCAATGCACTATGACACATTTTCTGTTTATATGGTAAGATATTAAATTATTATTATTATTATCTCAATTTCAACGTTACAGCATGCAGATTTTTTTTTTTTTCAAAATTTATCATCAGCAACATCTTGACATTATGTATGCCAAGTTTGACCTGAATCTGATGAACCAAACGCACATAATCCCAATTACCTCACTTCCTGTTGGCTGGGGCTAATGCAATGTAAATACCAAAATTGCTCGTTTTGGGGTTACAGGTTTGCCTACCTTTTTCAGGCAACATTTAGTGGTAGAGGCTGAGGAGTAGAAAAAGTTCATCTATTCTGTGACATTCCAAGTACAACGCTGCAGCACGTGGGAAGGCAAGGCTTGACATCTTAAATATTTCATTGAGTGCGTTGTGCAGCAGGATCAACAATGTAATGTCTTTATGAACATAAAGGATCCAACATGCAAAATACTCAATGCAACTACCAAAGCTCATAAAATACACCACACACATCAAAAATCTTAATAAATATTTGCGATGTTGTACAGGAAGGTCAACGATGAGTAAAATGATGGATCTGACACTCTGAGGCTCTGAGCCTTCAGTGGCCTTGCTCCAACATATGAAAGACCTATTTGTCCCTTAAGATCCCAAAATGCTGGTCTCCTTGTAAACCCAAGAATATTAATATCTACGATAGGAGGAAGAGCTTTCTGCTACTGTGCACCTCTCCTAGACTTAAAACCTTCCTCTTTACTGCTCCCCATTGTTAGGGATAGTACATGGTGAATCATCACTCCTTATTATGTATATGCACATTTGACACATATGATCTGTCAAGTGTGGACTGGACCTGGACTGGCCTAACATTTGTTTCTTCTGCCCATATACACCACAATCATCCCTGCTCAGTGTCATCCCTGCCTCTCACTGGTTGACTTCTCAAAGTGGACTCCCCCCCAATGTTACCCCCCCTGAACAATCTCACTCCCTGACTTTAACATTATGTCTGGCTGCTACTACGCTGTATGGTCAGAACTATACATAATATATTATATATATATAACTATATAATGTTGTGGGTCAATACTTCGAAATTATTATGATGCTCAGCCTAAACCATGGAGAAATTGTAGTGTATCTGTGACGGAATGAACTTCACCGTCACTGAAGTAGCGCTACAGACTGCATGGGAACTAGGATAGCTCGTTAAACTGTTAAACTGTGCCTCGTTTTCCTATGATGTGAGTGTTGTTTTAAAATACACGGGTGATACACAGTCGCGGAGATGTGGGAAGGAGGAAAGGGTGCTGCGGGGCAAAGAGGTGTCCCACCGAACACAAATTCGGTGGTGCCCTGAAAACTTGTTTGTTTGGTGAACATCTGAAATGTCGGACATACGTTGTGTGTCTGCGTTTCGCTTCCAAACAGGAGTGGACAGGAGTACGCTAAAAGACTGCCAAACAAAAGAGACCTACCCTTGGTGCTACCTCCAGACACCGGCCAAACCGAGGCACTGGGGTGGCTCTTCCTTATTCCTGCAGGGGGCAGGAATTCCGCGGAGGGATACAGGGAAATATGGAGGTGTTTTGTTGGTGAACGAGTTTATGATTTATTTTGGCTGTATAACTAATTATATTTTCATTCCTTTGTGAATTTTGTTTGTAACAGTTATGTGTGGGGGAAATAGTTTTTAAAAGAGAATAGGTGCCATAGGCATTAATTACTTAATTCATATTAGTTAGCTCCTGGTGGGAGGGGGTCAGTAACCATATAACCTGTGGCCTGGGAAGCCGAGAGTTAGTCACCTATTAGCCTTTGAGGTGAGAGGGTCTCCTGTTGGTACTTGTGAAAGATTTCCTGCTTCTGTATATTTTGTTTTTTATTTGTGGTTAGTAGTTTATGTTACATGTGGAATGTGTCTTGTCTGTCACCCTGCCGTCAGCCTAAAAAAAAAAAGATAATAAACTTCTTGTACTTTTGCATGGGAACCAACTTCTCCTGATGACTTCCTCCACCGCTCGAGCACACTACATTGCACTATCACTTATGGTAACTACTGACTGTACTTTTCCTGCATGACCTTGGGTTGCCCTTTGAGACCTGGAGCCGTTGTGCCCAAGGTTTCTTCCTAGAATAACTACCACAAGGGAATTTTTCCTTGCCCCTGTAGCTCTTGGTTGCTCCTTGTCAATATCTGTAAAGCGCCATGAGAGAATTCTATTGTAAATGGCGCTGTATACATATAACGGAATTCAATTCAGTTCTGATTTCCTTTATATTCACTTTTAGCTATTAGCTGGACCGATTCACTGACATTCTGCCCAACCTGGAGTTTTTTTTCATGTCTTTTGCACTGACTTGCCGACAATAACTTTATACTGAGACCGAGTGAATTTTCTCAAAAAACACCCATATTATTGTTAACACTGCCTTTGCTTTTGAGAAATGTAATACAACTTTTTGTCACTACCTGTCATCACCTTTGTTTACATGGCTGCTGACCCCTGCTGGACTGCTGATGTAATTCCTGTTTTTGTGCAATGTGTGTTTGTTTTGTGTCTTACCCCAACCCGTGAAGCCCGACCCTGCCTGACTGTCTAATAATTAGTTGACTGTTTGCCCTCTGTCCCTGATTTAGCTTGACCCAATTTTCTGTGCCTCTTCCCCTACTTAAGTTCAGCCTCCTGTGTGTTCGTTGTCAGATTGTCCTGTCTGTATATGTACCTGTGTGCCTCCTGTGGGTCTCCTGATTGTATCCTTAACACTTTTAAAGTTTCAAAACAGAGCCAGCAGTGCAGCCTAGGGTAAGTGAATTCAACCCTGCAGTGTAAATAAAACACCTTGTGTATGAATGTATAGTAATATAAGTGCTTACCAAATTTGGCATCTGCTCCAGTATAATGAGTATTTGTGGATCACTCAAGCAGTTATATGACAGGTCAAGAACACTGATAGATGGACAGAGGGAGAGATGCTCTATGTCAGATGCACTCTCCAGAGAATTGTGGGAAATCTGCAAAGTACTCAGCTCTTGAAGACATGCTGTAAAATACAGAAAGATCAACTCAAGTCATGAATGATTATAAATGTCTGCATAAATGCACAGTTTATGTTGTTTAGTTTGAGAAGGTGCATTCTCACAAAGGTTCTGGATGGTTTTGATGTAATTGTTTGACACATTCAGGTGATTGAGCTTGCTGAGAGTTTGTAGATTCTCCAATGTGTGAATAAGGTTGTGCTGTAAGAAAAGACACCGTAGCTGAAGTTGGTTCTCCAGGTTCTCAATTTTGCGGATCCCATTCACTTCAAGCCATAAGCATCGCAATCCTGTATATTCATCAAGGTTCTCGATCACAGAGAAGCCTAAAAATAAGGAAGAGATTCATCAACTCTTCAAGAAAGGTATTATTTTTCATTCACACATACACAGTACAACTACTAGTTCACCAATGTTCACCATCAGAAAGAATGAATGAATAACTGAACATGACCTTATTTTAGCCCTTTAATTTATTGAGGTGTTCCGATATTTTTACAGAAAAGAAAATCAATGTCATGCCATCAATAGCCTTAAAAAATGTCCTATTTTTAGGCATAAAATGTCATATAATTCAGGCTTCTGACATATCAAGAAATCCCTCTGTAAAAATCTGTAAAAAGACTAGAAAGTTTGGTGTGTGTAGGTGCTGCAAAAGTGGAGATTTTTTCACTTGGAGTGTGAAAAAAAACTCGTTTTGAGATAACAGCCTTTAAAGATTTTTATGACAAATTCTATCAAAAGCAACAACTTATAGACAAAATATGTCTTCAAGTCCTATTGAGATTCATGTGTCACCCTGTCTAACATCCAAAACACACGAAAATTGATTATTAAACAACACATCAACATGGCTTTAACTGAAGACCATCACATGGATATCTAAAACTGCCATCGAAACTCCCAAAACACAACCATTACACAGCCGTCTAGTTCCCAGTTAATTTACAATCTACATGACAATGCCAGCACAATGTGATACCCGCTTCCATCTCATGTTGGTGTCTTTTGACCTTTTTAGCTGTACTTAGACTATTATGCCTATTTGCATTGGCGGACAGGACAATATTATATAATATCCTGAGCATATCATCAGCCCTCATTGTATTCAAAATCTCAAGTGTGCTGTGAAGCCACAATTATTCAATAACTGCCAGCATAGCAGAGATATCCTCATTAAGGTGTAGGGGATAAACAGAGATAAACTTCTGACCCAACTCCTGTGACAAAAATTTCCCTGCATGAAAGTTACGGCTCTCTGGCCGTTCACTATTCTCCTTTGTTCTTGTGTACAAACACTGGGAGGGATTGCACCTAATGTGCAAGAGGTTGTCATCATTAGACATGTAGTGGAGGAGGCCTACCCATATTTCTGCATCCATCTGATCCAATTAGCTTTGGTTGTTGAGAATAGCTCCCCTGTAACAATTTTGCAAAGCTCTACATTTATGGCAGTCAGCTGCCCATGACCTTTGCCCCTAATTAATGCTGAGTTTCCAAATGCTGTACCCATGTACTTGTGAGGATGATTGATGATGAGCATTCAAGCTTCACTATTTAATGACTAGGGTATAGGCTGAGAGTAACCACCTCCTTGAACTCATGCTTTTGTCCAAAATGACTTGCAACACAGGCATCACATACAATTAAAAAATAAAAAAAAAATATTACTTATTGTCTGTGTTGTACACATGCAAACGTGCCTGTATGTGC
Source organism: Tenualosa thibaudeaui (assembly GCA_027481765.1). NCBI lineage: Eukaryota > Metazoa > Chordata > Actinopteri > Clupeiformes > Clupeidae > Tenualosa > Tenualosa thibaudeaui. Next base: position 563,121 of record JAIFZK010000174.1, read on the forward strand.
TTAGTGTAACTATAGGTTGAGCTATTTCTTTTGTTTTGTAACCTCAAAATATCTACTTTATCTATTTTTTCTCCTGTGAGGATAGCCTGCTATTTGTTTAATTTGGCATTATTTTCATATCCACCATTGCCTTTGTCTAAAAAGAAAATATCAATGGCAAGAACCAAGCAAACAAAAGTTGACTTCCTCACTTCAGAAAAAAACTGACCTATAAATTACTGGAGGATCTATCCAAAAGTTGTGCTAGGATCAGCTGGCTGATTGGAAACTGGAAAGAAATAGCTCAGCCAGCTCTGATCATCTACTCTTAATTATTGCAGACTTTTCATAGCTCTCTTGTCATGTTTCTGATCAATTTTAAGATGAACATCAGGAGTCCTAAACACCTTGCTAATTTTTTTTTTGTAGTGCTGCTACATTACCCATGCGTTAACATGCGTGCGTCAACTCTCTCTTGGACACACATGGATGCGTGCACACTTCTGCAGTACTTGTCACCCTCACACACACTGCGCTCGAGTAACAAACTTTACAAAACCTGTTTTTCTCTGAATCAATGCTAAATTGCAGTCCATATCCAGCACAATTTGCACAAAAAGCCCACTGGTTATTTAATTCAATCGTACAACATGAACTGAGCCACTGTGGAACGATAGTCACTCATTGCCTGCATTGATTCACTGCTTGAACTCTCACGTTTTTTTCTAATGACAGTTTACGTAATGATGCACTTTGCAAATAAATTTCATAATCCCTTTTATTGTTTTGTTTTGCTCCAGATTGTCTTACCAGTGTCAGTATTTGTCTCTGAGAAATTTAAATCATCGCGCTGCAGCAGGCATTTCATAATAGGTCCATCAGAAAGCTAGCTAGGAAGGGTGAGAGTATACCACGTGATTCATTCAAACCAATCACTTTGTCGAAATTCATGCCCAGCCAATGAGATTTCAAAAGACTCCTGTAAACGTTCACGATTGGTGGTTGATAGAGCGGAACTATCCATATTTAGATTACTGAATGTGATGCAGGAGAATCTGTGTTTTAAAACAATACCACATTTGCCATGTCGCAGACCGGTCGCGTTAAGACATGGAAAGTTAGAATGCTAACTTTTGGTGAATCTTCAGTAAAATTCACAGGCGCTAGTCATAAAAGTGTCATAAAATAAACACCTAAATGTGTACTTTGGAGCAATGTGAAAGACTACATGTTAAGAATGCAAATTAGCCCATAATCTCAAATTTGACTAGTGCATGAAAAAATTATGTTTTCAGCTGCCGTGTCTCGCCTTAAATAAAGTAATACAATGAAGTAAAAGTAATAAATTATTAAGTAATAAATGATTAAAATTTAAATAAAGAAACAGCAGTTAGCAAAAGGCATCTGAGAACATCTTGGGTTTTAGTCTAAATTTGAAAATGCCAACAGTAGAAGTCTTTTTGATGTCCTCTGGGAGTTGGTTCCATAGCTGAACTGCATAGTAGCTAAAGGCTGCTTCACTACACTTTGTTCAAATGACACGTTTTACCAGCAAATTTTCCTGCTGTGATCTGAGAGATCTGTTAGGGTCGCAATACCTTTAAGTCTAGACTTAAAGACTTAAACCTTCCCCTTTACTGTTTCCCATAGTTAGGGATGGTGCATGGCAAATCATCACTTCTCATGGGTCTTTTGGAAGGGACTGCCTCTGCTGTTGCCCCCACTTGCGAGGCATGGCAGCCACTGACCATCCCTGCAGTGGTGCTGGGTTGCCATGCATCATACCTTAGTTATGCTGCTATAGCCTAGTGCTGCCACACAACCTTCATGTGTCATGCCGTACAACTCTCTCTCTCTCTCTTTCAGCTCTCTCTCTATTTATATATGTGTGTGTGTGTATGTGTGTGTATTTATGTGTATATGTATATATATATATATATATATATATATATATATATATATATGTGTGTGTGTGTGTGTGTGTGTGTGTGTGTATGTGTATATATATATATATATATATATATATATATATATATATATATGTATATGTGTGTGTGTGTGTGTATTTGTATATATGTATATTTATGCGCATATAGGTACGCCCAAATTACTGCTTTTTGCTTCTGATGTGCGAGCCTGGCATAATTCACTATTTTCCTCTGTCCACAATTATCTTTGCTGAGTGTCATCCCTGCCTCATTCCGGCGGACTCCTCTCACCCTCCCCTCCTGAGTGGACTACAACCAACACTACGGGAGGCACATCTCACGACCGACTCCCCATCACAGAGGACCTTCCTGGACGCCGACGCTGGGCCCGACTCCCCTTCCTGAGGCTTTGTGATTGACCCCCCCTCACAATGGCGCTGTCAAAATATATAAATAGAGAGAGAGCTGAAAGAGAGAGAGAGAGAGTTGTACGGCATGACACATGAAGGTGGTGTGGCGGCACTCGGCTATAGCAGCATAACTTAGGTATGATGCATGGCAACCCAGCACCACTGCAGGGATGGTCAGTGGCCGCCATGCCTCGCAACTGGGGGCAACAGCAGAGGCAGTCCCTCCCAAAAGACCCATGAGGAGTGATGATTTACCAGCACCATTCCTAACTATGGGAAACTGTAAAGAGGAAGGTTTTAAGTCTAGACTTAAAAGTATTGAGAGTGTCCGCTTGTCGAATGTGTGTGGAGGGGTGCACAGTAACAAAAGGCTCTTCCTCCTATCATAGATTTTGATATTCTTGGGATTACAAGGAGACCAGCATTTTGGGATCTTAGGGTTCTAGGAGGGTGGTAAGAGACAAGTAAATCTATATGTTGGTGCATTGCCTTTGAGGGCTTTGTAGGTTAGGAGGAGTAATTTACAATCAATTCGACTTTGAGCCAATGTAAGGAAGCAAGGATAGGAGAGATATATTCATATTTTTTAGTCCTAAGATTGTTTGCAGCATGTGTGTGGTGTAGGTTTATACACCCAGAGCTTTGAGTACAGAGCATTGCAATAATCGAGCCTGGAAGTAATAAATGTGTGTATTAATTTCAGCAGGTTTATATAAAGAAACAGTTGTGACTACTCCATTCAGAATTCTGTCTACTGTCAAAATTCAGATTGACTGTTTTTTTCTTTAAATGCTGCTAGCACACAGTAGTTTGTAGATGTCTACTGGCATTGTGTTTGTGATTTTTATCTAGCGTAGGCTAGAGCCATGTGCTGTGCTGTCCCATTAGTAGCTTCATGTAGACCAGGAGTAGCCAAACAACAGCCCAGGGGCCAATTGGGGCCCTCTGTTCTCTTTCATGCGACCTGCCATGAAGTCCAAAAATAAAACTAAATGTAGCCCCTTGTTACATTTATCTGATATTATATATCCATCGGACATCATAGTTTCAGTACTGGTGTGACATGTTTGTCAATAGTATAGTACAGTGTAGCATTAGACGCAGTAGCTCTTTCACTTGAAACTGGTTAAAAAGTAGTTCTCTTCATTTTAGCCCTTGGCTTCTTACATTTTTCAGTATGTGGCCCGCAAACAGAAAACTTTGGCCACGGATGGTGTAGATCTGTAGGTTGTGTACAAAATATTTTATCTGTGAGTGTAATAGCCTCCCCATAACTGTCAATTAACCAGTCTTCTTGTGATGTTTAGCTTAGTTGATGATCAGGGGTAATGTTAACCTGCTGAATGCACTGCTGCACAGGCAGAGGCTCTCCTTGAGCAGGCTACACAGAGACAGATTTTTCGATCTCATATTAACTCATAGAGAATATGTCATGGACAGGGTTTTGAGGATGTTTAGATGAGGTCGATGCTGAAGACTCTCTGTTTGTTCTCTGTAGCCTGCCCCTCCAGAAAACCAACAGTCTGCCGTGAGTGGGTGTGTTTTCATTGACACCATGCAAATCGCCATCTCTGCCCAATGAGTTCATGGACTTGAAATGTTCCAATCTGACATGTGGACTTCTCTTTAATTCATTTATTTATTTATTTAGTTTTATATTTTGTTTGTTACTGTGTTTCATGTCTTGTTGTCTGTGTTGTACATGTCTTGTATTAGCTCTTTGTAATGCACGCTGTGTATAGAAATGCGCTATATAAATACAATTTACTAGTTATGTTCTGTGGTGTGAACCTACTGTAAGATTCTAGAGCTCTATGAGCAAGACAGATTACTGGTCGGAAAATAGGCTGATTATGAGGAAGTACGGCACTATGGGTGCCATTGTGGTAAATATCGTCACAGTAGCTTTCTACTGTAGAAATCCTATGACGTCTACCCTGAATAATATTACATTTACATTTATGCATTTAGCAGACGCTTTTATCCAAAATGACTTACTTAGGGTTAAATGCCTTGCTCAGGGGCACAACGGTGGCAGCTGGGATTCAAACCCACAACTTTTCAGGCTACTTGCACGCTAGCCCGGTTCCTTAACCACTACGCTACCACCACCTCCTAAGTATATTTTTAAGTTACAGGAACACAGTCAGACTATTTTGAACATTCAGAACACATACAGACCACTTGAATTCACAATTTGCTCAACGGCCTAATATGAATATGCCGTGGATAAATGAGACCTGTCTATCATATTTTATTATAGCAGGGAGGACTGAAATGGAGTGAGAGTTGCCTGAACTAATAAAGGCTCTCTGAATATATGCTGGTTTTATTTTATCATAACTGCTGTTAACAAATATGATTAAAAACATGAAAATTATCCCTCTGCAAAGCAAATGTAATTTCAAATGTAATTTCATAATGTAAGGCCGTGGTGAATGCCCACAAGATGCCGCTACAAACCACATTGACATAGCCATCTGCATTTCTAAAAAACTAACATTGGCAACTATCCTTCATGTCACTGTGTAACAATCTAAATCAATGATTGTTGCTGAGAATTAATAAAAATAACTACTTCAATGTCTACCGAAATTATGTGCTCATGCCTTGTGCCTTGGGATAATGAAACTGAGGCACTCATGCAATTTTGCACACCAGAGCAGGGGACAGGATAAGCTAGCTCACACACTAGTGTCCTTGCTAGCTGATATTAGTCAACTGTGAAGGTGACAAAGAACCTAATGTGCAACTAACTAGTTGCCCTTTTACCCATGTCAGTTAACAACGGAAAGATAAGTACAACTGCATTTATTAGGACCTGCTTGGTGCCATGCATAACTGCAGACAATTTTAGCTGCACCCATCAGCTAACTTCAGCTACAGCCATCATTATGCTAACTCACCAGTCACCACTACTCCCATTCCAGACTCATTCCAAAACCAAGCACCTCTAGGTGAGCCTTGATGTTTCTATAATCTTGGTACTTGGTGACCTTGAACAAAAGAGCTATGGACTGATTCACACTAGATTTCTCCTTTAAAGTTAGCACACAAGGAAAGCAGTCAACCAACTGTTGCATTAGGCTATGTAGCCTACCAGTCAATCAGTGACAGTCACGCATGTTGTCGAGTGAAGATAATGTTAGGTTGAAAACGCTGCCAAAAGTGGAGCTCTCGGAAGAGAAGTCAATCCACAAAAGTTGGTTGGAGAAGTGTAATTGGGATAAATAAATTTTTCTTATTAGGCTACATGATATATTGGTTTAGGATATTTCTCTGACAGATTGACACGACAGATTGGCGACATATGCTGTAAGCCTTTTTTCTGCCTGAATGGATTTTAAAACAACTCTGAGGTCCTTTTGTATTAATTTAATGTACATTGTTCCAAGAAAAGCTATGGCCACATGAAACGTAGCCTATAATAATGGTATCAAGCATGATTATTTATCCATGTATTAATGTAGGCTAATAGAATCCAGCTTATCAGGGCGTACTTCAGTACTTCAGCCTGTTGTCTCACTGATCTATCTTGTTCCGCTCTAGAATGTTTGGTCTGAACGCTCAATTGGTCTTGATGTGTCTTAAGCTGGGACCAGACCTAACGATTTATTCAGTCTTACAAGATTGAATGATTAGAACAACACTGAACACACCACACCTACAGAGGCCCCCATGAGGCGTAAAAAGGTATCCATGTATCCATATGTATCCATTTGTATGCAGGTCTTGCTGTTTGTTTAAAGAGAAAAACACAAACAATGAGCATGGTGTAGATCATGGATGGAAAGAGGATATCCACAACACGGGTTGTACTTGCTGCAAAGGGAGCTGGAGATGATTATTGCTATATTCCTAATATTCAATAATGCTAACTGGGCCTATTTATACATTTTTGGCATAGACTGTGTTAAATTTAATTTTCTTGTGAACATTTGGTAGTCATTTGGTAACTTTGATTTGTTACAGATTACTGATAGAGACAGTTTTAAGAGCCTATTACGCATGACACCGCTGGAGTTCTTCCATGGTCTCATTGAGCCTCTAATACAGAAACAGAACACCAGGATGAGCCTGTCAATCCCTTCGAGACGGAGGCTATCTTTGACTCAAAGGTTTTTAAGCAACAAGTTCGACCTTAATAGATTACTATCTAAGCTTAGGCAAGTGTACGACTATGGCTATATTGCAAAGCATTATGCGCTTAACAAAGAGAACTAACTCAACAACACAGTAACCTACAATATATTAGGCTTACAAGAAACACTCTGATATCAATGTTTACCATTTGATAACAAATCTTCTATATATCTTCTTCTATATCTAATATAAGCACATTAAAATGGTTGATTGGTGATATTGTGTTAAGTAATTAATGTGTGGCATTTGCATTTTCAGAGGAGACATTCCAGATTTATTGAAAATACTTTTGCAATTGCTGCAAACAGGTGGAGGATGTTTCACACCACACTGTTGCTTCTCCTAGACAAAGTACTGAAACTAACTCGTAGCCTTGCATAATTTCCTCTGCATGCTTAAATCAGAGTTTTACCAACTACATAAATTGGCAGACACAGGCTGGTGGAGGGAGAATGGAGGAGGGATGGGCTTGGGGTGCTGCACCCATAGGCACCAACAAGACACAATGCTAGTACAGTTGCAAAACAATAGCGAGATGCACTGAAAAAGTATTTCAACTCTCCAGAGCCTAGTACCATGGCAAGATGGAAGGACTCAAAACAAGTCACAATGTAAAAAACGTTTGTAAAAAAGATTCAATTGACATACATACTGTATAAGTAATGTGAATATATATATATATTGTACATATTTATGTGATTAAATAAATGCATTCAATAAATAAATAATATTATGAACATCTGAATATCTTTTGTATATCTGTTAAGTTAAAGAAATCCTTGTTGGGTGTTGTATGTGTTGTGTTTGAGTGTAAGATTGAAATTGAGACGGGAATAAAGTGTTCATTTGGACTTGTGTGTCTGCCTCAACAGCTTCATAAATAAGACGCATTATTTCTTTTCAGTCTGTACTTTAAAATTGGGTCCTTAATGTTAGTAATTTCAGATGCAACCTGTTGACCAAATCCATCACTGTTGCTGTTGCTGTTGTGGACCTCTAGTTTTAAAATTTTTAACATCATCAGGGGTAGTCTTCTTGTGTTTTTTGGGGTGTTTTTTGGGTGTTATTCCAATTGATCCTGTGGTAGCAAAAGGGTGGAGGATTCATTCTGGTTCGATTCATGATGCTCCTGGGCAGATATCCTTTCTCTATTATCATCAGTCTCATCCAAGATCTGCTCAACTAGAAAGACATACACGTTCTCTGTTTTTCAGGATTCATTCAGATTTCAGTCATGTGTGTTGAGTGTGAGTGTAAATTGGTGAATGTGAGGCAAATTGTAAAGCGCTTTTAGTGCAAATTGGGAGTCATGTCGACATCCAGCTTTTGCAAAAATCCATTTCTGTTTGGGAGTGAATAAACTCAGGCCGCTCCCACTACACTTGGGTTTCAAGAGTCTGCTGTACTGAGTCCACAGTCCACTGAGTTCACCTCCTACACTGAAAATTGATGTTGAGACATGGCAGTCAAAGCACAGCCTCTCTTTGTTTTTCTCTATGCCAATACAACAGTAGCCTATATTTAAACTATGTAATACACTTCGTTTTTATGGGATATGCACTATACATCCTCTCCATTGAGTGGTAGGGTTGCCAATGGTCCCAAATTGTCTGGGACATCCCAAATTATAGGTGGTTTTGACATATCACAGCCTCAAACTAAAAGTCATGCAAACTTGTTGATGACCGTGTGTGCGAACAGGCCACTGGTGAGCATTATCGTGTCACACATCCAGGGGCGTGTGAGGTTACACAAAGTTTGGAATGGCGGGTAAATTTCTTAATTAAAAAACAGAAGCTCTTTTGAGCTATGAATAGCATAATATAACATAGCATAATAGCATGATCTTTCATGCCCTGTTGATCTGGCTGTTGCACACTGCCTCCTCTTCTGTAGTTCGACTGACAGGTGCACTTTCTCTTAGACCACATCGATAAAAGGACTATAGTTTTTTCAGGAAAATTCTTAAATTAGTTAAATGTAGCCTATTTCAATTTTAATGTTGTCTTGATAATTGCGCAGATATGGAAAGGGCACAAAGTGGTTTGCATTTTCATGTGGCTGCATGTTTTCATCATTTCTTTTTTAGGCTACTTTTTCCAAGAAAATGGATGGAGTAGCTTAGGCCTATAGCAGACTTATCTCAACTTGACTTACATATATCTACAAGCCTTTGCCAAAGTCAAAACGGGAGTTGTCCAAATCCCTTAAAGTGACAGTACACAATTACCAATACAGTGCGCAGAAGCATTTCTTTTGGGGAATTCCATGTGTGTGACAGAAGATGAGCTAGCATAGTGCTATTTAAACATTTAGTACATTTCCAGAGGCAAATCATTCATACATTCATACTTGTTAAATTGGTGTTATGGCTGTCACCAAAAATTAACTTTTTGCCATTTTGCTATTAAACGGCCTATGGAAAAGAGTTGAAAAAGGAATACAATCTGTTGAAAAAAGAATACAATTAGCGCTTAAAAAGGCTAAAATAGCATAAAAGCTGTAAAGCATAAAGATGGCACAGGGAAATCATTTTAGGCAGTCTAATAGCCTTTCTAGTCCAGTAAGCTATAATATAACCCTTTTTATTTAAAAAAAATCTTTTGCTCATCTTTGAAATTAGACTTAGTCTGGTCTGGGCTAAACCCAGGTTGCACCTGGAAGAAAGTGTCCCTCATTTGGGGTTGAGGAAGTTGGCAACCCTATTGAGTGGCGCTATATGCATTCAATGTCAACACTCACCTATGTGGGCCTATGTTACTTTCATGTTGGTTGTATGCTGTACTTTCTATTCAGTTTAACAAAATGTGCAAGTAATTTAAGTATCTTAGTATCTTGTTATATTGGATCCGGTACAAATCAGTTTGCTGTTAGGGTAATTCAAGTACCTTGTTAGCTTGTCATCAATATATTGGCTATGGGGAAGGCTAAACAAAAACATTACCCTACCGGTTGAGTCCAGCGCCTCTGCAATTGCTCTTCATGCTTTGTTCTCATCAATCCAGTTATGGTAGCTTGCTGAACCAACATCATACAGGCACTCATATGCCTGCCACAATTCGACCAGCTGTTCCTCCAATTCCGATTTCCACTTGACCGTCTCCATTGCAGCATTTAGGTCAGACTACTTGTTTCTTTGTAATGTTTTTAATGACACAATTTTTCAATAGGTTATGCGTGCTGGCATGTGTGTTCAGTGTCACAATTTCAATCATGCTACACAGAAAAGACTATACCAATAAGATTCAGTCTGGATTGCACGTGACTGAACACTGCTGATTACCTTGGATTACCTATGACTGACCCAAACGTTCTGGGTTAAAAAATGGTAAGTCTGTTCCCAGCTTTAGACCATAATGTCACAGACCAATAAAATTAAAGGCCTACATTGCAGTGAAACAGTAAGGTCATTCAACATTCTAAATTCTAAAGGTACATTCTAAAGGTAAATCTTATTGCAAGTCTCTACATACACATAACTAAGGAGCTCCACTTCTGCTGCCTTGACTGTGTGCTGAACCATTTCCTGTTTGCGGCATTGTTGTTTTGATTTTGATTGTTAACGAAAGCCTTTTGTTTGAATGACGTCCAAAAATGGCTACGCTGGAGAAGCTCATGATGCATGCAGTTGATTTGCTTCTCATACCACTGGTCCAAACAACTTCGAGCAAGCTTCGAGCAAAGCCAGTTATTAAATTTGCAACACACACACAGGTATTTTTCTCCCCATAAGACAAGTTTATATTTATACTTTGTAGCATACTTTTTCACGGACCGCCTGGCAACATGCTGCGAACCCCTGGGGGTCCCCGGACCCCAGTTTGAGAACCAATGGCCTAACCTATATGCGCAAGCGTTAGGTAGGTAGGCCTGGTCCTATTTATACTGGCATATTTTTCTCAATAGGCCTAATGCAAGTTAGAGTAGTTGCAAGAAATAATAGATTACCGTTTCCAGTGCCCTACATGCTGTCTGGTCCAACAAATTCTTTGATTCAACTCGACATCCCACTTTCATTTACCATTGTCAGCAAACATGAAACCTGCTTATTATTAAGGACACTGACAGTAGCCTATAACTAGCAGATGTTTGCAACAGGCATCGCAAGACATCATGAATCAGAATAAATAATGTAATCTGTAGTGCTTTATAACCACAAGCAGCAAGAGGGTTGAACAAGACTGTAAGTTGAGGAAAATATCATTTTATTTCATTGTGAATTGCACTTTGCATGCAGCAGTCACTGAAACAAAAGAGAGCGCACAGAGAGAATTAGGTTGGATACTTGAGCTGTGGATCTGCCCAAGGTTTCTTCCTTGATAACTACAGCAAGGGAGTTTGTCCTTGTCTTGGGTTCTCTTTGTTAATGACTGTAGTGCCACAAGACAATTTTTTTGTAATTTGGTGCTTTAATTATAATTGAATTGAATAGACTAGAAGCAATGAGACCTCTGTGCCTGACGCAGCAACAACAGAAGGGGTAGCCTTGTGAGAGACTGTTCTAAATAGACCTATGTTCAATTCAAGTAGGTCCTTCCAGCATTCATACCAGTGCATTATTAGAAAAGCATTATGCGCAAGACCTACAATCTCATGCCAAAATCCAGGCCCAGTGCAAAGACTCGCTGTGTTAGGCAGAACAAAAATATATGTTTTCAGCTGTCTCCAGATTCTAATGCACCAATTCTTATTTATTTTTAATTTTAAGTAATTAAATTAGCTATTTAATGCAAGGCAAACTATGAAATGAGATGTCATACTTGGTGCTACACTGTTCTGGGCCAACCATCTGTAATCTTACCTTGAAGCCATCTTACCTTTGTAGTGTAAATAGAGTACTTCATTGAGACTTGGTGTGATGTACAGTTTATTCTTTTTACAGTGGAACAGAAGAAGCTCTTTGGTGATCCTTCAATAAAGTAAAAAAAAAAGTGAGTACAAATTCAGTAGCACTTTATAATAACTACTCTTTATTAAGCATTTATTTAAAGCTACATTGTGTTTTCAGGTTGTCTATTAACAAAAATATATTTTTTCATTCACAAATATGACCTCATTAATGACCTCCATCAAAAAATCGTAGTGTTCAGGTAGGCTTTGTATTCACCATTGATATATACATTGCGCATAGCCAATGCAGATTGCCATGTTTGTTGCACCACTATGGCAATGGACAACCAGGTAAATACAGCTCCATCTTTTGCATTTTATGTTCAGTGGCAGAGCAAGGGGAAACTAGGTGCAAACTCACAGGGAGATCACAGCTAGGGAGAAACAATTGAGGTGCACCTATTTGAAAACTCTCAAGATGGGGATCATACATATTATTGAATGTATGATGAGCAGAATCCATCGCCAAGAAAACGCAAAAGAGAACAAAATGGAGAATGAAACCAGCAACACTCCAGAACAAGAGTGAACACTGGAGCGACTTTTCCCAAATGGAAGGAGTTACTGAGGGAAACTCCCGCGATATGCTGAAGTTGTCTGCTTTCTTCTCAACAGGCAATTCAAACAAACCAAATTGAAAGTTTTTATTTCCCCAAACTTAGTAGGCCTAAGCATCCACCCCGCATCGGGTTCTCATCACTCTGGATTCATTCCACGATAATGACCGCCTCACAGAACGTTATCCCTTACATAGTAATTGCGTACTTTCATGAAGATAGTGCTGTGTATGGTGTATCTGTAGTCTACATCATAAGATGGCAGTTCTGCAAACTGAACGGGAAAGGTGCAGAAAGGCTATCTATCTTATTAGTTGTCATTGCTTATTAGCTTAAAAAAAAAACAAGCAAAACCTAATGGGATGCTAACTATGGTTGGAAATTTTCAAGGTTGCATGCCCTTTACCTCAAATGAAACGGCCGTATGAAATCTATGAAGAAAATACAAAACTATTTGTACCGTCTTGTAACCTACCTGATATTGGGCTGTGTTCTTATAGTGCTATCAGAAATATCAGAATACTGTGGACGCTTTTAAGCAAGATGCTAATGGGTGAGATGCTAGTGGCAACCAAAGGATTCAATGATATATGCTGATAAAATGCTGGTCTTCATGTAATCCCAAGAATATAAAAATCTACAACAGGAGGAAGAGCCATTTGCTACCGTGCGCCACTCCAGTGGAATAATCTCCCCCCACACATCCGACAAGTGGACACTCAATACCTTTAAGTCTAGACTTAAAACCTTCCTCTTTACTGTTTCCCATAGTTAGGGATGGTGCATGGCAAATCATCACTTCTCATTGGGTCTTTTGGGAGGGACTGCCTCTGCTGTTGCCCCCAGTTTTGAGGCATGGCGGCCACTGACCATCCTTGCAGTGGTGCTGGGTTGCCATGCACCATACCTTAGTTATGCTGCTATAGCCTAGTGCCACCACAAAATCTTCATGTGTCATGCCGTACAACTCCCTCTCTCTCTTACCCTCTCTCTCTTTACCTCTCTCTCTATACTAGACTAACTAAAAATAAGGGAGTTTTTCCTTGCCCCTGGGTGCTCCTTACACAATACTATTGTAAAAGGTGCCATATACTACCGTCAGACTGAGACAATGGCTGGATGAACAAAGCTAAACTCAATTGTTCTCTAAGGGAGGTGGAAAATGAGCAAATTGTCCAAAACGGTTGCATATGCCTTTAAGTCTTTGTTAATCATGTTATCAATTATTTCTAATTAATTTTTAAAAATTATTAAATAATTAATTCTAATTAATTAAAAAAATCATTAAATAATTCATACTTAATCCATGAAACATTTGTAGATGTGGTTATTTTTTCAATTACAACATGGAAGTTGATACAATGATATCTAAATTATGCTTATAAATTAACTTTCCATACTTTATACTATGCTTTCATTTATTGTATATTTATGTTATATTTTTATATTGTTAAACTTAAGTTAATGATTAACAAATTACTTAAACAATGTTAGGGTCATATGATTTCTGCAATGCAGAAAACAAGGACAGAATGACAGAATTCAGACATGAAACTGGAATTTTCACAGAATTTTTTGCATGCTGACACTTACGTCTATGTTTTTATAACAACCTTTTTCAGATTTCCAGTATAAAACCCACTGATCTGCAAAATCTGGACAAATTGCTGTATTTTAGCCTGTAACTATCATGTACATCCACAATGCAAGTTTAAATGCGTGCAACATTTCGAAAGGAGTAGCCTAGCCTACGTCCTGATAAGACATAGTTTCTCAATAGACAGGTAGAAAAGAAAACTGTCTTCTTGATCACTAAATACTTTTCGTGTCATAAAACATGAAATTAGTTGTCGCATACAATGAGATGCACAGCCTCATCTGCACAAGAGAAAGTAAAACCACTGCCTGTTACTGTTGGTAGGCTAGAAATAATGATAACCTATTTAAACAATGTTCAAAACATCAACATGGATTCTGGCAACTACTCATGGAAACAGCATTGAAACATTTAAGGGGCACAGATGAGCATACTTTCAGTAAAAACCTTTTTGTGAAAAATCAGTCATTGAAAACATTGACTGCTTCCCCTATCATAATATATGTAAGCCTACACTACAAAAATAGCAAATTCATGAATAATCTTATATCCATTTAGATTGATTGGCTATCCCTATATCTGGTATAGGCTAAGAGAGGGCAAGTGAGTGTGGGAGAACATGCAGATCGGGTTCTCTGACCCCAATAGCATCTGACATGTGTAGGCCTTAAGGCAAAGAAGTTTCCAAGTGGTTAAAAAGACCAAAATCCGACACAGCAAAAAATAAATTAAAAAAGTGGAATTTGGAAAAAATAAAAAGGAATTAGAGAAAAAATAAAATGGATTTCATCATGAAGATATGCAGGCTATATATGCCTTTGGTAATGATGGACATACACCAAAACTAATACAGGAACTCGTGATAAATTCATGTGGTTAGTTATGTAGTTAGTATGTTCTGAGAGCTCATCTAAAGTGATTTGTATGCTCTACAGTCATTTACAAATGCATTGTTAACATTGTCTGAACTGAAAGAAATGACAAATCTCCATTCTTCCTATGAAGAAGGCATCACACAATGTCCTGGAAATATTACAAATTTACTGAAACATACAGGTCTTAAACTTTATCCACACTGCTTAGCCTAGGCAGGGCATGTGTTTGTATGATTAAATTAATGAAGAAATAAACAAATTATAATAGACAGAAAGATGAGGACATAAAACAATAACAGAAATACAGAAAGGCCAACTGTAAAGAGGTTGTAATTCAGCATAGAGGCAACTCTGTCTGCATTAGGACTTCACCTCAGCAGATGTAGATCTAGTTGAAAAGTTATTTTCTATTTTTTATCTACTCAACATGTTACTGAATTGATACATTGCTGTTTTTTTAGTCTTGTAAAGCAATAATTTATTAAACTTTATTATTTTATATGATGTGGGCTTATTTGGAATACCCACAGGGTAAATGGCTGTTGGTTGGTTGAAAAGACATCTAAAGCCAATGTTAAAAATCATCTATTAGTAATTGTCATCAGCATTGAGGAAAAATACAACCTTGATGAGAAGCAAGTTTCTTTTGAGAAAGAATAATGCATTGTAAAAACGAATAATTTTGTAAAAAAATTAAACACTCCCTGTTCCCTGTTACAAACAGAGAGGAGCCTGCCATTACCAATGGCAGACATCCCAAACCACAGAAACTCATTTGAGTGAGTTGTAAAAAAAAGAAAAAATTTCAAAACTATATATGGTTTTATTCTACTTCATTTTAGGCTTTTACATTACATTAGCATGTAATTCATGCAGATGCAGAATACATCACAATGCTGATGCAATTATGCTATTTTAAAAAGGCCTCTACATAACTCTAAGAGCACTCGGAGAGCGCTCACTTCCCCCAAGGTAGGATAACTGACCCAATACACACTCCAGAAGATATTACGGCTCACCACCAAAATTTTATTATCTGTTCCTTGTCCTAATACCCACTTCATCAAAATCCGTGCAGTACTTTTTCGAGTTATCTTGCTCACAGACAGACAGACACAGAAAACGTCCGTGACCCACTATCTAAAACATGGGAAATTCCCAGACCTACCAGGACACTTAGGATGTCTGCGTTGGGGCATCCCTACAAAACTTACAGAACATTTGCTTAGTCGTAGCATCGTATTCCAGCCACCCGAAATCCTTCAACCAGTCAAGGTTGAATTTGTACACTTTATCTACAACTTTCTCCATCATTTTAACCTTCTTCCTGGCACTTTAATCCTCATTCGTTTTTATGGTTTTTCCATCGTTGGTTATAGTTTGCATCTTGCCTCTATTTCGACGTCTCGTTAGCAGAGATTTCTTTCATGTTTTGAACATTAATTCATTCATTTATACAGTGCCTTTTACAATAGTATTGTCTCATGCCGCTTTACAGAAGGAGCAACAGGGGCAAGGAAAAACTCCTTTATGTTTAGTTAGTCTAGGAAGAAACCTTGGGTAGATCCATGACTCAAGGGGCTAACCCAACTGCCATGGGTCATGGAGGAAAAGTACAGTACAGTACAGTACAGTAGTAACCATGATAGACTACAAGTTGTCCATGGTTTTAGCTAAGCATTATAATAGTTTCAAAATATTATCCCATAACATTACATGGTAGTCAATCCATAGGTGGTTATCAAGAATTATGGCTGGACAGAGTGACATAGTGTTAAACTCAAGGAGTGAGATGGGTCATGGGGGTAACAATAAGGGTTTGACAGTCACAAAGCCTCAGGGAAGGGGAGGCTCAGGTTATGGAGCTTTTTGCACGGTTTTAATGTTTGATGTATTTCAGAACGTTGTTTTGGTGACTTTGGTGTTTAATATATTTCAGAACATTGTTTTAGCTGCTTCGATGTTTAGCTGCCACGTTATGTCTTTCCCCCAGTGCTGTCCTTAATTGTGGGCTGTGAGAAGTCATAAATACCAAAATATATGTATAAATAACTACTTAATTTTATAATTAAGCAATTCCACGGAAAGTGCAGTTTTTGTCAAATCTGTAATGCCAATGAAATGCCATGATATTTAAAGCATGTGAATCATTACATGAACACTAGTTATAATTCCTGAGTTACTAATGGGCAAGCCTTAACAAGTAATTTGTAAAAGCCTCACTTTGAGGAGCTCCCAAAATATACTTAACTATCCAGTTATAACTTAATCATGACTGCCATTTTTGATAAGTGTTTGTATTACCATGCAAATTATTAAGATACCAGCCCTTTGTTAGCCATTACAAGTCACTTATTAATACTTTATTCTGCATGAGCTTATTCTACCCAAAGTAGACAATTAACTAGAATTTCTCCAATATAATTTCTTCTAATTACTACATATTCATAGTAAGCAAGCTAGAATATGATATGCTCAGTAAGGGGCTTATTTGACACTATTAGGTACTTGTAGTTTTGGATTTTGTATGAATAAACCATCTTTTGTAAAAAAAAAATATTGAAGGAGAATAACTGTGCCTGTTGTACTAAGTCCCACACTAACCAAAGCATATTAAGGTCACAGCTTGCCAGATGCAATCAGGTCCCCTTACTGGAGAGGTCAAGGTACTGTCTGTTTAAACAGACTTTTCAATAATCTATCTGTACACTTTAAAATTTCTCAGTGCATTGTTTTAAATGTCAGGCCCTCGGAATTTTACCAATAAAGTGTGTTAATTGTCATGATCCTGCTCTCGACAATTCCGGCCACCTACTGGACTGTCTGAGTTTTGCAATCTCTGTGTATTGTTTACCTTGTCCATGTGCTTCTGTTTTGCTGTCTGTCCTGCCCCTTTCTCCTCCCATGCTCTGCACCCGGTCCTCATGTCCTTGATTGCTGTAATGAGTTTCACCTGTCCCTTGTTTGTTACATTGCTCCCTTCCCTATATATTCCCCAGTTCTTCCTTTGCAATTTGTCTGATTGTCTGACCGTGTTCCTTGTCGTGAGTTGTTGTTCTGATGTTTGATTCTCGTGTTTTTTGCCTACGCCTGTGTTTTTGCTTACCCGTGGATTACTTGTGTTTTGAACTCTGTCAACTTTGCTACTTTGGATTTACCTACAACGAACTATTGGATTTCTGTTTTTTGCAACTGCCTGTTTGTGCTTTGCTTAATTTTTTCACGGACTTGATCTTTTGTGTGTTTTTTCCCCCAAGACTTCTTTGACCTTTTTGTTGGATTATCTTTTGGATTTTTGATCTTCTGAGCTTTGTCCCCCTTTTTTGAATTTATCCCTGACTTGTTGTAAATAAACTTTTGCATCGATCTGCTTTTGGGTCCCATTTAAGTCTGTTACAGTTAATGATGAAAATACTAAAACTGGGCAACGCTATGCCCTTAGCGCTATCTAAGCCTGTTGGGGGTTCTGTATTTTGAATTGCTCGGGGCGAACATAGGTGGGATATTCAACAGAAGTTTGTTCTCGTTTTCATGTTTCAAAACACCAAGTCAATTTCACACCGGACTTTTATATGGTATAAAAGATAGTATGTGGATAGATAGAAAATCTGAAATCTTACCTGGTTCTTGGCTCTGAAGCCTGTTCCTGATCACCCATAACTCTCTGTTCTTTGCTACCATTTGTCATAACTTTGTTCCCTAAAAATTGTCATTGACAAAAAAGACACAAAACACAGAAACGTTAATATAATATTAAAAACAGACTCAGAGGCTAAACAGTACTACATACATCTTGACAGAGTGAGGTAATAGAGACATTTGACAGAAATATATGGGAGGGCCATATGAGTTGTGTGTTGGGGGAGAGTGGGTGGGGTGGGGTGGGGAGGCAAATTTGTGCGGGTAGGTGGGTGTGTGGGCCAGGGATGGTGGTTGGGGGGTTGTTAGGTAGTTAGGTTCAGTGTGTCCATGTGTGTGTGAGTTAATATATGCAATATATTGGCTTATAAGGGTGTAATACAACAGGAACAGTTATTCTCCTTCAGTAATACTTAGAAAAGATTGTTTACTCATTGGATCAAAATCCAAAATTACAAGTACCTAACAGTATACAAATAAGTCCTAATCATTGCTTTTTGATTGAGAATAACTGTTCCTGAGAATAACTGCTCCTGTTTTAATACCATCTTGTAAGTCCCTTATTGAGCAAAGCATATTGAGATTAAAATTCATATGCAACAACTATCTTACACACTATGAATAAGCAGTAATTAGGAGTTTATATTGGAGAAGGTCTAGTTAATGGTCTATGGGTTGAGTAAGATCATGCAGAATAAGGTAATAATAAGTGTCTTGTAATTACTAACAAATGGCTAGTGTGTTATTAATTTGCATGATAATAATGGTTAATGGTGCTAGTTGTTCGTGAAGATTAAAGTGAAAGTGTATTTTTACTTGCTGAACAGAAGCCATAATCCACACACCAAATCAAAAATCTGCATGCCACTGGCACTTGGCGGGTGCTAATTTTGAGCCCTGACATAGCCTGGGGCTGTTTGTTGTTTTTTGTCAAAGTATGGTGTGCCCCAAGGCTCAGTGTTATGGTCCCTGTTGTTATTCACACTCAGTGGCCTTTCATTCTCATTTAACACAAGGTTAAAGGTAGTCATTGACCTCTCTCAAATAGTCATGTAAAACATATTTCAAAAACATCGTTTTTTCACCTATGAAATATCGTTAAGGTATCTTTGAGGATGCAGGAAAATTAATACATGCATTTGTTGCCTCTAGGCTTGATTATTGTAATGCTCTGTTCTCTGGATGTAATACCTGTTTGCACCTACAGCTAATACAAAATGCTGCAGCACAATCACTAGGACTAGAAAATACGAATATATCTCTCCTATCCTCACTCCCTTACACTGGCTGGTATTAAAAGTCGAATAGATTTTAAAATACTCCTCCTAACCTATAAGGCCCTCAATGGCATTGCTCCAAAATATATTAAAGACTTGTTCCTTTCAACCTTGCGAGATCCCTAAGATCCCAGAGTGCTGGTCTCCTTGTAATCCTAAAGCAGCTTGCACACTGCCTAAACAAGAACCAACAAACACAAGCATTCTAAAGTCTGCAGTTGTTAACAATAGTCTTCAGAATGTTCAAATTGTCAGATGTGCATTTTACACTGCCCAGACAATAACAAACTGATAACTGTACGCATTTTGACACTGAAATACGCTGATACGCACTGCCACTTAAAAGTATCTAGTGGGTTTGCCTAATTTAAAATTAACCAGAATTTTTTAACGGGCTCTAGTGCTGCTGCCAGACTGCAAGATTGGTCTAAACTTTTTATTAGGTAATCATAGTGGAGTATTTGTTTTCCTTGGCCCTCTGGTACAAAAAGAAATATAAAGCCAGAATTATAGAAGCGCAGAGGCTGCAGCAGCACTGACCTCTCGAGTTCCAGACCCCTTCCCACTGTGCTTGATTTCCTTGCATCAGGTTATGAACTGCTTTGCAAAGGTAAATAGTCTGGGAGGGAAATTGGAAACTGAAATTATAAATTACATTAAATTAGTTTTAATGTTTGTCTGACGTTAACATTCCAGTGTATTCGCAAGCTGGCTAGTTATTGTCCATGTGTGGCGTAAAACGTTGCTTTTCAAAACACGTATAGCCTAATAAATGCATGAAGAGTGCACCTGGAGAATGTGGTTTATAGCTGGCACAAGTTCACAAAAGTAGGCTAAAACAAAATCGCCTGTTAATCAGGCAGGCTTTTCATAAACTTTTAGAGACAGACAAACCGCTCATATCATTGACAGAGGTAGTTACTGCTGCCAAATTTGCATCACAAAAACAGCCCAATGACAATGGTATTTCATGACTTCCCATGTACTTTGTAGATGGCGGACTGCGATGCTGATATTGATGTTTCATAAAAAGCTTTGAGCTAGTTTATCTGACTGAAGCTATAGGCCTAGGCCTTCCATGTGAAATTCTAGGTATTAGCCTATGGGGTACATCTACTGAGGCGTACATCTCTATATGCCAAGGGATTATTTGCCAGTAAAACGTTGATGACTCCAATGTATACGGTGATAACCTATTTGGTTGCGGTTTTAGGCCACTGTTTTTTCCACCGACAAGGTGCTACTCAAAAAAAATCTTCAGGGTTAGCAGGTATGTTATCAGCTGTGGACAAGTGATTTTGCAACGAGTGTAACCTACTTCTCATTAATACTTTGCAAAATAAAAAGTCACTTCATACAACTGGAAAGCTTTTAATGTTTTCCAAGTGATGAAACAGTACAGTTCTGTGGAGACGTCTTGGATTATCCAGAACCATAGAACAGCCTATCCCAGACTTTGTCAGAATGGTGATGCTACCATACGTAAAAGATACTGCATGCTGTAGTGTTATTTTAAAAGCTGACCAATTATACTGTTGCATTGGTTTAGTATTGTTCCATGTGGAATGAGACAATCATAGTTTTATGTCTGTTTTAGCGCAATATCCACACAGGGGGCTATAATAACCTTTACAGTATAATTTTTCAGTAAAATTGAACAGTTCGGTTCATCTCTGTTTGTTTGCTTCTGATTGCACCAAAGTCAGCAATGGTGCAAGATACTGAACTGTAAATGTTCTATAATAGTCTTATATTATAATACGATGATGGATATGCATAATTATCAGGATCCATACGCGAGTGTACGCTTACTTTTGTGCACAAATGCACACACATTTAACACCTCTTGTAATGCATTAATTCTCTAGATAACTGGAATTAGTTACGGGGTGTATATCAACTCTTTGGATTGTGGGTATTGTTATGTCCTGGATTGTCTTGCGTTTCTGCTTTCTTCTGTTTGTCCCTTGTTTGTGTATTATGCTTGCAGGTCGTCCTGGTTGCGGATTGGTTTATTGCCATTTTTCTCCCCGATGTTGCTGGTTGGGTGCTTCACCATATAAAAGGGGCGCTGTTCCCATTGTGGGAGGCTGCTACCCTGCGCTCTTCCCGGTTGCAACGCTCCACCCAGTCACGTCTTTGCAGTCAGCGCCAGTGGCCTGTGTGAGGGGCTGGCATGGCCTTGGCGTCGGGGTTTTGTTTGGGCCTATTTTTGTCTTGTGTTTTTCTTCATTACTTTTGATATCGTTTGAGTTTCTGTTCTATGAGCCATTGTTTCTTTTCTTTAACTTTTTCCGTTTTTATATGTTAACAATTTTTCTTAAATACTTTAAAGTTATCTTTTTGGTCCGTTGTTGTTTTGGGAGAGTTTCGCCATGTCTCTCCTTTGTTTCGGTGTCTGAACCCCTAGATTGGCACGTAACAGTACAGAAACATGAACCAGATGAACTTCTCAGTTATCGGCAATGTGTATGTGTGTGTGTGTGTGTTTGCACGCATGTGTTTGTGTGTGCAGATCTTTCCTATATTTGGAAGGTACAGGCAGGTGAGTGTTTTTTGTGTGTGTGTATTCATGTATGTCCATATGGATATCATCACCATCACAATATCCGATATTTTGTGAAGTTTCACATCAATCTGTCAAAGCATTAAAAATTGTTTGCTCATTTTCTGCTTGGCCAGATGGTGGCACTATGCTAGGCATGTAAATTATGTGAATATGATCACAATCACAATATCCAGTAATTGGTAAAATTTCAATCAAAGCACTGAAAAATTCTGGCACATGTCCTTCTTGGCCATATGGTGGCACTATATCAGGCAGGCACAATGGCTGTCTGGATATCATGATAATCATAATATCTATTATCGAATACTGCACTAAGATTGGTCTCAAAAATTTTAGCAGGCAATCTTGCAGTCTGCAGCAGCACTGGAGCCTGTCTAAAATTTCATTTTATTTCAAATTAAACACACCAGATTTGTATACTTTTTCAATTGTCAATGTGTATCAGCATATTTCAGTGTCAAAATATATGGCTCCTATACAAAATGTATACAGGTTGGAAGGTCTGTGTTTACCCAAAACTGATTGATTGTGCAGTGCCAGACAGCGTGAATGTACCGTATGTGTCTGGGTTGCTTTGCATTCAGTGAGAACATGTCAGAGCCAAAACATTTTAGACAACTTATGTACAGTGAGATGAAATGTGTGATGTACCTTGTATTGTAGTAGATTGGTATTTTTTGTCATTAGGTATATGATTGGGTCCCGAACATAGCACCAGGAGTAATGGACAAGTCTGATTCCAATTTGTGATATGGTAGGCTTGAGTAAGTTTTTCTTGACTGTGATCAAATTTTGTATGTTTTGAAATTTATTTGGGGGGAGGGTATGCTAATCAATTCCAAAAGGGATGAAGGGATGTCTAAGTTAGCCAGCTAAATGTCATTTTTGCTTGGATAGTTGATTTAATCTGTAGGTATTCTAAAAAGTGTTTACTCTCAATGCTGTGCTTCTGGACCAAATAAGGAAATTAAGAGTTTTTTGTCATGAATGATGTGGTGAAGTTGTGTGATGCCCTTACCTTTACCTGTGAGGAAGTTAAGTGTTTTTTGTTGACAGTGAAATGGGGATTATTCTAGACAGGGGTGAGTTTTCAACAGGTGAATTAGTGATATGATAAAATTTCCACCAGGCTGTCAGACTGGATGCTACTGCTGGTGCTTTGCAGTGTCACTGCAGAGGTCTATTATTGGTCGAACTCCCTCTAATGATGTCATTCCAATAACTCTATCATAACAATAACTTTATGTACTTTTTAATGCCAAAATTGAATCTATAAGACTTCAAATAAACAACTCACTTGTAACCTCAAATCCATTTTGGACCACATGTAACATGTACAGCTAGCTCTAGTCAACCTGTAGCATACCTTCATTCATTTACACCCACCAATATACCAGAGATTACGTCTTTGCTCTCCTCAACTAAAACCTCAACATGCTTACTGGATCCTATCCCAGCAGATCTTCTGCTCTCACTCTACTGGCTGAGACGATTATTAAAATTCTAAATGACTCACTCATAGCTGGGCATGTCCCAAAATTTTTCAAGACATCTGTTATTAAACCATCTATTAAAAAAACTAACCTCGATCCTGATGTCCTGGCTAACTGCCAACCCATATCTAAACTCCCATTTGTATCAAAAATACATTATAAAAATAGCATCTAAGCAAATCTGCAGCTTATCCCAACAGATCTTCTGCTCTCGTTCTACTGGCTGAGGCGATTATTAAAATAATAAATAACTCATAGATGGGCATGTTCCAAAATCTTTCAAGACATCTGTTATTAAACCATCTATTAAAAAAAACTGACCTTGATCCTGATGTCCTGGCTAAGTACCAACCAGGGAAAAGAAATCATTACTATAAAAAAATAGTTAACAAGTCTCCCAGTGGTTCAACAACAGATACGCATAAGGACCGTATCGTGGTCTAAACCAATCAGATGTAGTGAAAGGCGGGACCTCCCTTTGATTGGCTATGGTCTAGATGTTCCTGTACGTGTCTACATTTGTAAATGCATGTGCTGCAGGCAGCAGGTGAAGGCTAGTCACACGAAACGCGGCGCGGATGAGGAGATGAACAACGATGAAAAGAACAATTCACAATTTCTTCGCCAAGTTAAGGTCTGAGACCGCAGAAAATCAGGACCAATGTTCTGGCACGGGGCCATCATCACCTCCCAGGTTATTTCAAGCCCTGGTCCGATTGACTCCGAGCCAGAGTCTAAAAAGGGAAGAGTGTATACATTTCGGAGGGAGTGGCTTGACCACTTTCCCTGGCTAAGATACCGTAAAATTGATAATATAATGCACTGCATTTACTGTAAAGAGTGCAGGAAGACCATGGCCGGCAATAGTGCATTTGTGACTGGTTGTAATACATTTCGAATCGAAACACTGAAAAAGCACAACGCATATATAAAGCACACTACATGCCGCGATTAATGCACTGCCACCTCTCCCCGCTGCCTTTCAGCGGCAGGCAGCAGCAAACAGATCATCAGACGAGGCTGAGATGATAATGAAATTTAACGTTGCCTATAATATAGCAAAAGAAGAACTTCCCTTCACTAAGTTCAAGTCCGAGATAATTCTTCAAAAGAAAAACAACCTGAACGTCAACCCGACGTACAGCAATGATGTCGCATGTGCCCAATTTATAGGAGTCGTCGCAGATACATTAAAAAAAGACGTCTACGGAAATTATAAATGCGATGCTATCAAAACTTTGTGTGCACCTAACTTTTGTGCTTGTGCACCCAAGAAAAAAAGTTAGGCGTACCAGTACAACCAGTGCCAAAAGTTAGTCTAGAGCCCTGCCAACCCATATCTAACCCCCCATTTGTATCAAAAATACATAAAAAATTGCGTCTAAGCAAATCTGCAGCTTATTAAACGAAAATAATATCCAGGAAACCTTCCAGTCAGGCTTCAGAACTAATCATAGTACAGAATCACCCCTAGTTAAAGTCTTCAATGACCTCCTTATCTCATTTGATAATCGATATCAGTATTAATCGTATTGGATCATAGTGCTGCCTTTAACACTACTGACCATGGTATCCTACTACACCTGCTTGAACACATGATAGGCATCAAAGATTCTGCATTAACCTGGTTCAACTCGCACGTTTCTGGTCCAACCAGTTTGTACACGCTCATAATGAGTCATCATCCCACACCAAAGTAAAGCTTTGTGTACCCCAAGGCTAAGTGCTAGGACCCCTGTTATTCTCCCTCTACATGTTCCTCTACATCCTTTAGAATCTGTAATATGGAAATATGGCATTACTTTCCACTTTCCACCATTTGCTGCGTACATTAAAATTTGGATGACTAATAATTTCCTATGTTTAATTGTTAATAGTATTATTAATAGTCATGTAAAACAGATCTCAAAAACATCCTGAGAATATCAAAATCTACGATAAGAGGAAGAGCCTTTTACTACCTTGCGCCCCTCTTGTTGGTGTACATACATTACTTATGCTGCTATAGCCTAGTGCCGCAACAAAGCTTTCATCGGTCATGGACATAGCACATTTTCTAGCTACTATCTACTATTATTTCTACTATTTGTCCATCACACAGAAAATTATACAGCAACATTTGCCAATTAGAGTTTGAGTCAATGTCAAAACTTTTGGCCACTATCATTTCTATACGTTACAATTTCAGACACATTAAACCTGCAAGCAGCTAACGTTTGCTATTCAGATGAAACGAATGTACCGTTACCTTGAATGGTTGACGTTAACCTTACTGGCCTCTCAACGCCGTCTGATAGGATTTTTTCAACGTCGTTATCCCCCGACTTCATGTCTGGAAGAAATCTGTAGAACAGTAGAACTACGTTGCACTTTGCGGTCTTTCCGAGATGATTAAGTGATAAAGTGAAAGACTGGCTAACGTACTTGACTTTTTGCTAGGGCTCACAGTTCTGTAACGTTAGCGTTAGGTCTCCGTGTTGGTGAAAATGTACGTTGCCATAGCAGCAATCCACACGTGGGCTGGTTACCAAAGAGTATCCTCAATGCCAACATAACGTCACGCACAGTAGCTGGGGGCTGAAACGCCCATTTGGTGGATTCTGCTCAGTGGGGTAAACCCAGTGGATGAATTATGTTGGATCAACTGGACCTCCTTAAGCAGAGTTATGGCTGTAGAAGTTAGCATGTGTTAGCCAACAAAAATAAAATCCACAACATACCTTTTATGTAAGCCTTTCTGTCAGAGAAATATAAACTAACGTTACACATTAATGTTTCATGTTTCATTAAGCTTTCAGTTTAACAGCTTAGAACGTGCTTTTGGACACCTATGTATGCTACTCGTTACATCTGAATTTACCCCCATTACAACTTTCACACTAACATGTCCAGAGAGTTTGCTGTGTACACTCATACCCAATTTGCCTTTAAACAGGCACACCCTGCCATTCCGTCCACTTGTTTTAATTGATCAAAGTTAGAATGGGCGGGGCTAATATGACTGCAACCTAACGGTAGGTTATGAAAAATTGGTTGTCAGAGACACTTACACATCTTTTCCATCAGGGCCGTGCCGGTGCTGGACTTGAACTGGCTATGGCACAAAATTTGCTAAATGTTAGCAAATAGGAGAATTAGCCAACAGCGTCAGGATGTTGCAGATGTATTTGGCTGCGTATGTACATATTCTCAGCAGCAATCCGTTATATGAAAGCTCCCTTAAAAGGTCCAGTTCATTCAATACAAAACATCACGATCTATTAATAATCTGATATCAATCCCGTATTAGGCTATCAGGAGCCAGTGCATGAAACGTTAGCCCATTTTCGAACCACACGTATTTGGATTTTTATTTTCTTGTAATGAAGTAGTAGGTGTTCTCACTATGCATTTGAAGCCTCGAGACTCATTTCAACACATTTGGTTGGAAGGCTTCAGAGTGTTATGAAGCTTCACCTCGCTATGACTATTGGTAACATTACTGTTAAAAAAAGACACTGCATGTTTCAACAGTCTCGTTGCTGCTGAAAAAAAAGAAAGAAAACTATTTACAAGATTTCGGGCAGTCAGTTTATGTTCTGTTAACATGCCTACAAAAAGTACTGCACTGTACTGTTACAAAGTCTATACTAGCATGTTGATAAAAGAACCTACAATGCGCTACTGAAATACACCAGGTCGTAATCATAGACTGTATGGTCCCCAATGCACCCTGGTGGTGTAGCCTAGATGTCATTTGACAGGGTTGATTAGGTTATAATAACAGGGTTGACAGGGTTGATTAGGTTATAATAACACCGGTTTTAAACTATGTCTACCTGGCTGAGTAGATTTTCGCATTTTTACTTATTATTATATTTCACGTATGTCCTGTTTAAATCCATTCCGTCCACTTGTTTTAATTGATCAAAGTTAGAATGGGCGGGGCTAATATGACTGCAACCTAACGGTAGGTTATGAAAAATTGGTTGTCAGAGACACTTACACATCTTTTCCATCAGGGCCGTGCCGGTGCTGGACTTGAACTGGCTATGGCACAAAATTGTCGAATTCGAAAGTGCTCCGCAATTCTGTCGGAGCTGTTATGTAGAGGCCTTCATATTACAGGCAACGAACATATAGGCTGACAGGACCCATTTCAGAACTTCTGGAGTTAACCCAGCATCTGTGTTACAAAAACAACCCAGCATTTTTTGAGTGGTCATTAGCCAATCTCACACAAAACAGCTAACTTCCGTTTTAAATCTAACTCGGTGTATTGCGGTGCCCATTACTACCAATGGAGCATTTAGGCAGTAGAAGCAACAAGTGGTGTTGCTTAACTGTGTACAAACAACAACCAAAAAGAGCCGTATTTGACATGTCAATGCTTTTGCGTGATGTGGGACGAAGGCGAAGACAAGCTATGAAGAGAGAGAAAGAGCTGGTGGAATCTGTGCTGACCTATGCCCGTGATGCACTCTTGCAGTATGGACTTTGCAGCGACTAGTGGCCTACGAAGATCCCAGGTAAGAGTCTCACTGATTTGAGTAAAAAATCCTTGCCATTGCTATCCCTGTCTTAATAACAAAACAGACCAACAATTGGTATTGTTTTTATAATTGAGAGCAGAGGAGCAACTCCGGCTGGAGTACCCCTCAACCTGAATTTATAGTAAACTGAGCCCTGGAAGTCCTCCCATCATCCTCGCGCTGTCTTTTGGTGGATAAATCCTCCCAATTTCCCATAAAAATATATGTTTTAATTGTTTTCATTCATTCATTCATTCATTTGTTTATTTTGTTCATGACAGCTGTCTCCCGGAGTCTGCTTCTTCCTGCAGTTCATCTTCCTCAAATCACCCGAGTACCATACGCTAATTGCCTTCTCGTGACTCACAACGTATTACTCAGATTCCACTACATTGTTTTCATTCAACCATGTAAGCAGGTGGCTATTAAATTTCTTAGTTCGGTACATAGCCTTCAGACCCTCATTCAACACATATACTCTCTGCTAAGACGTGCAACTCCATGTAAGATAGATATATTAACTTAGTATTACTCACTTTTCAACTTAATAATGATATCCTCCTGACTACCAGGGAAAAAAATGTTGCATAATCTCATATTTTTTTAACTTCCCCAATTGTTTGAAAGGTAATGAGCATATTGACATTTTTTTTAGAAAAAAAGTTTTTATTATATATCATATCAAGATATCATGTGTCCACTACAGCGGACATCGGAACACCATACGTGTGAAATTGAACCTTAATCACAATCAGTAAATCTGAATGAAAATACAAAAAGAACAACTTAAGAATGACTCAAACTTGTGCACATATGAGTGAAACTTCCAACATCACTTGTTTATGTTGGGAACTTTGATATATTTCTGGTTTATGGGGTTTGATATTTCAAAAAGAAATTCCCCTTCTTTGAGACACAAAGGAATACCTTGCACATCACATAGGTTTTGCTCTTGCAACCAGATCTGCGACACCTTGATGCATGGGTTTCATCCACCATCTCCGGGAGATGGATGGCCCCATAGTGTCTCAGAGCTGCATTCGGCTGTGGTTTCCACTTTTGACATGGGGGAGCGTAGTCATCGTCACTGTCACTGGCAACTCCTGCTTGGGCCCGAGTAATCAACTGCTCACCAAGGAGCATTTTGAATTCAAGGAACCTCAGTGGTTTCTTTCCCAGAATCTGGCAGTCAGTCTTATACTGAAGCCATGCGTTGGTTATTGCTACATCAAAAAAGTGGAAAATTACACGCACTGTCCATTTCCGACTGCGAGTGGCCATCCTGTAGAAACTTAGCATTCGGTCAGCTAAGTCCACGCCACCCATATTAGTGTTGTATTCAGCAATTGCCAGTGGCCTTGACACCTGGACAAACCTTTTTTCTTTCTTAGGCCATCTTCTGCGTGTGTCCTGAGGCTCAATGCCATAGGCAGTTGATGCCATGGCCACTGACTTGTTGTCCATCCACTTCAAGACAGTGGTTCAGGAGGACTTCGTCTGACCACCATCTCCGATGCCCCTCTTCCTTTCTTTTTGAAGGGCTTATCCCCTATGATTTTGGAACTCTGTTCTTCATGAGAGTTCCAGTACCAGTCAACCCTTTTGCCATCAGGATTTCCAGGAGGTTGACAGTTGTAAAGAACCTGTCAAATAGGTGTGTTCTTGGCACACCAGCTTGTTCTCCAATACCCTGTCCTTCTGTGACTCTGAAGGTGTGTATGTCTATGTCTATGTTTGTATAACCTAGACAGCCCATATAAATGGAATTTCCAAAGAATGTCTTCAACTCTTCCGGAGTGGTGTTTATTGTTGCTCCAGACAGTAGGACTTCATGCTGATTTGTGCACATAGCCATTTCTTCAAACACAATGTAATTGATGTACTGTTGAAAATAATTCATTGGCGCCCAGTTTTGCCGTGTTGTGGCACCATTGCTCTGGATAACCGGAGGATCAACCAGTTGAGGGTTGAATCTTAAGAAAAGCAATAATAGCAGACAAAAAAGAAAGTGAGCTTCATCATAATTTTAAATCAAGCTTCTGTTGTACTCAAAATTTGTACAATGAATTCAGATTCATATTTTGTGACATAGGCCTAAATAAGGCAAGTGAAAATATTTTGTCTAAATTGTGATGTATTTTTATGAAAATACAAAGTCAAGGTGTACATTGTAGTCTTGCTCCACAGTGGACGCCGACTGGATGAAGATGAGGAGTGTTCTGCTAGTTCTGACTCCTTCCGTGCTTGAATTTCATCCTCAGAACTCTCTGAATCTTCTGCCTCTGCCTCTCGCTCAAACACTGTATCTTGCTCTTCCTCATCAGACAACTCGATATCTGAGTTTCCCTCAACAATCTGTAGTAAAATTCTCTCTGCTTCTGACAATGAATCCCTTCCTTCTTATTTGAAAAAATACAGCACAAAATGGAAGAAGTAACTACAAATGTCCTATGATGGACATTTCTTAGAAGCCTAAATATTGTGGTAAAACACTGTTACATTAATTTAGAAATTGGTTTAATGTGTTCTGAAGAAACTGATATAACATATAATAACAATATTTCAAGACAACATTTGCTCTATTAAAAGTATTATGCACTTACTTTTCCTTTTCCCATAAAATGTCCTTGTGGTAATGGACGCCATTTTTTTGAAGAGAAAGAGGAAGTTCCCAAAACCCCACCCCTACAAATGTGGTATCATTTAAAAGTCCTAAATGTCCTTTTTAGATAACAAAATGAGTTAGCTCAGTAGTATGCAGGGTGTGGGAGATATTCAGGTTTGCAAGTGTCCTCCAGAGAGGACACATTTGAACTACTGGTAGTCAGGAGGATATAAACAAATGGTAAATGGACTGCATTTATATAATGCTTTTCTACTACTACTTCTACCCAAAATGACACAAAGCTTTACAGTGTATGCCTCACATTCACCCATTCACACACATGCATTATGCATTCACACACAGGTGGCAGAGGCTGCCATGCAAGGTGCCAACCTGCCACCGGGAGCAATTTCAGTATATTGCTCTAGGACACTTCGGTGGCAGAATGAGTCTTGAACCGGCAACCCTGCGGCTGCCAAACGGCGCCTCTACCACCTGCGCCACCATAAACTGTAAGAACATTCTTCCAACACCCAAACATATTCTGAGGTTACAAGAAAGGGCATCTGAGGACATAGGAAGACACACACGCACTCACACACATTCTTCCATGCACACTCTCCTGGTTATTCTTTCATCCACCTGCATGCTCTCGGAGACTCGCACCGACGAGCACAAGCCCATAACTCATATCCCTCTCTGACTCTCTGTCCTTTTACCAGTCTACAACTACTGTCTATTTAGGAGCATAAAGCAACCTAATAATGTATTCAGTTTTCTACTTAACATTTACCTTGAACTATTCTATCATATACCAAAATTTACCACACCATCTCCATTGTTAATTCCTTATGTCTGTCAGAAAGTCACACAAGTTGTCACTGGACATGTGGTAAAGTAGGTAGAAACTCTATAGGGGTCTATCACCATCCCCACCTAGTGGAGCATGCACCAAGAAGCCACAGATGGGATGAACTTTAACCTCAGGAGGCCCTTTGTGAAGGGTTGGCAGGATTTTCTTTTAATTCTCTGCTATTGTAAATAGTTTATTGAGTTTGTTCATGTGATCACTTGATCACATTATGTATGTACACACCAAAATTGCCAGTGTTATTTCAGTTTTATTTATACAGCGCCTTTTACAATAGTATTTTCTCATGGCTCTTTACAGAAAGAGCACCCACGAGAAACAGGGGCAAGGAAAAACTCCCTTATGTTTAGTTAGTCTAGGAAGAAACCTTGGCCAGATCCACGACTCAAGGGGCTAACCCAACTGCCAGGGATCATGCAGGAAAATTACAATCAGTAGAAATCATGATAGACTACAAGTTGTCTATGGTTTTAGCTAAGGTTCATAATAGTTCCAGAGTATTATCCCACCTTCCATTACATGGTAGTCATAAAAAAAGTCATCAAAATATCGTCCTCCCTTACTCCCTTATTGACATCCACTACGAACCCAGGCGATTCGCGGGCTCCTCTTTTAACATGGAGTGAATGGCAAAAAGGGAGGAATGTCCTCCATTTGGGCAGGTCAGTTCAAAATGCTCGCCTGTCATCAGTCAGCTGATCAATTTGTGAACAAAGGTGCTCGGTTGCAATTGGCACAGCACAATGCTAAAGTGCGTCGTAATAGGGATACACTGAAGCGTTTGATTGATGCTACAACGTATTTGGGCATGCAGGAGCTGGCATTTTAGGGGATATATTTAATAATAATGTAATAACTTGTGAATGCTTAACAAAAGCTTTATAGTGACATTATTATAAGTTTTATTGAGTTCAGATGCAAGGACTTGCAAGTCATCAAGAAGAAATGTTAAATCTCAAATATCTTGCTGTTTCTTGTTTAACTCTTCTCACTCAGCATCTTTTGGCTGCCTATATACATAAATATACATCCCATAACTTTCAATAGGGAGGAACATTTTATTATATAATTTCATGCATCTGTATAATTTTTCATGCATGAATTGTTAAACAACCAAGATGGATTTTTTTTGCCAGTGTCTTAATTCTACCCCAAAATAAGACTTTATATAATTTCTTAAAAAAGAGGGACAGAAAATCACAGCCTCCCAAATTCAACAAAACCAAGGTAAAATAGTTTTCCATTCTGTCCCCTTTATGTTTTTGACAAAAGCTGTCCACTGTGTAGTCGACACCATGCAGCAACTATAAAAATATGCTAAAAGACTACAGTACATCATATTTGCCATGATGCAATTCTGCATTCACACTCAAGCATTTAAAATGCACAGTAATATTAGGAACCTAATGGTGTTTTAATTGACAAATATTTGAAGCTCACACCACTGAACAGCTGAACAAGCCCTTTAATACCACTAGTATTATACTACTATACCACTATAGCAGGCAGTTCCATCAGTTGCATTTTTACTTGGTAAATACTGTATGTTCATGAAACTGACAAATTATCACTCATAACTTTAGTTACTGACAAAAGAATTTTAGTATACGCATTTTTTTAAAGTGTACAGGAGGAAAGTGTTGTCCAGAGGTCCTATGTCATGTCCAATATTATACACCATATTATGGTGTAATGTGTCAATATAATAAATATCAATAAAATAATGTTTATACAACAAGAAAGCAAAACCTTTGGAGATCTCATTACAGTGGTTTGCAGTTAATAACAAATTATGGTGTTTCAATGTTTATTCAGTGTCTAACACCATATATGTACATGAAGCCTAGAAATTTATCATTCATCATGAGGACGTTTGTATTTGACATTGAATTTCTTTAAAAAATTTCACTTACAGGCAAAGTTAAACCTTTGTGAATTATCTGGTTTTCTGCATTAATTGGTCACTAAATGTGATCTGATCTTCATGTAACTCACCAGTATGACTAAACACAATGTGCTGAGGCTAATCCCATAAAACCACTGGAACCTCCAAAAGGTCTGTAGGAAGCACTAAATGAGGAATTAGATGTCCACAACCCTGGCTGATCAGGAGGCCATATTTTTAGGATGTCTGGTGTGAAGGGTTTTCTATGCATGCCTATGATGGTCATTACCCTGCTGGAAGGTTGCTATACTTGCGACTATTTTTTTTTTCTTGCAGTCATGGCAAGATGGCAAGATAGTGTTTAGTTATACTGGTAAGTTACATGAAGATCAGACTACATTTAGTAACCAACTAATGCAGAAACACAGATAATTCTATGGGGTTCACCAATGTTTTACCTTTACTGTAACTTTTATTTGGGCAGCGATAGTGAGATATGCCCACTTACATTAGAGAGGTTTATTTTTTGTTACAAATCAATACCAGGGGAACTAAATGGAACCTGAAAGAACATAAAATGACAACTTGCACAAGCAGCCGTTAGAATACACAACATCTTTGATCAACAAAACATAAGAGAACAATGAAACATATAGCCTATAATAAAATAAACGCCATCTGTCATATGACTTCTAGCAATTGTGTGCAATCTGGAGAACTACTGCACCCAGTAGAAAATGCACATTTCAGTTCCAGTGAAACATACAGTATTTCATCACATAAATTTCTTCTTTTACAGAAACAATCTGAGGAAGTTATTTTATTTTATTTCATTTACTTTTCACTGGTTAGAGAGCAAAAGCTACATTTAGACACAATTGCACAAATGAACAGAAATCAGCCCACAATTCTATAAGGAAAAACTTCACTGAGCAACTTTTACTAAGAAACTGTGTGCTGATGGTGATTAGACTGTGCTTCTTTTGTTGTAAGCTCCACAGACTCCCATTCTCCACTTCGACTGGCACGTTTTACTGCCTCTAGAACTGTATGTACATATAACCCATCTTCAAAGGAGGCTGCCATGGCAACAGGTGGTCGTTCCCATGAGCAGCAGTCCTTTTGTGTTTCAAAAGCTAACCGCAGTTGTGTGACCATAGCAATAAGTCCCCTTACTGCAGGTCCTGCTGCAGAATTATCACTTAACAGAATTTCTTCCCTTTTGTCACCATATTGATGTCCCCACAGCTCCGTCCCCCTTACAACCAAATGACCTGAGGACCCCACAACCATTACCTCATGATGAGTAGAGCCTGGCAGATTGAAGTTGAGGGTAACACTACAGACCACACCTCCTGCCATGAGCATCTGGAAGCAGGCATAATCATCAGCTGTCACGGAGCGGATGCCAGGTCCAACCCTCCTCATAAATGTACGGAGTATTCCATGCACACGGAGTGCATGACAACCAATCAAGTGGCTTAGTAGATCAATGATGCACCAACCAATGATGTGCAGTCCACCGCCCCCCATTAACTCCTCCCATGCCCAGCCATATGACTGACTGAGCAGAGAGCCACCATACACTCGTGCCTCGCACACCTGCAGAAAGATCATGACATTTTGAGTGTGTGTGAGTGTGTGTTTGTGTATATATGTGCATCCACATGAAAGCATGTGCAAATTTACCTGTAATGCACCACAATATCCCTCTTCTATAAGTCTCTTCATGAGGACAAATGCTGGAAGGAATCTCATAGCATTAGCCATAATGCTGAGCAGTTGAGGGTAATATCTTGCTGCAGCAACCATTTGTAAAGCATCAGCACAAGATGCTGCCATTTCACTGATGACATTCTTCCCAATGCCTGTGAGAGAAAAATACATTTTGTACATGGAGAAACCAATCATCTATAGAGGGGGAGAAAGCATTTAAGGTTGCTGTGTGCTGCCTGTAGGAAAAAGAACAAAACAATTGATACAACATAGACAGAGTAGTGAACCAACAGCTAACATTAACTGAATGGGGCATAGGAAAATGAAACTGAAAGTGTTGTGTCAAACTTTGATAGCACTCAGTGACCTCAAACAACATGGCTATGGATTTATTCACAATGGATTTCTCCTTTAATTTATATACTAGTTCACAAATAGGCTTATATTAACCAGGCTAGAGCCACCTAGTGCCTCTGCTCAATTTTACATTTCGCAACAACACAGTCAGGGATCTCTCCATTATCTTAACATTTTTATGTTAGCATAGTGACATTTTTTGGCAAGTCAATCAGCTATTTTTAAAGTTCACAAAAAGTATCTACCCTCAAGGTCCCAAACACTTTGCACAAAGTGTATTTCCCATAAAATATCTCCTATTTCCTACATTTTCACAAAAGACCGGAATGGAACATCATTGGAAATCAGTCAAGGATTGGGTCTCATTTCCAAATAGTGGTTCAAAAGGTTAGAAACAGTGCCAAAAACACACAGATTACATGGATAGAAAACTAATTGCCAAAAGCCCAAAGCTCAAGATTCTAAACAGCAGTCTTGTAATCTGTTTTCTTGCCTTCTCTTCTTAACACTTGGAAGGTGCTCCAACTTTCCTGATCTCAAGATTTCCCTTATTTTCAACATTCAAAGATGACAGGTATGACCAGGATTTATATGATTCACAACTAAGGCAAGATTTATATAATTTACAAATAAGGTGAGTTTCCTGCAGATAGTTTTGCTCAAAACATGAACATTTGTGATGAGCTGTGTAAATGGGCAGTATGGATAAGTTAAATGGTGTATCTGGGTAACTTTGGATAGCCCTCCTGTCCACTGTGACAGGAGTCAAATCAATTGTAAAATACTCCTCCTAACCTATAAAGCCCTCAATGGCCTTGCTCCAACATATGTTAAAGACTACTTCACCCTACTGCCCTACTAGATACCCAAGATCCCAATATACTGGTCTCCTCGTAATCCTGAGAACACAGAATCCTACACTAGGAGGGAGAGCTTTCTGCTACCATGCCTCCCTACATATAACAAACAGACACTCTCAATACCTTTAAGTCTAGACTGAAAATCTTCCTCTTTACTTCCCATAGTTAGGGATGATGCAGTGAATCATCACTCCTCATGGCTCTTAATGGGAAGGGCCTCTGCTCCAACCATGTGGGGTATGGTGGCCACTGGCCATCCCTGCAGTGGTTAGTTATGCTGTTTTGGCCTAGTGCTGCCACAGACCTCTCGTGTGTCATGGCATATAACACTCTTTCCCTCTCTCTCTACCTATACACGACATGATGACTTATGATCTGTGATGCATAAATCACCTAGACTGGCCTAACACATTTGCTTCCTCTGCCTGCAACAGTTGACCTCCCTGTCTGGACTCCATCCTCAGAGGTCTGATATTGGTCTATGGTATACATGTCAGGCCCTACAACTGACCCCATCTCACCACGATACTTGCGTTACCCCATGACCGACCTCACTGTGGTGGTGGTGTGGGGAGGTACTTGCTGGTGATGGCAATGGTATGTGTGGGGGAGAGCATTGTGCTATATGTATAGGTGGTGGGGGGGCAGAAAGGCAGGACAAACAAGGTGTTTAGGTGATGGGTGGTGTAGAGGAATGGTATGTGTGGAGAGATGTATAAGTCCATGATTGGGGGATGTATAAGTGCTGCCAATCAGGTGCGTCTGCAGGTGTGTGGATTGTTCGGATTGGCCTTAGGATAGAAGCTTCTCCTGACTCTCTCAGTTCTGGCCTTGTTACTACAGAGGTGTCTTCTTGATCTTCTTGAGTGGTTTGAACAGTCCGTTATTTGGATGAGACAAATCCTTCAGAAATTTTTGGGCCCTTAGAAGTACTCCTCTGGAATAGATGTCTTGTAGGGCAGGGAGTTCTGAGCAGGGAGCTACAATCTTTGACTGTGGAATTCCCATACCAGGTGATGATGCTACCTGTTATAACACTCTCAACAGCTGAAGTATAAAAGGCCTTCAGGATGGATGCTGAAACCTTTGATTTCCTTAGCTGACAAAGGGAGAAGAGTCATTGTCTGGACTTCTTCAGAACATGTTGGGTGTTAACAGTCCATGTTAAGTCTTCAGTAATGTGGACACCAAGGTATTTAAAACTTGTGACTTTCTCTACAGGTTGCCCACTTATCTTTAGTGGAGTGTAACTCTGCTGCCTCCTATAGTCCACTACCATTTCCTTGACGTTTTCCTGTCATTCAGTGACAAGCTGTTAGACTGATACCACTGTGATACCACTTCAATCTGATCCAGTAGGCCTGTTTACTGTTGTTGATAATCAGGCCCATGACCACTGTGTCATCCACAAACTTGATGATGGAAATGTGACTACTGTTGGCTTTGCAGTCATGTGTGTAGATATTGTACAGAAAGGGGCTCAAAACGCAACCAAGGTTGCAGTGCATATGGACTGGCCCACCAGCCCACCTAATGGACCAGCCCACCGGGCATTTGCCTGGTTTTCCAGAATGCCAGTCTAAGCCTGGCTATTCAATTCAGTTCAGTTTTATTTATACAGCGCCTTTTACAATAGAATAGTCTCGTGGCGCTTCACAGAAGGAGCACCCAAGAGCAACAGGGGCAAGGAAAAACTCCCTTATGTTCAGTTAATCTAGGAAGAAACCTTGGGCAGATCCACGACTCAAGGGGCTAACCCAACTGCCAGGGGTCATGCAGAAAAATTACAATCAGTAGTAATCATGACAGACTATAAGCTGCCTATGGTTTTAGCTAAGGTTCATAATAGTTCATAATAGAGTATTATCCCACTCTTACAATACATGGTAGTCAGTCTATAGGTGGTTATCAGGAATTATGGCTGGACAATGTAGCAGCGGCCAGGCATAGTGACAAACTCAAAGGAATGAGATGGGTCATGGGGGTAACAAAAGGGTCCATTTGACAGCGCCATTGTGAGGGGGGGTCAATCACAAAGCCTCAGGAAGGGGAGTCGGGCCCAGCTAAGATCCACCGTCAATCTTACTTAAGCGTTTTGGCAATTATTCTAGAATCTCTAGGGGATTTGTTGCAGTTGTTAGGTATAGAAAACAATCAATAATAAACAGAATAAATTGAAACAAGTTATATAAAGCACCCCTGTTACAGATAAGGTCAATGTATGTGACAAATAAACTTCTTGATTCTTGATGTATAATCCTGTTTCTACATGTGGAGTGAGTGTGTATGTGTGTGTGCTCTTGCAGGGGCTTATGACTGACAATCCAAATATAAGATGAATAAGCCTATTTGGGGGGTGGGGGTCCATGCTCAGTGTCTCTCAGCCAAGGGGTTCTTGGTTGAAGAACCCTGTCCTATGACATGATTACATGTTTGCTGTACTTCCATTGGCTCTGATGTTATGACATACATACTTGCGGTGCCAAACAAAAAATGTATTTACATTTGTGTACCTTACATTGACTATGAACTAACTCTAGGTAAAGGTATACAAGGGCAAAAATATTAAACCCAGGGGTACAAATGTGTTCCTTTCATTTTGTTTTACTTTAAAGGATACAAGACTGAACCTCTGTGATACAATGCTGTGCCTTTCAAAGTACAAGATTTGTGAGTACATGTACATGTTTGTACCATAGGGTTTTGGTACTAGGCCAGCTATCAAACCACAGTTAGTGGATGGATTGACAGTTACTGAAGAGGAGTAGGAAAATTATAGGTGAGTAATTTAACATTGTTAATAGCTGTCAACAAGGTACAAATCGTAAGGGTACAAATATGTGCCCCTATAATAAGGTAGTGCTCTGTACTCTCAAAGGGTATGGCCACAGAAACAAGGGTTTGAATATTTTAAGGTACCAAGCTGAACCTTTTTTTCCAAATATAGATGGTTTCTTAATATAGATGGTGTGATTCCTGTGTGTGTGTGAGACAGAGAGTGTGTGTGTGAGAGAGAGAGAGAGAGAATACAATTAGGAGGCGTTTGGCAGAGCAGTACACAAAGCAAAGGTTTAGGGGTAAAAAACTGGTTGCTTACGTGCCAACCATGCATCCTTAACATCTATGCGTACTGAAACCATGGTAGTCAGAGTGTGAGATGCTAGGTGGATGTGTGAACCAGAGGTAAAACTAGATCATCTGGAACTTGGATAACCCAAGCTATGGCATCTGACCGACCAGCCCATACGATGGTATTTCAGAAGTTCAAAAGATGGGTAACAGATAACAATGGTCTGACGTCCTAAAGTTGAAAGAGGTGCTAGGCGAAGTAAAATCCAACAACAGCATCCAAGGGGTGCACTCTGACCTTATTTGGACTACGGCCTACATGTAATTCTGCCTCATGAACTTGGAGGGAAAAAATCTAGCCCAAATAAAGTTAGCTAGTTTTACAGAATAAGACTCGAACCAATTCTGTGAAAAAGATCTTAAATATGTTCTGGGGGCAAATCTGAAAATGAGGTATGAGATATCTCCATGAAACTTCCCTGTCAAGATATGTGAAATCCTATGTTTAAATATGTAAATTAGACCTAATGAGATTAGAATCTCATTAATAACGTACTAGGTTACATACATTTCAGCTACAGAAATCTGATTCTAAGCTCAGGAGAAAGTCAGGTTCGAATTGGTTAGAAATTAGAGTCAAATCTATTTACAGTGAGAGTTTGGGATTGTCTTCTTTTATTACACATTGAGCAAGAAAATGGTGCAAAAAGATTGTAAATATTTATAGTCTCTACTTGAACATGTTGTGAAGTAAACTTACCAGACTAAAATTATATTTTGAAGATTTTTACAGAGTGGTTTGTTCATACAGCACTCATAGCCTGAGTTACACTTAAATATAATATTTTCTCCATAAAAAAACATGGCAGAAATGGTCAAGTCTGTTGGCAGTATTTTTAGATTTCTAGAGTGATTCCAAGGGATAACCAACATTCCCCCTGCAAATACATTAATCTCTAATTTGTTTAAGATACACTGTTGAATTTTTCAGGTTGTCTATTAAAAAATATATTTTTTCATTCACAAATGTGACCTCATTAATTAGTAATTACCTTCATCAAAAAATCGCAGTGTTCAGGTAGGCTTTGTATTCGCCATTTATATATACATTGTGCTGGTGTAGCCAGTGCTGATTGCCATGTTGTGCCGCTATCTTGGAACTACAGATCCTGGCAGGGGACAATCAGGTAAATACAACTCCAACTTTTGTGTTTACATTCAGTGGCAGCACAAGTGGAAGCTAGGCTCAAACTCACAGGGAGATCACAGCTAGGGAGAATTGATCAAGGATGGACCTATTTGAAGAGATGGATGATCATACATATTATCAGACATATGACAAGCACAATCCATTGCCAAGGAAACAGAAAAGAGCAAAACAGAGAAAGAATCCGGCGACACACCAGAACATGAGTAAACATTGGAGCAGCTTTTCCCAAATGGAAGGAGCTAATGTAAAAAAATCTTGTCTCAAAGTAGCCTAACTAGCCATCCACAGAAGTTCCATGGAGATATCTATTTGTTAAATGTTCAAATCTTTTGTAAATGTGACCCTCCATGGCAAAAGCAGTTGCAATGCCAATTTTTCAAAATTAGGTTGTTTCCACGAAAGAGCACAAAACAAGCTTTTAAATTATACCTATACTATATACCACACCTACACAGAACAAGGCTCATTTGTAATGTGAAAGTGTAGGCATTATACTGTCAAATTATACTAAAATAAGAAATGTAACCTTTTTAGCACACACATTTTATATCTTGATTTAAATTGGTTGTCTGAAATGCGTCAAGCGACTGGATTTGCTGTGGAGGGACGCAAATAGAACATAGAATGACTGACAAGATGTTATTCTCCCTTTACATGTTACCTTAGGGACAATTTCTAATGTTTAAACTTTGATAAACTGAAGTTATGACTGAACAGCTACATAACATTCTACCTCATCCCCAAAACCTACTCAGTGGCCTTTCATACAAAAGTTAAAGACCTCGGGGCAATCATTGACCAGGACCTCTCTCTAAATAGCCATGTAAACACATTTCAAAAACATCCTTTTTAACCTACAAAATATCGCTAAGGTTAGAAAGTTCCTATCCTTTGAATATGCTGAAAAATTAATACATGCATTTGTTACCTCCAGGCTTGCTTATTGTAATGCTCTGTTCTCTGGGTGTCTCTGTATTAAAAAACCCACAGTTAATACAAAATGCCGTGGCCCAAACACTCACTAGGACTAAAAACTATGAACATCGCTCCTATCCTTGCTTCCTCACACTGGCCCCCTATTAAAAGTTGAATTGATTTTAAAATACTCCTCCTAACTTACAAAGCCCTCAATTGCCTTGCTCCAACATATATTAAAAGGCTTACTTGTCCCTTACCACCCACCTAGAGCCTGCTGGTCACCTTGTAACCCCGAGAACATCAAAATCTACAATACAAGTAAGCTTTTTGCTACCGTACACCTCTCTTGTGGAATAATCCCTCCCACCACAAGAGGAAGGTTTTAAGTCTAGAGTCTTTACTGCTCCCCATAGTTAGAGATAGTGCATGGTAAATCATCACTCCTCACTGGGAGGGACTACCTTTTCTGTTGCCCCCAGCTGTGAGGCATAGTGGCCACTGACCATCCCTGCAGTAGTTTTGGGTGGCCATGCACCATAGTTTAATTATGCTGCTATAGCTTAGTGCCGCCACAAACATGTGTCATGCCAGACAACTCTCTCTCCTGCTCTCTTTCCCTCTCTCTCTCTACATTTATATATGTTTTTATATGACACATATGATCAGTGAAGTGCAAGACTGCCCTAACTTGTTTGCTTCCTCTGTCCACCTTCACCACAATCATCTCTGCTGAGTGTCATCCCTGCCTCCTTCTGGCTGACTCCTGTCACCTTCCCTGCGACCAATGTTATGGGAGACCCATGTCACGACCGACTCTCTATCCTAGAGGCCCTTCCTGGACGCCCATGCCAGGACTGACTACCCTTCCTTAAGGCTTTGTGACTGACCCCCCCTCACAATGGCACTGTCAAAAATGGACCCTTAATGTTACCCCCATGACCCATCTCACTCCTTGACTAACACTATGCCTGGCTGCTACTACAGTGTCCAGCCATAATTCTTTATATAATAATAATAACCACCTATGGATGACTACCATATAATGTTATGGGACAATATTTTGGAACTATTATGATGCTCAGCTAAAACCATGGACAACTTGTAGTCTATCATTGTTACTACTGATTGTACTTTTCCTGCATGACCCCTGGCAGTTGGGTTACCCCCCTGACTCGTGGATCTGTCCAAAGCACAATGAAACAATTCTATCGTTAAAGGCGCTGTATAA
Source organism: Tenualosa thibaudeaui (assembly GCA_027481765.1). Classification (NCBI taxonomy): domain Eukaryota; kingdom Metazoa; phylum Chordata; class Actinopteri; order Clupeiformes; family Clupeidae; genus Tenualosa; species Tenualosa thibaudeaui. Next base: position 605,708 of record JAIFZK010000174.1, read on the forward strand.
ATATAATTGAATTGAAACTGAATTTAATAGGCAAAGGGGGAGGGTTAGTGTGAAGAGGTAAGAAAAGAAATAGCGTTCAGCCTAAATAGCCTGGGCTACTGTAATGCATTTAAGCTACTGTGTTGACTAGAGTAAGGGAGGTAATTCTCTCTCTGTTGTGGAAGTATTGCCAAGTGTGTTCTCTCAATGCGCATTGGGGGGATAGCCCGAAGTCCGTGTGCACATGCAGTTGGTTTACTTTCCGAACTTCAAGTTAACAGATTGTGTGCACTTGAGTAGGCTAGATTAGATTCAGCTGGCAGCCATTAATCTCAGATGAGCATCAGGCTATTACAGATGATGCAGATGTCTTGAGTGGTTCATGTTTTTGCTTGGCACAAACTTAGAATTGGTATTAGAAATGAATCAAACTAAAATTAGACACCCCCTGCCCATTTTTTTGGGGACCTGCATAGTTTTTGAGACCTGCATGATTTACCAGGGTCTCATTTTCAGATCAGATAATCCAGAATTCTGGAATAATCTGGAAAAATCACGTGCATCTTTAAATTAGGTTTATTTGGGGGGGTCAAATGTCAAATCAGGTATTATAGACATTCTACTCTTTAAAGATTATTCAAGTTGCTGCACATGCAAGTATGAATGAATTGACCTAAACTTTAAATAAAAAGTGATAAATTGATTGTTTTTTTCACTATGGAAGGCATATTTCTTAATATATCATATACTGTTTTTCTCTACCTACAAAAGAAACTGGGGGGAAAGTAAGATTTGTAAAAAATTGACTGGTATTTCGCTTTTATCTAAAGCAACACAGACTCACACCATAGGGTTCTGGAATCGAACCGGGGTCACTCATTTGTCAGTCGAGCAATGTAACCACTGCTCCACCACACTCACAAGATTTATCTTCACAAAATGATACTTTTGTGATTTTTGCAAGATATTTACAGTATTTATAAGTTATGCATTACACTCACACTTAACTGATTGTGCTTTTTCTCCAAATTACAATGGTGGGTACATTCAACTCTGCCATGTATCTTAACCAAAAAATTACAAATAAAGACATAAAAAAGGGAGCCACTGTTCTTAAAGTGCTGCACTGGAAAAACAGCAAGAGAAATATAGGTCACAGATAACGACAGAAACAAACTGGAGAAGAGTGACTGGAGAGGCAGCCATCAGCAGGTGACCTAACAGAGAGAGACTCCAAAAAGCCTTTGAAAAAATTGAATGCTCCACTCAGTCCTTTGGTGGGTCCCTGGCCCACCCTGATAGCAAGAGGCTGGTGGTCCGCTAGCGTTCTACACTAGTTCATCATCTATGGTATTTTTTGTGTTGCTATCAGGGAAATACTATATATGGCGAGACAATGGCAGCCCAGCAGAACAGCAGTCAGTTGCACCAATTGAGTGTAAGTTTGAAAACGTTTTTATTTTAATAAAACAACACAAATGACTACGCTTAACATAAAAAATGCAAACCCTGACAAAACCAACTGAAAATATGACTAATCTCAGTGCCACAGTTCTGGGGCAGTTTTTTATCTTTGTTCTTGGTGTTATTCTCCATTTCTCTACTTGTCATTCTCCACACATTTTTGAGAGTGTGTGTTATTATTTAATTAAACTATGTATTGAATGTGTTGCCTTTTTTACATATCTGGCTTTAGGGGCGCACCAACTAGACCAAGGTGTAGAAGGGTTGCAGAAAAAAAAAGGTTTGTGAACTTCTGCCGTAGATCTTATGGAACTGGTCAACTAATAGTCCCTAGAGCAAAAACAAAACAAGGTGAAATGGCCGTTAGCCATTATGCTGTTTACTGTTGGAATCAGCTACCTATTAGATCTGCCCCCAAAATAGCTTGTTTTAAAAGGCATGTATTTCTATTGTTTTTGATTTATTTGACTTTGTTGCTCTTTGCAACAAAGTTACAGGTTTGCCAAGAATTAGCCACCTTGTTTATACATTCATATATGGTATTTACTTTTTTCTTTATGAACATTTCTTTTTGCTATTCATTATCTTAATTTTATTATTCTCTTTCATTATATTCATTATATGACAAGACCTAAATCTTACAATTTCAAGGAACAATGAGTTTATTCAAAGATTAAGGAGTTTGTTACATACATTGAAATACAAATGTATGACATGTAGTGGAATTGCATTAATTAGAGTATTAGCTGAATAAAAGAGAAAAAGCAAAACAAAATAAAGGGCATTAGTCCATATGGGATCAGGATCGACGTAGCCTACGGACCCAGATGAGGTTAGTCAGTGTCATGAGTCCGCCTCTGCTCTGCTGGTTTGACAACTCCCACTGCATGCACTAATCAGTGGCCACGCCCACTTACACTCAATTACCCAGCTCACCTGTTCTCACTCTCTCCTCATTGTCTGTACCACCTGCTTGTTGTTACCTGCTGCTCTGTGTATTTAAACCCTAGGTCTCCTGTGCTCTGTGTCAGATCGTCTGCTACCCATGTTAGTTGGCATTTCCCGTCTGACTGTCTATGAGTTACGCCTGCTTCACTGCTCCAGTAGCCCGGTTTGTTTGTCTACCCCTCTACTCTTATTCTGTCTGCCTGTCTTGCACGTCAGCCTGTCCAGGAGCCTCTGTCTTTGCCGCCATGCTCCCTGACTCAAGCTGTGCTCTGCGGGTTCCCCGACTCTGTAGCCACCGCTCCTCTCAGCTGCCTGCCTACATCTACGTGGAAGTCTTACCATGCTTCACGGCCCCAAGCCACCCTCCCTGGACTCAGTTGCCTCTCTTTCCCCCACTTCCCTTTCCCCCAAATTCAATAAAATGTGTGGTTCGTGAAAGCGTACTTGATTCTCCTGTCTTGTATCTGTGACCCTGACAAGTCAGTGTCTATCCAGCGACTCCCAGAGACTGTGGCTGCTTTGAAGGTGGGGCGAAGGAGTGACGTTGCCTATGGGATAGGCTATCGTCTTTAGCCAAGGTGGTAATGGAGAGTCACCTGGATGTACCCTAGCGGTAGCTTATCAGATTGCAAATTGCAAATTGCTTATTCTGCTCTTAGATTGAGCCTGGTTTATTGATTGTAGCCAGACTATACAGTTTGATGTGAAAGCAAAGTCTGTTTAAGGTAAGTCCTTTCATTCGGGGGCATTCTTGGTGACACCTTCAGGCAATTATTTTGGCTAACAAGTGCAAGTCCTATCTACTCCTATCTCGAATGAGGAATTATCCATACATTTGAGGCGTCATATTTTTGTTGCATTTTCATTTTTTTATCTAGTTAATTCTACCTTGTATTTCATACCATTTTTTCTAATCTGTAATATTGTGAGTTTGCTTTGCTTTCTCATTTTGCAATATATTTTTTTCTCTGTCAGTATGTCTCACTTTGCTGCATCTGCTTTGTTCTCCCATTTTTGCTCCTCATCTATGAATACTTCATTAAGCACTTTGTGCTGTTATACCTGTAAGGTGCTGTACAAAAAAATCTTTTGTTTTGCCTGATGCTGTACCAACTTGTAAAAAACAACATACAATGGTGACAATATTGAAGCAACATATTAACTATTACTTTACTTAAGGTTGTACTGAGAAAGGCTTTGAAAAATGTCAGGATTACCTCCATCACAGGAGCTATGTGTAGTTCTTGTGGAATACTTTTGGTTTTGAGTCTTCTTCAATGCAGCTTTGCATTTTCTCACATTGTGTGAGAACATATATGAAAGCTGGGTCAAAGAAAGTTGTTTTGCATGCCAACCTCAGTGGATATTTGGACAACACAGTGCTTTGGCACTTTTGACATGACATCAATGTTTCTTCACATTCTGGTGCTGTTTCTAGCAGTATTATACCTCTTATAATATGGAAGAGGACACGATAAAGATGCACCTATGAAAACTTTCCTTGGAAGCAGCACAGCTGAAACTGAGTGGAATGACTATGGAATGATTATGTAGACTTACCTCAAATGCACATCTGACATCTCACAAATCAAATATTACACATTAATATTTACCTAAAGCTTTCACTGCAATCTGTCGTGTGTGTGGAGGTGGGGTGTAGATGCATACAAGATGGACATCGGGATGCAGCAGAACATCATCTGACTGACTTGTAAAAAAGGGTATGCCCAGCTCTCTGGCAAGAGATTCAGCCTCCTCTTCATTACGGCCCCATAGTGCTTGTACTGCAAATCCTTGTTCTCGTAGCAATGGAATCAGAACACGCACAGTCCGACTTGTCCCAAAAACACCCACACCTGGCAGCATGGCAAATGATGCATTCACACCGTCATCATGCATAAAAATTGTTCAACCAAAATTGAAAGGCCAACCTAAACAGCAAAAAAAAAAAAAAACTGTGTTGTACAACAATCACAAGGATCTAATTGTGATGATGGGTACTTAGCATATGCTTTTTACCAAAGTGCCGACAACAAAAAACAGTATATTAACAAAATATAAAAAAGCAAAAACTACCAATAATTTAGATATACAGTTTAATCTTTTAAGGTAATTATTGTGCACAATATACAAAGGCTAGTTATAGTCTGAAACATTAAACTACACAACAAATGACTAGTGTATCATACTAAAAACTACTTATTAAAAACTAGCCTGGTAGTAAAACCAGCCCTTGATACTTACACTTTGTTTTGTACAGAAGATCTGGACATTCTGTAGTGTGAAATGATTGCTTAAATTTTTAAGTTTAAAAAGATTGGATCAGCCCTTGAATGATAGCCTGCCTTGACTGATAGCATTCTAGCTCAGCGTTCACAACTTCTCCCTTTGTTTGCTGATTGGATGTGGTAGGAACTGGAGACAACAAGCTCAATGGCATCAAATTCAGACTAGCACTGCAGAGAGTAGGCATGAGACGTTTAATCGTGTTTGCAATTAATCACGATAAAAACCTTACAATTAATTAAATCACGAAAGCACCCTTTAATCATTATGATGGCATTCATAAAAAACAATATATTGTGCTGGCAGCTGCAACTTCAGCCTAAGTGGCACAACTCGCATGGAACAAAAATAGTTACACAAGCAGCACACACATGCGGCCACCTGAGGCCACTACATGAAACTACAGTTGCAGGTTGCAACTACAGAGTCAGGACTAGGCCTATAACCTGATTAGGGCTGCAACTATCGTTTATTTTTGGAATCGACTATTCTGTCGATTTTTTCATCAAGCTATCAAGTAATTGGATAAAACGTACTTTTGTGTTTTTAGATGGCAATATCAATTGTGTGTTATGCAATGTGAAATGCCTGTTAAAATGACTAAGCAATTGGCTATAATTCCAGAAGGTTTTTACTGCAACGCTTCAATTGTTGGATCAAAGCTTAAAACCTCTGATTTACTGGCTTCTAAATAAACTATGAAACACAACTTCACAAATACAGGCCTTTTGTCTTTAGTTTTACCTTTTAAAAAGTAAAGAGGGTTGTATCTCCTGCAACAAAATATCTGAGAATAAAGAATAAATGCATATGCAAAATAGGAAGAGAGGAACCGTGTGTGTGTGCGCGCACACGTGTGTGGGAGCGAGAGGGAGAGCGGAAGACATGAGATCTTGATACTTAATATCATGCTTACCATACACTCATAACAGGCCGCAATCACAAATACTGTTCTTTCAAACTAGCGCTATTGCTCATATTAGTTAGCAATCATAAATTCACTAGCGTCAACTTTTATGCGATTTTGAGGCTTCACTTGGTGAACTGCAGTTAACGTCCTAGCGGTGAGAGTTGTATTGAACTCCACAGCATTGGCGCTTCGGGTGTTGCCAGTTCCATTGATTATCATGACTGTTGTGGCATGTAGCCTGTGATGTGAAAAATCACTGCAAAGTGTACTTGTGTAAAAATAGGTCCACAATTAAGAACAATTGCAACAACTTAAAACAGAGGCAATCATCCAAATTTTTATATTAAAAATCGTATTTCATCATACAATCAGAAAATAAAGCTTTACGTGTAAAAACAAACAAACAAACCTGTCCTTTAAGTTAAGATGAGATTAGGAAAAATTAATAAAGAAACACGTATGACTATTTCTAATTACACTTGTTTTCCCCCTTGGGATCAATATAGATAATATTTGGCAATATCAATAATGATGCATCATATTAGGCCGACACAAATAGTGACAATATGTAGCTCATTTAAGGGACACAGATTTTGTTCATCTTGATTTTTACTGTGAAGAATTGCAAAAAAATGTGAAAATATTGATTAATTTTCTGTTAAGCAGAAGCCCTACATTGTCTTTTTACAACATTTCTGTTTTACATTCATTCTAGTTGTAGTGGCAATAGTAGTGTATGTATTGTCCATATTGTTTGTTTGTTTTTTTGGCCTCCTGCTCAAAGACCACTGATGCAAATTAACTGTATAACTAACTCTAGTACAGTCTTGTTCTGTGCATGGTCCCTGTTAAACGAACCAATAAACCAAACTAAACTAAAGCAGTAAATAAGAAGCTTAGGAAACTGCATTATTTCTGTGATTTCAGTTACTTTTTTTGGTAAATTTGATTGATTATTTCTCTGACAACTGTACCATCAAAACCTGTAATTTTTATAATTCAGTGGCTAGCCAGAAAAGCAATGTGTTTAATTTTCCATCTGTCTTTATACACATTGTAACTACACAAGAGTCAACATTTAACTATATTGGTTGTAACTTTAGGTAACGATTGTAACAGTGTAAAAGGATTCAAGGAACTGCGCTAAGCTAAGGAAAAAAAAAAGGTTATGTTGCTGTTTTATGCAAAGCATTGTGGGACTGTGGAAACTTGTCGGTGTGTTAAGCCCACCTCCATGGCCCTGGGGTTAAAGTGATAGTTCAGCGTCATGGCAATCATAGCTCTATTATACGAGCTTGCTGAGTGCTGTAATTAGGAAGGAAAAGATTCTGACAAAACTATAATCAACATCTCAGGTATTCCACTGTCAGCATGTGTCTATTTTCCAGGGGACTTTCTTTTGCTCCAAAGTATAATGCCGATCAATTCCATATCAAAGTTGACATTTCTAAAACGGATAATTCTGGTCCATGATTATGATGGGTTGAAAAGCAAAGTGAATGAGGCCTGTGTTTGTACATTACTTGGCAAACATTCAACTAGAGGAAATATATTTCTTGGCGGAGGAATTTGTTAACTATGAATAATACGCAACATTGCACACATTGTTTTTTGGCTTCCGTTAATGAAACAAAGCCAGATCAATGTGGTAACCATTTAGAAATGCAATAACCCACTCACGTCTGTGGGTTATGTTGGTTTTACACTGGGTAAATGGGTCTAACGGCACTTTGCTATTGCGTGCCAAACAACTCCCCTAGCCATGGTGAAACTGGCATACCCCTCAGCCTCTGCAGGTTATTGCTTACATTTAAGCTCTGAACTCAATCACAATTTACATCTTAAGGCATGGTAGGCCTCTGATCAAAATCTGTCTAATTCAGCCAGTGTTGAAGAGTTGATGGACAGAGTTGAGGGACATTCTCTTGAGGGCTAAGACAAATTAATGGATTTCTAACAAGGAATTACAATTCTTCTGTTTATTTGATCCTTGGCTAGCAACCTTATTCATTTGTGCTGCAAACTCTATATTATTTCAATGCAGTTACAATGATTATGTTCTTTTTTTAAAGGGCACAGAGTTTCAGCTCTTAAAGGAAAAATCCAGATTCAATCAGCCCATATCCCTGTTCTTTGAGGGTGCCGAGTGCTGTCAGTAGGTAGGCTATAAGAAAGACAGTATTTGGTATGTAGACCAAATTTGCGAGCTAGCAGCTACCACTAGCAGATGGGGGCACAAGAAAACTGTTTCGCTGTTTGTTGTATGTTCTGGCAAAATGAAACAGGGCTATGGGTTAATTCATTCCAGATAAACCCTTAAAGAGTTTCACCAATATGCTCCATCAATCCAAACATAAGAATGACCATCCAGTTTAGAAAGAAGGAAATGTCTTTTCTAGATTTACTGATTCGTAAAGATGATACTGGCACTATTTATTTTAAGAAAAGAAAAAAAGAAAAACAGGCCACAATACACTTCTCAGAGCTAACAGCTTCTCACCCGATTAACAATAGCCTAGTCCTTCTGAACAGTTTCTCCGTCTTCAGAGGATCTGCAATCAGGAACCTGATTTTCAGTCAGAAAATTTTTATAAAGTCAAGAACACAAAAAGCAGCCAAATCTTTTTTCCAACAGACTCAGCAAACTGGCAATAAAATTAATGACCAAAAAGAAATGTGGCAACCTACACAGTGACCTTTTTGAGAGAGGTTTTTGTAAACTGGGGGGAGTTTTATGCATGTGAAAATGTAATAAAATCTTTAGTATTCCGAAAAGAATGACTTGCAATGCTGACCTGACAGCAGCAAATAAAACGGCTCATTATCATAAGTTGAAAAAGGAGGCGCTTTACTCTGGCTTTTTGAATAGGTTGCATATATATACAGCATCTTTGGTGACCTCAGTGAACAATTTGAAATACCATATAGACGTATGGCAGTGCACCTTTAACGTTGTTTATTTAAACTCTAAGACCCTTCCTGCGTCATTCAACACTGCTACAGCCTATTTCAAAGTTTATTATTATTAATATTATTGCTGTTGTTGTTATTTACGCATAGTGCCTGGTTAACTTAAAAACTACCAACTCTCTCAACTTATAATTTATTATTGACATCGGCCGTCCTACGAATTTAATTGTCATCATCGAAAGCTCATTGTTATGGCATATGTACGCAGTTCAGGAAAAAGCATTATTACGCCATAATTGTTTTCATAAATGTACATTTAAAGTTTGCGTCCTGAACATAATATTAATGCACTCAAGTAGCCTATTCTCTCCCGCATCACCATACGATGTTAAATGCAATCACCAAGTCCATCTTCCTGTTATCGCCCACACTAACGTTTATGAGGTGATGAGGAAAAGTCCCAGCGTGGTCTGTGGCGCGTGTAATCAGTTTCCTATTGTGTATATCTATCACTCAAATACACATAAAAGTTACCCTTCCAACGACTTACCGTCTCACGAAGACCTCTGAACGTTAAACTCTAACAGCATGCAGGAAGTACTCCGGTGTTACAATCGGTGTTCAGTTCTGGTTCAGTTCCAGGGTGTGGAACTCGGGGAGGAGTTTCTCAGGACCACGTGACCATTGCGGGCGGACAGGCGTATTCAAGACCACGGAAGATCGGGCATACATATGCATTTAGTAACCTATATACCCCATTGGGGTGCAGAACGTAGGCGACAACTACAAACCGCAAATTAATAGAGCCCAATGGAAAACTACATGTCTCTGAGTGGAAATCAATAATACTGGAGCTGTGTGTTGTGCACAGATGATAGGACCACATAGCAGACCTGAGACATGTAAACAAGGAATTCATGCTGTCTTTCCAAGAGAATAAATTTTGTAATTTCTTTTCAGTCCATTGTAAGAGTTTCTAGCTTTTGAAGAAGGCACAATAGCAAGTGAATTACGCATTACACATTACATTGCCAAAGATGGGCAATTTTTTAGTTAGGCACACTGGGGTACCATATGTAGCCTGATGCATCAGCCACTTTCACATCGTTTCACTTTGTACATAACATCTGATGCAATTGGCATATGTTTGCTCCACAATTCAATTCAATTCAGTTTTATTTATACAGCACCTTTTACAATAGTATTGTCTTATGGCGCTTCACAGAAGGAGCACCCAAGAGCAACAGGGGCAAGGAAAAACTCCCTAGATGAACTAGGGGCTAACCCCACTGCCAGGGGTCATGCAGAAAAATTACAATCAATAGTAACCATGACAGGCTACAAGTTGCCTATGGTTTTAGCTAAGGTTCATAATAGCACATAATAGAGTATTATCCCACTTTACATTACATGGTAGCCAGTCCATAGGTGGTTATCAGGAATTATGGGTGGACAATGTAGCAGTGGCCAAACATAGTGTTAAACTCAAAGGAGTGAGATGGGTCATGGTGGTAACAATAAGGGTCCATTTGACAGTGCCATTGTGAGGGGGGGTCAATCACAAAACCTCAAGGGGGAGTCGGGCCTAGCATGGGCATGTCCAAAGACAGGATAAAAAGGTAGTATCACTGATCATCAGAGTCTGAGTGTTGAATGAGGTTATATGGTTCATATGGAAGGAGTGAGTCCCTAGACTCTAGACCTAGACTCTAGCGTGGGATTCCCTTTTCTAGGATTTTTTTCAATGATCCTCTGACAGTATCTTTGTTTTTTTCAGTTCTTCAAACCAGGAGTATGTGCCAGGCAGTTTAGGGCTCTTCCAATGCAATAGTATTTGGTGTTTGGCTATGAGTGTGGCAAATGTAATAACATCAGCTTGGCAGTTTTTTTTTATCTGGATCTAGTATAGTGAATACTGAAAACTACTTTAAACTGAATTAAACTAATTTGTACACAAATGCAGGTGGTATTAATGCTGATCAAGGTTTTTCCAACATTAATGTATTATTTACTGAAATAAACCTAGATTATTTTGAGTGCCTAGTGCCTTTGAGCCTTTCAATTTCTCCAAAATGGTATTTTTACATTTATGCATTTATCCAAAGCGACTTATAACTTGTCAACTATCAAGTGTTCAGAGCCAGGTTCCTTAACCACTACGCTGCCACCGCCCCCCATTTTTGTGTAGACAAAATTCTTTTCTTTGTGGCAATATAATGCAAAGGCAATATATAATTGTGAAGTAGGTAAATGTGTGATCTAACTCCTCTCTTTTACCATCCCCTCAGAACATGTCTGAATTTGGAAAAAAATAAATATGGTCTTTGCCAAAGAAGCCAAAAATCGAATGTAAGTTTCATCTTCATGATTATCCTGGAAGGACAACCTGGGGTTTTAAACCCACAGTTTCTATTTGTGTATATGTGGTATAGACTGCCATGCTGTTAACAGCTTTATACTGTTAAATCAAACTAGTCAGTATTCCTTAAAAACAGTTGATATCAATGAAAAACTGAGACAAAATACATGTTTTTGTTTACAAGTGATCTTGAGTGCAAAGTACTATTTCAAAACTTTGTCTAGTCCATAAGGAAAGGTCTATGGTGAAAATATATATATATTGCTTTGTTAGTAAAGTTATTAACTCCTAAATTGGGGCTAAACAATGATCTGTGAAGATGGCAATTTTATTAATCCCTTGTAAGGACAGAATGAAATGCAAACCCAATTCTTATGTCTGTGAAGATTCTCATTCATTCAGGTCATGGTAGTCAGAAGTGCTAAGTTGTATGCAACTGGACTTTCATCTTTCATCCAAAAGGCTTTTTCTGTTCTGACCTGATGATGGCGATGTGGAGGGGGGCTGTGTCATCATCTATCTGCTACATACCATTTTGCCTTGAGATCCCATCCCAAGAAGTTGAACTGCTAACAGCTCTTCATCATCAGAGCAGTTCTCACTCTTTGGATCCTGTGATCATAATGGCTCTCATTCCAATTCATAAATTGACTTATACTTAAGGTTAATGAGTGACTCATGTGACCCATTGTCATAATAGGCATGGTCTACAGCTCAGAGCTCCACCCACAGTGGTCCAGAGAAATATCTCCTATATTCTCCATCATCAGGTCAAGCTCCAAAACGTCTTCATGCTCCAAAAAAAGAACCAATTGCATATAACCTTTGAACCCCAATTCTTTTTCACTTATGTTAACTCTTGGGTATGCTTTAAAGGAACAGTGACACAGAAAAGTTTGATCTAACAGTGTAAAGCTGTTAACAGGCTGTCCTTCCAGAAGATTCATGAAGATGAAGCTTACTTTAGCTTTTTGGCTCCTTTGGCAAAGATCGTATTTCATTTTTTCCAACTTTATGACATTTTTTCCAACTTTATGAGCTCCACAATGTGGCATACTATCGCCACAAAAAGAACTGTGAAAAGAACTGAAGAACTTTTTCTATATTTCATCCTCTGCTTGATAGAAGGCAGGCAAATTGGAATATTTACAGAAAAACACCATTTAGGTAAAATTAAAATGCTTATGACTTTTGAACAAGACAACTAACCATGTAATTTTTTTCAGCTTGTACATTTCCTCATAGAGGACACGTCTGCAAAGTTTTGAAAATGTGTGAGTGTTTTGCATTCAAGATGAAATTTTGCTTTTTTTCTTGACACTGAAAAAAATAATCTGGGTTTACTTCAATGAATAAGACATTAATGGTAGGACGGACTGTAATTTTAATGTGATCTTAGACATCTATATTGAGTAGGGTGAACATTGGTAAAGTGGGACAACTGGTAAAGTGGGACAGTTAAGGTTCATCATCAATATCTTTAAGAGCTTATACTTTAACCGTTTAAAACTGTTTTTTTAATTTTCCTCTGGGGTGTAAGGGGTTAATTATTAGATAATTATTAGATGGTCAGATGACATTCAAAGGCAGGACCGCAAGAAACAATGGAAAGTGAAATGACATAGCAACCTGTGGTGAAAAATGTTAAGGGTCCCAAGGCTGAAATATTGATATTAACTCTAAAAAAATGTTTTCATTGAAAAGTGACTTATTCAGCTGTCAGGAAGTTAAAAAATATTATTTTCTGTGATGAAATATTTTACGTAGGGGTAAATTTCCAACTGTCCCACTTTACCAGTGATATAATAGCCTTTTTGCATTTTATAGGCTATACATTTTTGGGGTCAAATATTAATTTTAAAGGCAAGTACTTATTTTAACCAACTTGACCAAACCCGACCCAAATATTATTAAATTCATATGACTCGAAACCGCAGGTGACTTTGTAACAGTAATATTGTTCTAGTCCTGTGGACTGAAGGCAGGCCAGGTCTTGAACCTGCCACATCAGAACAACACAGCTACTTCGGATTGGGAAGCAAACATCCCGTCGACTGAAAAGCCCAGTCAACTGACTAGGATGCTCTTAAAGAGGGAAAGAAGCTTTGCTAATGTTCTACACATGCAGTTAGGCTTGCTTGCATCCGTTACAACTGCAGGGAACCACAGCAGACTGCTAAACTCGGATCAGCTCTAGCATCACTGGTGTAGGTATAGTCCATGTTATACTATGATCAGGAAGCACAGCTGGAGCAGACTGACCACAGCACCACAGGAGACATGCAAGAGAAATGAGGAATAACTCAACACTGCTGTGATGCATGCTACTGGAACCTAAAATTAGATGTCACATGCCGATAGCTAGCTCAGATTTCGTTCAAAAGGAAAATTACGTCGGTAGCTGGGTTTTTAAGATTGACCACCATTTATGTTAACAGCCTACAATGGGTCTCAATAAGTGTACCAGTGCAACTTCACCAGGTCAACCAAATTACTATTTTTAAAATAAAAAGGCTGGACATTGCATGATACACATCAGCAATGTTCTCAATGCTTGATTTCATGTGTAGGTCCTCTGATAATGCAATGACCAAAGGATCATGCTATGTCAAGCCTTTTTAGTATTTTAGTACAGTAATTTGGATGTGTCCGACAAAGTGACACTGGTAGTGACACTGGCTTATTTGGCTAGGTGGTCACATTTAAAATTTTATTGCACATATTTGCTATAGGAGTATATCTACTCGGCCTTGGTTCGTGCACAAGTGAAGCGTTCATCATAAAACTAATCAAACCCATGATGCAGTCCATGGACCTGACACTTTGGTCGTGGTTCACCAAATGATAAGTTTAAGTACCTTCCTCAGCAGCCCATTTGAGTTCAGCATTTCCAGCGCTAACTTTCCTAAAGCAAGTGGCCACACTGTTAGCCCCTGGCTCTACCCATCGCTTGTGCTTCACCAAATTAAGGTGGTCTTTAACATCAACGTGCTACTACCATGAGCGATGGAGAAGGAGCACTTACAGTGTGTGCAGTAAGCTTCATGTTCATTACCCTTGATGGCAATCATTTTAGAAGTATATTCTGCCTCAGACAGCCAGGAGCCGCCACCATTTGGCATGGCACAGAAACAATAGGAATCATCCTCCCCTGGTGATCAATGTAAATTAACTGCTGGTACCCCTGTGGCTGGGTAGAACCTTTTGTTCGTATATACATTGCAAAGACCTTTCCTCAGATAGATTTGGAATGTATTTCTGTATGTTATGAAATGTAAATGTATTCATGTATCATTTTTATTGTATAAAGAGTATAAAGAGTGCAATAATCAGTAAGTCATATAAGTATATGACTTGTCAGAACAATCCCTAAGTAATATTTCTGAATCTTGGTGTATACATACAACTGGATAGCCACTTAACAATGCTAATTGCCATAGGGGTGTCCTTGGGCCATTAGACACAATGGCGCCAGGTAAAGAACCAATCACCTTTCATTGTACTTCCTTCAACTGTATACTAACTGTATGCAACTCCCCTCAGTTAAGTGTATTTAAGTGGAACACGTTCATTGTTTAAGTTAGATTTATTGGTGGATGCTTTCGGGCTGAAACCCTTGACATTCGCCATGGTAACGATTAAACCTGTTTCCTGAAGTTCCGGAGTCTGCCACCAGTCTGCAGTTTTTACAACAAACTAATTACTTTTACTCTGGACTTCTCAGAGGAAGGGGTAAGTAATCTGCAAATCTTTTGGGAAATTAACAATTTCTCTTCGGCATTATCCCGTAGTTGGCAGCCGCTAGGGAAAAAAAGCTTTATAACATTGTTGGCCTACAAGATATATAGTTTCAGCGTCCTGACGGACTTTTGTCTGGACTCGGGACAGTAATCCCTTGTTCTGATTGTTGTATTGTTCGTTGGCTTTCAGTTGGGATGTTCTTAGCAGTTATTTCGGTAAACCTAATACTAATATTCTATTATTACCCCTGTATTTAGCACCTTTGCTAGCTAGCTATATGCTAATCGTAGATAACGAACAGTAAAAGTAACGTCATTTACCTTACCTGGTCGTCCTCATTGCTCCATCATTACGTGTTCACAATGTTTGGTATTTCCTGGATGAATATGATGATGATATGATTTGTTTCTTATTGCTGTTGTAACTACTGTTTGTCACCAATTAAGTTTTGCTCGAGTGGCAGCAACTTAGAGCACACATTAAGAGCTTAGTTTTTCAAGTCTAACAGCTGCTTGTCCATTAGTAAATATGACACCATCAGAACATTTGGAGGGGTGTTAATATCATAAAATACAACTAGCTAGTAACCTTAATCTGTACTTTGCCTTACCATTACCTTTGATTTCACTGGAGTGTTTTCATGTGGCTAGCATGAGTCTTTAACGCGTCACAGATTTTTTTCCTGTAATGTAGCTTAAAGACAGTCCTATTCTACACATATTTCTAGATTTCTTGAAGACATTGCCACAAGTCAACAAATCCTCAACATTAAAGAAGTGCTGATGGCAACATTTCATTTGACTTTTTATTGTGAGATAAGACTCCATTCATATTCAAAAGGTGTGTCTAAAACACAAGTAGCCTAAGTAGCTGATAAGCAGCAGCATAAGTAGCCGATCACATGGGTCCCTGGACAGACTAAGGTTGGTGGTCTAAACGGGGAAAAGTGAAAACATTTCAACTGAGTTCAGGGACATCCACATGGAATAGCTTCAATGCTGCAAGTTATGAGAGGCTACATAATCTAGAAACAGTCATGTACAGATTAAATTGTGTTAATTTGGTAACATTAACAGTGCAAGTATACATATATTTACAGTCCCAGGTGACATACAGCCCAAAGTGTAAGTTTAGTAATATTAACCAGTGGCCAGTGACTCTACGGTGGCATATGCACTGCCCATAGCAGGTTCAAATAGGGATGTTCTCTGTTGAAGCATGGGTTTTGTCACACTGGTTTATTGTTGATAACACAAACTTTTTGACAATATGGACACTCACACATCCAAAGTCGTTTGCACCACAGTGGATGAATTGGACATTTGAACATATCAGTTAACGACAAGGAGAAAGGCATCCCACTCAGTTGATCCCAGCCTAACCATTTCATCTGTGCAGTCAGGTCAGTTGCAGGTTCATAGCAGCAACAACAAAAAAAAGATGCACTGCCCTGTTGTTGATAGTACATGCCATGTGTCTACTGTTTTGGGAAACTTGCCAACAGTTCAATGAAACTCATCCTTGAGGCTTTGTGACACCCCCCCCCCCCCCGCCCCCCACAATGGCACTGTCAAATGGACCCTTACTGTTACCCCCATGACCCCAATGTAGCCACTGCTACACTGCTACATTGTCCAGCCATAATTCCTGATAACCACCTATAGACTGACTACCATATTATGTAAAGTGGGATAACACTCCATTATGAACTGTTATGAACCTCAGCTAAAACCAACTTGTAGTCTGTCATTGTTACTACTGTAATTTTTCTGCATGACCCCCGGCAGTTGGGTCAGCCCCTTGAGTCGTGGATCTGCCCAAGGTTTCTTCCTAGATTAACTGAACATAAGGGAGTTTTTCCTTGCCCCTGTTGCTCTTGGGTGCTCCTTCTGTGAAGCGCCACAAGACAATACTATTGTAAAAGGCGCTGTATCAATAAAATTGAATTTAATTAAATTGAATCTTGTCATGCCATACTGCTACTTGTGATTGATAAAGCCAGACTAAACCACACTAAACAGGCTAAAATTTGTGTTGAAGGGCCATTGGAGCATAACCTTGAGTTAAACTGACATTCTATACTGAATTGTTATGGTGATACATTCATTATGGTGATACATTCATCAATACATAAGGTTAAAAGCTCGCAGTTCCTGGCACTGACCCTGGGAGCAGGACAAAGATAATAGACAAGTAAAAGAAAAAAGTCTGCTACAACCACGTGTTCTTGCTCCCTTTTAATTTAGATAAAAAACGTGACGTTTCGGGTCAATGGATGTCTGTCTCATTTGAGACATAGATTACCTAGTTATTACTGCACTGCTATAGAATGGTATGGTCTATGAATGCTGTCTGTGGAAGATAGTAAAATGCAAGTTTTGTCAGAGACACTGAAACAGGTAACTACGTGTGTAAATCTCACAAAGGGTAAATCTTAATCAAGTGTGGGTGTGGGATGATGGTTTAATGTAGGGGTCTCAAACAGGTAGCTCGGGAGAAACCAGTAGCTAATGCTTACGAGTAACACGCCAATGAAATGTAAAATCTCATAACATACAAAAAAGTAAACCTGTTAAAAATTTCTGTGAAATGAAATTAGAAAAAACATCCATGTCTGGTACAAAATGATTCTCTCACAGATTTACTGTTCTTTGATGTTAATGTTTAGTATATGCCAGATTTGGTTGTAGCTATGGAAAACAAATGGGCCAATAAAGATCAGGAAATATGTTTCTTCCCACAAATTTAGATGACACTTTAGAAGAGCACTCTGCATTGTAAGTGTGTAAGATAGTAAAGGACGTAACATTTATAGGTCTAGCAATAATACTGATGTAAACAGTAGTTGAGTAGCTTGACCTACTGCAGTGTTTTAGCTGTATGGCTGTGTATTGCATTGAACTAAAAAAAAACTGCAATATTACTCTTGTTTACTTCCCAAAACTAGTTATTTTTTGTAAGGATTAAGTCCTCAAGCTGGTGCAAACAGTAAGTCTTTGCGTAGGCCTGAGACAGGCCAGATGAAAATGTTATGTAGGCCTGACACAAGCCAGATGAAAATTTCAGGAAATTTTGCCTTACAGAACGTAGGTATTAAAAGATTTAACTTAACATACAATGCTGTTTGCAAGGTTATCATTCGCAAGTGATTCATCACTGTGACTTTGGGGAAATTGCTACCTCCAAAGAAATCACTTTGCCAGCCTAGATAGCAAATAAGACCAAACAATTTAAACAAATGAGAGACATGTTCCACAACACACAAGACAAGTGTAGCAATACAAAGAAAGGAGAAGTAGCCCAAGGCAAGTTAATCTTAACACCAATAATGCTCATGCAGTCTAATGAGGGATCTACTGTGACACCATCACATTAATTTCAGTGTCCCTTTACTATATACAATACTATGATTGCACATAAATGTATCACATATGTATGATGAATGACGTTTTATGTATGCATGTGTAGTATATCTAATGTCTGTTTATTTTGGGTTTGGACGTGGGGTGTCTCTTTAAGCCCTCGGCCGCCCGCGATCCCTATCATCGCGCACCCAAGCTTACTTAAGTACTTGTGTTAGGTGAGGGGGGTGGTCCGTGGGGAGATTCAGCAAGTGCGGGTGTGCTGTTTGAATAGGTGGCACCAGTGTTCGGCCAGTTTGCTGCTGCTAGAGTTACTGTCAAAAATATCCTTCGTTTTATGTGGTAGTGTGGTAGTTATGTGGTAGGTGCTACGCCACGGAACTGCTCAAACTGGGGAGTCAAGAACTTTTGGCACAGAATTGTCAGCAAGGAACACTGCACTCTCCCAGGTTAACGTGCGCGTCTCCAGCGAGAGGACGCGCGGAGAGAATCGTTTATCGCTGGCTTCGCGGACCAAAAACTTACGGATCCGGTGAGATCCACACTTTTTTGTATTTGTTTTGGCGTGGTATACCACTGAACACTTTTTTTGTTGTGGATTATATTTTTCGTTACGTTTGGGACCTTGGATTGTTTGTGCGGCCTGCTGGCTGTCTGGAATATACATTGTTTTCAGTTTGGACTGTAGCGCAAGTGGGGCTCGAATTTGTTGGTGTATGCACAATATACGGCGCTTAGCGTGTCCATGTTACTGCGTGCGTGTGTTTACTAGCGAGTGTTCTACTACGGGTTTTTTTTCAGATACCTTTACTGGTAACTGGTTGAGAAGGCATCGAGCACAGGTGGTATTAGTGTAACTTCAGTAATATTGTATATGATATCTTACCGCTTTCATTCAAAGAACCCCTTGTGCTTCTAAGTAACTCAGCTGTTTAAAAAGAAGTTAGGGGGCTGATTGTTACACTACTAAGGGAACTGCTGCTAAAGCTCCAGCAGGTAGGCAGTTAATGAGTTACCAGCTAAATAGAAGGAGAAATGGGCATGGCATTTTTTGTCACGTACTTCCTACATATTCGTGTAATCATGTTTTTGCTGCTTGGTTTCAATGCTTATCAACATGATCTTTTATGTATGTCTGCACAAGCACAATTTTGAAGCCCTAAAATAAAAGAGGTTTTCTTTTTTTCCATCCACACGTTAAACTACTAGAAACTGCAACCGTCATCATGCCTACAATCAGCAGCAAATCTGCCATAGTCTAGATCTACATGTCTTTCAGGTAATAATTGGATTGTCATTAGTGATTGTACTGTAATACATATTCATAGACTCGTGTTTCTGCTGCTCAACTTTAATGCTTATCATTGTTTTCTGATATGTACAGTACATGTATGATTCTCTACCACCATAGCAATCCTTTTTGGGGTTATGTAAAATAAGAGTTTTTCTTTTCGCCCACAGGTCAATTGATGAGCAGATCGCAAGTTAGGATGGGAGGATGTAAGGAAATGCTATTGGTCAGGGGCTGATCTTTTTAAACACCTCAAGCAAGCAATCCAATCTCACTACTGAATGTCCAGACCCTTTGTATAAAATGAAAGTGTGGAACGAGGGTCTGGTTTTATTACCAGGCTACCCAAACAGGCATGGAGGAGTGAGCTTTTTGTCACGTGTATGACAGACTCTGACCTTTTTGTGGGGATGGGCAAATAGGCCTAGAAAAGCTCAAAAATGCAACGTGGTAGGTTTTAGCATTTTGTAGAAATGAGCATGTTTTCATGCATCACACATTTGATGCTCTACATATGAATGAAGTGCACCCTGTCCACCTTCCATAATATGCACTGAGGTCTGTGCTCAGGGCTGACACACAGCTGAATATTGCCAGAAGACACACAACAGGTTCCCCCAGTAGGCAAAAGGCCTGTTTTCAAAGATTAGCTTATCTTTTAGGTAGTTAACCTGATAGTAGGCAGGTACAAGGAATGAGTCAGACAACAGGCTCTGATGAATTTTTAAGACCTATTATCTATTCAAATAAGGTATGATTTTTTTTTGTCCTGCATTCCTACCTATTTCCTGGCCACATAGATCCCACATAGTAACTGCCCGACCCCCCGGTCCCTAATCATTTTCAGTCATGTTTTGCTTTAACACCTGAACACAACAATTATACGCTGGATTTTTCACAGTTGTTAATTTATTATAAAACCTAACCCAAAGGCAACAACCCAAAGAAAAGTACAACTATAAATTACACGTTAAATTAACTTCAGGTCTCCGGCGCAGCACCATTGCCTGTTCTTCCTTTAGTTCTTGTTTGAGCCTTTCTACCTCCTTTCTCTCATTTTGTAGCTTTTTGCGTTCTGCTTGGATCTCCTCTTTTTCTCTTTGTAACATTTTGGCCTCCTCCTGGAGTGCATATCTTTCTGCATGAAGGGCATGCATTGCTGCCTGGAGCTCACAACTCTTTTCTAGTAGTTCTTGCTGTTGTTCCAGGCATCGTCCTTCTTCATGCTGGACCCGTCTTAGAGCCTCTGTTAGCTCCTGTTCACGTTGCAATTCACGTCCTTCACTCCTTCCTGAGGCCATTGAGAGAATCAAATTTATATTATTGTATAGAAAAGAATCACTTGTAGAAACTATTCGAACTGTGATGTGTAGGTCTTGATTAGGTATGCGCCAATCTGTTTAGTTCCAATACTGATTCCGATACATGGGTTTTGCATTTCTTTCATTACCCGATGCAGACCTGATATCCCCATTGGGTAGAGAGGTAATTTGCCCCCGTCCTAATTTAGAGACACAACCATGGCCAGGCTAGTCTTATCTCTATCCAAAACTAATTTGTTAAAGAGTTTTCAATTACAGAAACAGTCAAAAAACATATCTTTCTAGTCCTGAAGCAGTAATGTAAAACTTTCTATATCTGTGTTGTAATGTCAGAACATACCTGTGCAAGAGTTGTTGTGTCTTGGAGATTGCAGGTGCTGTTCTATTGCTCTGTTAAACTGATGATCAGGGCTGTTGACAGCTGAGCTTGCTCCATTTGTGTGTGTCTTGCGCCCACCAGTCTGTGTAAAATGAGATGGGTGTTTCTTCTGTAGATGACGCAGAAGGTTGCTGGTGCTGCTATGATACTGAATCCTTTTCTTGCATAACAAGCACAAGGCTTTCTTCTCATCATCTAGCTTTCGGTAATGCGTCCACACAGCACTACACTTTCTGGAAGGTATGGCCACAGGAATTCCTTCAACATCACCTATTTCAGTGTTCTTATTACTGCAAGGCCCCTTTCCAGTTGCAGCATGTAAAATGCCCTCTACTGCACAATGCACTTCCATGTCTTCAATGCCATTCTCTGGTGGAGCCCTTTCTGAATCTGCCAGCATCACAGCTTTTGAGCAAAAGATACAGAAAAGGACATAAACATACTTCAGTTTAGATTATAAAGAACCATCACCCTGATCCAAACATAAGCTGTTTTTAAAGTAAACAAATTGTCATAAGATCTCCCATACCTGCAATGACTATCTTAGCTCTGTACCTCACATTACCAACTTTTATAAAAGTGTAATAAACCTAGAAAATATGAAAATCTAAAGTGTGCCATACATG
Source organism: Tenualosa thibaudeaui (assembly GCA_027481765.1). Lineage (NCBI taxonomy): Eukaryota > Metazoa > Chordata > Actinopteri > Clupeiformes > Clupeidae > Tenualosa > Tenualosa thibaudeaui. Next base: position 627,285 of record JAIFZK010000174.1, read on the forward strand.
TTTACATGTTACATGTTTAATATTGATTTTTACTTATACCAGAGGTGCGAAGCCCAATTAGTTTTTAAAGGATTATTAGCGCCAGAGGTTTAGGTGCTGCGACCTCCACTGGAGGTGTGAAACACACATGCTTCTTGAGGCAGTTGCCACACATCAGAATTTTCCCAAGGCTCTCAGGTAGAGAAGTTTCTCTCCAGTCCTGTGGTCAGCATATAATTTTAGCTACACACACCAAATTTGGTAGGTGTGTGGGTCTCGCCAAGACGAACAATTTTTGGATAGATTGCATTAGCCACACGCAACAGGTATTTAGGATTTTGTGTGTTTGGACCCATTTAGATAACTGGTTCATATTTAGTTGGGCATTCATTTATCATTGTAATATTTAGTTTGTCATAATGTCTGATTCTATATAGTGTGTTTTTTGTTTTGTTTTTCTTTGTTTAATCTCTGTAGTTGTACTTGATAATGAGACTTTGATGGAATGATGATGGGATGGTTTTTTTTAAGTTGAGAATTATTTCTTACTACAGGACTCCAGGAAGGGGATAGGGTATAAATAAATCAATCATGTTGCAGGTTCACTTGACTGGCTGTAGAGCTACATTTTCCCACAAAGCCAGGCTAGTCTTCTCTCTATCCTGATTAAACCATAGACAACTTGTAGTCTATCATGGTTACTACTGATTGTACTTTTCCTGCATGATCCCTGGCTGTTGGGTTAGGCCCCTGGAGTCTGCCCAAGGTTTCTTCCTAGACTAACTAAACATAAGGGAGTTTTTCCTTGTCTTTGTTTCTCCTCCTCCTCCACCTCTGGGTGCTCCTTGTTGTAAAGCCATGAGACAATACTATTGTAAAAGGCGCTGTATAAATATAGTATAATGGAATTGAATTATATTTCCCAAGCCCATAGAGCTACTACACTGTATGACTATGTGTATTATGAAGTCTGGGACAGATTTTTTCACAGATTTAGAGAACAAACCAAAACTAAACTAATTTGTTAAAGAGTTTTCAATTACAGAGACAGTCAAAAACCAACCATATCTTTTTGGCATCTGATGTGTAACTGTGGGCGATTCAAATATAGACTTCAGACCAAACAGTTCTCCTAATGATCCACTGATCTTTCTTTTCATACTCTGTATACTTTCACGTTTATGTTAATCATCTTATGCCTTTAGTTATTTCTTTCTTTTATATCTTTTTTGTGTCTTTACGTTCTTTTATCTTCTGTTATGTTTTTACACATATGTTCTTTTTTTCTGTTATGTTTTTACAGCACATTGAACTACATTTGTAAATGAAATATGCTCACAAAGTTACTGTTATGGCTTTATTTCATGTGCCGGTTACTGCGGAAAATCTGCATCTTCCTTACCATTATAGCCCAGCTCACTGTTCTTGAAAGACCAATGCTGTTAATGGCAACATCTTTTTCTAATTCATGTTAAAGGGTAGGTTCGTTTTTTTACAGTTTAATTGTTTATGATGAAATACAATGGTGAAGAATTTTGACAAATGACTTTTCGGTTGTTGCCCCCCCCCCCACCTACAGAACGGCTGCTTAGGTGCACTGCTGCAATCTTTCCAGAAATGTGTTAAACTTTCGCTTGTAAGGACGTAAAACTCACTGAGTGATCAGTAAAGTTCACCAATACGCTGACACAAAAATCGCTGCAAAAATATAAATATATATAATATAAATATCCCTGCCTAATTTTTCTTAGTAGTATTTTTTGCTATCTATACTTCTATTTTTACTGGAATTTTTAGGCTTATATCAGATTTAAAATTTTTAGTCAATTTATTTTTAATTAAGTGTTTGTATTGTACATAACTTTGTACAAAAGCATCTGCAAAAGGCCTACAGACATAAACATGCAATGTGCAATATAAAATAATTCTGAACAAACCAGCTTTGAATTGATAATTAGGTTTGGTGACAGTCTTTGATGTTCCATGTGTGGATGCTGGAGGAATATTCACACGGCAGGTCTTGTGTCTGCTAGCACGTTGAAAAGAGTGCATCTCTAGCTGGGAAAAATGAGAAGGATGTTTCTTCTGTAGATGACGCAGTAGGTTGCTAGTACTCTGATGTTGAATATTCTCCTTACACAGCAAGCACAAAGCTTTCTTCTCATCATCTGCTTTCTGATAGTGCATCCACACGGCACTCCGCTTTCTAGAAGGAGTGGCCACCGTAATATCAGCATTGCCCAACCTCTTATTCTGATCACTACCAGGCCCCTGTTCAGCTGCAGCATGTAAAATGCCCTCTGCTGCACCATGCATTTCCATGTCTTCTATACCATTTTCCTGAGAAGCCTTCTTTGGATCTTCCTGCATCACAGCTAATAAGAAAAAGACAGATAAATACAAATTAAGATACTTGCTGTACAGTAATAATAACCCTGACCTAAATACAAGCAGTAATTTTAGTAAGCAGGAAAATTTTTAAAAAGAGCTGTAAGCAGTAAAATATAAAAAAGTCTTGCTTTTGCTACTAGTAGCCATAAACAGGGAAATACATTGTTAAGTAGGTACATAGAGACACACACACACACACACACACACACACACACATATATAAACTGGCACAGACCTTACCACACTGACTCTACTTCATCATCCATCCAAGTAAAAAAGTTTGTTTAACTTCTCTATTTACTATTATGTAATGTTCTTAAATCTGCTGTAAGGTCTTTTATTGTGAAACAGCTGTGGACAGAGTACACAACTGAAAAGCTCCTGCAGTCTTAAGACAACAAGACTATGTTTAAAGCCTGAGAAACTGACAGCCGGCACAGGATTCAATTTGCTTAAAGGACAAGTTAGATTTTTTTTACACTTAAAGCCTTGTTTTCTGATTGTCAATGATGAAATACAATGGTTAAGATTAAAATGTTTACTAATGTTTCTGTACTGAGAATTATCTGGAATAGCAAGAGTACTTAAGGTGGTTGCTTGGTTGTTGCTAGGGAAAGTTGGTGGCTACATGCTGTTGAAAGTATGGCAAATTATTGTTTATTGTACTAAAAGGCTGATAAAACACTAATACTAAATCACTAAATCAAGTTGTCTATTGTTATTTTGTTTTTTGTATTTAAGTGGCACGTTTTTGGGGGAAAATATTGGATTTAGACCTTGGATTAAGACTTCAAAAGAGAGTGGCATAAAAATGGTTAGAGATAAAGACTTGGTGTATATGAGGAAAAATGTTCAGTACAACTTTAAGTTCATGTTGGGGGAAAATTCATATCTGCATATTGTGACCTTACCCACATCAGCCACCATGACTATGTTTACACCCACCTCTACTCTGTTCAAACAAGCCCTGTGTGCTTCATGGGTTGAAATTACCATCATTGCTATTTCCAACCTTATTTTCACTACCCCTGGTGCCTTTACATGCCCACCAGCTCTCATACGGACATTAAAATAACATTTATCTCTGTCAACACCACCTCTGTAGGGCAAGGGACTGGAACACACACTGTGTGCTATGCTGGTTACAGTGGTTGCTACGCTGGTTACTAGGTTAGTCATGTTGATTGCTATGTTGGTTGCCAGGCTGTCATTGTGGAGACAGTAGAGGAGAGCCGGGTTGGTTGAAACACGGGACAAATGACACATAGGTATTTCCTTGAAAACCATGCAAGTCCAACACATCAAATAGGTTTAAGTGTAAGTAGTCGCTGTTGGGACGATTGACTTGGTGGGGTGCTCAACATATGTATTAAATTACACTGATAATTAAGACAATACACATGTGAGTTGTAAACATGATAAAATGATGGCACTTGGTGGCTCCAAGTGACAATGTTGAAACTTTAGATGTTTTGGAATGCCACCACTGAAGAATGCCGATATTAATGGAAGACAAATGGAAGGACCAGTTGTAAGACACAACTGGTAGCTTTGTTGACAATTTCTTGGATATGGTTGGACGCATCTGATGTTTCAGTAGTTGAATTGGCTGGTTGACAGGTTAATTATGTTGGTATGTTGGTTGTTAGGTCATCATTGTGGAAGTGGCTGCTAGGATGTTGCTAGGTAAAGTTAATAGTTTCATATTGTTGTCAGTTGGTAAATTACAATTTATTGTACTAAAAGGCTGATAAAACACTAAAAACTTACAAAAAATGTTTCAACAGTTAATGCAGTTTTATAGTTTGATCAATACTGACTGTAGAAAGAACTGTGTAATGTTTACAGGAAAGCAAAGACAGTTCCACTATTAATTTTCAGTAGGACTTTATATTTGTTTATTGCCGATATCTCAAAAAGCGTAAATGTTACAAAATGAAAATATATTACCAGAAATCTCCTTTTCCACAACAACTGTTGAATAAAGTTGCTATGTTGAATGGTTGAAGCTGAATTAAATCACACAGATTTCGTCAGTGGAATAACAATAACTAGATTTGCGATTCCTGCTGAGCTGGAGAATGGTAGCCTATATTAAAGGCTATAAAAGACAAATATTTAATTTTTCTAACAGAAGAGAAAAGTTCAGTATCTGCTTCAAAGAGAGACAAGAATCGTCAAATTTGCTTAGTAATAGCGATAGATATTTTTTCAAAGGGGCCAGGACATATGTCTGGGGGGGCAATGCCCCCGCCCCCCCTTAGCCATACCCTTGCCACATACTCACATGAAGGATGGTAGCCAATATTAGTTTTTAAGAAAATGCAGTTGGCTGTGTTGTGGTTTTCCATTGGGATCTTGAGGCTGTTCACAGCAGCTTTACAGTATGAAACTGTTTTGCAGAGTGACAGTAACGATTTATTGCTCCAATTTCATTTATTTTTACCAATATTTGTTAACAGCAGTTTTAATCAAACAAAGTCAGCATATACTCAGAGATCCTTTATTAGTTCAGGCACCTCTCACTCCAGTCGAGACCTTCAGTAGATAGGTCTCATTTACCCTTGGAATAATCATGTTAAGCCGTTGAACAAATTGTTAAGCCGTTGAACAAATTCAAGTGGTCCAGTCGTGTTCTAAAAGTTCACAATGAAAGTTTGAAAATATACTTTTCAAGAACAAATAATTCTAGAATAAAATATAAAATAAAAATTCAGGATATACGCCATAGGATTTCCTAATTTCTACAGTAGAAAGTAATCAGTAATCTGTTTTGTGCATAATGCTTTAGCATCAACACTAACTGGTGTTCAATAGCAATGAATGGCAGAGTGGTTAGCTTGCAAAGCCGCTAACTAGCATGTAATTAACGTCATATATCTTAAGTGTTCTGTCAGCTATAACTTGCAGTGCCCCTGGCACTCATTTCTCAGTACCATAGCAACTTAACTACCGTAGGCTACTTGGTGTTGAGAAATGAGTTACGTCAGGTTGGAAATGAGTTACGTCAGGTTAATTTTATGACAATTCTAGCATTTTTGTAAACCGTCTATAGTCATCTGGATAATAGCAGCAGATGTCTTTTCTTTATGACTGCCAGTAGGTGGTGGTATGTGCAGAGTACGTAAAACCTTAAGAGGAAGAAGAAGACGGAAGTAGCGGTTCAGTACACTGTGTGGCCAGTCACCGTTAATGTGTTAATCCACACTGCGTACTGGAGCGGGGAGTAGTGTGTAGTACACAGAGTATACTTGTAGCAGTACGCAGCACGTAGTATTTAGCAGAGATGTGGACTTGAGTCACAATTTTGATGACTTCAGACTTGACTTGGCAAAATTCTGAAAGACTTGTGACTTGACTAACTTGAATGCTATTTACTTGAGACTTGACTTGGACTTCGCTGTTTTGGCTGGCGATGACTTGTAGACTTGGTAAGTCAGGTCTAAATATATGCAGATTTTACCTAGCCTATATAGTATGAAAACGGACATGTCCGGCCCTTGATTTTGAATTGTGTTCTTGCCCCTCATCCTTAAATCCAGAGAGATTTAAAAGTGTTCGGGGTAGAAAACAAATCGTTAGGTCTATTATTTACCAAATAGGACACCGCTTCATGCAGATTTGCATATTGCGTTTTCATCTGTATGCAGCCTAACGTACGAGACAATAGTTGCCATGTCCACAGTAGCCTATTGATTTCTCCATGAACGGCACATCCTGTAAATTAGACTAACTATTGGCTAGTAGTTAGCACCATAATCAGAAACGCTGCATGTCACAAATATATACATTTATCATTAAAAGCTATGTCTATAGTATTTAGGTCTACATTGAAATCAAAGTATCATCAAAGCATCCAACCTGTTTAAAACTAGACTAAGGCATCTATCTATCCACTAGGTGTCACTCAAGCACTCAGCTAGTCCTATTGCCTCAGTTCAAATCAAATTCAAAACCAAAATGCCAACAGAAACAAGGACATTTGCTGAATGGATGAGGAAAGATGATCCCTCAAGTCATTTCATTTGGTTTTAGAGATTACACAACCAAGGAAAGAAACCGTGTTGCAATATGTAAAACAAGTGGAGCCCGGATTTCAGATGGACAAGCGACCACATCGAACTTCGTCCATCACTTGAGGCAGCATAAAGAAATGTAAGTACTAGCACTAACATAGCAAGACTAGAGCTAGGCTAGTGGTCAGCAAGACTCTTTGGTTATACTCTGTAACCCTAAAATAAGTGGCAAAATTTAAAGTGATTCTGTAAACAATTTCCCTGTCACATCATGTTACGTTAATAATAATTCTGTTCTGTTTGTCACAGAAACTTTTAGCTTTTTGAATTTTGTCGCCTAATACTAGCCTAGTTGCAGCCACATTGAACATACTGTCCCGCTGACACATGGTGGAAGGGTAGATGTCATTACACAGGCCTATTTGTTTGGCCTTTAATGAGTTAACATTTTCAAGAAATTTATTTTTTTATTTGAGTGAGAAATTGTTGAAAATGAATAGCTCAGCCCTTACCCTGGGTGAGATTTGTTTAGTACACAGGTCAGCTAGTTTGGCAAGACCTGTAATTTATCTAGTTTTATAACACTTTAAAATGAGACAGAGACATAGGCTAATTTTTCAATAAAAAAGATGAAAGGAAATGGTCATACTTTCACTCAATCTCATAGCCTCAGCCTGTTCACTTAACCCACACTAAATTCAGGATGCTTTACTAACTTCTTACTAACTAGTCATCATCTTCTCCGAGATCCTTTGATTGTCTTTGGGTACTAAAATATTTTTAAAAACTGGAAGTACTGTAGTTGTGCTGACACTGAGGATCATTGAAATAATTAATTTAAGATCAAAATTGTGTTATTGTCATGATTATGCGTAGAATACTTAGTGACTTGTTAAGGACTTGAAAAAAATGAGACTTGGACTCGACTAGGCTCGGGTGCGACTTGGACTTGGACTTGACTTGGTCCAATGTGTCTTAACTTATGACTTGACTCGGGACTTGAGTGTTAAGACTTGAGACTTACTTGTGACTTGCAAATTAGTGACTTAGTCCCAGATCGACAGATGAGACCAAACATCCGGGAACTTTGTCGTTACAACGTGGTTAACGCCCCTTAGCAGAGTAACTGTATGTTCACACCAGAAGCTACCAAAGCGACCAGGTCGCTGAAGAAGCTTCGCTGTTGAGTTCGCTTTGCTCGCTCATGACATATCATTTGGAATGTTAGTCATTTAAAGGGCTGCAACCAAAAAAAAAGCAAAAAAGGCAAAACATCGATGTACTTGAACTTTGACATGTTTGGTTAATAAAGGAAAAAAAGAGTATAAAACGTCTACATGCACTGACTGCTGAAAAATATTCATATTCATACAATGATTCGTGAATTATTTAAGCCGCTGACTGAAAACATCAATTTACTTAAATCACATCATTCTTCGGATTAAATTGCAATCTCGTTTTAAACATGATTTTTAATACAAAGTATGAAGTAGGAACTAAAGTTACACCGTTTGTTTCCTCGAACCCACCTGATTGTTGGACGTTGGTAAATCTATGTATTCTGATTGGTATTCGCCAAACCGCGTCATAGCTCATTACCATAAAGTTAACTGACTTAACTTCTCTTTTTCGCGCTGGTCGTCCAGTTCGCTTCGCTGCCGGCGAATTCGCTTTGTTCGCCCAATTCGCCGACTCTCCATACAGAAATAATGACTTCCGTCGCTCTGGTCGCTTCTACTCGACTACTGTGCGTGACGTAACGTTTCCATTATGGATGCAAACATGTCATTCCAATTGCAGTGCAAATATTCTTTGTCAGTCCTCGCTGTATTATTTTAGCGTTTAATTTGTATCCTGTGCCGGTACTCACGGAGCAGTCCAGCAGCATTTTGCAGCCCAGCCTGCCTGCACAGACCTGTCACTCATCAACCAATCACGGATGTAAATACAAGAAGGCTCGTACATGACAGCTGACGTCAACCACAGAAGTCTAATATCATTTTAAGAGTTGCCTTTTTTCGTAAATAAAAGTAGCTTTCAGCTGCTTTATCAATAAGTTTTTTTTGAGACTACCAACTCTTAGTTAGCAACTTTTAGCGCGAGTTAGGAGTTCTCTTAGCGCCAAGATAAAATTATTGATGAATATGCGCCCTGATCACACTAGTGGCAAATTCTGAAATCCAGATCATTCGGGTTCATACTTTTTACTTTGGCTGCACTCATCTTCTTGTGTACAGGGCCTAAGTCCTAATGAATTCATTTGTCTTTTTTGATCCAATGACCATTCCAACAAGCGCTGATGTACACGAAAAGTCTGTGAGCTACGGGGAGACATCGAAACACCATTTCTGCAAACATTACATTCAGACGATATTCAAGCAGAAACATTTTGAAAACAAACAAATAAAGAATTTCCTTACCCGCAACCAACCCATTGGAAAGGTTTACAGAATTTTTGGTCTTCCTCGTGGTTTTCACTTTCACTCCTGATACAACACTCTCAAAGTTGAAATCTGAGAACTCGCCATGGTGCTCTGCCCGTAAATGACGGAGCATGTTTGTGGTTTTTCCAAAATGACGAATAACCCTCGCGCAAATCAAACACAACACTCTCTTACCATCCTCTTTAAAGAAGGACCACACAATACTTCGCTTCCTTGTTGCCATTTTAATTGGGCCTCGAACGCAATATCCGCAAACACAACCTTCCTCTTCTTCGAAAGTAAGCAAGCAAGCAAATTACCATTCAGTGCATTACTGCCACCTACAGAATAACTGGCACATTCAGAGCAACTATAGTTTATGGCAGGTGACAAACTTACTCAGATTACCACCACAAATAGTTTAGATGTTTCTTGCAGAGCTGCTGCTGGTACGTCTTTGTGCACATAGATGATGGAGTTCTGAAGCATCTGACAAGCCTGGTAGATGTTAGCAGGAAAATGCCAAAAACCGCTTGCATTAGCTTTATGTGTTTAAAATGAGTTTACATATATATACGAGCGTCCAATGGCGTTCAGCTAAAATCATGGTCATGGTCAAATTGTAGTCATGATAAACACATGTACTTTTTCTACATGACCTCTGGCGGTTGGGTTGGCCCCTTGAGCCGCGGATCTGCTCATCTTTCCATAACTACCACAAGGGAGTTTTTCCTTGCCGCTGTTGCTCTTGAGTGTTCCTTGCTGTAAAGCGCCACGAGATAATATCATTGTACAAGCGCTGTATAAATACATTTGATTTGAATTTGAATGGAAAATACAAGCCCAGTGAATTCAGCCAAAATTGAATGTTCATTAGAATCGCGTCACCGTGTGCAACGCATTGCTCTGCATCGGTAGGTGGCGCTATACGCTGTAGTGGCGTAACTCGCCAATGTGAATTCAAAGAAGAAGATTTTAACCTAAATCTTCGGGCGGGAGTTTGAAAGCTTAACAGTGTCGTTGGTAGTGTTGCCTGACAGGCGACAGATTCAATCTGCCGATTTCCAGTATTGAAATTGGCCAGAAAGCTTACAATTGTACATTGCATTTTGACGTCTGAAACGTTACTCACAATGGATTCCTTGGAGGATATTTCCGCTCGTTTAATTCTGAAAAATGTCCTACAAACAGAAAGAGCCAAGTCTCCAGTGAAAGGAAGGTAAGTTAGCTAGTATTGTTTTTTTTTTTTTAAGAGTTAGGTTACGTTTAGCAAACGTTGACGACGTTGGAAGCCCACCCTGCTTTCTCTTTTAATAATATAAACGGGTTGGGGTGTCAAATGAAAAACTCTGATAAATGGTATTTCCAGAGACTGTTGATATACGACCTTTGGGTGTTACAGGGCGATGAGCTCGCGGGCCCAGTCCACCACAACACGACGAATGTCTAGAATGAAAACGGGAAGAAGGAAATCTGGAGCCGGGAGCCCTCTGGTTGCACTACAACACAAACTGAAGCAACGGTTACGGGAGGTAAAAGCTATCCAAGACATCAAAAATTAACTGTGCCAGATGTGGGCCAAATATTGGGCAGCGTTAGCAGATTTGGCGAAGATCTGCTAATCCATTGTCACACAACATTTGTAATCATGCAAGCAGAATTCAAAGAAAAAAAATAAATTATGCCAGACATAAATGAGGCAGGTAAAGGCAGATAGACTGGCTCTGTCCAGTCTTACAACAACTGGGGGGTATACTACAAAGCCTGGGTACTGGCTAATCTGGAGAAAACCTGGAGAAACCCCTGATCTAAAAAACAATGTCACTTCAGAAACAGTTGATGCTCAATGCAGGTTTCAGTGGTAATTTCCATAGCTACCCAGTTTATCCAGTAATCTTGTTTAGTTGTACAGGCCCCTGGTTTCTACTCAATAACCTAGAGTGCATGAAGTGGGGCATTTTACTGCAACACAGGATTGTATTGTTGATAGTTTATATTTACCTTCAGTCCATGTTGAATTGGCATTGGCATCTGCAATTTCGGAAGCCTTGGTTATTTCAAGAGGGAAAATGGGCAGGATGAGAAATAGTAGTAGTAGTAATATTAGCCTTGACCCCAGATTAAACTTGTACCACTTGCAAACTAGCTGAAAGTAATACAGATGTAACTTCACATTACAATTCAAATAATACAGTTAAGGTGAAATGTTAAAAAGAAACTAGAAATGCAGTTCCTGAAAGAATCACTAGAGTGTACTATGCTGTTGGCAGGTGAGGACATTCATTGTGAAAGAAAGTAGGCCTACTTTTGAACAGGAACAGGAGTCAGATTGCATTCACACAGCCATTTTTTTCCCCAACTCACTTCCTGTCATTGGCCACTTTCTAAATCCGCAATGGTGACAGACTATGGCCATGAGCAATTGTCTCTTATCGTCAAGGTCTTTAACAAACACACCTAAAATTGTTTTTTAGTGATTTGAATTTAATTGTTCTCTTTATTAAAGAATATGACTTCTTTACATTTGGTTGTGCCACCCTGACATTTGACAATACTATAATTCTCGGACAAAAGTCATCAACTTTATTTTTATAGTTCGTAATTTTAGTACTTCTGTTGTATTTCAAAGACCTCAAACCTAAAATTATGCCACAGTATGCATTTTGAATTGAATATATTGGAAAACAAGATTTATTACATTTTATAATATGTTTATGTGCATGGACAGTTGCACCAACTGACATTTTAGGGTTTTGAGATTACAAAATTCATTTATTCATCATTGTGATGGACTGAAAGTTACATATATCAGACTACATAGGCCTAACAGAATAAGTAATACATGACACACATGGATTAAAATTATTTTAAAAACATTAATAGATTTGGACAACAAAATATGCATGTCACGTCAGTGACCCATAATCAGCTGAGAGGAGCCATCACATCATGGGGAAGTGTTGTTTTAATGAAATGAAATTAACTGGAATTTGTAGACAGGCTTTAGTGCTGCTACAGAGAGTAAGATTGACAACGAGCATCTAGCTTGTTGTTCATGAAATTAAGTTCAGACTAATCAAAGCACAGTATTCATTTTCTTTGGCCCTGCTATGCAAAAAGAAATATCTAACGGGAATGATGGAAGTGTAGCGGCAGCATCAGCACTCACTTCTTGAGTCCTTGACCCATCCTACACTCTGCCTACCCGTCTTGGAGGGATATGGAAAACTGAGATCATAAACAAAGTTAACCTTTCAGTGTATTTGCAAGCTAGTGTGTACTAGTCAATGTCATTTAAGTTGGAAAGTTGTCCATGTGTTGTGTAAAGCGCCCCTTTTCTTAATTCATCCATAGTAAATGCATGAAGAGCACTTTCAAAAAACGATGGATGCCACACAAAAAAGTAAAACTAAATTACATCTTGATCCAGTAATTTACCAGTTTAAAAGCTAATATCCTTGCTGTAGATACATTACTGCAACCAAACATGCATTGCAAAAGATAACCCAAAACAATATGGCTATGACATCTCAAGACGTCGTCATGTAGGGCAGGGATGGGCAACTTCCATGATGAGGGACAAAGATTTTCATCACCACCATCAGAGGGCGACATGACCACGCACATCAACTAATTGGATATGAGTGAAGGTTCAAAATTATTCTAAATACCAACCAACATACAATTATTTCCCACACAAATGCATTTTAACATGATGTCCTTGATAAACAACAAAGACAAAAAGTTTTTTTTTAAAGAGTATAAAAGAGCTTACATTCAATGATGGCACAAAACCAAAAAAAACAGTGGCCCAACATGAAGTGCAGGTACATGAGAGAGCTGTGGTTTTGTCTGTTGGTTCACAATAGATTGGATATCAATGTCATCAAATGAATGCACATCAAATGAAAGAGTGTCATCTTTCTTTTGATTTTATGTGCTTCATAGTCGAAAAACTGCTCCCACAAAAGTGCTCCCAAACATGCTGGACATACTGCTCCCTGTGCAACACAGCAGCAGGCTGCCCACTGATAACCAGAAGTATTACTACAACCAATAGAATTGCAAGACATGCATATTATATGCCATTGTCTTAACTTCAGAATGGGAGCCGAAATGTAATTTTAGTCCCATGAAGGTACCATGATGTAATCTTTTGCAACGTCTTCCCAAGTGTAACGTGCCAGCAGTGTTTGTGTTGATGCACAGTTAACACTGGTACACACTGCCCGAAATGCCGTAAGAACAATGAGTTTAGTATGTCCTGTAACATGTAATTTCCAATGTCTTTGCACCTTTATTGCATGATCCTTTTAATTAGGCTACCGGTTTACGGCCACCACACTCATTCGGCATTTGCCATTAGGTTAATGGTTTGATTTAGAACAAGTTGAATAATTTTGTTGTCAGTGTGTATTACAGGAGAATTATTTTCTTCACTTAGGTTGTATCAAGTCCCCCACACCATGCCAGCGAGCAGAATGAAGAATCATCCCGAAAGCCTACTGTGGCACTTCTAGAGGATCAGGGTGCTACACCTCGTGGCTTGTTGAGATCCATCATACAAACACGTGAGGGTTATAAATGAGTCATTGACAAATGAGGTTTCTCAAGGGGCCAAGGGGGTCTGCTGCCAAAATTAATGGTGAATGATATAGGTTTTGAACGGCATAAGCATCCACTGCAAAATCACAAAAAACTAGAGGGACTGACAAATATACAAAAATACATATGTTTGTATTGTTTTCATTTGAAACTTTTGTTTATTTATTTTTGTAAATACACACAGAAAATGTTTTCCTTGTCTTAAGACAGAAGCAGAAACATCCATGGTGTCTAACCAGGATATGAAGCCGATGACATTGCATACTTCTTCCACAGAAGAAGTGAGGCCACGATTCACAGATTCCAATCTGTACAATGACAATACAAGGTAAGACGAATATGATTAAGGAGGCAGAGGGGACCCTTTCAGCCCTCAAAACGAACTCAGACCGATGACTCGGCATGTTTTGCGCATATGTGAACACTCAAACCGCACCCAGACCCCCCAAAAACACGGTTAGCTAAAAAGTTAGTGGTGTGGTTCACTTAACCAGCGCATTGTGAACATAAAACGCTCTGAGTTCACTTTGCCTTTTTTGCATTTTATTTGATCCTTCTAGGCTTGCCGTTGTGCCATCCCTTGCTCCTTTACATTCTAACCATTTATATATTGCAAGTATTTATCTGCATATTCAGACTTAAAATATACAGATAAATGTGTTCTTCGCGTTTAATTCAACTGTGTTCTTTGTGTTTAATTTAATTAATATCTACCACAGTGACAGAATTGCTCACCATTTTTCAGTATGCATCTGTTAAACTCTTTACATGCATGTGGCAAGAAGCACAGCACACAGAAACACAGCTGTTGCTGTCATTTAGGATGTGAGCAGCTATGAACTACTTAAGCTTGTGTAGCGCTTAACCAGGTGGGTTGGACCTAATGCAGAGGGAGAGTGTGATTTGGTAGTAGGCCTGTGTTGAGTGACAGATGTTCAGATCAGATCCAGTCAGAATCCAGGAAATTAATTTGAATGCATTTTAGTGAATTTTTGTGACATTCAAAACCATAACTCTAAAAAAAATTCAATTAATTAATTATTAAATTAATTACATTTAAGAATTCTGCTGTAGCCTACAGGTCATACAAATAATGATGCTTTCCTATGTTCTGTCATATCTATAATGATGGAAATGCCCAAACTGTTTTTATGAAAACAAAACACCACACCAAACACCATTATGAATAATTATGAACCTGGCAATGGATAGCCTGATGAAAATATACGGCCCAGTGCAACTACAACCCCCATAATCCAAAGCACTAGTAAGAGGTATGAGACCTCCAGAAGTAAAAATAGTGTGAACAGAAAGAAAGCTGAGGCCTCATTAGAGTTGAAGCAGACCAGAAAGAGGCATGGTCCTCTTTCAAATAAATAGACAATGTGAACACAAAAAGAACTGAGTTCTTATCTCTGGACTGTGGGTGTAACCTTGAGCTATAGACCACACCTCTCACCATGTGACAGTGGGTCACATCACGAGTCACCCACTGACATAATTAGAAGTTACAAAATCACCACCTTAAATGACCGACCTCTTGTGGCACTCAGTCCCATCATGAGTAAATGTTTTGAGATATGTCAGGAACATCATGATGACATAACAGATGGTGAAAACACATCCTTCAAGATGCTAAATTTAACAGTTTCATTAGGAGAGAGTGGGCATGCTTTTGAGAAATGAATTATTCCCCTGGATCATCTCCTTCCCTTTTGCGAGACAGGAAAGGCAGTGCTCAGAGGTAGAATAATCTAATTTTCAGTGTACAAAAAAGACGGAAAAATTTGGAGGAAGAGGAAGTAATCATAAAATTAAACAACTGGAAGAGATCAACACAAGCAACCTATCAAAAGAAACGCATAATGAACTAAGACAAATTCAAACTCAATGAAATGCTTAATAAGCACACACTGTTGGCTGAACTTTAAAATTAAAAGTCAACCGATTTTACTGGATTTTTAAAGTTATTTCAACGTCAGTGTACAGAACTTTATTTCTCAATTTGGAGTACTCAATAAATTAACACTACAACTAGTCTGAACACAACATTTAAAGTTGGTGGAACTTCAGTTGGTACAACCAGCAAGAACTCAGTACTTTAAGTTAGTGGCACTTCAGTTGATTCAACTGGCAAAAACAAGTTGGTACAACTATAAAAAACACGTCTATACACTATATCAATCCAACAAATGATTTATTTTGCTTTTTGAAGAATTTAACCCACACTGTATACAAAATTATCAGTGTTTCAATGGAAGACCTTCAAACAGTGGTCTTTCTAGGCAATGTATTACAGCATGACTATTCACCTTGAAATCTTACACACACACGCACACACACACACAAACTAGGCAGTAACTAAGCAGCTTTTCAGAGCAATCTTTCAGCTTTAGACCAAAACCCTACATCTTTACAGTATAAGATGTTAACTTTTTCCACACACACTCACATACAATTGTCCCTCGGTTGAGGGCCTGGTTCTCTTTGTCTTGACTTACAGTACATCGCCCACACACACACCCCCACTTTCACTCACTCACACACACACCTCCACTCGCACACACTCACACAACCCCACACTCTCTCTCTCTCATTCATTTACTCTCTCTCTCGCTCTCTCTCTCTCTCTCACACACACACACACACACACACACACACGCCATGGGACAGCCCATCTTAAGAATTTGTGAATCTTATGCCGAAGATGCATTCTGAAAGAGCAACTCTGAGCACCAACACACACACAGTTCAAATGCATTCTGAACCATATGGAACCAATTATAGGTCCATCAAATATCGGCAGCCCTGAACAAAAATAGATCTTACACAGATGGATGTAAATAAAGTTAATAACGCTCAAAAGATCAATGTTAGTGTGTGCATCGCGCACCCACACAAACTAGACAGTGTAAAACTTTCAGCTTGAAGAGCAATCTTTCAACCTGAAACCAAACCTCACTGCATGTCTAAAAGATGTTCACCTTTCACATACACGCACGAACACACAAATCGTACACTCACATACAGTTGTCCTTGATTGAGGGCCTGGTTCTCTCAGTCTCGATTTACAGCTCACATACTCCCACACCCACACAAAATGCAGCTATGGAACAGTCTATCTTAAGAATTCGTAAATCTTGCGCCAAAGAGAAAGCGTTCTGGAAGAGCAGCTCTGAGCATTAAGTTCCACAAATACCTTCTGGATCACCTCAAATGTGTAGCTGAGATCCTTTGGATATTGCATGTTTTTGGCATACAAGAGTCCAAACAGGTAGGCAACAGCAGACGGCAGATCTTTAATGTCTTCTAGGACGACAGTCTGTTCTAAGATGATGGCAATATTGATGACATTTGGCAGAGACTTCTTGGCAGCAACATCATCTTCAAGTACAGAGAGGATGCCGATCTTCACATCTTTTGTATAAGACTCTTCAGCATCAGTATCCTGAGAATCCAAGCAGTGTCCTACCTCCAATGGTTTTGGAGACCTCCAAAAGTTTGCGTGCGACACCCATTTTTCAGGTCCATGAATGGCACATATAATTTACACCCATACCTTTGTTTTTTTAGACGGATACAGACCTTAGCACTTAGAAACAGCATAGCTTGACTATTTTTGGATATCAACCCTTTAAAACTGGATTTTCATTTTCATTCAAAACATTTTCAATATTTTGAGGGTCCAAATCTTGGAAAGTGTGTCGCCTTTCACAAATCCAGTTTTAAAGGGTTAGCCTAATACCCAAAAATAGTCTAGCTAAGCAGTTTGTACATAATCTGACATGGTCATAATAATAGCACATGGCAATTTTAAGGTCTGTATCTGTCTAAAAAACAAAGGTATGGGTGTCAAAATATGCATATGCAAATATGTAAATTATGTGTGCAATTCACGTACCTGAAAAATGTGTATGCACCCAAACTTCTGGAGGTCTCCAAAACCATTGGAGGTGGGATTCTTTTATTTGGCATCCAAAGGTACCTGTGCAAAAAATAAGGTATATTGAAGAGGTGTTACTGGGGAGAGTGTGTGAATTGAATATTTCACTGTTTGGCATGATGACCATGCGTTCATTATTTCTGTGCAATGCAAATACATTATAAGTCTATGAGGACACTTGGGTATGGGGTATTTGTAGAGTATGTAAAGCAAGGTTGGAAAGAAAATGGAACAATAACACTTACCAAGCATTGCCGGAAAATACATCCATATCCTTTGTTTAGGATGAGAGGCAGTCCCTCCAAGACTACTCTCTTCGTGTGGTCCATGATGTCTGACACCTGAGTACACAGTACATTGTGGTGATAATCTAATAATAATACATAATAAAATAATAACCAGTCAAACACAGCAATATCATGGTTATCAGACCAGGAACCAGGAACAGGCACTTTTGTCAGTGTGGGCAGGTGCCAAATCTAAATGAAACAAATGAAAGCTTGTGTAATGATTTAGAAAAGGTTTCACTTAATTTCTAGGAAAAAATAAACCTTTCCACAGTATTCTAATTTTGTTTGGATTCACCTGTATATGGAGACAAATTACCTGGTCGTCTAGAGGAGCAAGGAGTGCCGTCAGCTTAGATCCAGCAGGCTCTTTTTTTTTCTTCAGCAACGCAGGAGTAAACTTCTCAAATGATGACAGGAATGATGCCATGAGGTCTATTTTTGTGATCTGATAGAATTCGCAGCAAATCTGTTAAAACAGAATTTGTTCAAGTTAATAAGACAACAGTTTCAGTTACAAATAAACAGACAGAAGTGAACAAACAGATGTAAAGACTAATATAGCAAGAGATACTGGCCTCATCTTTGAAGAACAGAGCAGGCCATCTGTTTCTCAATACTGTGACTAGAGGCTCAATGTCAACCACCTCTCAATGTCGGAGAGAAAAAGTAACATCCATTGTTTCTTTAATGAAGGCAACATCAAACTTCTTTTCAATCTCTTTGATCATTTGTAATCACAGATCTTCCAAGGGAGTCATCTGTTTGGCCTTCTGGATGTGGTGGTAAAAAGTTTACCGCTGCTCTTGCTTTCTTGAGGCGATACTTCACTCCTTCTGGATCATTTTTCCTTTTGTTAACACTCACTTCTGAATGCCCAGCCTTACACAATTTGTTCCTATAGTTTCTAACTTTAACCCAAAGGCTTACAATCCAGCCATCATACCCAGTTGACTGTTGACCATGACCGTCTACTTCAGTGTCAGCAGTACCTGATGCATCTACAAAGGGAGCTGCGGATTTTACGTCTATATCAGTGTGTTTCCTATGTTTTCTGCTCTTGTAGATGTTAAAGTTGGCAACAGTGTTGATTTTATGATAACATCCAACAAATGGGCACGTTATTACCTCTCCACTCCTCAAATGCCCTCGAAGATGTGTGAAAAATACGCACTAAGGAAAGAGCAATACTAGCACTTGAATGTTGATTTCAGTCAGTCTTCTTTACATGGTACCGTGCTACATGACACTTCAAAGTACCTGATGTCCTGAAGGTACACACACAATCAGGATATGGACAGGGCCAAGTTCTTCCTTGATGACCTTGAGCGCGTTTAAGCCGGTAGTGGTTTAGCAGAGTAATTGCATCAGAATGCAAAACTTTGCATTCTTTGCACTGCATCGCAATTAAGAGTAGTACCTGGAGGTAGAAATCAAAAGAGAATATAATGTGTATAGAATATAAAGTGTTTACAGTATCTTAAATGGCATCCTTAAAATTGCATCACATGTATTGAAATAAATTAGGTTGATATTGCTAATGGTAATCTTTCTGTATCTTTTTAAATCTGTTTCACATAATCACCACGGTTTCCCACACATTGACCTAGACTATGGCTGCCAGAACATGTTTGTGTAACCGTGGAGGTTTTGTTATTTCCACTTGCACTCAGCTTTTCAGATATAGTGATGTGATGGTGGTTTTATACTGACATCTAGTGGTGGAACGGCTCTCTCAGTTTTGGACATTGAACCAGCGATAAATTCTATGTAAACAGCACTCCGACTTAATTTATTATTCATGCCTCAGTGAACGTTCTAAATCAATTGATTGTTCACTTAGGCATGAACAATCATTCTAAAACAACACTGATTGATAGAGATTACATCTGCCTCTTTGTAGATGGTGTCAGCATACTTTGTTTTGAACTGAGTGCATTTAGCTGAAACCACATGTGTGAATAGCTAATATTCCTTCTCTCCCATACTAGCTTTGTCTATGCTCCCACTTATGCTGCCCTGCCGAATCCCCAACTTTATATTGTTTGTGCCCAGTACATATGCATGTTCTTGTTATGTTCCATTTTTATTTTATTCATAAATATGGAACAATTTTGGAGATTGAATCAGCGCTTTGCCTACGTGTTCCCACCTATGTGGCCCTGCCAAATCTCGTTTGTGTCAGGTGAATAAAACTGCATCCCATGTCTTGTGTCCTTTCATTGAAAACCACAACGCAGACATAAGAGAGGTTACATTTGCAATACTTGCCATTTTTTCAATACGCTAATTCTGCTTGAGAGGAGATATAATTAACATGGTGTGGTCGAACCTGTAACGTGCATGCCCTGGCAGGTACTCGCTCACCCCCTTCCCTCTCCCTGCTTGAACGAGCCATTGTCATTAAATTCCGAGAAACACTGCTGGCTAATATTCATCATCTATATTACATTACAGACGCTTTATCCAAAGCGATTTACAAAAGCTGCAACACTATGAAAGAAACTAACAAAGAGTGCATATTGCTAACATAAAAAAATCACTATTTTAAGTAGAAAGTGCAATAGTGTCATAAAAAGTGCAGTATAAAAGAGAAATTAAGTATAAGATGTGCATTCTCAAAATTTAAGCCAGGAGATATTATTGGAAGAGCTGGGTCTTCAAGAGTTTCTTGAAGGTGGAGAGGGTATCAGTTGATCTGGTAGCACTTGGAAGGTCATTCCACCACTGTGGAACCAAACATGAGGAGTCTGGATTGACCTGCACAAGGTGTTGGCCGTGCTAGATAACGTTCCTTAGAGGAGCAGAGCCATTAGTCAGCCTGTAGGCCACCATTAGTGCCTTGAATTTGATGTGAGCAGCCAAGGGTAGCCAGTGGAGTTCAATGAACAGAGGTGTGATGTGCCCTTTTTGGCTGGTTAAAAACCAGATGTGCAGCTGCATTCTGGATCATCTGTAGCTGTCTCGCAGCACAGGCTGGAAGACCTGATGGGAGGGCATAGCAGTAGTCAATAATACATAATACATTCAAACGAAACTAGGCCATTGCAGTGGTTGAAAGTAAATAAATGAACGTTGGAAGATTTGAAGTATTTTAAAGTTATGCAAAGTTGATGTAGCTGGTGGCGACGATAACTTCAGCAGGACCATACCTGATGTTAGCTAGCTAGCAAGCTTTAGCTGCTCAAAACAACCCTACTGGCTAAACGCTATACAAAATGAGCAGTGACTTGAATTAAAAGTAGTGCTTTTTTGTTCAACAGTTTATGCAGAGTCCAACGTGTTTTGAGCGAAGTTACAAGATGAAGAGTGAGCTCATTTTGAGCTTTGGCAGATTCAGTTTGCCAATGCAGAGACATTTACATGATATTATTTGCGTGGTCAGAATCAGATCAAAAACGTGTGATAGTCTGTTTTATAATGCTGGACTTCGAGTAATAGAGTGTTTGGCTTGAACCGAATTAAACTTACCTTTTCCAAACCATAGACTGTGGTCAGAGAACATGCTGGTTGAATTGAAGGCTGGAAACCCGTTGAGTCCTTCCAGGGGATCCCTGTAGGTGGTGCAAATGCGCATGCGCGAACTTTAAGATTCTTGCTTTGGTTCATATATTTAGATATCTAGGTTGTATCAACCAAGTTGTCATAGTTTATAATATTAAATTGCAGAAATGGTTGAGTTTATTGTTAATAGCGAGTTTTGAACTCTAATTGAATAATTGAAGTGTTGTCAGTTGAAAATCTGTAAAATCTGAAAATCTGTATGAAAATTGTTAGCCTAACAAATGGCAAGTTGCATTTTTTTTACAGTGAACTCGATTTATGATCAATAGATTAAGGCAAGAAAATTTCCACCACAGCAATAAATCTGGTAAATATTTAGCAAATCAAATCAGACGGAGCAAAGAAAAAGCAACAATCTCAGTCATGAAGAAGTTGGCAGGAAAGCTAACCAGCTCACCTGAAGAAATTAATCAAGTATTCTACAATTTTTGTAAAGAACTATATTCGAAAAAATAGCATTATAAAATTAGCCTCTATGGCGATGATTTTCTACTTTTCTGACTAGACCCTCCAGCATCAGTACAAGAAAGTACTTAACTCATTGACACATTCTCCAATATCTCGGAATACTCAGTTAGTTATAATAAATCTGCAATCCTTCCGTTACATTCCAGCATCTGGGATGGGACAGCCCACTATATTCCTCTATGCTCTATAAAGCTGTCAGACCTATTTGGTCTAAATTTTACTCCCCTAAACCTTCCACTATCCATCCTGGGCAGTCATCAAAATGACAATATTACCCAAAATTAACTATTTACTTTCAATGATTCCGATACAGTCTCCCTCTCCTGGTCATTAGACTCAGCAATCATTAACTCAGAACTATGCATTGGCCAACCAGCTTCAATACATATACAAATACATTCCACCCCTTCAGAAAACATCTGGTTATAACAAACCATATGCAATGATATTCCAATCTCAGACTTACCTTTCTGTAGTCAATTAATCCTTCAAATCAACAATAGCATTCAGTCAGACATTCTGATGAAAATTTTGTCACACCCATAATTTACCTGTAACACCATGGAAATTTACCATTCATCTGAAACAATCCTGATTTTACTGTCAAAAAAAAAAAAACCATTTAATTCCCACACATGGATAGCGAAGAGCATCACTCTTCACCACATCATTCACGACAAAAGACCACAACCATAACTACCACATCACAAATGGGAATCAGAATTGTTCATTAGTCCCGGTGCCGGCTTCTGGACCCAAATCTGTAACAACATCTATTTCATGACTAAAAATACCAATCTACAACTAATACAATACAAGGTACTTCACAGATTTTAACTCGCCTCACAGGAAATCTAAAATAGGTTTTGGCTCTGTGTGTTCTCACTGCAAGCAAAACAACCCAAACACACTCCAATCAATCACTTTTGTGTAACCATCGCAGTCACTGACTACCATCTTTGGCTTCACATCTCAGCAACCCTTTCCGCATGCATACTTGGAGATACATCTGCAACCAATCTATACACACACATACACCCCTGTTCCTGGTAATGGACCCAGAAATAAAGATGGGGTGGCGGCTGACTGAGTATTGTCAGCTATGGGAAAGGTGGCCTTCCCCACTGCTGGATTTGGAGATCTCTGCAGCAGACAATGGGCAGGCGAACACTCTGCAGCCGGGCCCAAAGAAACTTGGGGTTGATCAGCCACCACTGGTGCTGAGTGGCGGAGGTCCCCAGACCCGCCTCCGTATAGCTTCCTGCAGCAGCCCACGGCGGATAGTGCATGATGTTTTGCCCTGCGTGGACGTCCGTTTTAGCTGCTTGTCAGTAGCTGGTTAGAAGTCGACTGCACTGTTGATGGGGACTGGAGGCATCAGGTCCAGATGGATTACGGAAGCGCCTGCTCATTGATGACCGCCATCAGGTGTAGGCAAGTCATCTGATGAAGTCTCTGAAACCTCGCAAGTAGAGATGGGCTCTGGCTTGATGGCTGGGCTGTAGAGACTGCCACCTTGGCAGCTGGTGTTGTGGAAAACCACCTTGATGCTTGCAAAACCCACAAATCAATATCCTAACCCACCCAACACACTTAGTCCAAACCAAGAACTCACTGTTGAAGTAGAATTGTTGACGAAGACTTTATTCACAATACCAGCAAAGTATACAAGAGACAATTGCCCCAAAGTATAAGTGCTGAGCAGTGTGAAGGAGATCCGCTGCAGAGAGGAGACCGTTTCCCTTGAGAGTAGATCAGGCTCTGACTGTCCCTTCCAAAACATCTAATCTTTAAGTTGCTAGAATCACCTAGAGGCCTCCCCTGGACTACTTGCGTCATATTCATTAATGCAAGAGGCCTCGGTCCTGTTCATATTGGTGGAATTCTTTGCTCATCCGGTTATTAAAAAATTCTTCCTTGCTGGGCGTTTCAGACTGACGTGTATTTCCTTACATTGGGCTCCTATTTTGATATATACTTCTTATATTGGCTGACATGTACTTCCTTACATTGGGACTTCTTACATTGACTATTATCTCTATGATTCATATTCCCTTCATGTAATTGGGACCCATCTACACCATGGTTCTCATGTGTAGACCATTTATTCCTATCACGATTCTCATCTGAACAACACCCATTGAACAGCGGATCTCCGCCGAAGCACATTCCTGCACTAAATCTTGTCTGTTTTTCTACTCTCTTTCCCCCTTTCTCTGCCTGGAATGCTTCGGCCTTCTGGGCTACCATTAAGATGTTGCAAACCACCCTTCTTTCATAAGTTAGTATAAGCATTACACTCTCAGGTTAATATTGTATATACCAGAATACTATATTCTTTATGATAATAATTTCCACACTGGAAGGAGGACTGCATCAGAGGTTGCAGCCCGAAATGAGGTCCAAGGTGTTCTCGGAGACTGTCAGAAAGCTGAAAGCAATACAGCAATTCATTTTAATATTGTAAATTATTTGTGTATGTTAGTCATTGCTTGCTTGCATAAAGCCCATCTCCCAACCTCCATCCTCACAACTTTCTACAGAGGGACGATTGAGAGCATCCTCAGTGGTGCCATCACAGCGTGGTTCGGCAACTGCACCGCTGCAGACTGTAAGGCCCTGCAGCGGATTGTGAGGACAGCCGAAAAGATCACTGGAGTCTCTGACATCTACAGCATTCGCTGTCTGCGGAAAGCCAAGAACATTGCCAAAGACGCTACCCTTTCCTCCCATGGACTATTCACCTTACTACCATCTGGCAGAAGGTTCCGCGGTATCACTGCCTGCACCTCCGGAATGGGGAAGAGCTTCTTCCCGCAGGCAGTCAGACTGTTGAACAACCAGTAGTGCAATTGGACTGTAGTTTGTTAGTAACTCAGGATGCAAACCAGCGCGTTACAGCACACCGTCTTTTGTTTACAAATCATACCACTAGCCTTGCTGCTATTATTTATATTTATGTAGAACAGTCTGTTTACAAATCACACCACTAGCCACAGTGCTCTGCTAAAAGCCATGCCCTGTCTAGCATGTTTGTTTTAGGTCACCTGTAACTTTGACCTGCCTTGTTTACAACTGTGTTGTACTGTATGTACATATGTGTACAAGAGTGTGCACGCGTGTGTGTGTGAGTGCGTGGGTGAGTGAATCTGTGTAGTCCCGCAATAGTGTATGTAGACACTTACGTATCTGTCTTGTCCATACTGTGTTTTTACTGTGTTACGTGCATCACTATTTGTTCCCGGTGAAACGTCTCATCTCACTATGTACTGTGTACATGGCTGAAAAACCTACTTGACTTGACTTGCTCATTGTTAATATTCATATGATCAGAAGAAAGTTGCAGTAGTAGACATGTAGGGCATATTTACCAAGATAATTAGAAATGTAGGACATAATTGCCAATCGTGAATTAGTGAAACACACACAGCACATAGCTGCCTGCTATAGCGGCGCCCGTGGAGCAGTGAGGGGTTGGGTGTCTCGCTCAAGGGCCATGGTCCACTGGTTGGGCATCGAACAGCAAACCCTTCGGTTACAAGCCTGCAGCCTAACCAGTAGGCCATGGCTGGCCCCAATTTAAGTTGAAGTTGAAACTCCTTGACTACAGCAGGATCTCTGAATGGTTAGTGGTCTCTTGCACAGTCTCGCACTGTCGCACTGACAGTTGGTCTAGCTAATTTTTTTTCAAAGGTGGGCCAAATTCTCTGGGAGGGCAAAGCACAATAAAGGGGCGGTAATGTGAGAACCTTTCCCCATTTGGGGAAAATTCCCGATTGGCCCATCTGAGCTTTCAAATTTCTCATTGGCCCATCTGAGCTTTGATTTTCCCATAGAGTAGGATATTCAAGACATTTTCATCTTCCCTTACTCAGCTGGTTTCCTTCCATCACACAAGTCCCTCCTCTTCAACATTGCTAACAATCCTGTTCGGCAATAGCATAAATAATTGCTGACACAAAAAGCCCCACACCTGTTAAATCAACAAACAAAACCTTTTCATTTGATGTATTCCTTGATTTTGGTTTCTTTAAAAAGTAACATTTATTTAAAAGAAAAACCCAAATTTATTTTTTCCTATTTCTTTTTTTACATCTTAACTATTACACTGAATGACAGCTGACGTTTTTTGTGTAATTAGCGGTAAAAATATTTGGTTTGAACCATCCATAGCTGTGTTTGAGGTCACCGAGTGCTGTTTGTAGGAAAAAGAATGAGGAAAATTTGATATAACATAGACTGAATAGCAAACTGTCTGCTAATGTTGACTGAATGGGGCATGGGCTAATGAAACTGAAAGTGAGTTTCTGTGCCCCATTCAGTTAGTTCAGTGTTAGCTGCAGGGTCAGTATTAGGTCTATGTTGTCTTAAATTGTCTTTCTTTTTCCTACCAACAGCACTCGGTGACCCAGAACAACACGGCTATCGATTGATTCATCTGATTTGTATTTTAAACTATAGTTCACATTTATTTTTTGAGGCTTGGAAACTTTTGTCTTTGACACTGACATTAATTCTCTTTAACAGAGATCCAGAGGTCCAGCCTGAGCTGGACTTGTCAAATGTTACCTTGGAGCTAAAGCAGCCTATCACAAAGGGGTTGAGCCGCAAGAGAGCACCAGCCTTGATCAGCGTGTCTGCTTTTGAGAGACAACTGGAGTGTCTGACAGGTAGAAACAAATTGTAGATGTATTTCTGCATCAAGGAGGGATTATGTTGTAACCATCAAAAAAATAGCAGTGGCTTCATTAAGCAATATAATATGGCATAATGCTTGACTTTGATCAGAAAAAAATGTAAACATGCACCAACATCTGAAGTGCATTTCGAGTGCTAGAAAATTTGCACATAAAATGCCATCCAGCCAAGGTTTATGCACTCCTGGCTCTTAACCCTTTCAAAATCTTGCAAAAATCTGTCAAAAAGGACTCTTTACTAATTCATTCTGCTGTTGTTGACCTAAGTATATCTCATGGAAAGTGTCTATATTTCATTGAATCCAAATACAAAAGGAATTTACATAGTATTTACATTTTCTGATTAGCCTAGCATATTCCAAATACATACACAGAATTTTTGACGATCGGTCCTGTCTCAGCTATTTGGCTCATTTAAAATCGCCTCTGCCTAGTGCTGGGCGATATGACGATATATATCCTGGGGACGATAGAAAAGTGTCTCGTGTCATTTCTCTTCTATCGTTTCTATCGTGATAAACTCATTTTACCAATTATTACAGCAAATATATTTTGAGCCTGTTTGAAATTTCTCTGTGACCGATCGGATGGACAATGGAAGCAGAATTTTTTTTACAGAAAACTACACCGGCACAGGTACCAGAACAACTTGTGCCAAAAAGAGGGGGCACCTCTTTCGCACAATGCACGCACAATGAAAACGGACACTAGTTCCTCGTTTGAAAGGGCCTTCAGTGCAAGTGGGAATATTATCACATGCAAGAGGTCATGTCTTAAGCCAAACACAGTTGACCAACTTGTCTTCCTTGCACTCAACCTATAAATTTTGACTGAAATATGTCTACCTCTACAAAGTAGCATTTATATTTACACTTTTATTCATGCCTTAAACAGAGTTCTGTTCAACCCTTTGCACTACAAGGTTACATATTTCGGAAAGTGAAAAATATATTTTTTTTTTTTATAGGTGACCTTTTGTACGAAAATAAACGACAGTTTATTTTCACAGCTTAGTTTAAATAACTGATTTTGGAAAAATGTGAAGGCTACTGTAGCTTACTCTACAGTAGTCTACCCGTTTTCAATTGATACATTTACGTGCAGCAATATAAATACATGTTTCTCATTTGTGACAGTTTAGAGAATAACTGAAGACATACTTAATTGTTGTATATCGTGATATCGATTATTTTATATCATGATAATATATATCGTGATAAATGATTTTTCCCATATCGCTCATCACTACCTCTGCCTGCTTCAGAATGGCTAGCTATGGGCATTCACAATCCTGTCCTTAAAACAAAACCTAAACGTTTTTTTCTGCAACTCACTAGTTGTAGTAGTTGTCCTAATGAATACATTTATCTACATAAAAAAATGTTGAACCTTTTACCCTTATTTGGAAGTTACTGTATTCTTTACATTGTCTGCAAAACTTAATGGGTCAGACCAAGGCAGAAGGAATTAAGTTCTGTTTGGCTGTGCATTGTGCAGCTAAATTGGTGGGTGTGTTTTTAGTTTGATTGCTAGTTAAAACAACCACCGTAACATGCTTAGTTTGCACTTTGTTCAAGTTAATGTGGGTCAAATATGCTATAATAGCAAATGAATACACTGGCATAACACTGTTTAGCACAGTAAACTGGAACTTTGCTTTGATTGGCAGGAAAACAGAGGTAGAGAACCTTAGCTAATATATCAACATTCCAGAAGTAGGGCAAAACAAAGCCAAATAATGGTAATATCCAGTTAAGGCATTCTGCCCAACAAAGTTTCATTGGCTAGCTTTCATTTTAGAGTCACTTCAAAATTAAATGACTTTACATGTGTCTCGATTTTGCTGTTGTACACCAGAGAAAGCACAACAATTCATATTGGGCTCTATTATCTTCTGTGTCATGTTAATGCTTGTAAGAAACTTTTATGTGGGGTGATGCTAAGATTGACAACAGCATCATATATACATAATGAACTAACATTTAAATTAATTTAAATACAATGCTTAGGAGCACTTAAGGAGGGTCACATTTCACAGACTATAGAAGATCTTTGTCTGGGTCTTATCTGTTAGAATTTCTGTTGCTACATCTACTAACCATGTTGATGTTTGGCTCCGTCAGATCAACATGATCATGTCAGCAAGGACTATGTGCCATCGACACCTAATAGAAAACTGAGAATTCGGCCTCAAACACCTCCCGCTGAGATCAATGTGATCCGTCTGTCCACTTCATTTACTGTCTGACTCTGCCTTGATTTGTTCACATGATGAATGTCCCAAATGTGTTCTCATTTTCACCAAAAAGTGGAGTTACGGTCTTTTGTCTTTGCAAGGCAGAGGAGCTGCACAGTAGTACTGTTAAACCTAGCGAAAAAGACTACAACCAAAACTTATACAGCCCATCTTTCTATTTCCGTTGCCGGAGTACCATCAACCAGCGATGAGTCTTCAACAGAGATCAATGAGATTTACAAAATGCCAAATAAAACACGACAGAATATGTATTTTGCTACAATACTTGTTTTGGAACATCAGAAAACACCACTATCCACTCCGAGAGTGCACATTTTTTTAAACCAACAGCGTTGTTTTGAGGATGGGATTGTGAATGCTCATAGCTAGCCATTCTGAAACAGGCAGAGTCAATTCTAAATGAGCCAAATAGCCAAGACCGGATTGCCAGGCTTCAGACATTTTTCCCACAGATGATGTGGAGTTGCCGTGGCTATGATTGCACTGATTACACAACATCAGACAGTGTTTTCTAAAGTGGGTGTAGTCAGTGGGTGCAGTTACTCTTTAAGATTCCACATTAGTTAATGTCTACTAAATGATTGCATTATATGATTGTTATTCCTTTTACAAATTTTATGTCCCTTTTGTTTGCAGAAACAGCAGCAGAGCCAGATGCACTCGAGAATTTCTCTTCAAATAGGTAAAAATAATACCTTTGATTAATTCACACTTAAGAGATATATATAATATTATATGATTCATATTTCTGGTGCTTCCGTTGGTGTAGTTTTAATAAAACCTCAGAAATCCCACAAATCCATCCAACAAACATAGAAATAGCACTGCAGATGCCTTGAATGGTCTGCTTGTATGTAGCTACACATGAATAAAATATTGTAAATATGTTTTTAGAGCTGTGTATTTGTAGCTGTGCGAGTGCAAACAAAGGTGAGGATGGAGTAGAGTGGTAAATATAGGTCTAAAAACAAACAAGAATGAGAGCACATTCGGTCGAATACAAGCATAACGCTTTAATCATTACTTGGACAGTATGCTAGGTGTGTTGTTAATGGTTAATGGATGCAGTGTCCAGCAGCCAGGCACAAACCACAACCAGAGACTATCAGTTGAAGCCTACTGTTCATCCATGTTTTGTTAGGGAGCAGTCTTAGTTTTCCATTGAAGGACTCAGATAGCTAACTTTGTTGACTATAGTCTGTGTTAACCATAGACTGCTAAGTTATCTTTGCACCACATGTAGCGCAAACACCCTTGTGGTTCTTTAGGCTATGTGACTTGGTGTGGTTACTTTGAGTAACTGACACATAGTGCCTTTTTGCCCCCCCTTCTGATGGAAATGCTTAACTGTGAGTCAGTAGCTGAGGATGTAATGTAATGACCATTGAGTTGTCAAAGACCATTTGAATAGTAGGGTACTGTCATTTCATTTGGTAGAGCAAAGCAGACAAAGTTATAGTCATGCAGGCGCCGCCTAGTTCCTCCGTTTAGTATTGCATTTCGAAACAGTATGTCAGGGACCTCTTCAAAGGATTCAAATTCCATTGACAATTTCCTGCAGAACCAGGCAGAGCCAATAGATTTAAAGTTTAAACAAATTACCCACCCACTGCAAAGTAATCCCTCAGTCACATTAGCAAGTAGCGACATCTACAAAATAAACTAAATGTTTTTATATTCATTTCTGTTCAACATTATGTGTAAATTTCAAATTTCAAGTGCTTTTTAATGCCCTCCTCTTATTGTTAAGGAGGATCTTGACATTGCTGGTTATCCAATGCTTGTTGTTAGGAAAGCAGCGCACAGTTTTTGTGGGAACATTATCCAAACGAAATTCAGGTAGTCAGTACTGCAGTGTGTAACCTACATGTCCTTCCCATGTGAGTCCTGCAGCACATTTCAGTCTGTAGGCTCAAAACAGTCCCTCGAGGCCTCTTCTGCTTTCTGAAGCAGTGTGTTATTGTGGTTTATGTTTGTACACATGACTTGTACTTATACATATTAATTGCCACTCATTTATTATATATTTCTTATATTATATATATAAGTTATACATTGCATAACATCTAAAATACTAAACATGAATTTTAACATTTCAGGTATGTCTTCAATTAAAGACTTGACAAAATCAAGGCAATATTTAATATTTTTATTCCATGTTGTGTAGTGTTCAATCTTTTTCTTCCTCCTCTGTTTTAGTTCACTTGGTGTGACTCTGAATTCACCAAGCCTTCATATGACATCTAAGAGAGGGCAACTGCTGCGAAAGCCAACCAGTCGGGAACTTGTTACTGAGGAGGTGTTTGATAAAGCTGTCCACATCCGTTCACAGAAATGTCCTGGTATATCAATCATCATATGCTTTCGTTTAGTTAAGCAAATATTGGATCTCATTCACCAATATCTTCCTAAGAATGTTTAGAAATTTGTTGATATCGGATAAAACCCAAACGTCCTGAAAGGCTTTCACATTCCTCTGGGTTTATACAATCTGTCTATATTTATCTTTCACTTTGTCTCTTGTAGAGTCACCTGTTTTACCAGCAGGTGAAATCGAGGGAGTTTCTTCCTGGCAAGAATTTACTCTTGGCTTGAGTGATGTCACTGTTCCTGATTTCATAATAAGCAACACTGCAGTTTACACTCAGTCCATCTCCCAGTCAGCAACAATTGACCATACGGAAGAGTTGGAGATAAAAGCCTCTGAGAGAAAACAGTTTCAACATATAAACTCTCAGACTACCATTAAAGAAGTGGGCAATACATATGCTGAAGAGATAGTTCCTCAGACTCAGGAAGAGGGTCAATTGGTGTCTGAGACTGCGCATCTGGATGACCTGGATCCTATGTACAAATACAACGTCCAGGATGGCAAACAGGGGCATGAGAAACAACAGTTGGACACGCCAACTCTTCTAGCAGGCACTGAATCTTTGAGACCATTGGTTGACACGTTACAAGCTAAGACCATGTGCCATGATGTAACAACTCTGGGACTGGCCACTGAATCAGAAGAACTCACTGAGAATGGATCAGGAGTAACACAAATGACTAGAAGTTTGCTTCGAGATGGGGTAACGGAAAATCTTCAGTCTCCAGAACATGCTGTCTATAAAGGTGCTTACTCTTCTCAACATGGGGCCACGTCTGAAGTATCTAAACAAACAGGAGAAAACCACAGCATTTTAAAGGTTGGAACAGAAAAAGGTAAGTCATGTGATTTAGGCTCACTAAGGTTGCTCATCATATTCAATTTAATTCGATTATATTTATACAGCTCCTTTTACAATATTATTGTCCCATAGTACTTTACAGCAAGGAGCACCCAAGAGCAACAGGGGCAAGGAAAAACTCCTTATTTTCAGTTAGTCTAGGAAGATGACTTGAGTGGCCTAACCCAACTGCCAGGAATCATGCAGGAAAAGTACAATCAGTAGTAACCATGATAGACTACAAGTTGTTCATGGTTTTAGCTAAGCATAAGGTTATCAAGAATTATGGCTGGACAGTTGGACATTTTGTCAAGGCGTGAGATGAGTCATGGGGGTAACAAAAGGGTCCATGTTGACAGTGCCATTGTGAGTGGGGGTCAGTCACAAGGCCTCAGGGAAGGAGAGTCGGCCCCTGGCATGGGCATCTAGGAAGGGCCTCTAGGATGGAGAATTGGACCCGGTCCTGTAATGTTGGTTGCACTCCACTCAGGAGGGGAAGGTGACAGGAGTCCGCCAGAGGTAGGCAGGTACGACACTCAGCAAAGATGATTTTGCTGAAGATGGACAGAAGATGGACATGCATCAAGCAAATAATGCATGATGCATGAGTTATTTGTGGTGGCACTAGGCTATAGCAGCATATCTAAGGTATGATGCATGGCAACCCAACGCCACTGCAGAGATGGTGAGTTGCCGCCATGCCTCGCATCTGGGGGCAACAGCACAGGCACTCCATCTGATGATTTACCATGCAAAAGCCAGTGTAAGGAAGCGAGGATAGGAGAGAGAGAGGTGTTTAGATTTTTTAGTTTTTCTATTAGCTGTAGGTTTTTGATACAGGCATCACTACACCCAGAGAACAGAGCATTACAATAATCAAGCCTGGAGGTGATAAATGCATGTATTAATTTAAGTTTTCCATCTCATGTAGTTACATCTTAATTTAAATCAGTTGTGATAAGATACAAAGAAGCCACAAGTTTTCTCTGCTTCCTGCTAACGTTACATGCAGAGCAAGCACTACTTCGGCATCAAAATTCATTTTCATGTTTCAAACGGCACAGCTTCAGGGAAACACTTGCCATAATGCCACAAATAATAATAATGATAACATTTATTGATATAGCACCTACTATATACTATACTATACTGTACTGCATGTCAGAATGGAAAATACCATACAGTGCAATGAGTTAGTTTGTTTGGGGGATAGTGTCAGTTGTCTTTTGTGCTTTAAACTGCAATATTGTGAAAGTGGCAGAAATTATTTTGAAACACCAGAAGACTGGAACTGTTCTGCAAACTCCTCTGCTCTGTTGCCCTTGTTATTTGAATTTGGCCCTTCATCCTGTGCCCTAAATGCCAGCTCCTGCATGTCCAAATATGCCATAGCATCAATCAAACGCTTCAGTGTATCCCTATTACGAAACACTTTAGCATTGTACTGTGCCACTTGCAACCGGGCACAAGTTGATCAACGAGCACACTACCTAGCAATTTTACGCGAATAGCTGCACCAACGTGGTAGTTGGACTTGTCGCTTGGTGGCCCTGTAATTTTTAAGGTCACTAAATCCCTGCACAGACCATGTTTGAAATTTCCCAAGGCCAACAATATATATGATGATTGGTAACACTAGCAGTTAGCCATGGGTATCTTTGATACTATGTGATGTTAAACACACTGACGTTACCATTCGATTTTTCAATGTCAATTTTTGGAACTGGTCTCCCCTCTTTTGATTTTCACCTCCTCATTGTCCTCCAGTGTGTGAAATGGGGTATTTAACATCATAAATACAACGTCTCGTTTTTCCATCCTATTTTTTATTGACACAACAAAGCAAAACTCAACACAGGATCAAACTCTCCGCTGTCCGCACCACCACGAATGACAGGTCTGCCGATAATGACAGTAGTTCAAGACCTTCCGTGTCAATCTGTCAGCCCACCCTTTCATTTTGATTGGGCCCATTGACAAATGCGGCTCCGGTGATTGGCTGATTGATGACAGACGAGCCTTTTGAGCTGACCCGCCCAAAGGGAGGACGTTCCTCCCTTTTTGCCATTCACTCAATGTTAAAAGAGGAGCCCAGAAATCGCCCGGGTTTGTTGTGTTTATAATGGATGTCAATGAGGGAGTATGGGAGGACGATATTTTGGTGACTATATTCTGTTTTAGAAGTGATAAAATATAATTATTTGAGCTGTTTTGACATGCTTTTGCATGTTTTTCTATTAAATATCTGTGAGTGTTTTATAAATTTATCCTGGAAGTTCTGTCTTTGAAAAATGTAAGGGAGGATGCTGTAATTTTTTACATTTATTTTTTTTAAATGTGTTGTATATTATGTATTTATTTTATTGTGTTTTGTGTAGTCCTATAGAAATATTTATTTCTTTTTATTTACAATTCCTTTCCTTCCTTTATTCACATTTCCCCTTATTTTTTAATTCCTTTCAAAGATAATGGGGGATTTGAGTGTGAACATGGAAGTCAATTAGATCTGCCTGACGTACCATTCCAGAGGAATATTGAGGAGGTTCAAGAGAATGTTTGTCAAGGTTAGATGCATTCCACAGCTGTTCTTTAGTGTAAACTTTCAGTATTCAAAAAAAAAAACCGGACACTAGAAATACTAGAACCTTTTATTTATTTATCTTGTCTTGTATTTCACATGAAGTGTTCACTGTTTATGTTCACTAAGGGTATGAGTGCACTGTCACAAGTGTATACCTTTTCTGATTGGGTAGGAGGAGGCTCCAAATCCCCAATGCAACATTACGCTGTTCAGTTAATGGTGACAATCAAACATGAACAATATAATAAATTTTTAGCTCTGTTACACATGCACATATTGAATGCGCACAGGCTAACCGACAACAGTGATCATCTAATATTGGTAGGCCTGTAGAGGCTATCAGAGATGGCTTAAAGCAGGGGATGCTGCCCACAAACAGGAACTTTTGGTCACCACTGTCTTAAAGGAACATCTCCTTCACTTTTTTGGGGAGGATAGTGATTTTCCACCGTCCCTTGAGTTAAACAATTGAGTTTTACCTTTCTGCTGTTCATCCAGCCATTCTCTCCCTCTGATGGTTGAGTTGAGCTCCAACCTAGCATAGATCATTGAATCGGGTTAGACCATTAGCATTTTCCTCATTAGCATCTTGCTCAAAAGTGACAAAGAACTCTAGTATTTTTCCTCTGGGAAGACATTAAACTATACTCTCTTTCTGGCATAATAATCAAGGAATTTTGCTACCACATCTGAAAACAATCCGTCCATGTCTCGAAGTCAAAAATCTGGATAACATATTATGTATTTATTATATATTTTGTTTAAAAGCTAAATTGCTTAATCTGTCAACATGTTTTCCAACATTGTTCCAGTAGATACTGCCAAAGCATGTGAAACTGCCAAAGCGTGTGAAACTTTCTGTAGGGCAATAATCACAATATTTTATGCATGCTTAATAAAAATCGTTGTATTTCTATATTACATTTAGTTTCAGGATGACATAACAATATTTCAGTTGCTATTCGCTAGGCTGTTTAAATTCTTCAAGAGAATAATTCCAGCTAATTGAATAATTGGAAATCGAATAGCTAATTTGATATCCAAAACAATGTAATAATGAGAGATCTGTTCTTAAATCATCATTTTATGTATCCTCCACAGCATCCTTTCCCTAATTTCTTATGTTTCTAGCCACTAGCGCTGAACTGCACAGGGGCACTGATCTATAAAGAATAAGTTTCAGTGTCATGACATAGATGCTCTGTCCAGGTATTCTTTAGATCAGTGCCTCTGGGCAGTGCTGTGTGATCTTGAATTTGCCTAGCCATTAAGTATTTTAAGTATATATATTTTTAGGCCATGCTGTTCAGCCCTTTATGACTCATTTGTGTTGTGTTTTCTAATGTGTGCAGAGTTGGCTCAACAAACCCCTGCTTTTGTGAGACAGAGGAAGGAGGAGCCAACTATTATCCGGTTTTCTCCTGTTCAGAGCAGGAGTCCCAGGTGAACTGAATAGAAATGTGACATCTGTGTGAATGGTTTAATATAATTTTGTAATTGGGTCTTGAAATTGGCACCATCCAAGCAGGGAGCTAGTGACTTAAAAGGCATGAAAAACCCTAGAAACACCAGCTAGAGCCTCAGTAGCACTGTTAACATGATAATCATAGTTTTCATATGACGTCACTGCCTGACGGCCAAGAAACTTCTCCCCAGTGATTTAAATATGCAGTAAACATAGTTTTACACGGGCAGTTTAATAAAGATATTTGCTACTGACTTTTTTCTATGTTGCCTAACCTATTTTGGATACGGAATTCTAAAATTTGTCAAAAGTGTTGCTCAATAACTATAGGTATGTATGATGTGTTTGATGATGGCTACGGCTGACTTGCTACCTTAAAGGAATATGTCACCTTTTCATGAAATTGGGTTATTCAATTCAAGTCAGTTCAGTAGGCTTGTTCACTTAACAACTGGATTAAATCCAGTGTGAATCAATCCATAGTCCTGTTCTATCCAAGGTCACTTAGTACTGGCAATAGGAAAAAGAACAAGAAAATTTCATACAACTTAGACTGAATAGGGAATCAGCAGGTAACACTAACTGAATAGGGTACAGAAACTCAGTTTCCCATATGTCCTTTCACTTAGTGTTAGTTGCTAGTTCGCTATTTGGTCTATGTTTGGTCTATGACATGCCCATGCCCATGTTGAGTGTAAACTCAGTTTTGACAAGTGTAAATGAGCGGTACTCATTTTACTTCCTGTGGCAGTAACACACTGCACACAAAGTAATCTGCTAACAATAGCATTTTTTTGCTTTTTGTACTTTTGTACTAACAATCACATGCAGGACTCGTGCACATTATAGATGAATAACACACAATTTCACATATATGTATTTGAAAGTCATAATTGCATAATGCTCTACTTAATGTAGAAACATTGCCGGACTAGAGCCACATACAGAGTTTTCTTTGCAGGTAGTGACATCACTGAAAACTATGGATATAGACAGTCAGTGTTGTGCTGTGAAATGGATAAGGATAGTGCATTTTCTGAGTGGTTGATATGAACTACACATGTTTCTGACCTTCATGTACCATCAAAATTAAGCCGATGAATGCAAAGACATATTGCCAAATGAATATCCTACCTTAAAAAGGTTTTGCTTTAATGACCCATTGACATTCATGACTCTAACTAGTTAATAACATTACTCAAATAATACTTTTGCTTGTCAGACCAGTTGCTGGTAAAACCAGACCTCACCATGAAAGAAGAAATGCCATTGATCGAATCCAAAGCATGATCCTTCCGAAGACCTTTGTTATGACTATGTTCAGACACTTTGCCAAGACCAAAGTCTCCAGTGATGTCTATCCTGTTGTCAATGAGATGTGAGTAATTTCATCCAGAATTGTATGTTGTTTTTATTGTTCGTTTTTAGGGGTTCAAACAATAAAGCCGCTGAGATGTTAATTAATTTAGACTTTCTAATGTGAGCAAATGTACCAAATTTCACATTTTTACATTTCATGGTTCTTGAGATATTGACGTATGCCAGTGGTAGCACTTCAAAGGAAGGAATTTCACATTTATGTCAGTAAATATTAGCAAAGGAATCACAGGCCATCTCAAATTTGATTGAGTGTAATTTTGAAAAGACTAACAGTGATTTTCACATTCTCTTCTAGTTGGATAACAACTAGTCCCAGTGTCGGTGGCATTAAATATGAAGTAAAATATGCTGAATATAAACTTGAATGTTAACATTGCAAATTGTGGGATGCAATAATTGTTTCAGCCCTATGATTGTCTGTCTAATGAAAATCAATGCATTTCAACGTCATTTTCCATGAAATACATTACAAAAGTGTGTGTAGTCCATGGGATGGAGTAAGTTGGAACATGTGTCAAGGCATATTAAATCACATCTAGAGAATGGTACACATCAAAGTTCATCACCCATATGATTCACCAATACAATAGGGAGCTAGGCCTGTATGTTGTGAATGGGATGGAGAAAGGTAGAATGCATGACTAACTGTGACCAAGCTGTGACCTATGCAGTCCAGCCCGGGGATTGGACAAGCAATCAGCACGTTTGGTTTGGGCTCGGGCAAAGAATCTAAACTAGCTCCTAGTAAACTGACTAGGAAGCTCTTGAAATATTGGGAGGGAGGTTCACTAATGTTCCACATGTGCAGCTAGGCTAGCTGGTATCCATTACACTCAGCCCCCTAAACCTCACTCCTGTCAGTTCACGCCACCACTGTGACCAAGGTCATCCTGTGCAGTCCAGCCTGGGTCTCGAACCTGTGACCCCAGAGCAACCTCAGACCAGGAGACAAGCACCCTAGGCAGTCGACTGAAAAGCCCAAGCCCTAATTTCTTGGAAGGAGCTCATTTTATTCAATGCTCCATGCACTTCTTGCAAGCAAAGAGGATGCCAAAAAGGAAGACTGTCTTTTTTGTGCCCTCTAGCGGCATTAATGCTTTTGGACTGAAAGTTAATTTAAATGTTTTGGGCGAATCAATCTCAGTCTCATAATAGGGACACTGTGAGCAAACCCGTCACCACTACCAAAACCAAAAAGTATGTTTTGTCCCAACACAATGAATGCCTAGATCAGCACATTCTGCAGGCTTGTCGAACAAGACATTTTTAGTAAGATTGAACCTTTCATTTTCAGAAAGCCCAGTTAGAATTTCTTTATTGGAAGTGTTTTTTATACACTTCCAAAAGTGCATAAATCGTTGACTGATCCCCAGGCCGTCTTATAGTGGATTTTCAATAGTGGATTTTGACTAGATCTGATCTGAACATCTTTCATTCAACACAGGCCTACTAACAAATCACACCAACTTCCACTGTGTTGGGTTCAGCCCACATGGTTAAGCGTTACACAAGCTAAAGTAGTTTGTAACTGCTCACATCCTAAACGCCAGTGAAGAAACCTTGGGCAGATCCACGACTCAAGGGGCTAACCCAACTGCTAGGGGTCATACAATAGTACAATCAGTAGTAACCATGATAGACTTTATGCCCACCAGATGCTTGGTTTTCCAATATCGTCAAAGACTGTAAAATAACACACAGCTTTATATCTTTGAATGCACTTCAATAATAGCACTGTGTGAAACAATGATACCGAAGTGGTATGCGATATTATAGCACAGACTTTTTAAAAAGATGAATTTAGTTGATAGAAATTTAGTCTCGAGGCAAATTCTTTTTAAGTCTCATTGTCCATTTGTCTAAACAGATTCACAGCTGAATACATTCACTTGCTGAGCGACCTACTAAATTGAAGAATTGTAATCATGTTTATCCGCTGTTATCTCCCTTTCTTGTGGGTTTGTAGCTTAGAAGTCTAGTCATAGCGGTAACATCCAAAACTGAAATTATTGGTTTTGCTATGCATGATGTTGCATAACTTTTGTGGTGAGATTTGGAGCATATTAAGAGGCTAAAAACACAAAATTTCTGCCCCCATGAGTTAGCTGCCAGTGCCAACAGTCCATTCAAAGAGACCTATGGGTTTGATCATAGGTGTCTTAGGCACTTGCCAGTATTGGGTAACTTGAGCAATACAGCTGAATGTTGAAAATGAATCTGTCCTCAGAGTTGTAAGTATGGAGTTTCTCTTTAAATGTCATAGTCAAGCTGGAGCTTAATTTTTCTGTCTTCTGAGTTGCTACGGCTGTAGTCTTTTTAACCCTGGCAGGAGCTACAAAAAAACCCTAAGAATGTTGGAGCCCTAAGAGTTGAATGTTGGAGAAGTGACATCTGCTATACTTGGTGTCATGGCTATGGTTTCCATAAAAATAATTCTAGTATTCTCATTAATGTACCTCTTACTGACAGTTTTACATTGACTTTTGGTTGGATGTGGAGACCAGTCCAGACCAGTCAAAGAAAATATAGAAATTATCAGACAAAGCTAAGTCTACAACATTAACTAAGAGTATACTGTGGCCCTTGCTGATAACCAAATCCAGAGTATGATCCCAAATGTGTGTTGGTTCATCTTGTATAAGATCAAACATGTCACATAAAGCAATATGTTCTTTAGAGGTGTTGTCATTGGTCAATGTGAATATTAAAATCACCAGTTTTGATAAAAGAATCAAAATCAGTAGAAATAATTATTAATTTTAGAAAAGTCATTAATAATATCTGAGCAGTATTTCAGCAGCAACACCCCCACATTGCTCTAGGAGCATGGAACCAGGAGTTTTTGAATATAAATGACACACTTTTTACGTTTACCCAAGAAAAAAAATGTGTTATGTTTCAAGTCTGCAGAGGTATTTTGGACGCGTGACCGAGGACTTGGAAGTTTTTGCAAGCCATGCTAAACGGAAAACTATTGAAAAGGAGGATGTGGAGCTCCTGATGAGAAGGTCAGTATCGGCCATGAGCCAGCACCCACCGTGTT
Organism: Tenualosa thibaudeaui; assembly: GCA_027481765.1. NCBI lineage: Eukaryota > Metazoa > Chordata > Actinopteri > Clupeiformes > Clupeidae > Tenualosa > Tenualosa thibaudeaui. The sequence goes on from JAIFZK010000174.1 coordinate 667,596, forward strand.
TTTTGAAGATGTGCACAGTGATGCACAGCCACTATCTGTGGATAAGAGTACCCCTACGGGTACCAATGCATTTTCACTTTTCACAGTCACGGTTGGGGTGGGAGGTAGATGCCGTTATGCAGATAGGAGAGGGAAGCTGAGAGTGACAGGAAGCAAGTGTGGCGAGAGATCAGGAAATCAGTGGGGGTTAGTGGGGAACCCGAGTTCTTCTGGGTACTTGAACAACTTAAATTATTAGATTCTTAGATTCAAGGTAGATTCTGCAGGTAGGTTCAGGCAGGTTGTGCAACCCACGTAAAATGCCTTGTTTAAACTTAACATGTAGTATCAGGTAGAGGTATCAGGTATCATCTGGTATGGACTGTATAGCAAAGTTTTATCTCCATCACAGGTTCACTCTGCATCAAGGTACTAGACAAGAATGTCCACTCTTCCCCTCACTATTCACCATCTTCATTGAGTCTTTGCTGCTACCATTTGACAGAATTTACACCATAAAATATGCCTCTTGGCTGATCACTTTTTTCCTAGTAAGACCCCTTAGCATTGTAAAAGTAATTAGTAAAGTTATTGAAACATTTCTGAATACTCAATGAACTGGAATAAATCCACAATTCTTCTATTACATCCCAACAGCACATTTATTACCTATTCCACTATGCACCAAGCATATCACATGCTTGAGGTTAAGGTTTTCTCCTGTCAGACTAATTTGGACTTAATTTTACAAGTTAAATCAATAGGCAATGATCTTCAATGCTAGGTGAACTCACACAATCCACCATGGACAGAATATCAAATCTCAAAATGACAGTATTACCCAAACTGATCTAGCAATTCTCAAACTGATCTCTCAATTCTGGTCTCCTGCTTGAAATCACTATCACTAAATTCTACTGAAAAAACAAAAAACCAAGAATCAAAATAACCACCCTCCAAAAATGTAAACCAGGATAGGAGGCAGAACATTTCTGCCACTACACTTTGGCCAATCAACTGAATTTATTATTAATGGTAGACCATGAGTTTTGTGGTTGGACCTTCTCTGATGCAATTTTTATGGAGAAAAAAAACAAAAGTGGAGCATCTTAGGAGGTTCTCACCTTAGATAATTTTTTGTAGTCTCACAGTTTGGCTCAAAACCATGGCGCAACGCAACACGAGTAGTATCAATAATAATAAGAATAACAAGTAATTTATTAAAGAAAAGGTTGTAGATCTACAGAAATAAAGAAACAATCAATAAAAGCAAAAACACCTCAGCCATCATTTGGCCTGCTGCAGCGCAAACCACCCAGACAGTTGTCACAGGCAGGGTCAGTAGAGCAAGAGGAAGACAATTGCAGATTGGTGTTAAAAGACCAACTATACCAGGCCCAGGAGTAGCAATAAATCAGCCAACTTGCAACACACACAAGACAGAGATCGGGACATCTATTGGCCCAATGTCAGACAGTGGCACAGGCACCCATGTTAGAGGGGCTGTGACGGTAGCAATCAACATTCCTCATACAGCAGCGCTGCTGAAAACACCCCACAGTTTTATTAGGACCTGCTTGACTTTGTTCCCCTTTTCCAAGCTTACCGTCTCTGCTAGTAGCCTATGCAACGTTGGTTTCCTACAGTAACCAAAAAGAGCCACAATGCCATTCAAAAGTTTCTACAGACCTTCTTGTTCATTGGCTGGTATTTTTCTATTTAATTTTCTACATTGTAGGTTAATACTGAAGACATTCGAACTATAAAGGAATGTTTTATATTTTGGTTTATTCAAATTAGCCATCTTCAAATCTGTTTTCATTGTTCTAATGGGCTGTCTGTATCATATGTTATCCAAAGATTGACGCTTTGGATAAAAGCGATTGTGAAATACCAGTCAACTTTAAACTTTACTTTAAATAAAATCACACCAATAAACAAATAAAATCACTTTTAAACATCTTAAACAAGCACATTTTGTTTTATGTATGTCTCAGCCACTAGGGGGAGAGCAATCTTAAGGAGATCTGTAAGGATTGGATCCATTAAGCATGTTGAGGTTTTAGTTGAGATTTAGTTGGTCTCCAGGAGAAAACCCCACTGCCGCTAAAGGCGGCTGGGGAGTAGCTAAACAGTTAGACAGAGCGGGGAGGAAAAGTCATAGGGATTTGTGGGTAGTAAGTAAATTTAAAATAATATAAGCAATTTAGACTAGCGTGACGCACAGTTACAAACACGCAGTCAATAGAGGAATTGACGTGGCATGCTCACCACAATGACATAGTAAAGACACATTACAAGTTACAGGTGTGAACTTGTAAGTGTTCCATTTGAAAGCTAAGTAAAGTAGCCATTGCCTAATAGATTGGTAATGGTTGTTAACTATTAACAATGTGTCTATTTGACATAAGTTAACAGTTGTTTCACCACTCTTTAAGCATTAATTGTTTGTATAAAATCTACATTTTACTTTAATAAGAAACAGCAAAGAGGCTATTTTATAATAGTGTGTTGATGTTTATCAAAACTTACCAATCTTTATCTATATCTTTTCTGTATCTTTTTGCCCTAACTAATATCTCTACTAATATCTACCTCAGTATTACATGTGATTATACACTGACAAACTATGTGAATGTCTGTGTGTGAGAGTGAGTATGCTGACCTGCTGGCTATAGCTGACAGCCAGATAAAAACATGTAAACATGTTCAGAATCTCGTGAATGAAATGCCTTTTCGACTATTTCTTCCATGTTGCATTTATATCTTCAATAAAATATCTTCAGCTTAAAACTGTTACACAAGATTAACTTTAGGCTATATGTTAACAAAATCAAATACATTCTAGCATGCCTGGTGCTTCCTGCCTAGCAATAGTATATTCATAGCTGTAGCAACTAGCCTACTGACACTTTTAATACATCAAACTTCATGCAAAGTCAAACCAGCAAGAAAATAACGATATATGACATTAGGTAAAGATATAAAACAATCAATATATATTCACAATGCTACATTAGGCATTAAATGTGTTGGCTTCCACCATCATAAAACGTGATCAGCCTCAGCGTTGGCCAGAGAATGTTTTGCTTCCTGCCTACAGGTCTCGTAACACGACAGTTAGTGCCTGTGATTTTTTAAGTGAGCATAACGAAAATACAAAAAATGTCTTGAAATGCTTATGAATTGTTCATGAAACACAAAACTTGGTATGCTATTGTAATTTGGTAATGATTCTGTATTTTGTACCTGATTTCTGTAACCATAATTTCGTAACCTTAATGTGTTATCAGGGAGAACAAGCAAGAGCGAGCAAGAGAGGGTGCTAATTGTCATTTTGCGTTACCTATAATCAGGAAGCAAAATACTCTCTGGCCCATGCTAGATAGATCAACATTTTTTTATGACTGCCTAAGCAATCTACAGATGTATTTGCCTACATCTAATGCCTATCGTAGCATTGTGAATATGTATTTACTGTTTTATATTGTTACATAACACCATATATCGTTTTGTTGCTGGTGTTTTTTTGCATGAAGTTTGAATAATTAGAAACGTCCATAGTTGTTACTGCTATGAATATGCTATTGCTCTGTCCAAAGCTTGATAGAATGAATATGCTTTTGTTAACATAGCCTTAAGTTAATCTTATGGAGCAACTGTAGGTTGAAGACATTTGAAATACTGAGTTAATGTCAAGGTAACTCTAGTTAGGGTAGAAATATACATTGGTAAGTATTCCTCACAATCAACACAACATTAGAGAACTGCCTCTGCAGTGTCTGCATATAGTAAAATAAAGTTTATACAAATAATTAAAAACTGCAAAAACTGTTAACTTATGTCAAATCGACACATTGGTAATCGTTAACTATTACCAAACTATTAGGTAATGGCAACTTTGCTATTTATTGTGGCACCTTATTATAAAGTGTTATAAAGCAGAATTTTCATTAATTGTAAATGATGGACATTACAGTAGGCTAAATCGGCTATTGCTTCATCATATCCATTGGTCAAATATAAATTTGCGTGTAATCTGGGAAAACCTCAGCTCACTGCAGTCAGGAACTTCATCGAAGTCCTGCGCACTCAATAAATCTAATAACTCTAAAACTAAAACTCAAATAGGCTAGCTAAAAAGGACACTACTTTTGGCTGAAAGTATTCCTTTCTTTGAAGAAAAAAACTTTTTAGTTTTTTTGTTTATCACGCACCTTTATGTGTAAATCATCAATTTAAAAGGTGACACCGCAACGTCTCCCCCAATTTTCTGCTGCTCTTCTGCTGGCCCATAACCAGTTAAATGTATGCTTTGAGACACAGACTTAACATTTGCATTTGGCGTGCTTGTGAATTCTTTATGGTATGCTGTTATTTCTAGATGTTGCAGACCTAATACAGTATGTCACAAAAGTGAGTACACCCCTCAGATTTTTGTACATTTTTCATTATATCTTTCCGTGGGAGAAGTCTGAAGATATAACACTTTTCCACAATGTAAAGTAGGCAGTGTACAACTTATATTACAGTGCAAATTTGCTGTTCCCTCAAAATAACTCAACACACAACCATTAGTGTCTAAACCACTGGCAACACAAGTGAGTACACCCCTAAGTGAAAATGTCCAAATTGTGCCCAAAGTGTCAATATTGTGTGTGGCCACCATTATTTTCCAGCTCTGCCTTAACTCTCTTGGGCATGGAGTTCACTAGAGTTTCGCAAGCTGTCACTGGAATCCTCTTCCACTCCTCCATGACAACACCACGGAGCTGGTGGATGTTAGAGACCTTGCGCTCCTCCACCTCGCTACTCACTTTTGTGACATAGTGTAAGTGAAGCAATGGGGATGCCATGAGTTTTTCAGATTTAATAGCACACCAGTGTTTGCAGTAAAGTCTACATCATCAACATAGTGTGCCTGCACTGAACAAAAGTCCCTACTACACCCCATCTAGATACTGAGAGTTTTCTTGTCATTTCAAATGATGATGAAAATTAGCATTCATATGTAAAAAACAGAAAAACTTCAATATCCAATGTATCCAGGCGTCGTCTGATTGTAGTGCTTTTAGTTTCAGGTTAGCATAAATCGTGTTGGCACCAAATGTGACTAAAGAATTCTGGTATTTGAAAGTTCTTCTGTAGTTACAAAGTGTATTAAGACCGACATCAAATTTTCCAGGCTATTCCCACTTTTTTTTTTAAAGCACTGCTATATTGAAGGTTGGCTTCAGCTGAAGGTCCACTATTCATTCAGTTTCATTAAATGTTCTTGTTCTTTTTCCAGCACTCAGTGACCTCAAGCAAAGCATCGCTGACTACACCTTTTAAATGTTTCTTCACTTGCATCATGTGTTTTATAATTCTTGTTTTCTTTTTACAGGCAGGGATTTATCACCGACTGTAGCCAGGTGAATGTTCTAATTGAGAAGTTTCTCCCTCTGGAGTATCGGAAACTTTTAGTCCCAATAGCAACCAGTGGCAACAAAGTCATTCCCAAAGAACGATAAGATTCAAAGTAAATAATTTATCTTTGCATTCCTGTATGTTTTTACCTGATTTTGTTCTTTTGAAATTTGCTGAAATTACACATTTTTAAAAAGGCACTTAATAAAGATATATGCCACAAAAAGGGGAAAAAAATCAAACTAAAACTGTCTGAATCATTTGCCAGAAGATGTAGGCAACTTGAAATATAAGTGTTAGATATTTATTGGTCTTGTGCTTCATAACTAGGATTTATTCACTAAGATTTATCATAGTGAATTTGTAATCACATATTTATTTACATATTATGTGTATCTCTCTTTTCTGGGGCACTCACAAATTTTCAACATTTCCTGTGTTTTAAGTACATGAGACTAAATCTCAATGATCAATCAGTGCTCCAGAATCACAGTAATTCCAAATCAAATGGAGTAACTGCACACTGTGTATTGTATATGTGGTAACATTAGTAAACCAAGTCAGATGTTCAATGTGCCTTGAATTTAATGTGAGCAGCTAAGGGTAACCAGTGAAGTTCAATGAACAGAGGTGTGACGTGCCCTTTTTGGCTGGTTAAAGACCAGACGTGCAGCTGCATTCTGGATCATCTGTAGTGGTCTCACCACACAGGCTGGTAGGCCTGATAGGAGGACATTGCAGTAGTCAAGACGAGAGATAACCAGGGTCTGTACCAGGAGCTGGGTTGCATGTTGGGTTAGGTACGGCCTGATCTTCCTTATGTTGAATAGGGAAAAACGGCATGACCGAGCCACAGAGGCAACGTGATCTGCAAAGGTCAGTTGGTCATCGATCATGACACCTAGGTTTCTTGCCACTTTGGTGGGAGAAACAGACAGGGAGTCAATCTTGATACTGATGTTGTGATGTATGGTTTGTTTGACTGGGAGGACCAGCAGTTTAGTTTTGGAGAGATTTGGTTGGAGGTGATGTTCTTTCATCCATGCAGATATATCAGAGAGACAGTCCGAGATCTGTGTTGACACCGTGGAGTCATCAGGCAGAAAGGACAGATAGAGCTGGGTATCATCAGCATAGCAGTGGTAAGAGAAGCCATGGGAGTGGATGATTGAGCCCAGCGAGGTGATGTACAGGACGAAGAGAAGGGGCCCCAGGACAGATCCTTGGGGTATTCCTGTGGTCAGTTGGTGAAGTGCCGATGTCTGTCCTAGCCATGATACGTTGAACGACCGTCCAGTAAGATAAGGACTTGAACCAGGAGTGTGCTGCGCCATCAATAGTCATGTTGGTCAGCTTGTCCAGTAGGATGCAGTGGTTGACCGTGTCAAATGCTGCTGATAGGTCCAGCAGGATGAGCACTGAGGATTGACCTGCCGCTCTGGGCTCTTTTAATGCTTCCGTCACAGACAGAAGCGCCGTTTCAGTGGAGTGGCCACTTCTGAAACCGGATTGGTTGGAGTCGAGGAGGTTGTTCTGAATGAGAACTCCTGTGACCTGTTTACAATAGAATTGTCTCACGACATCAAGCAGCACCCAAAACCAGCAGGGCCAAGGAAAAACTCCCTTGTGGTAGGTAATCAAGGAAGAAACCTTGGGCAGATCCATGCCTCAAGGGGCCATCCAGGGATCATGCAGGAAAAGTAGTCAGTAGTTACCATTAGTCATAGGCTACAATTTGTCCATGTTTCTGGCTGAGCATCATGATGATTCCAAAATATTGTCCCACAACATTATATAGTAGGCAAGCCCTAGGTGGTTGTCTAAAGTTCTCGATGGACAGCATAGTAGCAGCCACATTCCATTCTCACATAGGTGGGGCAAGTGATGCAATCTCCATTACCACCTTGGCTGAAGACAATAACCTTTCCCATCCACAATGCCACTCCTCCATCCCAACTTCAAAGCAGCCACGGTCTCTGGAGACAAACTGACTAACCACGTCTGGGTCCGTAGACTACATGGATTCTGATCCCATATGGACAAATGCCCATTTATTTTTATTTATTTTATTTTATTTATTTTTGTTGTATGTGTCTTTTTATCTTTTATTGAACTAATACTCTAATTTATGCAGTTTCACTACATGTGTTACAGTATTTCAATGTATTTGATGAATAAACTCCTTGATCCTTGACATAATGTTAAAATTAGGCAGTGAGATCGATCACTGTGTAATACTGGGTGGAGTCCATTTTGATAACTGCCATCGTGAGAAGGGGTCGGTCACAGGGCCTCTAGGAAGAAGAGTCGGTCCTGGCTTGGGCCTCCCGTGAAATTGGTCACAAGCCACTCAGGAGGAGTTGTGACAGGGATGTCAACCAATGGCAGGAGTGATACCCACCAGAGATGATGTGGTGTATGTGCACAGAGGAAGAAAAGAGTTAGGCCAGTCTAGCTGATTCACACTTCACAGATCATATATGCATATATGTAGAGAAAGAGAGAGCATTGTACAGCATGACTTGTCTGGGGCAGCACTAGGCTACAGCAGCAGTCTCCTTGAGACCTATGTACCAGTAAAATTTCATTGGCTAAAGCATTACAGTTCTTGCAGAGGCAGTGTCTAGGTGGAGGTTGGGAGGTTGAGGGCTTGTTGGATACAGCTCACTGAGACCTATCTGACCTGTCTGACCACCAGTTCCTATTCCTGTGTCTTCTGTAATAAAGAACATATCCTATAGCATGAATGCTGCACGGCAGCGCTTAACCATTGAAAAACACGCAAGACAAATAGCCTACCACTGTCCACCATACCACCAAAAACAGACCACTGGTGCCGAAGTTGCTCAGTTTTATCACCAAAAACAGAAAAGACAACAAAAGAAAACTTCAGATATAGTTACAGAAAATATTGCTGTGGCATTGTAAAACTGGTTTGAAATATTTTCACCAACATTATGAACTTGCCATGCCCTCCCTCATCTCTCTAAAAATCAGAACCAAACTGGCTTTCTACATTGTTCCACATGATGAAAGGCTTAACGTGATTGAAAGTCCCAAAACAATGACTTATTATTTGCAAGCTGACCAGACCTGTCTTTGTTTTTGGTTTTGATATTTGGAGAGGTGAAAGTAGACATGCCTAGTGATGTCCATAAATAAATTTGGTGACTTGTCATTTTGGGGTGTTAAGTTCCATTAAGCTTTTTCACATATAATGGCCCCGTATGATATTGAGACCCTCTTAGAGACAGAATTCAAACCCTGCAACCTGGGCTGCCATAACACCTCAGTAGTGCTACAGGTGGACTTCCTCCGTGCCACACCACATTGATGAAATAATACATGCAGAAAGAGGCTAGACCAAGTACTGAGTGCATATACCTGAACATATTTCTAGGTAGGCCAACATTTCTGAATTAAAAATGAATTTTTGTATTGGTCTTATGTAATTTTGTGAGATACTGAATTTGGGGTTTTCTTAAACCGTCATCCATCATCAAAATTAACACAAATAATGGCTAAAAATATTTCACATGATGTCTATTCTAATAGTCTGAATCTATATAATGCATGAGCTTCACATTTTACATTGAATTACTGAAATTAACAAACTTAGTATTATTCTAATAATATTCTAATTGACCTACCTGTAGTGTGTATAGGAATCATTAAAAAGGAACAAGACATGAAGTCCTTGATAGAGATACAATAAAGGATTTTATTTGAAATGTGATCTTGAAAATTTGCTTCCATTTAAAAAGTCACCCTTTGCAGAAATTAGATACAGACAAATCTCATTGTGAGATACAAAATGACTGAAAATATGCAAGAACTGTTCTTATTGTTGGCAATTAAGCATGGTTTTACAATCCTGGGAATGCTTTGAAGGTAATAAATGGGGAGATTTGTACAAATGTTACGGGACCTTCAGGAAGGAAGAATATCATAACATTTTGTGTCAGCACCATCATGCTATTGGGATAATCTTAATTATGAGTCATTGAAGAAATATTGGCATTTTAAGTTAGGTTACTGAGGAAAAGAAAGATGCTATCAGTGTACAGTATCAGTGTCTTAAGATGAAAAAAATAACCATATTGTCAACTCTGTCAAGCATCAACTTGACAACATTAGATTTTGATCAACTCCATCAGATTTTGAAGGCTGACTGTGTTGACATTCATACTGATTGACCTGAAAGGTCCTCCTAAAAACAATTTTTTGTAATGGAAAACTAGGATGGATAAAGCCAACTTCACAAGAAAGCATTTCCAGTGCTCCAGTTTCCCATTCTACAGTTTTTTTTCAACTACATGTAACAATGTCTTATTTGCACAGGAACTATATGTTTATTTCTAATATGGAATGAACAAAATGAAAATATTTCAACATTGGGTTTTCCAAAGTCATAAAAATCATAGATAAAATGCATTTTGCTACTTTACTCTGCTAAAGACCTCCATTCATCCATCCATTGCTGAGAGCTGAAAAAGAGAGAGAGGGTAAGAGAGAGAAAGAGGGTTGTACGGCACGACAAGCAAGGATATGAGAGATGTGTTCATATTTTTTAGTCCTAGTGAGTGTTCGGGCCGCAGCATTTTGTATTAGCTGTAGGTTTTTGATACAGGTATTACTACACCTAGAGAACAGAGCATTGCAATAATCGAGCCTGGAAGAAATAGGAAAAAATATGTGGAAAAAATATGTTTTTTAATTGTTTTTGAAAAATGTTTTACATGAGTATTTAGAGAGAGGTACTGGTCAATAATTATCCCGAGGTCTTTAACCTTTGCCTAACCGTTACATGACAGTGACAGGCCACTGAGTAAGTTTTGGTGAAGGGGTAGAATGTTGGTCAGCTGTTTAGGGCCAGTTATCATAACTATCATAACAGTTTAAACATCATAAGAGTTTAAACATAGAAAATTATTAGTCATGCAGGTTTTTATGTCTAGGAGACAGGCATCAAGTTTAGTCATTGGCATATACTCATTAGGCCTCATAGAAAGGTAAAGCTGGGTATCATCAGCATAGGAGTGGAAAGTAATGCCATGTTTCCTTATAACAGATCCTAAAGGTACATGGGAGAACAATAGGGGAGAACAATAGGGGACCTAGCACTGAGCCTTGGGGTACACCAAACTTTACTATGGTATGGGTTGATGACTCATTATGAGCATGTACAAACTGGTTGTGACCAGAGAGGTATGATTTGAAACCAGGCTAATGCAGAGTCTTTGATGCCGATCATGTGTAGTAGGATACCATGGTCAATAGTGTGAAAGGCAGCATTAAGATCCAATAGGATTAATATTGATATATATCCATTATCAGATGCGATAAGGAGGTCATTGAAGACTTTAACTTGGGCTGATTCTGTACTATGATTAGCTCTAAAGCCTGACTGGAAGGTTTCCTGGATATTATTTTCATTTAAGAAGCTATAGATTTGCTTAATAACTATTTTATCAAGTATTTTGATAGAATGATAGAAATGCGAGGTTAGATATGGGTCAGTAATTAGCAAGGACATCAGGATCAATGTTTGGTTTTTTAATTGATGGTTTAATAACAGATGTCTTGAAAGATTTTGGGACATAATATTAAGAATCGTCTTAGCCAATAGAGGGAGAGCAGCCTTAAGAGGATCAGTTGGGATAGAATCCAATAAGCATGTTGAGTCTTTAGCTGAAGAGATCAAAGACATAATGTCTGATATATTGGTGGGTGTGAATGAATCATGGTTGACTAGAGCTAGCTGTAACCATTACATGTGGTCCAACTGGATTTGAGGTTACAAGGGAGTTGTTTATTTTAAGTCTAATAGATTCAATTTTGTCATTAAAATAGTCCATGAAGTCATTGCTGCTTAGAGTTATTGGAATGGAATGGGGCACCTCGTTCCTTCTTTTTATTAAACGGGATATAGTGTTAAAGAGGGATTTCGGATCAATTTTATTACTGTGTATAAGTGAGGAATAATATGCTGATTTGGCATTGTTGAGTGCTGTCTTGTACTCTATTAAGCTATCTTCCCAAGCAAGGCGGAACACTTCAAGTCTACGCGCAGCTTGTTTCACTAAGTGAGTCTGTGTGGTATACCATGGGGCAATTTCTTCTTGTTTCCTAGTTTTCTTTTTGAGTGGTGCAGTGGTGTTGAATGTGGAGTATAGTACATTTACAACACTACCAGTTAATTGATCAACTTGGGTTGGGCTTGGCGTAGAGCCTTCTAATGCAGGGCTATATTGGCTCAGTAGAGGCTCAAGGAGAGATAGAATTGTTGCTATGAAGTAATCTGTAGTTTTGGGAGTTATGTTTGTTTCTAGTGTAGTAGTAGATTGAGTTAGGTAAGTAGTGGTCAGTTAGTGTAGAGTGTTGAGGTAGGATTGTAAGTTGTTCTATTTGTACTCCATGTGTCAGAACAAGATCAAGGATGTGGTTACCTTGATGTGTAGGTGTATTTACATTTTGGCAGAAGCCGATCAAGCAGAGATTGGAATCCAATTGCCAAGCTATCGTTTGCAACATCAATGTGGATATAAAAATCACCTAATATGATTTTGATGATATTTTTTTCTGTTTTAATGACTAGAGAGGACAGGAAGTCAGAGAATTTTTATAAGAATTCAGTGTAGGGGCCTGGAGGTCTATATAATGTTACAATTGTTAAGGGTTTAGCACCATTCCTATCAGGATCAATCAAGTTAAGGACAAGAACTTCAAAAGTTTTAAATATATAATCAAGCTTAGGGGCCATAATGAGACTTGAATTGTGAATTGTAGCTACTCCGCTACCACAGCCATAACAACATGGTATGTGATCATTTAGATGACTGGGGGTGGGGTAGCTTCATTTAGTGGGAGGTATTCATCAGGTTTTAGCCAGGTTTCTGTAAGACAAAGTATGTCAATTTGATTTTCAGAAATAAGTTCATTTATTAAAGTCGAACAAATATTTAATAAGCCAACTTTCTGTTGTGATTTCCGGCTATATTGTTTATTTGTTTCTGGTTTTATTTTTGTGAGGTTAGTATAATTTATACCCCTACCGGGTAGTTTTGACAACGTTTTCTCTCACTGTCTGTCCGCTGCTAGGGTGACGGTGGGGCAGCAGAGAACTGTGTAGAACAGTAATTCTGCCACCTGGACCAAACTCTGGTTCATCAGGAACAAGCTGAGTTAAAGTGACGGTCAATGTTCCTAGAAAGGAGCTCAGCACCCATCCGAGACGGATGGATACCGTCTCAATTCAAAAGTCCAGGCTTCCCCCACATTGTTATCGGCACACCATCCTGACAACCATCGGTTCAGTGAAAAAACTCTGCTGAGCATTTCTTCACCGTGTTTAATAGGTATGGGACCAGAAAAAGTCTGACATCATTTGTGCCAACCTGCACAAAGAAATAAAACTTGTTTTGGTGATCTCTGACTGCCTTAATCGGACATCATTAGTGCCAGTGTGAATAACTATCCAGGGGTACTTCATTACTTGTTTAGCTGCCAGCACTTAAGTTTTTTTACGTATCATTTCTATGATATGATTTCATTTTGTTTGATTTTGTATGAAATGTACTATATAAATAAACTTGCCTTGCCTTTCCTTACAAGAGAGTGTTTTGGGGAAAAAAAAGGAAAATAATGGACACCAAAGAATACTTCCGAGGAGCTGGCTACTGGTGTAACTTCAAAACTCATAAAAAGCTCTGCACACACAGGCTCTCTATATTGATTTTAATCAACAGAATGACAGGTCACATGGTTGTAACGTCATTTTATTGAATAAAATCAATATACAGAGTCAGAGTGTGCAGTGCTTTTATGTTGTTTCAAGGGGCTCACTCTGCTGTCACCATTATTTTGCCACAACTTGCAGGTCAACCACATTCTGTTCCCATGTCTGTGCCCATCAGTGGCTGGTAGCCACCAAACCTCTCTATGGCCTCTGCATAGTAGTTTACTCCCCAATAACATGCTGGTCACTATTTGTAAATGCAGCCAAATAATTTTCCTGCTAAAGCCATCTATGCACTTCTTTATGCAGATTCCATAAATTCTCAGTTTATCATAGGAGTCGACATGCCATATAAATTAGGTCCACAAGACAAGTAATCACACACTCAGACACCACTGGCGGCGATACTGGGAGGTTTCAGGATTGAGCTCTCTTAGAATGATGTGCACCTCTTCTTTTCTGACCCGCAAAAAACATTCTCTACACATTTCTTGTGCATCCAGCCATACCCCCATGGAACTTCCCTGGGCCTTGAAGTTGGTCATCACAGGCACGACAGCAATATCCGCTTGTCCACAGCATTCTTTCACTACTACTATAAGTACTAAGACTTACTAAGACTATGCCATGCTGGGTGGCTAAAGATGCACATGATGTTATATAACATGAGCACGAAGATGCTTGAAAAGTTTCACTTGAGCTTTCCAGGCCTGCGTAGTAAAGCCTCTGCTAGTCAACTTCTCTAGTCTGAATTCATTTGAAGTGGCATGTCACCATTTTGAGATCTATGGAGGTACAGATACAGGAAGTCACATTTCACATTTTAGCATAACTGGACAGTATAAGGCCTCATTCACATAGAAATTGTGCGTCCGTTGCTGTACGTTTGCGGTGCAGGTGCGGTTTACAGGGCCAGGCTCAGGACAAAATACTCTGAATAGCATCCCCCCCCCCCTCCCCCTCCCACACACACACAATACTTATATTTTAGTTGACTGAGGAAATCATCAGTAGGCTACTTCTATCCAGTCTAGACTATAACTTGTGTTTAGTTTAATTTTCACACACTAACATGTCCATACAAGCTTATTTTCAACAAATAAGGTCAACCAGACAGCTGTGTTCCACTGGTATAGCCAACTTGCCTGTTAGGAAGATAACCGGAGCTAACATGCTACATGTTACCAAATGCAGCATGGTTAGCCTGAAACATCAGGATTGCAGGCAAATTTGGTTGCTAATGTACATATTCTTAGCATTGGTCAGATATGTGAAACATATCGTTTTTAAGCCGTTGTGCTTATCAAATGATTTAATGTCCAGTCCGTTTAATATAATGTGTTCAGTGCTGCTACCCCCTCATTTGTATTAACATGAATGCCGTGACTTGGTTGGTACTTATTTTGAGCCCAGCTGGATAGGGTTACTTTACGGGGCTGGAAACTGTTGGCTGCACTGTGGCTCACCTTGGTTTGCCCTGCCTTTGCTAGCACCTGCATCATAAGAACCTTTTTTAAAATATCTAGTAAATCAGTGAATCCCTAAGGCTCCTGGTTTCTTCTTCTCTATTCTTTTCTGCGCCCCTGACTTGTACTGAGACATGTTGGCATACTGAAGTGTAAATCAAATGACGTCGATTTTTGATCTAAGGCCAAAACATTTTTCTGTTGGGGGTGGCAGGGGGTTCTTGATCCCTGTTTCAAGGACAATAAAGGTAAAAAATCATTTCTTTAACAAATATTATAAATTTCTTCCACAAATAGGCATATTTGTAAATAATTATTCCGCAATTTCATGAGGGCCCAGTTCACAAGTTGCCCTTGGCAGCTTAAATTTTTGAGTAGGCCTGTAAACAGAAGAGTTTAGCCACCCATGATTTAGACATTTCCGTAATGTAAGGTTGTAATTGGGTTTGTAAAATTGCATTTGAGTTTATTTTTGATAAGTCAAAGTTGAATACATTCTCTTCATCAGTGAATAATAATAAGTGAATACTCACAGCTTGAAGCTTAGAAAATACAAACAGATTTTTGAGAGCTATTGGTATTGTGCAGAACTAAACAATTTGTAAATATAGTTTCTTAAAATTTTTTTAATGCAATACTTCAAAATATGAATAAAATATAGTATCTTAACCAGGTGTAATGTACATATGTTACCATTTTTGAAAGGAAAACAAAAAGTATACACAGACAGAGAACATGTCATAAATGAGTAATGCAACATACTATGACTTTCTGCAACAAAAATAAATACTAAAAATACATTAAAGGAGAGGAAATCTCCTTAAACATGAAAGCAGAATGAGTAACATTTATAAAACTACCACTGGTGGCACTCTGTGCTTCTGGGAATACAAGACCAATTTATCTTTGTCAAATTCAAAATAGACATCAGTTTTACCTATAAAGCACTGCAATTAATTTGAAATTTAAAAATTCTGAGAGTAAAATATTACATATGTAGGTCCAAGGGGTCGTGTAAAGCTACTCCCAGTTGTTGCAATTCTTTTGTAAGCCCTGCCTTTAGCTGAGTGTAGTTTGGTGTCTCTGAGTACTTGAGGTTCATCACTTGAGACAGATACTCTAGTAATGCTCCTGTAAACACAAAATACACAAGCTGTATTCAACAGTAAAAGAAGTGTTTTAAATCATAAATCAGATTAAACTAACAGCCCTAGTATGTTGCTATTATGAAAACTACCATAAAACATCAGGTGAAAACCTAGTCCCAAATAGATGAAGATCCAGTGGAAGATCCTGTGGCTTTCTTTTCAGGCTACTTGATCTGCTCTAATTGTCATTTAATAGGTCATTTTAGTAAACTGAGGTTAATACATGGGCGAGGTTAATACAAGGGTGAGGTCAATACATGATTTCGTTTTTTTAATTTGAAAACACTGACCTGAGGTCATTTGTATGTGGGTGCATACAATGTGCAACAACGACAGCACATAAATGTGCTAGAGCTGAGGGCTGTTCACGCCCTAAGACATTTCCTTCCTGTGCTGGCCAGGAGGCACATCCTTGTAAGAACCGATAACACCTCTGTGGTTTATCATATAAATCACCAGGGCAGTACCAGGTCCTTACCCTCCCTGAGACTGACCCAGCTCTGCTGTTGTGGGCCTACCCTCGGCTGTTGAGTCTGAGGGCCATACATTTGCCGGGCATCAGGAACTGCAGACTTTCTCTCACGGCAATGCCCCCATCCAGCGGAGTGGAGACTGCATCCAGAGGTGGTGCAGACCATCTGGCACTGCTACGGCAGAGCAGAGGTGGACCTTTTCGCCTCTCAGGCCACAACACACTGCCCCCTGCGGTTTTCACTAGGGGAGTCGACGAGCTCGTTGGGCCAGGATGCACTGGCACATGAGTGGCCACGACAGCTTCCCACCACTCCCGCTCATATTACCCACTTTGGAAAGGATCCTCAGGGAGGGTCACCGGGTACTTCTGGTAGCCCCCAAATGGCCCGCGAGAGTTTGGTTCCCCATACTCATCGCGGGCAGATCTCCTCTTGCAGCTGGGAGGCCAAATCGGACCCAGCTCGTCTACAACTCTGGGTATGGCCTCTGAGGGGCCTGTTAGGAGCATGCACTCCTG
The DNA here is from genome assembly GCA_027481765.1 of Tenualosa thibaudeaui. Taxonomy (NCBI): domain Eukaryota; kingdom Metazoa; phylum Chordata; class Actinopteri; order Clupeiformes; family Clupeidae; genus Tenualosa; species Tenualosa thibaudeaui. The sequence goes on from JAIFZK010000174.1 coordinate 684,327, forward strand.
CAGTGGTACAGACAGTCCAATACTCCTGCGTACCCTCCACCAATGCGCTTTATGCTAATCGATGGAAACTTTTTGTCAGCTGGTGTCAAGGCCGCCACGAGTAGCCTACATGCTGCTCAGTGCCTGTTATTCTCAACTTCTTACAGTCGCGTCTTGATGACGGCCTTGCACGTTCTACCATCAAGGTGTATATAACTGCAATATCAGCCATGCATAACCGAGTTGACAGAGTCACTGTGGGCTCCCACACTCTAGTGAGTCGCTTTCTTAGAGGGGCTCAACGACTGAGAACCCCTCAACGGAGTCTGAGAGTTTCTTGGGACCTGCCCCTTGTTCTGCAGGTGCAGTGTAAGCCCCCATTCGAACCTCTTGGGGGATCAGAACTGAAGTGGCTATCGATGAAAACAGCCTTTCTACTGGCCATGGCATCGGCTAAGAGAGCGGGTGAGCTGCACGCCCCGTCTATCAGCCAGGAGTGCCTACACTGAAGCCCAGATGGCACAGGAGTGACTTTATGGCCTAACCCTTCATTCCTGCCAAAGATGTTTTCCGCATCTTATGTAAATCAGCTCCTCAGCCTGGTAGCCTTCCGACTGAAGGGGGCGAACTGACTCAAGGTGAGCCTCTACTGTGCCCAGTCAGACATACATCCAGATGACTGCTGGATTCCGACAGTCGGATTCACTCTTTGTCTGTCATACAAGACATAGACAGGGCCATGGCTTGTCAAAGCAGCGATTGTCAAACTGTATTGTGGAGACCATCTGCTATGCCTACACTAGCACTGGTCGTCCAGTCCCCCCTCGCATCTGGGGCCACTCTACTCGGGGTGTGGCGACATCCTGGGCAGCCTTGCGGGGCATCCCACTTTCTGACATCTGTGCTGTGGCATCATGGGTCTCGACTTGCACATTTGCAAGATTTTACAGACTTAATGTGGCCACTTATAACCCTCTAGCCACTGCCATCCTTTCGAGCCACTCATAGGGTTGGTAGGCCTTCCTCGTGACCCTGTTGGTATGTCATCCAGGTGCTGAAAGCATTGCCTCTGGCAGTCAGTAGAAATCAAATAGAATGATGGTTACATATGTAATCGCGGTTCTTTGAATTTCGGATGACCGCCAGAGCTTGACTGTCACTCGGAATACGGATGAGACTGCTAAGAGACCAGTTCCGGGGCGAGCGTACCTTAAGTACCATAGCGGGTGTACGTCACCCCTGTCACAAGCGACTTTGTTGGTATAAACACTCGAACGACATGTGCGTGTGATGAACATCCAGGTGCTAAAAGCACTGCCTCTGGCGGTCATCTGAAATTCATAGAACCGTGGTTACATATGTAACCATCGTTTTACATAAGTGTTTTTTTCTTTTATTGCATAGTAGTTTTTGTATGACATATTTATACTTTGCACTGTGTGCACTTGCAAGGAGTTGCTGTCATTACTGTGTATAATGACAATAAAGGCTTTCTATTCTTCTACTCTCTACATGGTGCGGCTTCAGTGGAGGCTCTTCCATTGAATTTAGGGTAATTGTATGTGGAAAATATTTTGAGGGTGCTTGAGAAAAAAATCCTAGCCTTTTCTACGTTTTCCTCACACTGTTGTGGTCACCTTTGACTAATTTGTTTAGCATTAGGCTACTGAGTTGTTTTTTTTGTATACAGGGCCATCTCAATTGAATAATATAGCGTGGAAAGTGTCATTTATTTCATCAAATCAATTCAAAAATTTTAACTCGTATGTTATATTCATTCTTTACACACAAAATGAATTATCCCAAGCCTAATTGTGATTACATAAAACCATGAAGCAGTATCTCTGAAAACTAAAATATGACATTAGATCAATTAAAAATATTTCTAATTCAGAAATGTCAGCCTTCTGAAAAGTATGTTCATGGTTATGCCCTCAGCACTTGGTTAGGCCTGCTTTTGCATTTCACAATGCATCTATGTAATGATGTCCAGCTGTTATCTGTCTATTCCACACACAACTCTCCAACTATTCTTTCCACTGAGCTCAGATTTGGTAGGTGTCTTGCTAATGGCACTAGTGAGTGCAGTGGCAAGTTTGATGTTGCAGAACAAATGCTCATTTCCACCTATGCATTGTCTGATCAGACCACCACTTGAAAATGTCAGAACAACTTTCACAGCACAGCACTGCACTTGGAATGCTGGAGGTTTCACTAGTCTTTACTATATATGCATGCCACTGCTGCCACCACCACCAGTGCTAAATATTGTTTACATTTTGTCCTCCCCTACTTTTCCCACCACCAGCCGCCACTGTGCGGCTTATATTTGGTAAATTACTGTATATGTTCCTTATGGGCTTAAGTTAACCAGATCCAAAAAAGCCTATTTGGATTAAACGTTACTAAAATAGTTTGAGATAGACAGATACTTTCAGTCTGGCCAGTTCACTTGTCATAATAAAATGACTATTGAAAAGATTATTATTTCTCTCTGACTACTGTAAACTACTTTACTACATAATTTTAGGTGATTATTTGCCTTGCTGTTTGATTTTGACTCTCCACATAAGGAAGACTTAAGAAATCATAAATGAACTTCAGACTTCAGAAATTAATTCCACTTTACAAAGCTACCAAGATGGTGGGCTCCCCTTTGCAATTTGGCTTTAAATAGCCTATGGAACTAAAACAAAAACAGGTGAACCAAGAACCAAGTTAAATTTACTATTTATTCACAGGAGGCTTGGTGAAAAAAGTGTATATTGTTGACAAGTAAACAAGAATGACATGTAGCCTGCCTCAGTAAGAAGAGCTTCATCTTTTCATTGCATTGCAAGCACTCACCAGGCACTTTTTCTGTTCCAAAAGAGTGACGCAGAAGACGAGAGAGATCTTTTATGCACCTACAGACACACACAAATAATAATCAAGTGTATTGAACTGTGTGAGTATTCTTGCACTTCATTTGATGGCTAACACTGTCAATAATTGTTACCAGGTGCTTCATTTTTTCCCCCTGGTCATCATTTTGCTATGGTTAATTCTGTAAGTATCCTCACATTAGATTAATTCACTTTAACATATGCATTTTGGAGAGTCATGAATCTGGTGACATCATTAGAAAACTGCAGATGTAGTAAATTATATCATGCTTCTGTGCTCCTATGTGTTTTTTTTTTTGGTTTTCATTACCTCTGTTTCTCTGCAGCAATAGCATTGGGTTTTTCAGTTGTGGAATTCCATGGAAGTGCTTGCGTCATCCAGTGAATTAGACAGTAGCCAAGTGACTGCAAATCACTCCGTCGTGATGGTGCTATTATCACAAAATTATATTCACATAAATTACAATACAATTGTAAATACAATACAATTCTAAAAAGTCATAAAATGGACACTACCTAATACACAGAACTTCAGTGTTTTTTAGTCACAAGGTGGATGGACAACTTACCTGCGCCAAGGTGGACATCGAGGCTAATGAAATCGTGGTGGCCAAGGTGTGGTACTCTGCTACCTTCACGATATGCTACATGTTTCCCACCAGGACAAAAACGGAATGCTCGACCAAAGCCAGACAAAATCACCTGCACATAAATGTTATATTCAGAAGTCTTTACACAATCAAAAATATTGCTTGTATTTCATTTTGTTCATTATTTTATTCACTTTCACTACATCAGAATTTATAATACAGCAGTGATAGGTAGAACACTGAAAATCTGTACACAGATTCTGTACAGTTACTTCTTTCAAAAACAACTTAAGTAAGAGTAATAAAAAGCAAGTTTCTCAAATTACATATACAAGAATTTTCTTTTTAATTGAAAAAAAACTTAATTACTCAAAAATGGGACTATATTACTATATTATTTACTATAGTATTACAGATAAACTATAATTATATCACTATATAACATATAATAACATATAGTGAATGAGTGTGTGTACGTGAGAGTGCATAAAGAGAACTGATAGAGGTTCACAACTGATTCATAGCAACAGTGGAACACAAAATTCTAATTAATCACATAAGCATAAAACAAAGTTCAGCTGGGGAAGTAAATATTGATGTTGATGTTTCTGCCAACCCTTCTTTGTTAATTCATTCCCATTAACCTTCACAAGAACAGTAAGTGAAGCGCAAAACTATGTCTGTGTGAGTGACTGAGAGACTTGAGAGTGGCTGAGGGTTAGGGACACCTTTCAGTGTGTGTGTCCTTGGTGGATGCTGAAACGTAATCTCCACAGTTGTTTCTTTGTTGTATGGAATACAATTACACTTAATTTAAAAACATAAACATTGTTTTGTTGAATTAGTTATTCAGGAATATTTCAGTCACTGTGGCTTACCATGGTGGTTAGATTGTTGTTTGTGAGGTAAAAATCAAGTTAACACTAGTAATTCTCTTTATTTGACATGGGGAACTCCATCCACAAATTATTTAAATAATATGTATTGGAGGGGTATGCAACTCTTCTCAATTTATACAGTGTCAAAATTTATGTTCCCAATATATTCCCAAATATATTAAATAATGCTTAATAAATGCTTAATGAGGAGGAATTATTATAAAATGCTACCAAAAGAGGATTATTTTCTGAAATATGTAATAATGAAGAATAATAAAGAAGAGTAGTTGTTACAGTAAAAAACTACTATGTTACTTGTAACGCATTGTTGTGGTCATGCAACATGGTCAGTACGCAAACATCCAAGCCCCTCTCTGACGTTGCAGACCCTCCCATGCTCTCCGAGGGCTGATGGATAGTTCTCTAACTATCTGTTGAAACGATGGAAATCCCACGAATAGAGCGAGAGTGATTGGTTGACTCACTTTGTTTTGGCTTTTTGCCACTGTAGGTATAGTTAACAACATGCTAGTTCACAGTGTTAACTTTGTAAATAATCTCAGATGTTGTTTTGGATACAGTGGAAGGATTTCCCGACTGTTCTGTGCCTATATTTCAATGAAGTTTTGAAATCAGCACTTTGTCAGCAGGCATTACTTTGTAGGCAAGTGTAAGAAGTTCACGGATTAACAGAACAATTGGCTGGCAGAAAACTTGAAATTTGCTCGTAAATGAATAATGTGAATAACTTTGCTATGAGAGGTGCTATGTCTCTACTGGGAACATCAACAAAATAATAGAAAGAAAAAACAGACAACCTGCGTAGACTAGTGCCACTCCAACCAGTGTCTGGTGGTGTATGTTGGTGTACACGGTACACGGACACACGTTGGTGAACTGTGAAAGGCAAACCTCTCCGTAAATACAACTGTGTGCCTGTGTATGGACCGAGTTACGCGGCCATAAATTAGGCTTTACTACCCATCACTGTAATACAGAGAGAAAAATAAGTATTGAACGCATTCATATTTTTTTCAGTACAGGCATTTCTGATAGCCTGACAAGCCAGACTATAACATGAAAATGTATAGTCTGACAACAACCGATAAACCGAGCTCAATCCAAGGGGTGGTGGTTGTTTCAAAAAATGGATCCAATACAAGTGTCTGAGTGGTGCATAAAGTTTTCCAAAGCTCTGTAAAGACAACTAAAGTCCAATATTATGCTGAACTAATTAATAAAAATGCTCATAGACCTAAAATACTATTTAATACAATTAACTGCAGGTACTGCCACTATGGTTGTCCCTACAGCAGAAAACTGAGAATTTTCTAAATTAGACTGATAAATTATAATCTAATAAATAACCTCAACATTATGATTCCTGAGTCACCCTTTCACCCTTGGGCACAATTAGGACATTTCTGCATTTTTGCTGTAAGGTGTACTCACTTTTGTTGCCAGCTGTTTGGACATAAATGGCTGTATATTGAGTAATTTGTAGGAAAATAAATATATACAATCAATACAAGCACACTGAGTTTAATTTCTATAGTGTTGTCCCATTAAAAGATATAACAGAATATTTGCACAAATGTGAGGGTTCTGCTCACTTTTGGGAGACACTGTATTTTGTGTTCCCCCAAGAATTCATTCAAGTACTCCAGTATAAAACCACTGTATTAAGGCTACAAATTGTCCACAATGCAGCAGCCAGGCTTTAAACTGGTACAAAGAAATGGGAACACATCACTCCTGTTCTTGCCAAACTGCACTGGTAAGTTTAGAATTGATTGAGCACCTTAAAACCTTTTTTGCCTTTTTAATTACTGCTCCCCAGCTCGGGAATAACCTTCCATCGTATATTAAATCTTGCTGTTTTCAGAACATTTCAAAACATAGTTTTACAGTCGTATTTAGGACAGACTGAAATGGACTTAATTATAGGAATTACAGGTGTATTTTATAGATAAGGTTCTTTTGATTTTTGGATAGTTTTGATTATTTTACATGTTTTCTTTTCTTTGTGTTTATCTTTTTCATAAATATGTTTTTGTCATGGTTGATTTATTTGTTGTTTTTAACTTGTAACTGACCTTGATCTAAATGAAAAATAACAAGGGCAATGCAGATGAATAGTTAGATGGTGGCAGAGAGAAGCCTTGTCAAAGAGCTGTCATGAGTGCAAAACACTTTTGTGCCCTCATTCACATGTAAATCTAGAACTTCTAGGCCACTAGAAATGGGAAAAGCAGAAAAGCAGACTTTGATACAACTGAGCATATTTATGACAAAGTTGAATACCTCCTATTTTACTATAAGAGAACAAAGAACAATATTGTTCATCCTTTCTATGCCACTTCTATGCCTTAGTTGAGCCTTCATTCTTTGTTGAAATGACTGATAAATTAAAATCGAATAAATAACCTCAACATTATGATTCCTGAGTCACCCTTGCACACAATTAGGACATGTTTGCTGTAAGGTGTACTCACTTTTGTTGCCAGCTGTTTGGACATAAATGGCTGTATACTGAGTGATTTTTAGGAAAATAAATCCATACAATCAATACAAGCTGTACACTGAGTTTCATTTCTATTTCAAACCTATCCCTACAAAATTTTGCTACAATATAATTAAGAGCCAGTGTGTTTTAGAGCATACCTTAGGGTGGCTGGCTGAGCTGATGTAGATGTTTTCAGCACGAATGTCAGCATGGGTGTACTCATTCTCATGGACAAACTCTAACACATCCAGCTGAAACAAACACCAAAAACACAAATACGATTTGCACCTCAAGAGTAACTGAGACAAAAACATTAAATATTCCTCCCACTCACAAATTGCAATCAACAACACTTACTATTCGACAGGCAAGGTTGAGGACTACTTTTGGTGACAAAGGTTTGGGCTCACCCTGCATTATTGAGTTAAGACTCTGGCCCATGTCTTCAAACACCAAAAATCTGAAAACATGAGTCAAGGCAAATGTTAAAATCTATCCACTAATGTGATTTGCATTTAATCATTTTTGCTTTTGCATTTGCTATGAACACGAACTTTAAAAATGCTGCTGACCTACAAGTCCCATGGAATCCAAATCCCAAACAAGTGGGCATGCCTATGTAGTCCAACTTCATGCGCTTTACCCATTTCTCTACTAAAACACCAGTAATTCAGTTCAGCAATTTCTACACAAATGTCTGTTAATAATCTGTAAATGTGTTAATAGTAGGGTTTAGTGGTAGACCTGTAACTCTTCTGCCTGCTCTCTGAAGAAAGTTCTGTTCAGTGAAGATCTGTCCATCTTTGGCCGCCTGGAGAGCAGACGAGGGAAAACAGTCCACGTTGACAGTAAAAAGAGATTTTATTAATGAATAATCGCTGCTAAAATTCTGAAAAGCCACAAAGCTTTTGTGCTGCCACTATAGTCACACTGTAAGAAACCAGCCTTTCTTCATGGTTTAGTATCAGAGAAATTGTATCCACCAAGTCTTTAAATGAGTTTTACCTACTAGTGGAGCTAGAAGGCTGCCCACTAGCTTAGCAGTGTTAAACAAGGCACTGATAGGCCCCAGGGGGATATCTATACAGACTGTGGAGGTGGCATATAGCTGTAAATATCCCCTGTCTATAATGATACCTTCCTTCTCTAAGAGCTTCAAAGTGCTAATCAGTCTGGTAGCATAGGGATTGGTGATTCTTTTTGGCATTTGGCATTTTTGGCAAGTTTAGATATTGGAATGAGAAACATGTAATGTGTTCTGGGTGAATGGCCAAAGTGGGGGTGACCCAACTTATCAGCAGTTCAGGATGGAAAGAAAGTCTTCTTGGGTCTGGTTGTTTTTGTGTGCCTGTCAGAGGGGAGAGGCTTAAAGAGAGAATGTGTGCGGTCTTTAAAGCAATACCAGGGAACATTTGATACTGTTTTTAGGCCAATTTGCCAGCCAGTTAAATAGCTCATTACGGAGTGGAGCCTCTCTCGGTCTCCCTAGTAATTTCCTAACACAGTTTTACCACTTGTAGCTTTTCATCACAGAGCCGCTGTGAAATGAAAATGGAATTGAATGAAGCCGAAATTTTATTTATTGCCTTTTTAGTCAACATAACTCTACGATAATAATCATTGTGTTTCCTATTCTTTGGTTTGCAAACAAATCTACATGTTTTAGTGAGAATTTACACTATTGCTAATTTAAAAATACAGTGTGGGATTGCCTGGTGTGCCTTTGAGAATGTCCCTAAGGAAGTTTGTGCAACCATGTTAAATGTAAGGAACCCTTGAATCAGACTTTAAGGAAAAATCTCAACCGAAGGTGAAACTGGGCCCTGGACCCTAAGCACACTTTTGAAAATTGTTCTGCCTGGGATAAGTTAGATGGGCAAACGGAGATATTGCTTCCTTTATTGGTTGTCTACCTTAGTTTGGACAGTCTGTCATACATTATCCAGGTGTGATAAAAACAACCATTTATCTACCATTTGCTTGCTTTTGCCTAGCTAGATCCATATGCTGCAAAGTGTGTCTAAAGATTTTTTTCAATGATTTATAAATGGATAGACTCACCATTCTCAGAATGTAGTTCTGATTGAGACAGTTGGGATCTGTGCTATTCAGCAACACTGTACAGAGAGAATGCATTTCAGGTTTACTATAGATATCTATACTAAAAGTTGTTTATTACAGGCATATATTATTGACATGTTATTATCATTATTGGCATCTTTATTATTAGCATATGGACTATTCCATATCAGCTGAAACATTCCTCCATGTCTTATTAAAATCAAGCAAAAGATAGATAGAAAGAAAGAGATATTGCTCTTCAAACATGGATAGATGTGGCCAAGAAAAACACTGAACATTTCAGTTTTTCATAAGGATCACTTTTTTATATACTATATTTTGTATTCTCCTCTCTTAATGCTATATTTCTTCCTGAAAATGTGCACACTGGAGTAGTACCATGTGTAGATGTCTAGGATCACATTGGAATTTGTCCCTCACACCACTGATTTCTTATTCAAAAAAGCCTATTTTTGTCATCTTGTAAGCGGAGCATTTTCAAAACTTTGCAGACATGTAGTCTATGAGGAAACGTATGAGCTGAAAAAATTTTGATGGTTAGTTGTCTTGCGTTAAGTTACCAGCCTTTCAAGTTGTTTAATAAAATCATTCAGTCATTAATATCTGTGTAGCCTCCCCTCTATGGTTCATTGCTTTGAACTGGCAGGATTACATAATGATCAACACTGGGGAGAATATTTCCTTGTGCCAATGTGCCACCAAAACAAAATTAACTTTCTAAATGACCCTGTGGGCCAATGAAATGATCAGAGTAATACCTGGTTAAACCACATTCATGTCAAAACAGCAAGATTGATTATAGCCTATTATTACGAGGTATACTAGACAGCATTTAAAATTACTTCATAGTTTTGAATCTTGAAAGTTAATTTAATGGAAACTCCCAAATATTTGTGACACTGGTAACGACACCTAATAGATTATACTTAATTTAAGAATTAAGGTTAGAATGTAGTGCTCTGCTACACAATAACACAATTTCCAAATGAAAAATACACCTTGCATTTTGTAGTTTGTGTGATAGCCATGATTCATCATTATGGATGGTTGATTTGTATGAAGCCATTGGTGGCCCGGGCCCTTGTTTATCAAGTGTACCCAAAGCCATAATCATGTAAGAAGAGACTTTAAAAAAATATTACTCTGGTATAGAATCTTACCTTTATATATGACCTCACTGTCACTTTGACTGATCAATTTCAGAAGTTTCCACTTCATCCCTGATTGATCATTTAGTTCAATTCCTTCCTGAAGAGGCTGTACCATACCCATGATCTTTCGATTTTTCCCTTTGACTACATGGAGAATACCACATACACACACAAACACACACATACAGAGACACAGACACAGGGCAATTGCTATCTGACCTAGCTTTGAAATAGCTTCACTACACAGTTCACAAGTATTGCTATGTTCACAAGTATAGGTATTACTCACCAACTGGAGATGTCTGAGGGGATAAATTCAGTGGAGAATCAGAACATAATTCCTCTTGCTTACGTTTACGAGGTGATGCCAGAACTCTCTGACCTTTAAAGGACAGTTATATCAATTTATAATTAAGTAATTGTTTTGGTATTTGCAGCTATTTCTGTCCACAATGACTTTAATTACAACTGTTACAAATGAATTTCAAAACGTTAGTTAAAAAGAAAAAAGCAACAACATAAGCTAACAATATATGTCTAAGTCAAATATCCCATTCCAATATCCCCTACTAGGGCTGGGTAATGATTCAGTTTTATTCAATACACTAAATCAATACTTTTAAAACATTGGCAATGCCTAAATCAGTGCCTGAGATAAAAATCGATATAAAAAATATCAATATCAATATCTGAAGCGGCCATGTTTTCAGCAACTGTAATATCTAAAATAGCATTAGTACAGAATGGATTGGCATAGGCTATCTTATGTTAAAATGGCTTGCCATAGAGGCACACACAGCTAGTTCTAGGAGACGGGCAAACGTAAGCAATGGTACAGACACTTTATTCTTTCAAGGTTGTAAGTATGCCCCCATCAGGATTCATCATTCAATTGGACATGTTCCTCCTATTCACTTGGCTTTTTTTAAACATATTACACCCCGTGTTTGAATGTTTACAGACTGTTCAGCGAGCTGTAGGCATTTTCGTTTATGTGGCTTCTTTCTGTCAGGGCAAATGAACTAGCAACAGCATATACGTGATGTGTCTGTGAAGAGTCTAAGGCAGATCTGGAATGTCACTGTTTCAGGGTATGTGTTTATTTGCGACTTAAAATGAAATCATGAAAATGGAAGAATGCTTTCACATTACAACTCTACCAGTCTGCAGCATATTTAGCGAGATAAGGTAAACTTTGCTCATACTTGAAATATAGCGTGACCAGATTTACCAACTCTTACACACACACGTTTTTGGCGTAAACATGCGCTGCTCAAACTGGTGTTCTTATCATTTTGTTGAAGCTTGTTATCGTTGTTATTGTTGGATACATGTAGGCTACTTCTATCACAATTAAGTTAAATTAAGAAAGTGAGACACAAGATTTGTGATGATAGGGAATAGACCATGCTATTGCCCATAGCCCAAATCTCAACTGTTTGTGAAAAATGCATATGCAAAAAAATGTATATGCATACTGTAACATCAACATTTTATGCATCAAGATGACATTTTTAAAAATTTTAATATGCCTTGTAACAGGAACGAATGCATATGAAATTGTCACCTATAACCTTTACCCAAAATGCCTCTATTTAACCTTAACCAGTGTATTGAGTGCATGGACAACGTGATGTAGTAAACTGTGTTCATGACCGTGGCGGCTATGCCCACGCCGATGAACTGATTGCAGGCTGCAGGTGTCTCACTCACCCTTAAGAGCCTGTTAAGAGTCTGTGTGTGATTATGTGTCTCCTTCGATCACTTGCAAAAAAACATTACAGTGGATTCAGAGTTGACAGAGTAGCATCAAAGCAATCAAGACAATCTGTGATAGCCTACACTGCAAAACCAAAAAAATGTTTCAGAAACACAGCTCAGACTGCCAACCCACCCACCCTAAACAAAATGCAATTGCAATGCATATATTTACAAGACAACAACTTATATGAATTGGATCTATATTAGATCTGCAATTTGTTCCCACTTTTAACATCAAGAGAGTTTAGAGGTCACTCATAAATTGGCATGCATCATCAAGGGGAAAACAAAGGGTCAGTCACAAAGTCCTTTTTGGAAGGAAGTGCGGAAATCTTGCTTAACTGCAAGTCGATTTGGGAAAGCATACAGTGTGAAAGGGGTCATCTAGTCAGGTTTTGGCTGTCAGGATTCTGAGGGGGGTGTGGGAAACACTGGCAATGAAGAGGGGCATTGAACTTGAGCCAGAAGTGTCACTATATACAGCCAATTCAATGTTAGCGTGTATCCCTCTGGTTTTGTTTTACACACTGATGCACCATACCTCAGTGGAAGCCCTGATGCTAAGGTGTATGATCCAGTTTCAAATCCCCCTTTTGGGTTAGCTGAAGTAAAACTTTAGAGGTGATGTGAACGCAAACTCCACCTGCTGATTGGATCTGCCTATCAAAACGACAATCTACCATAAACCCATACCTGGAGATGAAGGAGTTGCAGAATTGCTTTGAACTTTGCGAGCAGTCTGACGGGTCATCTTCACTGGTGAGCAGGATTCTGACTTTTCTGTGTCTGAATGAAAAAGTGAGGCATTAACCAGAGGACACTGTCTATCCATCATACACTCTCTAAATTAAACTACAACAATTAGAACGTACAGCCCTTAACATTTGCTCTGTAATATTAATTACTTACTTGCAGCCTTTGGCACTGTGAACCATGGAATTCTTTTCTGAAAACTGGTATTAAAGTCTAAGTATATTTTTTATGCTCAGTAGGATGGAGGCACTGAATACAACTTTAATTAAAATAAAGGACTTTCAAGACTTTTTTTAAGACCTCTGATGAAAACAATAAAACCTTCCACTGGTGTGATTTCTAAGCGTCTCTGGGTTTTTGTAAATTTGTTACATTGAAGAAAGTGTACTACCATAGTTAAATTGTCAAATAATTGTCATGAAACATGAGGAACTGCTTGGAGAAATAAATAAAGATCTATAATTTTTAAATGTACAATTGATATGGAATATTGTCCCACTGAGAAATGTAGAGAATTCTCAGATTTTCCTAGTTCATACTGTAAAATATTCAGTTTCATTGCTATCCAAACGTTTTCAAGGTTGGCAGGTCTGATTTCTGATCTGATAGGCTACCTCATACGCCTGAACTTCACAGGTAAACACTAAGTCCACCAGCTGATCTGACCTGCCTATCTAATTAGAGCTTAAATTAATTAGCCTATTACACATGGATGAAGACTTGTCCAGGCCTGGAAATTGCCATTTTCAAATTCCATGATTTTCAATCCTGTTTAATACAAAAAGCACAGAGAAGTATAGCGAACACATGATAAGCTGTTAAACCTATAAAACATATCCTTCCTGGAGATTTAGATGCAAGCAAGCTAATGACTGACCAAGCTTTGGTAACTGACCTAACTAGCACTGGTGGGGTGTCATTTATTTTTTACCTTATTATCTTATTTCACCTTGAAAAGATTGCAGAGGCTGGAAATTGAATCCAAGTCTCAAGAAGGCAAATATGTCCTTTCCCTAAAAATATATTGACCTAGAGTTACAAGGGATTCTTACTAAGTATAGAAAAATATAATCTTCAACTCACAGCTTCAATCATAGGAGGCATCCTGGTTTGCCTCCACATGGGACAGATATCACCACTGTGTAAGGGCCTAGGAGTTGACGGTCCCTACTCTGAGGCAGGATCTAAAACAGTTATAGGAACTGCGGTACAAGAAACTACAATCAACACGAGATCTCATCTGTCCTAACACGCAAAAGGCTCAATGAACTAGAAAAGAACAGTAAGAACTGGAAAACTGGAAAATGTGCCTCATTTGCACTTGTTGAACATGTGCCGAGCGGTGAAGCAGTGAAATTGTCCTACCTCAAACAATTTCCACTGTGCCAAACATTGTTCAGGCTATTTAAACCGGACTTGTGGTATAAAAACATCCTATCATATCAAAAATAAAATATACCTCCCAACACTGTGTGTAAGAAATCGAATCATTCCAAATAGCATGACCTTATATTGTCTAATTTCACTTACTTCTTTATTACCTCTACTTTACTCCAACTGCAAGGGGTGTCAAACATTTGCTGAAGTAATATTATCGAGCACTGAGGTAACAAACTACCATAAACCCATACCTGGAGAAGAAGGAGTTGCAGAATTGTTTTGAACTTTGTGAGCAGTCTGACGACTTATCTTCACTGGTGAGCAGGATTCAGACTTTTCTGTGTCTGAACGAAATAAAAGTGTGAGGCATTAACCAGAGAACACTGTCTACCTATCATACACTCTCTAAATGAAACTACAATAACTAGAACTAGAATTTAATAGTGTACCTATTAAGACCACCAAATTTAGTGTAGATGTTTTTCATCAATATTGGCATGGTTTTCTGGGGCGATAACTTGTCAAACTACAAGATTAATCACTTATTTGAAAATGTATGCATTATTTTTGATAGATTTCAAAAGATGTAATAAAGATATTTTAAAAAATAAGTCAAAAGTCTGGAATGGGCTTAATTGATCCCATGGTGCCATGGGTGCTCCAAATAAGCCCAAATCATATTTTCTAAATAAAATATAATAAAATTACTGCTTTACAAGAATAAAAAAACAGCAATGCATAAATTCAGTAACATGTTGAATGGATAAAAAATGTTAAATAACTCAACTAGATCTAGGTCAGGTGAAGTCCTAATCCTCATTTATGTGGGACTTAGAGGGACTGTGAAAAAGCACAGTTACCTCTACACTGAATCATAACCTCTTTACACTTGTACCTTCTTTAATTCTGTTATTGTTTTATTTTCTATATTTTCCTCCTTTCTTTCTCTTGCTTTATCTCTTAATTTGTTAATTTCTTCATTCATTTCATCATAAAAAGGCTTAACTTCTATTAAGATGCTCACCTATAAATTGTACTCATATCTACATATCTATTACTAGTGGACTCCCAAAACCTATTAGTAGTATTTGATTAAAAAGTCACAACAGTGCATCCCTACTCATGTTAAACAAGATATGCATATTAATGGTTCTTTTTATTGTCCTTTTCTGACTAAAAACTGTTAATACGCACTTGTATAGTAGCTGTTACCTACTGTATAAATTTGAAAAAAAGTGCAAGCTTTGGTCTATAATGTATGGAGGCCTATTTTTTATAGTTGTAAATTAAGCCAAATGATGCCAAAAAAAATAAGCAAAATGAAGCCAAAATATTATCTGAACCAAACATGAAAATTAATATTACTTTGCATACATTTATGAATATGAATTTATATGTCAAAGTTGCCTTATGTTGGCTGTAGTTTGTGGCACTGTACCATTTAAGCCCACCTTCATAAAACAGATTTTTTTTTTAAATATTCAATTCTCTAAAGGGATACAAGATGTGTAGATTAATGTCATATCAATTACAAAACATTCATTATACACACCTGACATGCTTCATTTTTTGTCAGTGTATCACTTAACAAGGCTAGTGGTCTGACTGATTTTTTTTTCTTTCCAAATGTAGAAATAACTAAAATGACAAAGTATTATGTCTTAGTATACAAATATAAAATTTACCTCTCATTTTTCATGAAATGAATAGTAATCTGAAGGAAGTGGCTAAATACAGTAAAATACATATGAAGATTGAGGGGTCCCATCAAAGTTTTGAAGTAACTTTTTGTGAGTAACCTTAACACTCTATGCAAAGATGTCACTCTAACTTAAAACTGGCTTATGTGATTGATTTTAAATTAAGAACACATGGAGTTAACAAGCTGCTGGATTGATTATAAGTAACACAAAATATTTTTTCTTTTTGTATAATTTGACTTCCACGTTGAAAGTGGGCTTAAATGGTACATGGGCTTAATGTGTACTCTTACCGTAACATTTGCTCTGTAATATTATTACTTATATTATATTATTACCTATTTGCAGCTGAGGCATGTGGACCATGGAATTCTTTTCTGAAAACCTTTATTTTGTTTGCATCCTACGTACAGGCAGTGCCTACCGGCAAGAACAGGTATTAAAATCTAACTATACTTTTTCCTGCTCAGTAGAATGGAGGCACTGAATAAAACTATAAGGAAAATATTAGATCTCACAGACCTACACGACTTCTGAAGAAAAAAATTAAAATAAAACCATGTTCCACTGGTGTGCTCCAGGTGTTTTTTACAGTTTACATTGATAAAAGTGTACTGGCATACTTAAATTGTCACATTGTCATGAAACATAAAAAAATAAAGGACAATAATTTTTAAATTTTGAATTGATATGGAATATTGTCCAGCTCAGAAATCTAGAGAATTCTCAGATTCTCCTAGTTCATATACTGTAAAATATTCTATTTAACTTGCTACTGACAGTACTTAACAATATAAACACAAACATAAATGTGCATGTATACAGTCTGCGGAAATGTGTCTATGTCTATTATGTGGGTAATGGGAGTGTTCTGTAAAGGAATTTCAGTATACTGAAGATTGAATTGCAGTGTATGTCACAAAAGTATAAAGTACTATTACCATCCACTTTGTTGTCCGTGTATGCAGGAGATGCACAACTTTGGTCACTATCTGTGGACAGTTTCATTCCACATGATGGACAGAAATTGAAATCAGGTTGAAGACGGGTACCACAGTGAGGACAGAAATGCAGGGCCATACTCTCCACCACTGGATTGAACAAAGAAAAATCATTGAGAAAATTCCTAATTCAGTAAATTCAATAAACCTACAGCAAGAGATGTATGAGAGTGTCTGCTGAGCTGAGAAACCATAAACTAAAACATATCTCTCAAAGTCTGTCAAAAAATAGTTGTCTCAATGTGGAAAAATGATCCTTGTTTGCAAACAACATATGTGAAATTCATGATAATTTTAAGCTTTTCATTGACTCCTGTTTATATTTAAGTTAGGTCCCATAGACCGGAAGTATATGGGCGTGGCTTAGGCTCCTGTTTTGGTGTCCGTTGGTTGCCAACTTAGCTGGCTTGATGGCGATTGTGCAAATCGTAGGTGGAATCCGGGAAAAACATGAATATTAATGAGGGGCTAGCCAGAGATGATCCAATCATGTCTGTTAGGTCCCTGGTCCAATGAAATGTGCTTTTTACAAATGTGTGTCTGCACCAGAGACGGTTGATACCACCAAGGAGCAACGCAAAAGAGGACGTCTAGCTTGTACATGTTAATTTTGGGGTTTTAGTCTGCCTCCTTTAGGTCAACACGGCTTCAACACCAGCTCTCTGACATGAGCGCTACTTTTGAAATGTTTTCTTTGTCATCTATTTAGTTAATTTTATTTCCTCAATAATTTTCCCTGGCCTTTGTGCCCTCAAAAATGAAAACCGACAATACAAAAGGCCAAGTGGCCTTGCCCCTAAAATGATGAAATTCCAGGCCTGGTCGATATATATATATATAATTGTACATGTTGGAATTATTATCAAATAGTTAACAAGAAATCTCTAGAAATATCCAAGATTACAAAGGCAAACGATAACCCCGCAACGATAGCGATACGATAACGATATCCCCGCAATTTCGCCTTGATTGTAGGCCTAACTTTTTTGTAGATTGTAGATCTATAACTAATTAATTGGATTTAATAGGGGATCTCACGATCTCTAACAACTGTTTGGTGAATTAGAATTAGCTTTAATTTGTCTCCATTTCAGAAAATTGCGTGGCAAGAGTCATGCTACACCGTGAAGGGCGACTATTTCATTTCTTTAAACAGCGCAGCGGCAGCGGGCTGTTAGAATCACGGCGGCATTATGACAGTTTTGGCTGACAAACAAGTTTGACTAACAGGCTGCCTAACCAGTCCTAGCGCTTAAGGCGGGACTTTTCCCGTATTCCACCTACGATTTGCACAATGTCGGCTTGATGGAATACCCCCTGGTAATTGGAGGAAGTACAATGATGAGTTCATTTGTGACACCTCTGTCAGTGTTACTGGAATTAAAGATTGAATTTAGGTCAATTAAAAATTGACCTTAGTCTAAACCCAAGCAAGCAAACTGGTCATCATCAGACAAATAATCATATGCGTTTACTCATTTTTACGTTGCGATCTCTTATTGTTAAGCAATTCTCTCTACCAGCAGCAGTGCTTCTCATGATAAATCGACCACTACTTATCGTCGCTTTTTCCCTACAACAACGCCGGCATCGCATTTTTTTTCTTTTTTTGGGGTAACCAGAGTTGCCGTCTGTATCTTCTGACTTTTTTAAGTGAAAATACAATACGTTAAGGCCTCCACAACGTCTCTCGACGTCAACATCACAATGTTGTGTTAACTTAACGCTAACGTTAGAGGACAGCTCGACAGACGGTAACATTTGCAACTACCCCCCCCGGTTAAGATATACACAAACACTATCAAAGATTCACTAACATTACTCTCGTTTGAGAAATTTGGTCGGCGATCCTCCTGTTATCTTGAACCGGATATGGTTTGCTTTGGCTGTTATAGTCACAGACCGTAAAAGAAGTTATAGTAGTTGAAACCAGTCTTCTTAGTGCCGTGGAGCCAGCGACAATAGTGGGCAACATGGCAGCCACAAAACGTCAAAATAATAGTCTGCGTTATTTTACATTTAAACAATTCGGTTTGAGGGTATTTTTTTTAACCACAGTTGGAGAGAGAGCTATAAGTGTCTTTTTTGTGTTTTTATATCACCTAGGTTATGCAAGTACCATGTGGAATATATTGAATTAGCAATTACTTATGCTTAGGCAAATTATGCATAACAACCTATTAATAGTCTTAGAAGATAGATGGCAAACAGCATTTGCTGGCAAATTAGGCAAATCATCAAACCAAAGTCTCTACTCGTGTGCCAAGTTTCAATATCCTTCCATGAATTAATTTTTTTTATGTCTTCATGCCCCTGATCAGTCATGAACACCAACTCCAGGCACGAGACAACCACCTTTTCATCCTAGATGGAGGACTGAAAAAAGGCAGTGTCAGGGCAAGCAGAAGTATTGTGTGGGGACAGTCTAAGCTAGGGTTTCAGCCCAGGGTTGGACAAATCTTTCTGGAGGTGGAGGTTTGGCATTATATGACCTTTGGAGTGGACATCTGAAGTGAATCCACACCTGAAGTGGACATTTGGATTTTTTGCTGAAATTACTTCATTTTTTTGCCAAATGGTATTTTTTAATGAAATACTGGTAAGTATTTCTCTTGAAATATGCTCTAGAGTCTTCAAATGTTAAGGAGATGTTCAGTTGTTTCTGCTGAACGGAGAGAATTCAGTGTCAGGGCAGTGTCAGGGCAAGCAGAAGTATTGTGTGGGGGACAGAAGTGTTGTGCTGGGACAGTCTAAGCTTGAAAAGTCTCTTATTCTTTCAGCCCAGGGTTGAACAAATCTTTTTGGATGTGGAGGTTCGGCATTATAAACAATTTTGTGTAATAAATGCAAGTTTGCATTAGAGGTAGACAGACATATCAATCATTTTTGACTATTTTTACTTTTTATGTTATTTATTTTTATTTTATTTATAGTCAACGAAAATGTTAACTTCATTAAGTAATGAAGTGTGATTTCTGTGTAAAATCATTCGTGGAAACTTTTATTTTGAAAAAATATCGAAGGGCGGCCATATTGAAAATTTCACTAGTACTGTCTTAGAACTTGCACGAGAGATATATATATCGGAATATTCATCGTTGGGGATGAGTTGTAAACGCAAACAAAGTGACCGAACGTCATCTGACGATATTAAAAAGGAGAAACACTGCCATGTCGACATCAATAGCTCTCTTTTCAACTCGACAACCAAGACTGCTTTGCAAGAAGCATGGAAGGAACGAACGAGTTACAGGCACGGTCAGTACTGCTTCGAGATCCTGCTGAAGTTAGTGATGGCTTCACGGGATATAGCTCTATTTCAGCACTGATTTTTGAACACTATTGACTGCAACTTTCGATAGGGAGGGAGAAAAGTGACGCCGAATGAAGTGTGTAGTAAACGTCAGAACCCAACTAAGTTACTATTGTTACATGGGGGCTCTCAATCCTTCCTCAGACCTCGGTCCACTGTCCTCGGTGCTTGTAACGTTAACGCTATCCCATTAGTCGTTCGAGGTTCAACGTCATCGAGAATGTTTATTAAAAAAAAAAAAAAAAAAAGAGGAGAGAAATGCCCGATAAGTGAGCGCGCACAGGCGCATGGTTAGTGGAGAGCTCGATCAAGCTTGTTCAGCGGGGTTGCGCGATAATTCATCCTTGATTTTATTGGTGGTTGGCATCCAAATTACCGCCACCAACTGTTGTGTGTGGAGCATCGATGGGTATTAGGCGCTTTACAAAAAATGATATATTGCTAATAATGTATGGCTAATTTTGAATTTATTCAGTCTCTTACCTCTCGCTAAATTTGGACCAATACGGTATTATCTCACACATGCGCACATACACACACGCACACAAAGACTAATAAAGTAACAGACAAGACTCCAAACAATTATTTGGGTCATTCTGTGTCAACTCAGTGAGGGTGGTTGCTTGAATCTGAAACTTTGTAAGAATGACCTTTGGCATCTGAAGGGGACATTTAGATTTTTTGCTGAAATTCCTTCATTTTTTTTGCCAAATGGTATTTTTTTAATGAAATACTGGCAAGTCTTTATCTTGAAATATGTCTTAGAGTCTTCAAATGTTACGGAGCTGTGTTGTGCTGGGACAGTCTAAGCTTGAGAAGTCTCTTATTCTTTCAGCCCAGGGTTGAACAAATCTTTTTGGAGGTGGAGGTTCGGCATTATAAATAATTTTGAGTAATAAATGCAAATTTTTATTAGAAGTAGACAGAGATATCAATCATTTTTTGACCATTTTTATTTTTTACGGCCTGTATCTGTATCGGCTTCCTATATTAATGTGTCTTATTTTACTTAAACATGCAACCATATAGATCACTGCTCTGGGAGCAACATAAACTCAAGAAATGCAACAGTAGCAGCATGGTCTTTAGCCCACGAGTAACAAATTTAAATCTGAAAAACTTTCCACTGTACTCAGTGATCTCTAGAAACTGCTAGAAACAAGACGACAGACCAATTTTAAAACATAAGATACTCTCGCTTTATGTGTTGTGAAATGACCTAATTTTGCTAGCAAGCATTCTCACAATGACTGGTTTCCTTACGTTGTGTACATGATGTAATTTGATCATACCTTGTAGCCCTTTGAATGTACTTAGTTTGATGATGTGTACATTTGCAAGAGGACCACTGAAAAGATTATGCTAATATCCTTGATAAAATGTCTCTCTGTACACTCGTGGTTTATTTTGTACATGCCCATAAACAGTGCCTTCATGTAGCTGTATGCCCATTATAAGCAGTGCTTTATTAGCACCTTTGCTCCTGTGTTGAATTTGACACAGAGATTCTGTACACATGTGCAAACCTACATAATGTTAAGGAAATGGGGAGATAAGCAGGGCCTATCCTGTCAGTGAAAATGAAAGAAGCTTACTGTAAATCATGGCAATTTGCCTCTTGATGCGTATGGACTTAAATATAAAAGCTATCACATTTATACAGAACTTGATCCTGGCATTTTGTGTATTTTTATGACTTAATATATTTTTCAGGATTTTATTATTTTCTGGATCTGCCAGGGTAGGCACTGCCTACCTTACCTACTCTGACCACACATCACTGGTACACACAATTTTTGTTTTTAAATGCTTTGTAAATATTTCCTTCATCTTGAATCTCATGGGCCTGGGGTAACCTGATATTTATTAATATTATTATAGTCATTCTAAATGTTAAAGGGCCATTTTAAAAGGTGTAAGAAATATGGCGGTATGGTTGAATGACACAGGGTGAAAAGGAAGCATTTAACTAGGCCTCACAAATTAGGAAATTGTTGATAGGGGTGCCTTGAGAACCACCGGTCTTGTCTGAGAACCACCGGTCTAGACGGAGTTGGATGTGCATAGCCAGTAAGAGTCTTGAAGACCAGTGCCAAATTTAATTCTGTACATACCCACATCAAATCCCACAATCCTTGACAGTCCTACATTCTTCATGGAATAGAAACTCATTTCACATGTGTTTAACTCTACTATTGTACTATGTGCTTTTAGGAAGTGTAGACTTGGACTGCCATCCATTCCCTCATTGTGTGATTAATCAGTTCCTGGCTAATGAAGAATTTGTGCTCAGCTTGGAGAAGGAACTATCTTTGATGAACTTCCACAGCAAGAGTAATGACCTCTACAAGTTCACACAGGTATAATCACATTGCACAAAATGTTGGTGGAGAACAATGGCTGTCAACAGTGAATTTGGTTATTAAAACACACTTAACAAATCTTGATGGTTTGAGAAACTGGACTGAAACCAGAACAAAAACTACTTTCTGTGTGCTCTTTAACACTACAAATTTGCAAAATTTCTAATTCTATTCAAATAGGCGGAACATTTCCAGAAACTTTCCATGGAAACTTTAGTTCAGGAATTTTGGAATTGGAAATTTTCCTTGGGAATTAACTGAAAATTTTCGATCATTGAAAGAAACTGTGTCGTTATAAACCTACCAACATAAATTCTGTCTGAACAACCAATTATTTCATTGAACAACAAAAACGCTAAAAACAATGCTAACGTTATGTGCAAGCAGTGTGCATTTGCTTTGCGGCTGGCCCATCCATCTGCTGAAAGTTAACATTTGACTAGTTAGTTTGTCTGAATGTTACGCCATAAAGATAAATACGTAAGTGATAGGTTGGAGGTGGTTATGTCTAGCTACGCCTAGGACAGCCTCTTTAAAAGGTGAGTGGCTGTACAAGAACACATCAACCAGAGACATCATGACGCTCCCACTAACCATGTCACCACCAACTGATGTTGAGATTTCTGAAGCCTATGTACAACCTGAAGATAATTGTGAAGTTGTTGAAATGCAGGCTGGTTCAAATGATGTAAAGTCTAGTGAATACTTAACGACTGTATCTCCACTACATGCTAGAGCCTTTGGTCAAAAGAATGTGTGGAATATGAGCTAATGGCCCTGCTGTGTAATGTCATTGCAAACCAATGCAGTTGTTACACTACTGATTTTGTTGTGCCTAGCCAACGTTTACATGCTGCAAAAAAACATGATGACCCGCACACATGTTCATGACTGGGTAGATCTTCTACAGAGTGGTTGTTGTGTCTCAGAACCATTCCACTACTCTATGCGTGATATTTTAAATTGTATGAGTAACTGTCTACGCAGTGTTTTCAGAATAGGTCACATCCTTGCTCTCTGCACATATGTGACATATGTGTCATCAAACTGCATGAAAATGAACCTGTGGATGTATTTGCCGCTGTCCATAGTCTAACGGAATTTCTAGTTGCTAAGGGTTTTAATGCATGTGTTAGATTTTAATTACCTTGATACTCTACCTCTGGATCTGTCTGACAAATAAAAACTTGTAAACGTACACCACAACCTGTTATTTCTTGTATGGGCTGCATAGTGGAGGATCTTCTAAATACAATCCACTACACACCTTCAGGTGAGGGGTTGGTGGTAAGAGTAAAAGAAGCGGTCTTTAAAAACACAGGGTGTGTGTCCAGCTGACAAGGAGATCGCTGAATGGTTATCAGGCGATGATGCCTACACACTTCACAAACCAGTGCTTGCGATGTGCAGAAAGAATAAAGTCATTGTGTATGGTACTGACAAACAATTTCAAACGCATCTAGTTGACATTTCGTACTCCAAGGAAAATGACAATTTAAAATATATGTTGACGTGTATAGATGTCTTTAGCAAATAAGCCTGGGTGCGTGTTTTTAAAAACAAATCAGTCAAGGAGGTAGCCGCTGCTTTTGAATCCATCATAGAAGAGGGGTGAATACCTCAAAAGTTACAAACTGACCGCAGAAAAGAGTTTTTTAACCAACATTTTCAGACAGTGTTGAGTAAAAACAACATTCATCATTTCACCACAGGGAGCAAAGTAAATGGTAGCGTCGTGGAGCAGTTCGACAAATATTAGTTCGACACTATTAAAGAGTGAATGTGGGGTTATCTAAAGGCTGTCAACTCTAAACAATGCTGTTATACCATACCTGGTGTCATCTTATAGTAACAGTTATAGTATCAAGGTGAGATCTGTTGATGCTTCAAGAGATAACGAATATGCCTGTACGGTGTGAAGTCAGGTACGGTTAGATGACACAATGTTGATTTTCCATCAAAACCATCAGTATGGTTGACATTGAAATCTCCATGGTAGAATCAGTAGCACAATACTGTCAATAACTGTTGATAATCATTGATAACAGTGACATTGAAATAATTTTAGTTTATGATTTATTGAGTGTTGAATAATAATCACTACCTGGTATTGAAAAGTCATGGATATTTGGTTGACTTGGAAACATTGACTTGGTGATTGAAGTGTCATTGATGTTATATTGACCGTGAAAATGTTGGCCTGTTCGGGCAACCATACTGAACTTAAAGTAAACAGAACACGCACCGGACGTAATCTGCTGCAGCAGTGCAAACATCATCCTTATCCTGACATTCAGCACGGTAAGTTGGTGTTTACCAAAGTTTTTCTCCTTGTTTAGTGGTGAATTGTTCACTGAATTCACTGTGTGCATATAGTCTGTTTTTTCTGTTTCTTTGGTCAGCCAACGTTCGCCTGCTGTTAGATTCACTGCTAACGTTAATGCCAGTGTCACTGCTTATAACAGTGCAGTTTTTAATGTTTACCTTAGTTGACCGATTCATGTGGTATGTTTACAGTGGTATACATATTTTACTTAAAGTACCTGGTAAATGTATTGTCTGTGTGAATATGATGTGATGTGTGACTGACTTCAAACTGAAGTTAACATAACGTTAGTTTGGTTAATGCTAGCTCACTTGTCTGTCATCACAACCATCCACATTAAAACTTGACCATGTGGGTTTTTTTTTTTTACGAGTTTAATTTGACTTTAATGGAGATGGGTTTAAATCAACAGTAAATAAATTATAACTTTAGTAAACTGCAAGAGATATGGACCAACGCACTGCTCTTGAAGTGTGTCGGTTGCTTGCAAAGGCAGCGGGGGTTCATTTATAAAGTGCAAAGACCTATCGCCAGATGTTTTACATCCAACATTTCGTCTTTGGCTGGCATTAAACCAGTACCACAAGACTTCACAAGAGCTGTTTATACCTTTTACGACAGTTCGGCTACACGTAAGTTAATTCTGCTGAAGACTTTTAAAAATCCTAAAACAATTGTGTTTCTTCTGTTTCTTTCAGATGGCGGTTTACACAGCAAAGGGCAGTAGATCGGTTGGTCACTCGAATGCCAGACTGAAGCATGGACAGACTTTGATGGGCTTGAGCTGGAGCACACAAATTAAGATGGGAATTAAGAATGAATAAATAAATGTTCCTTCAAAAGATTTAAGCTGGCCATGATTGTTTATTTAAGTTTATCTAGCCTCCATTATATGTAAGTGTAGCATTTATCCTGGCTGTAGATAAAGCAGAATATTATTTTAACATATAGTAGTTTTAAATTACTAAACTTCTTCAGGTATTATCAATTGAAAAATATTAGAAAGTACATTGATCTGTAGTTACGTTGCAATTTCAACGTTGTTTCAATATTCACGTTAATTGAAATACAATTGAAATTCCACTAATTATATTTCAAGAAAAATGGTTTCAGTATAAACTGAGGGTGCAAATTAATGTTGAATCAACATCAAATTCCAACACTTATTAAGTGATTTAATGTTAACAATAAAATGTTGATTATACATAGTTTCAATGCTCTTCTGCTTGCAGTGTTCAAATACAAAATAGGTGATCTTGTTAAGGTGTTCAATGTCAGAGGTGTTTTCACAAAAGCCTATGGACAAAACTATACATGAGTTTTTCACCACAGCAGAGTGTACACCCCAAACACCACGTTTACAGGTGTTAGGAGGCACATAGGTATAAGTATTCACTAGACTTTACATCATGTGAACAAGCCTGATCAACATCTTCATGATTATCTTCAGGTTGTACATACTCTTTAGAAATCTCAACATCGGTTGGTGGAGATATGGTTAGTGCAAGTGTCTCAATGTCTCTGGTTGATGTGTTCCTGTACCGCAACTCACCTTTTTAAAGAGTCCTTGGGGTAGCTTGGCCTACCACCTCCAACCTATCATTTACATATTCATCTTTATTTTGGGGTTCGTACATATCAAATTCCTCTGTCATCACAAACTTTGCTGGTGACACACCCCATGGTTATAGTTGCCCATGACAATGTCAAACTTATCATAAGGGGGCGCTATGGAGTCCGTGGGCCACGCCTGGTTCCAAAGCCTATATGGCTGAGTAGTGGTCACAATGACTGACTTGTGCCAATTTCAGTTTTTGTCCATGGGAACCACCTGAAATAAGGCCAAATGATGCCTTATAAAAAGGGTAATATTAATAATAACAACAATAACAATTTTGTTCTATCAAAAGCACCTTGGTACTCGGCCCCTAAAACGAAGCGATATCCAATGAAAAATGTACCAACTTTCTACCAGATGAAACTCCAGCTCTTCCCAGCTCTCACTCGTGTGCATATGTTGATATTGTCTGTGTATGTGCTTGAAAGAGTGAACTAGAAGAAGAAACAATGTATATATAGTTCTGTTAAATGCACAATTAGTTTACTTGGAAAAAACAATTAAATTAAATTCAATTCAGTTTTATTTATACAGCGCCTTTTACAATAGTATTGTCTCGTGGCGCTTCACAGAAGGAGCACCCAAGAGCAACAGGGGCAAGGAAAAGCTCCCTTATCAGTTAATTGTGAGGGCGGGTCAATCACAAAACTTCAAGGAAGTGGAGTCGGGCCTAGCATGGGCGTCCAGGAAGGGCCTTTATGATGGAGAGTCGGTCCTGACATGGGCCTCCCAAAGTGATGGTTGTAGTCCACTCAGGAGGGGAGAGCAGTCCGCCGGAATGAGGCAGGGATGACACTCAGCAGAAATAATTGTGGACAGAGGAAGAAAGTGAATTAGGCCAGGCTCACACATCAGAGATCAAATGTGTAATTTGGGCATACATATATGTATATAAATTTATATATATATTTAAATATTGAGAGAGAGAGAGAGTTGTACGGCATGACACATGAAGCTTTTGTGACGGCACTAGGCTATAGCAGCATAACTAAGGTATGATGCATGGCAACCCAGCACCACTGCAGGGATGGTCAGGGGCCGCCATGCCTCACAACGGGGGGCAACAGCAGAGGCAGGCCCTCCCAAAAGACCCATGAGAAGTGATGATTTGCCATGCACCATCCCTAACTATGGGAAAGAGGAAGGTTTTAAGTATTGAGAGTGTCTGCTTGTCGAATGTGGGGGGGGCGGGATTATTCCACAGGAGGGGTGCACAGTAACAAAAGGCTCTTCCTCCTATTGTAGATTTTGATATTCTTGGGATTAGCCTGGAAGTAATAAATACCTGTATTAATTTTTTCGCATCCTCAAAGGATAGGAACTTTCTAACCTTAGCAATATTTCGTAGGTGGAAAAAATATGTTTTTGAAATGTGTTTTGCATGACTATTTGGAGAGAGGTCCTGGTCAATAATTACCCCGAGGTCTTTAACCTTTGCATTACATGACAGTGACAGGCCACTGAGTACGTTTTGGTGAAGGGGTAGAATGTTGGTCAGCTGTTTAGGGCCAATCATCAAATTTAGTCATTAGCATATAGTCATTAGGCTTCATAGAAAGGTAAAGCTGGGTATCATCAGCATATGAGTGGAAAGTAATGCCATGTTTCCTTATAACAGATCCTAAAGGTAACATGTACGGGGCGAACAACAGGGGACCTAGCACTGAGCCTTGGGTACACCAAACTTTACTATGGTATGGGGTGATGACTCATTATGAGCATGTACACACTGGTAGTGGCCAGAGAGGTATGATTTGAAACCAGGCTAATGCAGAGTCTTTGATGCCTATCATGTGTTCAAGCCTGTGTAGTAGGATACCATGGTCAATAGTGTCAGGCAGCACTAAGATCCAATAGGATTAATATCGATATATATCCATTATCAGATCCAATAAGGAGGTCATTGAAGGCTTTAACTAGGGCTGATTCTGTACTATGATGAACTGTAAAGCCTGACTGGAAGGTTTCCTGGATATTATTT
The DNA here is from genome assembly GCA_027481765.1 of Tenualosa thibaudeaui. NCBI lineage: Eukaryota > Metazoa > Chordata > Actinopteri > Clupeiformes > Clupeidae > Tenualosa > Tenualosa thibaudeaui. The sequence goes on from JAIFZK010000174.1 coordinate 712,594, forward strand.
TCATTTAAGAAGCTACAGATTTGCTTAATAACTATTTTTTCAAGTATTTTTGATAGAAATGGGAGGTTAGATATGGGTCAGTAATTAGCGAGGACATCAGGATCAAGGTTTGGTTTTTTAATTGATGGTTTAATAACAGATGTCTTGAAAGATTTTGGGACATGCCCAGCTATGAGTGAGTCATTTATAATTTTAAGAATCGTCTTAGCCAATAGAGGGAGAGCAGCCTTAAGAGGATCAGTTGGGATAGGATCCAATAAGCATGTTGAGTCTTTAGCTGAAGAGATCAAAGACATAATTTCTGATATATTGGTGGGTGTGAATGAATCATGGTTGACTAGAGCTAGCTGTAACCATTACATGTAGTCCAACTGGATTTGAGGTTACAAGGGAGTTGTTTATTTTAAGTGTAATAGATTCAATTTTGTCATTAAAATAGTCCATGAAGTCATTGCTGCATAGAATTATTGGAATGGAATGGGGCACCTCGTTCCTGCTTTTTATTAAACGGGATATAGTGTTAAAGAGGAATTTCGGATCATTTTTATTACTGTGTATAAGTGAGGAATAATATGCTGATTTGGCATTGTTGAGTACTGTCTTGTACTCTTTTAAGCTATCTTTCCAAGCAAGGCGGAATACTTCAAGTTTAGTGGCATACCATTTCCTTTCAAGTCTACACACAGCTTGTTTCAGTAAGCGAGTCTGTGTGGTATACCATGCAAATTTTCTTGTTTCCTAGTTTTCTTTTGAGTGGTGCAATGGTGTTGAATGTGGAGTATAGTATATTTACAACACTATCAGTTGATTATATATTTAAATCTTTTGATCAATTGATCAACTTGGGTTGGGCTTGGCGTAGAGCCTTCTAATGCAGGGCTATATTGGCTCAGTAGAGGCTCAAGGAGAGACAGAATTGTTGCTATGAAGTAATCTGTACTTTTGGGAGTTATGTTTCTAGTGTAGTAGTAGATTGAGTTAGGTGCTACATAGTCTAATGTGATTTTTAAAGTTAATAAGTAATGGTCAGTTAGTGTTGAGGTAGGGTTGTAAGTTGTTCTATTTGTACTCCAACTAACAAGAACAAGGATGTGGTTACCTTGATGTGTAGGTGTATTTACATTTTGGCAGATGCCGATGTGATCAAGCAGAGATTGGAATCCAATTGCCAGGCTATCGCTTGCAACATCAATGTGGATATTAAAATCACCTAATGTGATTTTGATGATATTTTTTCAGTTTTAATGACTAGAGAGGACAGGAAGTCAGAGAATTTTTATAAGAATTCAGTGTAGGGGCCTGTAGGTCTATATAATGTTACAATTGTTAAGGGTTTAGCACCATTCCTATCAGGATCAATCAAGTTAAGGACAAGAACTTCAAAAGATTTAAATATATAATCAAGCTTAGGGGCCATGATGAGATTTGAATTGTGAATTGTAACTACTCCACTACCACTGCCATAACGACATGGTGTGTGATCATTTAGATGACTTTGATTATCAGAAAGTCGTCTTTGAGGAGAGCGAACGAATATTTAATAAGCCAAATTTCAGTCGTGATTTCTGGCTATATTGTTTTTTTGTTTCTGGTTTTATTTTGTGAGGTTGATATAATTTATACCCCTACCAGGTTGTTTTGAAAGTCTGGTTCACCAGGAACAAGCTGAGTTTAAGTGACGGTCAATGTTCCTAGAAAGGAGCTCAGCACCCGACAGATGGATACCATCTCGATTCAAAAGTCCAGGCTTCCCCCAGAAGGAGCTAAAGTTATCGATGAAGCCCACATTGTTATCGGCACACCATCCTGACAACCATCGGTTCAGTGAAAAAACTGCTGAGCATTTCCTCACCGCGTTTAATATGTATGGGACCAGAGAAAGTTACAGAGCCTGACATCGTTTGTGCCAAACTGCAGAAAGAAACGAAACTCGTTTTGGTGATCTCCGACTGCCTTAATCGGACATCATTAGTGCCAGTGTGGATAACTATCCGGGGGTACTTCATTACTTGTTTAGCCGCCAGCACTTTCAAATAGGCTTCGATGACGGTTGCTCTAGCCCCAGAGATTGAAGTGACTACGGCCAACGGAGTCGCTAGATTCACATTTCGTACAGTAGAAGCACCAATTACCCAATAGGGGGGAGAATCGATTTAGAAACAGGAAGTGGTTGGTGGTGTGCAGGGGGCTTCGTTCTGCGATTAGTGCCCCTCACGGAGATGCCGCCGGTTCAGCTTGCTAGGGGATGATCTCTCTGGTGCATCCACACTTGCTAGGGGGGCAGCAGTGCTATCTGGCTCTGAGTAAGTCTTTTCTAATATGTGGAAGCGGCTTTCTAACTTGGTGATCCTCGCCTCCAGACTAGCCAGATGTCTACATGTGTTACACGTGTCATAACCGCTAAATAAGGCTGAGGAGTAGCTAAACATCTGACAAGCCGGGCAACGGATAGAGACAGAGCGAGGAGAAGTCATACTGTAAGAAGTGTGTGAAGGAATTTAACAGTTCATCAGTGGTGAATTTTAGCCATCCTAACTAAAGCATAAATATCAAGATGACAAAAATTGCAAACCATTTCTTACAGTGTGGCACACAAAAACTACCAGTAGCTGACTTATCCTGTTGTCTGTTTATTTAGTTAAGCCAAGCTTTAGGTTAGCTAGCTAGCTAGCTACCGTTATAAAGCCCAAACAGCAATCACATTTCACCACAGATTTTAACATTACTATTTGGTTTCTATTTGCCCACATCACAACAAAACTAAATGGGAATAATACAGACACAGCAACCAACAGATAAAGCTTGCCTTGTAAAACTTCCCAGCTCTCTCTCTCTTGCGTGCATATGTTGGTATTGTCTGCGCTTGTGCTTGACACAAATGAACTTTGTAGAAGTAACAATGTTGTACTAACTGCACTATAGTTTACATGGAAAAACAAGGTGCCCAATTCCAATATCAAGATGACTAAAAGGGCTAACCATTTTTTTACAGTGGGAGATTTACAGTTTTCAGAGGAAAACATCAAAATCATTAGCTTTAAACCAAGCAGGACACGTGAGGAAACACAGAAAAAAATCTTAGTTTATCCAGTCAGTGTCACGTCTGTAACGCAAATAAAAAGGCTTATATTCTTATAATGTAAATCATGATATGAATTTGTGAGTATCTGTATTCAGGCATGGAGTTTGCATAATAAAATAAACAAAATTGTGAAATACTGCTATGCCTAATTAAGTTATGTGACATGCCTCATCCAAAGCGAAAACATTCAATCAATTGCTTATTAACACACAAATTAATAAGATACTAGCCATTTGTTAGTCATTACAAATCACTTATTAATGCCCTATTATAAATGACCTTTTTCTACCCATAATAGACCATTAACTAAAAATGCCTCCAGTATTACCTCCTAATTACAACTTATTTGTATTAAGTTAGTTGTTCTGTATGAATTATTTTCTTAATATGCTTTGCTCAGTAAGGAGCTTATAAGGTACTAGTACAACAGGAACAGTTATTCTCAGGAACAATTATTCTCTAAAAGACTAAGAATAAGTAATTAGGACTTATTTGCACACTATTAGCACTTGTAGCTTTTGATTTTGTTACATTGAATAGACCATCTTTTCTAAGTATTATTGGAGGAGATTATTGGTTGCTGTTGTACTACCACCTTATAAGCCCCATACTAACCAAAGCATAACTTACTAACTGTGAATAAACAGTAATTATGAGTTAATATTGGAGAAATTCTTACTTGGTCATCTGTTACGAATAGAATGTCTTGCAGAATAGGGTTTTTGATAAGTGACTTGTAATGACTAACAAATAGCTAGTATGCTAGTAATTTACATTTTTATAAACAGCTAGTTAATGGCGAATATGTGTATGCTAATATAAAGTGTTAAATTTTTTTCTTGTTCTCTGCAGTCTGATGATTTGAATATCAGGATGGAGCCATGCATCACAGAGTTGAGGTGTGTTAAAACATCACTTGTGCCTTCACTTTGTTCTACACTTTATACTGGTGCTTATTCGCCATTAACTAGCTGTATATTAACAGGCATTATTAACATACTAGCCATTTGTTAGTCTTACAGCATAGGGATTTGTTCCAATGAATAGACCATCTTTTCTGAGCATCATTGAGGGAGAATGACTGTTCCTGTTGTACTACCGCCATAGAATCCCCATTCTAACCAGAGCATATTAAAATCATAATTCATATACAACAACTAACTTAATAAACAGCAATTAGGAGTTTATATTAAAGAGATTCTTAGCTAATGGTGTATTATGGGTAGAACTAGGTCATGCAGAATAAGGTATCAATAAGTGATTTGTAATGACTAACAAATGGCTAGTATGCTATCAGTTTGTATGTTAATAAGCAGCTTCAAGGCAAATATCTGTGTGCTAATATAAAGTGTTCTTCATATTCTTATGTTTACTGTTAACATTTTTTATGGAATTTCAGGTCAGTGTTGTTTGACCAATTTCGCACCTGGTTAAGTGAGTTATTGGATGTGGAGTTAGAGCCAACTGTGGACATATCCTGTGCCAAGTATCAATACACAGGTGAATAACCCCCCAATGTTTTTATTGTTTTGTTTCTTATTCAGAGCAATGTGTTGTTGGCCAGCCAGTAAATTAATGTGAAAATGATCATCAGTTGCAGCCCTCCTTTAACTTTTTAGTTGTTTGTTAGCGGTACATTCATTTTGCATGTCTTGGTTGTGATGAAATTCTATTACAGTAAGAAAATTGACTAATCGTGAAATGGCATAATGTGTTAATCAGAAGGCCAAAATAGACAATCCATGATGAATCTGATCCTGTACACCAAATCAGTGCTAAATCATTGATAGTTTCGTAACAGTAATTAACAATGGTTTTGTATTTTGGTTCAGGTCTTGTCCATTATTCATGCCACTTTTGAGATTTTGACAGAATTTAGCATTCCAAGGCTATGAGACCTTGTGACCTAACATTTTTTGTACAATTAAAAAATGTAATCGGGCTCAAATTCTTACAACTAGACAATTCACTGCAGTGACTCCACATTCAGCCTACACAAAGGTTGGGCAGTGTCCCCTTTAATGCCATTTGATACGGATGTAATTGTACACTCCCTCATGATATGATCTGATTCATGATTTTGAGTCCGCAATATGATACGTTTGAAACGGTAATTGAAAATGATACTTTATTGATATAAACTCTTAAAATCATTGTCATCATCACAAAGCCGTATGGCCAGCAGATGCATTTATATTATCCTTCAAAATGTCAGCATAATCATCTTTTATCATGATCCTATGTACTTGATCAAAGACCCCTTTGTCTGTGAGGCTGTGCTGCAGCCTCAGGGATAGGGAATCTTATTCAGGTACATTGAATCATGAATGACTTATGAAAGACATGTGGTTAGTCAAGCTTTGGGTGGCCAAAGGGCCTTCCAGTAAGTCAGTTACGCAAAAATGAATCAAGTTCAAATCTAAAGTCTTGCATTTGTCGCTTGGAGTGTACATGTTTTCCTCATAAAAAGTTGAGAATCTGCAAAACTAGTTTAAAAAAACCCTTTCACTAGGGACATAACTGACTGGTGTAGTGAGAGATGCCATGTTTAGTGAGAAATTAGGGATAAAAAAAAGAAACACTTGTGTGACAGCTTGAATCCTTCATTGCTGCTGGTCTCCATGGAGGTTAATATTTATTTATTTATGTATTGAATAGAAAATAATAACAAAAATATTTTATTTGTTGGGCACCTTGTACTGGTAGTAACATAAATGTCAGGATCATTGTGTATAAATAAAAACAAAGTAAAATATGTGACATATGCTTTGTTAGTAATCATTGGGTGCAGTGTATTCAGTGCCTTCAGTATGAATTTTTAATTGAAATGTAAAACTAATACAACCAGAGCTCTTTACGTTATCTGGTATGCCATTCCACTGTGTGGTGGCATTAACTGTAAATGCTAACTGCAAAAGTTGTATAGCGAAAGGGTCCTATCCAATTGTGTATGGAAGCTATTCTGGTGGATCTTAAAATTTGCAGAGTCATATTGGACAAAGTCAAGTAGACAAGTAGGAGCCAAACCATTTAAAAATGTGTATACTATGCAGTGCGTTAAAAAGAGACGAAAAATTGGCCTGCAGTATTCCCATTGTTGCTGTCCTCCACATCTGCTATGTTATTCTCATCACCTTCCCTTTCTTTATTATTATTCTAGCATGCTTGTCTAGCCTGAATGTCATTCTGATGGCATTGCTGTAGATCCTGGTTGTTTGGATCAGGATCTACAGCTACCGGTCAAAAGTTTTAGATCACTTGGATTTCCTTGTTTTTCGTGGAGACACATGATGGGTGTGTCCTTAGACTTTGTGTCTATTTAGAATGTTACCTTTTGTGGCAATTTTAGGCTGGAAGACATGAGGCATTCCAAATGTCAGTTTTTTCTAAGCAATCTTATGAGTGTAATTAATACAGATATTTATTACCCGACTCTTTATAATGCTGAAGAATGCTCCATTTACTTCAATGGGATTCCCAACGTTCTACGATTTGATATTTCTTCATAATGGACTGTTGCTAAGTATAACAGACCGCTGTTAGGGAAAATGAAACAGAATGTTGCAGCTGATCTGTAAGTTAATGGACTACCATTTTTTTTTGGCGGAAGTTGTACTACGCACTTTGATAATGATAGACATATTTCATTGTCATGTTTTGATGTATTAAATAAGTAGCCATGTAATAAATGGGAGGCAGTCATTATAAATGTAAGGGATAATGTATTGTCTGCCGGTCATTATAGGAAAATATTTCCCGCCAGGACAAACAGGGCCCTGGCGCCGAAAAAGCTACTTTCGAAAACAACAGAAAATGTTACCCAAACGTCTTTTAAATCTAATTAAATTTTTAAAATTTTTTTTTTAAATGCAACTTGAACTTGAAAGATTCTTTAAAATGCAGCTGATCTCCTTTCACTGTCAACAAAGTTTTATTGTGATAACCATAAATTTGTATATATAGTAACCTAGATACTGCATTGGACTCTAGAATGTACATGAATGGTGCTGACATCTTTTTAGGGACTTAACTCCAAACTGCAAATTACCAGAGGCCAATGGAAAAAAATTGTGTCTGAGTGGGAATCAAAGAAATACTGGAGTTGTGTGTTGTGCACAGATGATAGGACCACATAGACATGAGCAGCAGGCCTGAGAAATGTAAATGAGCTAAATATGCATTTTGTTGATGTATTTTGTAGTCTTACAGAAACATTTAAAGAAGAAGTTGCGAGCTGACCAACAGTACTCTGTAATAATTTTCTGAAGTCACATCTCACAGTCATTTCGAGCCATGGGGGTTGTAATAAGTTGTTAATTTTCAAATTGCCTCATTTATTTACTATTCATTTTAAAAGTATAGGTTGGTATGATGGGTTTGTGGTAGGTCAGTGTTGTGAGTCTTGGGCAAAAGTTTTGAGGTGTTATTTAACAAAAACAGTTTTTGGACACCTAGCTTTGACAAGAAACATCGCCCCTTGTGAGGAAATGTTACAAAATTTGTGAAAAGAAAGCTGTTTCGAGTCAACTTTGACCAAATTTGAGCAACTAGAAGCCAAGATATGGACTTTTGAAGAATTTAAAGCTACGTGTTGAATTTTGATTGACATGTAACTTTGAAACAGTTAATCTCAAGATAAATCCTTTGATAGCTTTTTGTCAGCATTGTCTGTACATGACATATACTAAATTTGGTGAGATTTCCATGAATGGCCTATGACAAGTTTGTTACCTTCTCAATTTCAGGAATTTATTTATTTATTTAGGGTGAGGGTCAATGGATTTCAAGACTGTGGTTCCAAAATGTGCTTCCAAACTTTAGTGTTCCATGCATAAAAGGCAAAATGACATTTTGTACAATTACAGCACCCCCAATGGGTCAAATTTTATGGTACTTGCTATGTTTTCAAAGGTCTGTACTGATTGTGCTCGACAAATTTTGTGCAGTTCCCGCCTTCTCGGCCCAAGATATTGGCAATTCAAAATCCCAATATTTGCATTTACCCATATCAGTAGGTGGCACTATGTTACAAGTGAGTGTTATGCTCCTCTATAACACAGACATATCACAGAAATTTCATGCTGCTTTTGGCCATCTCCCCCTCTTTGACAGACACTGGCACAGCAGGGGGGTGGCCCTGGGGGCCAAAAGCTTCTAGTCGTTGCCACCCTACTAGGGCTACAAGCCTGCAAAGATTCATGTCCCCCAGCGTTTCAGTGGGGGGAAAAAGGGGGGAAAAAATTGACAAAAACAATATGACCGGTTTCGCTAGTGGCGGTCATAATAAGTTAACAATTTACTTTATTTATAACATGCAAAATGTGTGCAGATGGCCTGCTTCAAGCAGGAGGGTAGAATTTGCTAATTGCTGCCAAAATACAGTGGAAACCATTCTAGGGGTTTGACACCACATAAACTAGGTTTAAGAGTTAAGCTGCTGGTGAGCTGTACTTCTGTGGGCCTTGTCTCTCTACACTACAGCGGGCGAAATTGCTGCCATCCTTCTCCTCTTCAAATTAACAAATAAAACTAGTTGATTTGACAATTTTTCTGACAAACCCTTCAATAGGCAGATACCCACTACCACCACCACAACAATAGGACCTGGTGGTGGATAATGCACCAAACACACTTGGCCAGAAATTGATATATTCTCCTCCTGTACTCTAAAAGTAAGTAAGTAAATAAATAAATAAACAGACTCTTGACAGCCTTTATAACAACCCAAAATACCCATAACGACAGTATAGTGTGATTTAGTGCGTTTTCAAAGACATTTGAAAAATTGTTACTTATAACCTCAAAGTATCACAGTTGCAGATGGGTGTGACAAGGCAAAGTTCACATCAGCTAAGTGAGCTAACTAAAACTATGTATGTATTTCAAAGTAATTAATCATAGTGAAGCATAGAATTATTAAATAGATGTTTATTTATTATGCCACTTAACCAGCGTGGTGTTGGCACTAGTATCCGTCTAGCATAATGTAGTTTTCATGTAGTCTACCAAAATTAGCCTACCTGTTTACATTAGCCACATCCTTTGCTGCTATAACATATGCTGTTGCTGCGGTGGCAGGGGGACAACGCCAGGCAAAAATCTAAGTTTCTTGACAAGTTTAGACGCTGAAATATCACTGTCTACAGATGTCCCTACCAATGTGGCGGCCATGTAATAGAACTGGATGGACAATGGGGTATCTACTATATAATATCTATGGGTATAAGTGCATGATCTTTACTAGTGGAATGATATGCAGTTGTGAATCTGAAGCAAAAAAAACTGACAGTGATCATTATACTTTCACAGCAGTGATTATACAGAAATACCTGACCTCTGAATGTTGGGAAGGCCCATTCAAAGTGAATGTAACCTCTAGGGGCATATATATATATTTGTTTATTTAAAAAAAAAATTATGGCATAATTTGTATAATTTGTTTAGAGTGTAAAGCAGCAAACTCATTTTGACATACTCTGTTATGCCTCATGGAAAAACTAATATTTCAACTGTGAAATAATAATCATTGAATCAGCAAAAGCAATACAATGCATCATAACAGTAACAGGCAGATGCAAATGTTTGCACACCCCAGTGATATACTATAATAGTGAGTTGAGTGGAAATAACTACCTGTAGATGATGCTTATAGCCATTGTATGACAATGCACTCTGAGTGCATTGCAGAAGCACACTTGATACATTTGATCTGATTACAAAGGTGCCATAATAGTTGGAAGTTCGTCCGATAATCTTGTTCATCATAATGTGTAACATTACCTAGGATTTCAAAGGGCTGTACTTTCAGAAGTAATTGAGGCACCGACCTTTTGTTTTGGATTTCCCCTTTAATTTCACATAGACGCATCTGTATTATATATATTTTTTTTTTCTCCCATAGAATATGACCTCTCATTGGGTTTGATATAGATTTAATTCTGTCTGCAACTTTCTGTTAAGAGTTATGTTTCACTTTTTGCACCATAGGCAAACTGTATGGCATTCCACACTATATTCCTCTTGCTGTCATTTTCCCTCTTACTCACTCCTTCCCCTCACTCACTCACTTACACTCTCACACTTCCTGTCTTTGTAGATGTGTTGTTGTGTCACGATGATGAGTTGGAAGGCAGAAGAGTGGCCTTTATCCTATACTTGGTACCTCCATGGGAACAGCAAGATGGTGGAACACTGGATCTGTTCTGCACTGATGGTTTGTACTATATGTATATCTTATGGCCTTGTACTCTTTGGTCTGATTTCATTTGTTTGTTTAAAGGAACACACCATCTTTTGGGAAAATTTTTCCACCTCCCCTTGAGTTAAATGATTGAGTTCATCTAGCCATTCTCTCAACCTGACTGTAGCACTTAAGCTCCAGCCTCATAGATCATTTAATCGGATTAGAATATGCAGTGCATCCAGAAAATATTCACCCCAGTGTCACGCTTTGTTACATTGCAGCCATCTCCTAGAGTCATTTAAATTAATTTTTTCTCCTTAATCCCCATGTTGAAAATGCAGAATTGTAGAATTGAAAAAAAAAAAACCATGAAAAAAAAATTCATGTTGGGCTCCATTCTGCCAGTTGTTTGCTACCATGCAGTTTTGCAAATGAGGAGACGTTGCAACAACAGCTTGCTTTCCGTGATCAACAGCCTATTTCCAGTATATAAGCTACTTATTGGATGCAGTTCCTAAACGGCCAATAGTGAACTCATACCTCGGCAATATTTGACTTATCGTAATCGGACTCAACACCCTGTCTTGATCATTCAGACCCCTGAATTTTGCACACTCTAGCACCAGCAACTAGCAAATGTTGGGAAAGCATTAACGCATGTAACCTTTGAACCATATGTCTGATTTTGAAACACACTCTTTGATATCGGTTTCTGCCATATTCGATCTTCCACCATCTTGGATAGTGTTGGATAGTGAGATTATCATTACACATGTATGAATACAGAGTAAGGCAATCCAGTTTAGCATCTAATCAAAAGTGCAAGTAGCAGAATGGGCAGTATCCACAGTTAAGAGCACTTGTATACAGATAAGGGCAGTGATTTTCAAACTGGTAGCGTTGTAGTCCTTGGACCAAGCCCATTTTCAGCTCTCACATAGTTGCACACACAATCGACACAAAACTTGGTACACATTATCCTCAGACTAAGCCTCACAAAAGTTATGTTTTTTGTTGGACTTTGAAGCGTTTGCCGGCTATGGCCAATTAAATTTGACAGCAAAGATGCCAAACAGGAAGTGCCCTCATGCAGCAGTTTAACATATCGTAACCAGAGACACTTATAGTATTTATACACTTATACTTATGTGCAGGAGGAGACATATCACTGAAAAGGTCCTCCCACAGAAATGTATTTTGGTCATTCGTAAAGCTTTCCTTGCGTTAACATGAAACTTTTGTATGCACATTGCATTAGCCATGCCCAACAGGAAGTGAGGTAATTGGGATTTTGTGCATTTGGAATTTGGAGTTTTAACATACTCGTCGGAGTATGTCAGATTGATGTGAAATGTGGTGTACATGATGCCAAGATGCTGCAGATGTTAAATTGTGAAGGGATTTTTGATATGTTGTAATATGTTGAAATGGTGAATCACTGAATCATTTTTATGGTCAAAAGTCATATATCAGCAAAGGTCTGACGTATCGCAACCAAACGTTGTAAGTGGACTCAGGACCCTGTCCTGAACACTCTGATAGATTTCAATGCTCTATCATTCCTAATGTTCAAGTCATGTCTCACCAACGGTTTGACGTTTTGCAACAAACTTGGTACGTGGACTCAGGACCCTGTTTGCACATGTGATGGATACATGACATGTGAGAGTATAGTTGCGTGGCGTAATGTCCAGTTGCGGAACCACATGTGCGAGGGGTCGTCACAGCCGCTTGTTCTAGTCTGATATGGAACTTTTTTCTATTTTTTCTCATTTCAAACTTTGTGAATTGATTTGAACTTGATTATTACACCGAAATTATAGCATAAGTCAATGTCAAATCGACCTAGAAAATCGCCATGTTTTTCTGCCAGTCCGAATACACATTGTAACTATAGAGGAGTCAAGTTTTAAATAGGAAAAACACTGGAATTCTTACTGACTTTTGAGTAAGATGCTAACAGGCAAGGCGCTAATGATCTAATCCGATTCAATGATCTATGCTAGGCTGGAGCTAAATGCTCTATCGTCCGACAGCTGGATGAACTGGAGAAAGGTAAAACTCAGTTGTTTAACTCAAGGGGAGGTGGAAAATATTTCCCCAAACAGCGGCACGGTTATTTCAGTCCAGCAGGTTTTCTCTATAATTGTTATGTGCATATTTTGCAGAGCATGGGCAGCCACGGTGTGTTGTGAAATCTCTTGTGCCCAGCTGGAACACTCTGGTATTCTTTGAGGTATCTCCTGTATCCTTCCATCAGGTAATCTTACTTTTGATGTCATGGATCTTTCACTACAGATTCAGTACATGTATATGCACTCATCAGGACCAGTGGAGGTGTCTAAATTGGCACCGGCTTCTGACACGTGAACCAAGGTGGTGTTTCTGGAATGTTCTGTCATGTTACATGACTGACAAAAACAGTTGGGATCACACAACCCTACTTAAATTTAACAAACTGTCACTACAACAGACTATTAAACAGTAAAACATTGCCTGTAGTAAGCACCATAAAAAAACACAATCTTTACATATGCAATAGCATCATAAAAGTTTGATGGGGGTAGGAGGAGGACGGTACAGTTTACAGAGGGAACCGGTAATGTTTGATGAAGGGCAAATGCTCATATCCTGTGAAAAGGATATATAGTGTGTAGTGCACACCTCAGAGAATGCAGATAAATAGACAGAGACAGACAGACACTGTCATAGCAGCCATACAAAGATATCAACAAAGACAACATATACTGTTTTTCTGTTATGCACAGATAGGCCCACTAAGCCTCTGCACTCTTCCTCCTGGCCACCCTTAACGTAGAACACTGATAGCATCATGTATTAGGGCCCGAGCACCGAGGTGTGCGGGCCAGTATTGTTATTGTTGTTATTATTATTATTATTATTGTTATTATTTTATTATTATTCCCCTTTTATAAGGCATTGTTTGGCCTTATTCCCATGGGCGAAAACACGCTACTTGCCATATAGGCTTTGGAACTGGGCGTGGCCCACGCACTCCATAGTGCCCCCCAGTTTCGTTGAGTTTCGTGGTCGGCATATACCAACACCAAACTTGGTAGGTGTGTCAGGTTCCCCAAGACGAACAATTTTTATAGTACGTTGCATTTGCCACGGCCAACAGGAAGTGAGGTTATTGGAATTTTGTGCATTTGGACACATGGTCAATTTTAATGTACTCGTCAGAGAAGGTTTGTCAGATCGATGTGAAATTTGGTATACATGATGCTAAGCTGTCGCTGATGTTAAAACGCGAAGGGATTTTTGATATGTTGTAGACACGCCCAGGAAGTAATGTAATTGGACATAATTGGTGGTTAATTTTAATGTACTCCTCAGAGATGGTTTGTCGTATTCATGTGAAATTTGGCATACATGATGCCAAAATGTTGCTGATGTTAAATTGTGCCCACTACAGGCAATCAAATGTGACAGTGAAGGCACCAGGAAGTGAACCATATCTTGGCAAAGCTTTGACATATCGTTACCAAAATTGGTATACAGACTCAGGATGCTGTCATGACCACTCAGAACCAATTACACCAACTCTCTAGCGCCGCCTCTGGTCATATCTTGGAAATGCTTTGACGTATCGTAACCAAACTTGCCCACAGGATCTTGTTCTAACCATATAGAGAAGGCTTTAGAACAGAACTTTGGACTCTGAAGCCTTCGCCCACTACATCCAATCAAATTTGATAGCGAAGCCGGCAAAAAGAACATGAACCATGTCTCGGCAAAGCTTTGAAGTATCGTAACCAAACTTAGTATACAGACTTAGGACCCTGTTCTGACGGCTTTGATTGATTGAGCACCCCCTCTGGCCAAAAGTCATATCTCAGCAACGGTTTGACGCATCACAATCAAACTTGGTAGCTGGACTCAGGACCCTGTTCTGACCCCTCTGAATGATCTATTTCAATGCTCTTGCAAGCCATATCTCGCCAACAGTTTGACATTTTGCAGTCAAACTTGTTACATGGACTTAGGACCATACTTGTAAATGAGATGGATAAATGACATGTCCGTGTATTGTTGCATGGTGGAATGTCACGGGTTGCGGAACCACACGTGCGAGGGCCCATCACAGCTGCTTGTGGCTTTAATTTGTTGTTAATGGCATGACTCACAGTTATTCTTTGTCTGATGCATAGATGATGAAGAGGAGGGGAAATATAACTCTACCCTCGGATCTGAAAACTTGGATACAGGGTTTAAGTTTCCTGTTTTTGATTTTTGATTCTCGCCAACTCTGCAATCCCTCCTTTGTTCCTTTGGAATTGTGGACTTTTCTTGAGTTATAATAGTGTTATAATAGTGTTGGGATGGGTTAGGTCACCCAGAAAGGAAGGCACTGACATATAGTGCGTGCAGACCTTCAGTGATGTCACCTGTGGCTAATTAGGTAAAAGGTGCACCTGTCCTGGCCCATGGGTTGGGAATAAGCTGAGACTGAGCAGGAACTAAGGTTGGTTTCTCTATTTCACAGTGCCACTTTTGTTTTACAGGAACTTTACGGTAATATGCAATAATGCTGGACTTCGCACATCATGGTTATGACCCCTTTCCAAGTTCTGCTCCAGACCCAAGGTGTAGGGTAGTGTGTAGGGTAGCTGTTGGGTTTCTTTCTGTGTTTGTCTCTTTTTTTAATGTTAGGTATGGCTGAGGGTTATTATAGTTTTATTGACATTGTCGCCTAGACAGAGGAGAGCTTGAGACTTTGGCTGCATTGCAACAATACGTTTTACTCTATGACCTTGGAGCCTTTGCTGTTAATATGAATGAGTCCTATGAATGGTTATTCACTACTGTGTTCTCCTTTGAATCATTTGTCATTGTTGGGCCTTTTCTTTGGCCTCCCCTACTTTTGTTTACATCAGATTTTTTTCCATGTCCTCCTTCACTAAGGTTTCAGAGGTGTTGTCGTCCAAAAAGTGTCGAATGTCATTGAGTGGCTGGTTTCATGGACCCTCTCTTCCAAGATTTCCCCAGTACATGGACCCACCTGCCCTTCGTCAGAAATACACCCCCTGTGATGTATGTGAAAAAGCTTATAGCCTAATCTGTACCATGTTGTCAAAGTTTTGTGCACATGTTTATGCTTTGCTGTTTTAGTCAGCTGGGTTTAATATCAGGGTCAGTGTAATTGTGTGTGTGTGTGTGTTTGTAGGAGAAAATGCCGCATAACTGGATCAATCCGGAATACATGACAGTTCATTACCAGATCCAAGTCCAGCAGGAATTTGAGGAGAGCTCAGAGATCCGTTTACCGAACTTCCTACACGTATGTTGATAGCAACTTCTGTCTGAACAGACATAGAATGTAGAATGTAAAAATAGGGGATGTAATACGTAAAAATAGAGAAAATTAAACATTGAAAATCACATTGCCATTTATGTTTATGTTTACTTGCCAAATGCTTTTATCCAAAGCAGCGTACAATACAAAAATACTATTAAAAACAAAAAGTACTTGGCTAGTAAAATTGACATGCATGAATGTACATTTGTTAAATGTTGTTTTTTCTTTTGCACAATGCACAGTTTACTAATTCTAGAACACAAAGGGTACACACAGTACTTTATAAATATTCATATTAATCTCTAAATAAAAATAAACTACAGTCATTCAATCCCCTGTTGCAAATTATAGGTGGCAAAAAGCCAATTTTGTACAGGTGACTGTAGCTAGCATATAGAAAATTCTAGATAATGCTAATTTGGTGGCCAGCTATACCTACGCCCTGTAATGTAGACTGTAAGTATGTTAAGCCAAAATGGCTAAAAGGAAATGACAAGTCACTTTTAAAAACATTTACAGTGCCAGTCAAAAGTTTGGACACACCCTCTCATTCAATGTTTTTTATTTCATTTTCTACATTGTAAATTAAGTGAAGACATCCAAGCAATGAAGGAATACATATTGAATGATGAAAAGATGTTAAACAAACCAGAATATGTTTTATAGTTTAGATTATTCAGATTAGCCATCTTTTACTTTGATGACAGCTTTGCACACTCTTGACATTCTCTATATCAGCTTTATGAGGAAGTCACCTGGAGTGATTTTTCTTGTCTTGAAGGAGTTCCCAGAGGTGCTGAGAAATTGTTGGCTGCTTTGCCTTCTCTCTGTGGTCCCAAACCATCTTGAGGTCATGGTGATTCTAGAGATCAGGTTATCTGACACAGCACTGCATCATTCTTTTTCTTGATCAAAAGGTCCTTCTATTTCTGGAAATAGCTGGGTTGGCAGGAAATATAAGCAACTCAGTCTTAGATAGATTGAGTTGCAAGTGACACTCCTTCATCCAGACAAATATGTCTTTGAGGCATGCAGAAATCATAGCAGATATTATTTGGTGGGGAAGACATGTAAAGTTGTGTGGCATCTGCATAGCAATGATGGGAAAACCTATGGGAGTGAATAATCTTACTTGAACTGTTCTCAAACTTGGCGTGTAAGCACATCACCAGACATCAGACTATTGACTATTTAGCGAATGTTTTTATCTAATGTGGACCTGCAATGGTTAATGTTTAGCGTGTATAGCCTACAGCCACGGATCAGACATCAAGCTGAAATTTATGATTGTAAAACATAGAGGCCAGAACAAAAATGGGCAAAAGTCTAAGACCATGGTAACAAGGATTTTTGAGGTGATATGGAATTACCCCTATATGTAATTAACTGTCCATGCCAGCGGATGGTAAATCTGCAATCTTATTGAAATTTTCTGGAATTGAATATACAGTGAAGAATTTGTCTTGAATGTGATACATTTTACATTAAGATTTAACTCAGATTGTTTGGAGTTTTTGTTTTGTGAGTATTTTCATTATACGCTTTCTACAGTAGTGACTTGTATTACAAGTTCAGTGTAATCGAGTGTGAATGTGTAATTGTCTTTTTGTTTACTTCTGAATCTATTTTCAGAAAGATAGGTTTCAGCAAGTGAGATCTGCTCTGCAATCAGCTGAGATTCAGTGGATGACAAAAGGTCCTCCCAACAAAAGGTAAGTGATATAATTTCAATGCATTCCTTAAATCAGTGGTTATTTGCAAGTGAACCTTGTTCAAAATGCCCTGTTATTTGTCATGCTCCATTTGGATGCTGCCAGCTCTCAGAGTTAATAGAGCGTGTCCCACAGTCTGAGCAGCAAAGCAGCTAAGAAACTGCTCAATCTTTCATATTGACTGTGTTCATTCAGTGGAGCATGTTTGTGAAGCCATTGCTCTTCAGCCAACATGTCCAGATAGAATTCCTAGGTCTAGTGGTTGTTAATCCTGCCTCCTGAAAAGACTGCAGAACAAGAGTCAAGCCTTTATTACATCTGATTATACTAGTATAAAAGAGTGAAATTCTTGTGATTTCATTCCAGTGGCGTCGCTAGCTATTAAAAACATTCGGGGCTATAGCCCAAAAGTTAAAGTCCACTTTATATAAACATTGGTGTCTGAACCAGTTTTAAAATGGACATGCACGAATGAAGAAGGTAGCAGGGGTTGGGGGTTTCTCCCTCAAGAAAATTTTCAAGGTTGTAGAGGCTAAATAGCAGGTTTTGCTTGTAAAAAACATGCTCTCATATCACGTAGGCTGTGAAGACCATGCAGGTGCGTACTGAAAGTAGGATGAAGAGCTTTAGAGAATTTTTGGTGATAAATAAATAATAATAGATAATTGAATGTATAATAATTGAATGCAAGAAAACAATGTTCTCATGCATTAGTTAACATCTTGACTAGAGTGGGTCTAGCCTATATTTTTACCATTATAGGGTAATTGGTCGGCCTCAGAAATGTCTTTGCATAAACGTAGAAAGAACCGGTGAGACCTCTCATCCTGACTCACAGAAGATATTCCGCCCCAACCTCCAGTCGTTCCTCTCATCCATTTTTTTCCGAAAAGCGTTACCCATATTGCTTCTTGTTTTTGTGAATTAGCAAGCTCACCAAAACTATCGATTTGTCTGATGTGTGCGCACATCTCTAATGGTCATGCTAAATGCCCATCCATTCTAAATGTGTCAAGTAATTTCACAGACAAAACAATGCATTCGTGCCACGTCACTAACCAGTGCATAGAATCGCATTATATTTTCCACTATATTCCACGTGTTGAAAGTGAAGTCCGCGCTTTGCATTATGGCTGAACATTCCTTCACTTTATTGTTCGGGTAGCCTGTATGCGACCCCATGCCAACAGCCTACAGAGACACTTGGCATAGTACAGGCTACTATGCCAAGTGTCTCTGACTATGCCTAGGCTCAATTCCCAACGTGACACAGCCTAAAAAATGACTGCCGATGCAAAATGATGAATTTGTTGTTGTGTTGTGGACAGCATTTTTATTTTGACTGCCACCTGAGAGTTCCCAGATTTCTTTCCCGAGAAATTTTGAAAATCATGCTGATGAACATGCAATTTTAACATAGTTTAAGAGTGAAAGGAAAGGCTAATCATGACTCATGTTGGAGAATGCCGAGTAGTTTGATGTTTACATTGTAGAATAGCCTGTAAGGAAGTAACCGTCTCTTCTGCTAAAGTGCACCACATAAACCAGCAGCCAAAATGTGACATTAAAATAGCCTATAGTCTAATAAACCCTGTCATGCGCCTACACAATGTTAAGTGTGAAGTGAATCCCTATGCATAGAGAAGAAAGAATACCGATGCTGAATTTGCAACAAATGATTCTAAATCTGCCCATTATGGTCACGTCAGATTTTCTTATGGTTTCTTATGGTTATGGTTTTCACTGGCTACAATGTTGCATTTGTGGCTGCTGGTAACACAACCATACAAAAATCTCCTCTATGGAGTTATTTTTTATTGTTATATTTATTTATCATTAAATTATATTTATTTTTCGGGGCTATAGCCTTGAATGCCCAGGGCTAACAACACGTCTGATGTTAAGTGTTGAGAGAGAGATTGTGTGTGAGTGTGTGTGAGGGAAAAAATGGAAAGTGTTGTAGTGAAAAGACAGGCACAGGCTTAGGCTGTCATTATTTCAGTGTTCATAAGCCTTGTCGCATGGTTTTGGAGTCTGGTGGTCAAAGCCTTAAGACTATGATATTGCTTGCCAGATGGTAGCAGCTGAAACAGTCCATGACTAGAATGTCTGGGGTCCTTACTGATTCTTTTGGCCTTCCTGATGTATCTCCTCTTGTACAAGTTCTGGATGGAGGTTAGATCACATCCACAGATGCTTTGTGCTGTGTGCATGACTCTTTGCAGTGCCTATCGTCTGGTAGCAGAGCAGCTTTCAAACCATGCAGTGATTCTTCCAGTCAGAATGCTCTCTGTGGTGGCTTTGTAAAAAGCCTTCAGGATCTTTGTTCGCTTACCAAACTCAGACCTTAGTCATCTGAGGTGGAAGACATTGCTGAGCTTTTTTAACAATCTGGCCAGAGTGGCTATCCTGGGTAAGGTCTTCAGTGATGTTAACACCAAGGAACTTTCCACTGTAGAATCATTGATGATAATGAGGTCCAATTGATCTCCTTTCTTCCTGAAGTTCATCAGCTCCTTGGTCTTGGCAATGTTGAGACAAAGGTTTGTTGTCCTGAAACCACTGTATTAAGTTGTTGGTCATTGTTGGTAATCAGGCCAAGGCACAGAGTTTTGTGCTCTTTGGGAGACACTAGTGCATCAAGGAGTGGCAATGTGTCCTCCTACAGGAGCTTAACACTCAGAGATGTATATGAGAGTAAAGTGAATGTAATGAAATCAGTTTTTATTAAGATTATGTGTAAATGCAACTACACAAAAACCTATTTTCAAAGGTCTTCAAACACAGTATATCTGGCCAGAATTTTTGAAGTTTGAACCCTGTAAACATAAATGTTGGCTACATAAAAGTAAGAACATTTAATTCAATTCAGTGTTATTTATACATCGCCTTTTACAATAGTATTGTCTCGTGGCACTTCACAGAAGGAGCACCCAAGAGCAACAGGGGCAAGGAAAAACTCCCTTATGTTCAGTTAATCTAGGAAGACAGATCCACGACTCAAGGGGCTAACCCAACTGCCAGGGGTCATGGAGAAAAATTACAATCAGTAGTAACCATGACAGAGTTCATAATAGTTCATAATAGAGTATTATCCCACTTTTACATTACATGGTAGTCAGTCTATAGGTGGTTATCAGGAATTATGGCTGGACAATGTAGCAGCGGCCAGGCATAGTGACAAACTCAAAGGAATGAGATGGGTCATGGGGGTAACAGTATCTGTACACCCATCTGTACTTTGCACCTCTGGCGATGCTCCAGGCATCTTACTTGTTGGTATTGAGGCGGATCATTTCCACATTATCCTTTGAACAGCTTGAAGAGATACAGTGTAGAGCCAGAGGAGTGTGGTTATCCTCTGCCCTCAGCTGCACACCAGGCTCCTTTGCAGAAGAAAACCACAGTGGTGGTGGAGTGATATCTGCGTCACTTTCTGGCTTCCGTGAAAGTGGGTGCTGTTTGGCCTGGGGACTCTCTTCCTAGCTGGTGCAGGGATGTTCTCAACCACTGTAAAATTTAATAGAAAATATTTAAGTATTATAAACATTAAAATATTATATGTTACTCAAAACATTGAATTCACCATTAGAAAACAGTGACATAATGACACAAATCTATATATCTGATAATTTTCTAACACATAAAGTAGGCTGTGTATCATTCACACCTAATCTGAAAAATGAATGAAAACAACAGTATCCTAATACAATTTCTTTGGTTTGTCTCTGTTCACATAATATGTAGCCTGTATTTTACAATCCCATGGACAGACTCGTGTACAGAACACAGGGTAATACATTAGGCTAATGAAGTCACTTAGCAACAAACCATGACTATGCATTGCATGTTGACTGTAAATGCAACTCTGCGTACAGCGTGACATGGATTTTAGCAAAATTATCATCTGGCCAGCAAAATACATTTCTACTTCTACTAAAGTGCAGTTTGGCAACTAAACAATGTCTGTGTTTACACCATTTGTAGCCTATGCCTGTATTGTACAATCCTATGGACAGACTTGTGCACAGAGCATAGGCTAATAAAGTAGACTAACAAAGTCACTTAGCAACAAACAATGGCTGTGCATTGAATGTTGACTGCAAATGCAACTCTGAGCACGTGACATGGATTTTAGCCATATGATCAACTGGCTAGCAAAATACATACTTTTTCTGAAGTGTAGTTTGTCAACTGAAAAATTTCTTCAAAACTTGACAGAAAAATTTTAATTAATTACTTTTTTTATTTTTACTCAAGTAGATTTTTAGATTGGAACTTTTAGTTTTACTTGAATAGAATTTAAGCAAAGTAAATATACTTTTACTTAATTACAATTTTTCTGTACTTTTTCCAACTCGGATCTGTTGTCTCATGTTCTTGAGCCCATGGCTGAAATTAGTGTATTTTGCAGGCACTATGAATATGCTGAATTGAGCTCGCTGCCTCAGTGTGTACAAGAGTGTTGGGAGCTGTTCTCTTCCGAGGCTTTCTTCGTACTGTTGTCTAACCTCACTGGATTGAAACTGCATCCACTGGCTTCTGATAATGACAGTGAGGATGATGCAGAAGACGATGAAGAAGGAACTGAGCAAAGACAAGGAAATTGTGAGGACAAGGAAAAAACAACTACAGGTTTGTGTCTTATGGTTAAAAGTAAATATGACTAAAACTACTGATGCTGTGCAATTCTGAATGGATAATGCTACATGCAGAATGATCCTCTGCATACATTACTAGTTTTGATCAGGCATTTCTTGATACATTCACAAATTCCTTAGATGCACAATAAGTTATATTCACGTACAATTCAAGTTACTATGAGATCTGAATTTTTCCATTCTCCAACTTAAAAAATCTCAAAGTAGTAGATAACTTCATTGTACCTGTGGGGCAGTTGCATTTGCACCACAATCGCGATCACAGGCACTTGTTACAGTACAGCAAATATAAGTCACAGACAGCAGACAACAACAGACAACATATAAACAATTCTTACTATCCACACTAGCACATTGCGCCATGGGTGTGACCAGGTCAGCTGCATGACTGGCTTGCTTATTTCATATTTTAATTGCTTGTGGAATAAATGAAAATTTGAACCGTTTTTTTGTTTGATAGTTCCATAGTACAGGTATTTTTCCAAGAGTCTACATACTGATAATGTGTGTGTGAGAACTTTCCCACAGGACAATTAAAAGATCCTGAATTAAAATTTGGGGCATCAGGGGAGAGTGAGTCATGTTTCTGGGAGATATTAAAAATATTATCCAGTACCCTGACAAAATTAGCTTTTGGGTGTATACAACTGTGAAAATGATCTGAGGGAACTCCCTAGGCAGATAGAAATGCTGTGGAGAAACATACAGCAGTTGAAATGACAGTCAGTCGAAAATACAGAGAACCCGAGGGATCCCACCTTGCTGGTAGTGATGTTGCCGGCCTGCCACATCTCTGTGATGGCCAAGAGACAGGACATCCTGTGTTTGTGTAGGTAATGGATATTTGCTGTCGGCTCATCAGTTTTCGCCTTTAAAACTGGCCGTTGATGAGCAGTGTGACGGGTAGGGGGAGTTTCTTTTTCAGTCTCCTGAGATTTGCTGAATGCCCCCTTTAGATTCCCGTTTCAGGTTTGTTCTGAGTTAGGTTGGTAAGAAGGTAACTTTGGCTGCATGATTCAAGTAGCTGCAAGTATTTAAAATCACTGTAAACAGTTTGATTGCACACCAATAAGCAAAGTCCAAAGTGATTTTGGAGCTGGCATCACTTGGCCCTACGACTACGACTACGACTCACACTACGACTAGAATACCAAGTTACGTTGGCAACTTTTGGCTGAGTGGTCAGACCACAGCAATGGTGACGCCCACAATTTTCCCAGCAATTTTAGCATCCTCCTGCACATATGTGTGTTTGTCGTGTCTATTTGCAAGACCACTATTTGGGCTGCTATTAACTGTTTGGTATGTGTGCATGTAACAGATGGCACTTCAGCAACTTGTGTAGGTGTGGTAAGGAGGTGGAGACATGGCTCATACACCCTACTTCATGACTCTGAAAGTAGCAGGGAGTTTGGTCTGGACCTGCTTCTCACATTTGGATGTTCAGGTAGAATTGCACTTGCATTTTACATTTTTTGAATATTATCACTGGATATTTCCCTGCGTTATATATCTTTGGCAATGTTCACCTCTGTTTGTGCTTAGGCTGGCAGCAAGAATCAGGGGGTTTCACTTCCTACATTGCTCATGGAGAAGATGAGGAGGTTAGTACACTTGCTCTTCAGAGCTCTGGCTGCCACACTTGCTTCATGTTGCTATAAAGTGTGTATAGGTAGCTAGGGATTCATTTTCAAGATTAAGATTAAAAGACTTATTTGTCTTTATATAAGAGCATTGAAATGTTAACCGGGTCAGCTCCATGTCTTTAAAACTTAAAAGGTAGGGATAACAAGGAAAATTAAATCAATAGTTAGATGAAACAACTTTGAAAATAATTATTAAAATCCTGATATCTATAAACAGTCAGTGTATTAGTTTTAATTTCAGAGTTAAAAATGACAGTGAATATAAATTGGGTATTTTAAATGTAACATGACACACAAACATTGGCTACATAGAAATGCCGGTAGGCCTTTCCATACAGACGTTGCTTGCATGTTAAGTTTAGGAAACTGATCAGCCCATATATTGGATCGGTGCGTCCCTAATATTGCAATAAGATTTATTTTGAATTGCATTCAAAGCACACTCTCTTACGGGCCTCGACTGACGTAGTACCAGCACAGTGGCAGTGCGTTGTGGTACTTGTGGTATTAACAGTGTGTGAGAAATACGGGATATTATCTGAGGGGCCAAACAGAATTACATCACAGGGCGGATTTGGCCCACAGGCCTTGAGTTTGACAGGTGTGATCTATATATACAGTTATAGGGTCGGACAATCAAATCATTCTGTCCTTAAAGAGAGTCGTCAATGTTTACTGTCTGTTCAAAGTCACTCTATGTTGTGCTGGATTGTATGTATTTACCCAGGTAATTTATTAGCCTACTTGCACCAAGGTCCACTCCATTGTGCATTATTCAAATGCATGCATGCATCGATCAGAAGAGAAAAAAAATGTGTGTAGTTGTTGGTACCATCTAGAGTAGGCTACATAACAACTGATGGATAAAAGAGAGCTTTAGTTATTATTTTAGAAAAAGGACAGTGAAGGAGATAAGACAAATCCAACTGGCCATGCCATGTTATTTGATGGTAATTGAAGCATGTATTCCACTGAGATGGAGTCTGCAACCCCAACATGTTTATTGTTTTTTTTCCAGTATCATAAGATTCCTGCAGGGTCATCAGCATATATTCTGTTTATGGTCATGGTCATCTGTATTCTCTCTTCCTGTCAAACACTGATGGAAGAATCACACCATTGAGCCTATTAAGACATGGGCTGTGCTATAAGCAATTGTTGGTATTTTGCAAATTTTGGATTGATCATGCCTGCATCACATTAAGGGCCGGTTCATAATCAACTCTAGGTACACAATTGAGTCATCCAGATTTCTTGGCCATGATGGAAGACCTATGACCCAACAGATGTTTCTGTTCAATAAAATATTTTGTAATGTACAGTCTGGATATAACTTGTCATTTCAATCCAGTATCATCATTGCTTGTATCTGTCTATATAATTAATGTGTTTATATTTGTAGCTTTTGACAGTGAATCCTGAGGACAACTCTCTGGCATTGGTATACAGGGACACAGATACTCTGAAATTTGTCAAATACGTTAATGACAGAAGCTCTTCACACAACCACCAAGAGCCACTGGCTGCTTTCTATGACTTTTCATTTGTTTATTATGAGTAAACATGATGTATTAACTTCATGTACACATACCCATCCCAACCCTGAGTTTTTTTCTTGGTGTTCAGAAAAGCATTTGCAAATTATTATTCCCCAGTATTCAGATATTTGAAGTCAGACTTTGAACTCTTTATATCAGATTTGTGTCTACTTACCTATTCAGATGTATTGCTCTGTACTGTATTCTGATTTAGGACACATTTGGTTGATGCATAATACTACTGGCACCATCCATTGAGTAGCTGCTAAAATGGCATGTTAGGTCTCCAAAACAAAAAGTTGAACTGAAATCTTTTGTGACTATTTGGCAGGTTTTGAAACAGCAGACCTTGTAAATTCCAAATTTTTATTGTGTATCTGTACACATGAAGTATATTTACAAATACCTTTGTGGAAAATTCCTCCAGTTTTATGATCTAACCACTGCAAAAGAACTGGTGGTCTGAGTGTTTTTGAGTTATCTGGGGATACCAGTTTAGAGGTCTATGATTCCAGCTGAAATAAACTCCAGCATTCTGACCTTTGTCACTGTGCAATTCATTCATTGTGTTCTATTAAAAACTCAAAGGTGGTGTACAAAGAGGTTCAGCTATAAACTCTGGCACAATGCCAGCCTAAATCTTTTATTCAGATTGTATCTATTTCCAATAGCCTGAACTGCAGAAAACCAAATGGTTTATTATTCAACCTACATGCAGCTAGTTTCAATTGCAATCCAAATCAGATCTCGGTCTGAACAGCCTCACAATGAAAATATGAGTTCATTGTACTTGTTTTGCCTGGGTATTACAGCACATTTCAGAATGTAGTCTCTTGACAGCAATAGGCACTTGAGAGAAGCTTAGAGCAATGTAGATATTCTACATGAATATTTAATGCACTACATTACAAACTCTAGACATAAACAACCATGCAAAAGCAACACTCAGGACAAGGAGAAATTTTAATCTTTACAAAAGATACAAACACAAATGTTAGAGAATAGTTGTAAAAATAAAAACACATCCTGCTATATCTAACTCACTTAAGGGATAAATGACAGTGAATGGCTTAAAAGAGTTGCTTTCCTTCTCCCAGTATAATATTCAATCTCTTGGTTTAATATCTAGCAAAATCTCTGCAACTGTGGTCAATTTGTTTTCCTCCAGTGCACCAATTAGACGGCCAAGTCTGGCATTTCTACCCTCTGACTGGATAAATCGCCCCAGTAGCTGGTAAGCCTGTTCATAAAGCCCCTCCCTTTCATATTCATATGCCAAATTGTCAATTGCTGGCCCTTTCAGGGCACGACACCCTCTCTGTAAGGTCCGTCCAACTCTCTTCCAGTCCCGCCCAATATGACCTGCAAACCGCTGTTGATCTGCAGGAGTCAGTTGTCTGTCTCCTAGAAAGACATAATGTGCACACACAGAGAAACCATTTATCCACACATGGATTAAAAATACTCAAGAAGGCAGCTCATGCCTTTGCTTGATGGGTATTTGCTACATAAATGTGGGACACTCGGTAATCCCTACAAACAAACATGGGTGATTGAGATGTATTTGAAAAAAAAAAACGTTCTGCATTTCAACATTGTGGTACTTCAGCTGTGTGTGTTGAGCTATATATTTTTAAGCATTAAAATGTGATAAGATGTCCTTTACATCTATAATTTTTATATCTAATTTCTATTCTATTTTATGTCTATATTAACACCAGTATTAGTGTTTTCACCACATCAGTCATATGTCATGATTTACCTCTAAAGCAGTCTGAAGTCGTGCATTGTCACTTTGAGATTTATAACGGTGGTCAATTCCACCTATCTTTATCATGAAAAAGAAAATTGCGGACACAACCAAAACATGTTAAAATATAGCTGCAAGCAGCAATGTGGGGGTCTAACAGCAAAGGTGGCATTCCTAATGCTCCCCAAATCTGTATATGTTCTCAAAATCAGGTACCTCATCCACACATGCATTTAGTCTTTATCCTACAAGCAGTTTTTTGTGAGAATTGGAAGAATTGTGACCTGAAAGAAATTATCTTAATTCTCGATCAGAACCAATATGGCAGAAAAGGACTGTCCTTAGAGGTCAAAGGTCACCAAATTATAGTTGTATCCTAAGAAATGCGTCAAGTTTCCATATACCAAATTTGGTTTTAATATGTGAAAGCGTTGCTGAGCTATAACACTGTCCTAACTGCAGGCGACGCCACCGAATGTTAGTGGCAAAATCATTTTGATTACTTTATTTGCAGTTGGTATATCCTAACTGATGTAGTCAGTGACAGTGCAATGTGACAGTGGTCAGCGAGGCTGTGCGACCTTTTTTTTTGTGGCTCACGTCAAATTGCTCAGCTAATTCATTGGGGAATGCCATATTTAGTGGACCGAATGTAGACAGGGAGCAGTCAATGCTACACGACAACCTGATGCTCGTTTGAAGTTAGGACATTGACAAGTCATTTTCAGAAAGCTTAAATATATCGTGAATGTATTCACATTGTGAATGGACTGTGCTGAAATTCTAGCCTGATAGACTAGACCATTGTTTTGCAAATAGTCTGGACACTCTCTCGATACGTTATGATACGTTTATGTCTTGATGTATGTTTACTTTGCAGTGGGTGAGATCTTTGTAGGGCAAACAAATATTCGAGTAACTTGAAAAATTCTATTACAAAAAATGTTCGAGGCCTCAAGGTCAATTTTTTTTATCAACAAGTTAATCTTTTTAAAAGCCTCTGCTATATCACTTGCGTTTCATAGCATACTACTAAGTTCCAGAGTATTATTAATGAAGCGCCACGTGGTTACTTTCATTGTCTTGGAAGACCAAGCTCACGGTGGCGTAAACGGTAGAAAAAGTGTACGTTTAATGTTTCGTAGGAGGACAACATGGCGCCTCTACAGAAAGCATCCCCACATTAAGTTTTTCATAGTTTTTAATAAATAAAAACTATGAAAAACACATAGCAAAAGTTTGAATGGTTAGAATGGAAAAAGTTAATAATCTTAGTGCAAATGCTTAGTAAGAAGTTGATAATACCATGGGAACAATTCTGACTTCCTTTTACAGCAGTTTCACCTTACTTACTTGGAAAATAGACATGCTTAACCTGGTAAGATGGAATAACATACATGTTAAAGGTTGGAATGGATGGCATGGACAGGAACGGAATCTTGCCATGTAATTCCTTTGTAAGGTGTGGACATTAATATGGAAACAATCTGGACTTCTTCCTTACCATGTACTTACCAAATACATTTCAATCAACATCTACAATGACCCAGTAATAAAGAAGAGACCCAGATGGAATTGCACATCCAGTTGATATTGCCAAGTAAGTACTTAATAAACCCATGCATAATAAATGGGTATAGGCCTACTTGCTGGAAAATGTAATATTATGTAGTGATTTAAGACTTAACTGATCTTTTGATGCAGAAAGAATTGGGATAACCCTAAAGGACTACAAAATGAATTGGTAATGGGGGATGTAGTTTCTTAGCACTTTGTTTTTCCATGTAAGCACACAGTTTTAAGCAAAGTTATTACCAGGTAAAACACACTATTACATGGTAAGTAGTTGAATAGGTGTTATATTGGAGGATAGTACCAGGTAACTAGGTCATAATTTCTTTTTACATGGTAATTGGGTTACAAGTTCCCTGTAGTTACCTTCATAATTCCAGTAGTAATTACCCATTAATGCAGAAAGGTTTTTTGTAATTGTTAAGGTATTTCAAGATAATTCAGTCTCTGAAGTCTCTCTTCACTCTGTAGTTACCATAATTTTATCTGTGCTAGTTACCTTGTAATTTTTTAAATTTACCACATTGTTACCAGGTAAATACCTAGAAATTAAGGGACTGTAAAAGAAAGCATTAACATGTGCTGGAAAAAATGTTGATGCGTTATGTACTTATTTTCACCACTGTACCCATCATACATGTACTGTTCAAAAAACATAATTTACTGTGCAGTTACTCTTGAACCAACATTTAACATAACATTACATGAATGTGACATTTTTACCTACAAAAAATGTTACTAAGCAGAAATTCCTGTCCATAGCAAACACAACAGGTGCTAGCTGGGAGGACCATCTGAAAGAATACAAAAACTGAAATTCACATTTTTTTTGCGGTCATGTTTCCTTAGGTTCACTCCAATAGAACTTGTGTGAGCTTTTACAAATGCAGCAAATGTCTCTAGAATGAAATGACACAGCTCATATGGTCAATCAACCAATCAATAATTGCAAACATCTGAATTATGCATGCTGATGATGCATAATGTTTACCCCTGTTATTCTTACCAAAAACTCTCTCCTGAAACAGAAAGCAATTGTTCGGTACTTCCTTTATGCGTAGGGTCTGGGTGGCATAACTCCGCTCCAGTGCTTGCTCCAACTGTGTGATCTCATCATCTCTAAGTCTCACAGGCTGTAAGACACATATTATTTATACATTACAAGAGTGAAATTAGCACTCGGTACCGTGCACAGCTTATATATAGTGATATTGTGAAACTGTATACCTGTGAAGTGCTTATATATGTGAGGCAGCATTCCAAGTCATTCAGGCAGAGGTCCAGTGTATGAGTGGCTGCTTTCAGCTGCATCTGTATATTGAGATCTTCAGGGCGGACTAGAAGCCTGGACGAATGCTGATGGAGGGCTTGTCGCAGAAGTCCACATCTGTAGCTCTCGAGAAAGCGACGACATGATGAGATTGCTGTGAATTTCAGTTCCATTCCCAGGGCTGGGTCTGCATCATGCAACTTCAAGATCTCATATCCTTCATAGCCAATTACATCTGTAATTACAAGTAAAACCTGTCAACTCATTCATTCTGAACTAGTTCTATTTGATGATTCACCCACATTTAGGTATTTAAAAATAATTATACCATAATATTTAATGTGTCTTTAATGAACTGGGCAGAATACTCAAAAAAGCTTTAATCAAAAAACACTTTTTAGACAGTGGACAGTTGCACCTGTTACATTTCTGCTCATAAAAAAGAAAGTAATGGTCAATGGTCATACAACAAAAAGGTAAAGGCTTGGGAGAATGCCCTGGTTAATATTGCAAATCATGTGGTTTAAAATGGTGTTTGAATATGTGTCCACCGTAGTTCAAAAGTTGAAATCCCTGAGAAAATGAGAAATGAGAAAATTAAAGATATTTCAGGAAATCAACAAAATAATGTAGCCAATCATTAATTAACAGTCTGAGCCCCCGAAATATGACTGTTGCTATGCTGCTATGCTATCAGGAAACCAGACTAGACTACAAGAATACTTTAAACAGGCTATTTGTAAACAGGCTATTTAAGGGACTATCCCAGACAGCAATTTCTTTTGTGCTGTTCCGATCCATTTTCAAATCACCAAATCCACATAGCAGTCAGATCCGATACCAGTCTCAGCACCAGCATTGCACTGTATTGTGTTGACCATCCACCGGTACCTGTGTATGGTGCACTTGTGCCGGGTGGAGGCCGGGTTTACAGAATAAAGGTGCCCCTTTTCCCCAAAGTTTGCTGCCGGTTATTTTTTTTCTTCCATTGGTTCAGCTGACAGAGCATGTGGAGGACTACATAGTGGTGTCTAAGGCGATTGTAAGTACTTTGTATAATACCATGTCATGCCTGTTTTGTTTTACCCTAAGTTGTTTTAATGTTTAAATCAGGAAATTCGGAAATACTGTGATTATGGCCACCTGAAGGGAACTTAAAATAACTGAAGTCGGTGCACTGAGGTAACACAAATAAATTGTGACTTACAAGCCACTACAATCCAAACTAGCCACTGCGGTCAACTGAGTCCTGTGAGAATGAGGATGAGTATCTCAATAGGCTAGCTTTTATTAATGCTTTTATCCAAGACACCTACTGTGTATATGTTGTGGGGGATATGAATGTTGATATTGCAGACAGCAACTCACTATTTGTCAATCATTTGACCCACTTCTGTCAAGATAATAACTTCACTCTATCAAATGCAGTACTGCTGCCTGCAGACAGTTATACATACATGAGTAAAGCTTGGCACACTACACCATAGCTTGACCACTGCTGTAGTACGGCTGATGGACATGCAGCCATAGAGAATATCAGTATTAAGTATGGATTAGCACTAGCAGACCATATACCCTTGGGCTTTACAATAAATGTTGAAGAACTATCAGCAGTTAACAACAACAATGGTTCCAGTGGAGATGTCACTGCAAAATTAGACTGGCCACCTCTCTTTAAAGAGGACTTTCTGGCTTATTATACTAACACAGACTATCTAAGTAATGTCTATAAGTAATGTGTATTTGTCTTTTCTGTGTAAGGATGTTCATTGTCAGATTGAGGAGCATAAGAGTAACCTGTAGTGGCTGCTCTGTTTGAGGGTGGTAAACCTCTTCACAAACAAGACAGGTGTAACAGGAAGTATAATATTAGACCTGGATGGAATGAGCAAATAGCTGAATGCTGAAGCTTGTGAAGCTCATAAACTTTAAGCCTTGGCTGGGAGACCTCAGCCAAGAGAATAAAAAAAATGCCAATACCAGATATAGGTATGCTGTTCATTTTATATCTAGAGATGAGAAAGCCATGAAGGGCTGATTCCATGGCCAATAAAATTATGTGTAACAATTGTGTAACTGACTTTTGGAAACAGGTGAGGCCCCTCAATAACTCTAAACCTTCCCTTCCTTGTACTGTTGAAGGAATCTCTGGAGAAGATAATGCTGCTGAATTATGGAGCTAGCACCATAGTTCCCTCGTTAATTGTTTAAAAAATCATCCATATTTGGAGGACTCTGCTATCCGTGATGAATCATTGAAGTATCACATGAGGTGTATGATGCCATACAGAAACTACCTAACAACAAAGCATCCGGCTGAACTTAAGTGCAGAGCATCTGAAGGCTTGAGGCTTAGGCTTGTTCTAAGGCTTGTTCTAAGTAACTAAGAGTTAGGATGGGAAAAGTGAAACATTATTGAATGTCACAGGAGCATTAGGGCAGTAAATATCAGAACTAACTCTTTCCTTCCCCATTAGTGTTTGTCCTGAAACGACAAGGACCAGATGATTCATTTTTTGTGGTGATCCAGAATACTGTCTGGAATTTGTATTGCGTCAGTGACCCGATATTGCCTTGGCAGAAGTCTGCACTCTCTGAATGCTTTTCTAGATTTATTCTGCTTTGTCTTGGCTTGGAAAATTTAAGAGAGTGTGGCAATAAAGGCTGGGGATGATGCCTATCTCCTAATTCAATGGAGATATTGGGATCGGTATCAGGTATCGACTGATACGCAAAACCCATGCATCGTAATCAGTATCGGAACTAAAAAAGTCAGATTGGTGTATCCCTACTTTACACTGAAAAATGAGCCAGCTAGCCAACTAACATAGACATAGCTAGGGGGTGGCTATTTGCCCCATAGTTTAGATGTGTAAGTGCAGGGCTGAAAGTGCTGCTGGACTGAGATCTTATGGGTAACTTACTTAGCTTATATTTTACCATGTGTTCCTATAATCTTTAGGCTTTAGTTTTTGGTCTTGCTAAACGAAAAAAGAAAATCACCTAGATGAATAGGTTATTGTTCTGTGGTGCATATGTCAGTGTTAATTTCAGTCTCAGTCCAGAGAGATAAGGAAATTCCCGAGGACTTGCATTGTGTAGTGGCATACTTTCAAGATATTCCAGATCCAGATTGTTAAGAAAAGGGGTACCAATTAAAGCATGTGGTTGAGACCATCAACATAGCCAGCATAATTACAAGTAAAGCTACGCTGCAGCAGTTGTAGACCTGTCACCTGGTCTGATATATTTGTTTGCAAACCTAAAATTCTTATTCACATTTGGCTTTAACAACAGTGCAAAGCAAATGGAATGGTATAGCATAATTAGTTAAAGGCTGTCAAGGCCAAATGCTGAACCTTGAATTGATTTGTCCTTTTTTGGCATTTCTTTGTCTTGTTGTCCGGACGCCTAAGTTATTTTACGGATTTCAATCGGGATGTGTTAGAATAGATAGGCTTTGTTTATTTTGGTGTGTTGATATTTGACAAAGATGAAGAGTCCCAATCCTTTTTTCACAAAACTCTAATCTTGCCTCTCAAAATTTTCCGCCAACTGATAGTAACATTTTCTATGTAAATTGCGTCAAAAGAGCTGTGCCAGTGTTGGCACTGTGGCAACGTAAACATCCTGGTCAGTGAGGGACTGGAGCGTCTCCTAACAGAAGTTGCAACTCTGTCAGGAGAGAGTAAAGTAGGTGGGTCATAAATTCACTCCTGACTGGTGGGCCCTAGATGCAAACAGCATCTCAGCAAGATTGCTTGCCCTTGACCCAAGGCAATGTAACTATTATTGCGCTACCTAAAAAGCACTGGTTATGGCCGTGCTCAGTTTCTAAATTTGTTAAAGCTATGACTTACACATTTCTGACTAGAAGGATGACTTGGACTGACGTGACTATTGACTGTGATGAGATTTTTGTTGAAGTGAAATGACTTTAGTTTTACCTTCAATAAAGGATTTTTTAACTATGACCTATGCTAAACATGTACTGGATACATTGTAAAGACGCAGGGCAATAGACTGGAGGTATATTTAACAGAACAATTACACCATGTGCAGAGAAGAGTCCATACATAACATTGGTAGTGACAGCTGTGAGTGAGCTGTTCAGCCTTTAGGTATCCTACGTAAATACACGTTCCACACAGGGTATTCAGTGGAACTGCAAGAACAGACTTTACATTCACACACCCCCATCCTGTCATGTCAGCATATGACATTAACTCTGCATGTGACTCGTGTGTGTTGTACACTATACTATAGTGTCTATAGCAAAGTTCATGTGACTGTTTTGCAATTATTTCTATGGGCACAAACATTTCTGGCATATCTGTAACAACTCTGAAACAAATGTTTGTCAATCAAAAAAATGTAAGGGACTACCAGGTAAATGTGAAACCCAGGGTGCTTTACATTGTAGGTTTACACATGTCTAAACCTGGCTAAAAGTGTGAGTTTTGGCCAGGGCCAGATAAGCCCCAGATTCACGCCACATCTCATGCCACATGTCGTGGCATTAATAAGTGTTCTGAGCCTGGGCTGACTAAGGTCTGTTCCTGATCTTTAATCCAAATCTATTCCTGTATTGGGCCATTGCGAAGCTCTGCTCCAGTGCAGACCCTTTTAGCAGATCTTGCCATATGGTACTGAATATTTGGCCCACATCTGGCCCAGTTAACTTTTGCTGTCTGGGATGGCTGTAGCAATAAGTAACATGAAAATGAGGGAAGTTAAGTAGGGAGTTATTCCGTAACGATACATACCAGTCTCCTTTACCTAATTGTTTATCTAGACAGGGCTAGGCCAAGCCCCGCTATCTGTCACTTATCTTGGATGTCTTCAGTTTTGTGAAATACTCCCCTGGAAGTCCTGAAACAACCCGCATGCATAAAGGGCGCAACTCTCCAAATGGGCTAGGCGAATAACCCTATTGGCCGCTTTTAGAACAATGCATTTAGATACACATTCATGTAGGCCAATTAGTACACTTTTTTTTTTCATTAGTACTATTAATAAATAGTGTGATAATCACAAATGGTAGGCCTATATGTATTAGCCTATAGGAAAGTAACAAATCATATTGTTATGTGTAGTTACAACTGACAATCACTGATGCACACAAGTGAGCTCCGCCACTCACCCGCCTCACTTAACCTGTTGTCTAAAGCCTAGCAAAATAAAGTCTAGCAAAAAGTCTGAGGACGGTCTACTATGAAGAAATAGTAATAGTTTCTTTTATATGGTGATTTTAGACCAGTACATGAATGTGCATCATCTAATGTTTGAAATAATGACATATTCTTAAAAGTTTGTCAATGTACCTATGCACAAATATCAAACACTTCAACCAAAAACACATAACCGTATAACAATAGTCAGATACCTAGTATTTTATCCCCGTTTTGGGGGTTTTCTTGGTATTTGAGTTTTTTTATTATTAGACTGATTTGCATATAAATTAATATCTATATAATTTGTAAACTATTCAGTAAGGGATAATGAATAGTTTGTGATGTTTGTGTGAAGATTTCTGTTATCGTTTTGGCAAGTAGCCGTATAATAAGTGGGATAATGTATTGTCTGCCAGCCATTATATTGCCCGACAAGAAGAACTGGACCACAACAAGAAGTGGGGGGGTCTTGTTTCGTCCTGAGAGGAAATATTTTCCTCGGTGCAGATAAGCAAATAGTTTGCAATGCAACTTGAACTTGAACAGAATGCAGCTGATCTCCTTTTACTTCCAACGAAGGTCCATTCTGATACGTGAATGACTTCTAATCGCAGAATGATATGCTGATCTGAATGTGAAACAAAAATCCACTGCCATTGACAACAGTCATTACACAGAAATAACATTCGAGCGTTGGGATGGAACCCCCTGCAGTATTCTGGAGAGCCACATAAAAATGCCTTATATTTGGTGGATCATCTTGAAGTTTGAATATTTGGTAGTACACAGATCTGCCATTAACTTGCAAATGAATAACATACTAACCATTTGTTAGTCACTGCAAATCACTTATGTGTGTTTCCAATTATTTACATTTACATTTACATTTATCCAAAGCGACTTACAAAAGAGGACAACATTCAAGCTACGACACAATGAAAGAAACAAACAAGGGGTGCATATTGCTAACATAGAAACTGCACCATTTTAAGTTGAAAGTGCAATAGTGCAGAGAAACAAAATTGTTAAGTGCATTCTCAAAGTTTATGCCAGGAGATATTCTTGGAAGAGCTGGGTCTTTACGAGTTTCTTGAAGGTGGAGAGGGTATCAGTTGATCTGGTAGCATTTGGGAGTTCATTCCACCAGCGCGGAACCAGATATGAGAAGAGTCTGGATTGACCTGCACGAGGTGTTGGCCGTGCTAGAAAACGTTCCTTAGAGGAGCGAAGCGGTCGACGGGTGACATAGGGCTTCAGGAGAGAATTCAGGTAGATGGGAGCTGAGCCATCATTCACCCAGAAGGCCATCATAAGTGCCTTGAATTTAATGCGAGCAGCCAAGGGTAACCAGTGAAGTTCAATGAACAGAGGTGTGACGTGTGCTCTTTTTGGCTGGTTAAAGACCAGACGTGCAGCTGCATTCTGGATCATCTGTAGCGGTCTCACTGCACAGGCTGGTAGGCCTGATAGGAGGATATTGCAGTAGTCAAGCCGAGAGATAACCAGGGTCTGTACCAGGAGCTGGGTTTTTTAGTTAATAGTCTACTATGGGTAGAATAAAGTCGTGCAGAATAAGTGATTTGTAGTAACTAACAAATAGCTAGTATGTTTATTAATTTGCATGTTAATAAGCAGCTTGTTAATGGCGAATATGTGTGTGCTACTATAAAGTGTTACAGAATTATTTTTTTTCCAAAAGCAAATTATATTTCTGGGTTGGTTTTGAATGTGGTATATCTAAGAACTGTATTGAAAAAGAATAACATGGTATGAAAGCATGGGTTGTGCTAAATAAAAAGATACCACTTTGGCCATAAACACTTGGCCCATAAACATTTGTGATTGTGATAAAATGGAGTAAAATTGATAGCATGCTAAAACACCCAAAAATGCCACAGGCTCAAAAGGGTTAACAAAAATCTGAAAGGTCAATCATTATTCCAAGCTAATCCTGTTTCCAATCCACACTCAAAAGTTCAAAGGGAGAATTTCCACTGATTCCGTTACTTTTAGGTCTGTGTAATGCCATTGCCAGGGATATCCGTTGCGTTTGTGTATGTGTTCTTTGAAATATATTTTCTATTCTGAGTGAATTTGCTGTTTCTGCTCACTGTGACTCTTTCATTTAATTCATTCAAGATTCACAAAATGAGAAGGGAATTGTGAGACCTTCCAAAGACTCACTTTGAACCACAATTTGAAATTTAGAACTCTACCTTCCGGCTTCATTTTTTGTTAACTAGCCTATCCATCGGCTTCTCATAGGCAATCTCAATTCTGCTTTATTTTGGCTTTATTTTTTTTTCACATGAAAAAACTGCACATTTCTGTTATGTTGCTAACTGTTGGCTTTGCATGTGGTCACCTAAGAATCAAGCTGTGCATTTCAAGCATTTGATCCATGAGCAGCCGCGTGTACAGTGCGTGTGCCAAGGTGAGTTTTACTAGCCTGGTGTAAACATTTTCACATCTTTTCACATTGTGCAAAGAGTCTGGAATCCCTCAATTGCCATACATTGCCTTCCATGTAGGCAGATACTTTGTTGGCATTGAGCATGCCTGAGCCCTCCGTTCGCTGATTGCCCAGCCAAACTTTTGTTGGGGTAACTTAAGCTAATAGATATCTTATTGTGCTGTAGCAAAACATGATATTGAGCACTAAGCGACACTAGCCTGGCTAGAGTTTTACTGCTCTTCAGCAAATTTGACCAACAACTATATTTAGTGATTTATTTAGTCAACTGAAGTCCAGCATGTATGCCAATTTGCCTACTGTTCACAGATGTGCATAATTTCACTGATGAGTCAGATGTGTATCTTACCAGAAAGAGTGAGTTTAAGGACTTTGAACACGCTGAACTTGCCATTTGGGTCTTTATAAATGGACAGAAGATTCACTGATGGTGAAACAGACTGCAGGAACAACACCACACACCCTGCCCATGGAGCCACTCCCACAATTTTCTACACAGAAGTTAAAAGAATTACTATCATGACCTTCATATTTAGAGCTAATAGAAAATCCTTATTTCTGAAATAGAATGAGTCAAACAGGGTTTTACCATACCTTTTCATCCATGTTGTCCATCTTTTAGGGATCACTGTGTTCCAACTTTACACTGCACAATGGTTACTGCAGACACCTAGGTCACACGGTCAAAAAAATATCAGACTTTAAAATCATTGTTTTTACACTTGTATAAATCACGATCATTAGCACATTTATTATTTATGTATTCATTTTAAAATTAAAGAAATCTGTGGTTGTACTATGCGGGCCACATTTAAATATTTTGTTCAAGAGAAATGCAGCTCGTTACAGGCTTTGATAAATGGGTCATCGACACAGTTTAACCAATATTCAATATCTAATATGCCTCTCTTTTTATGCTTGGTACAGTGTTAGCAGGCTACATAAAAAATGTCAAATTATTGATAGTAAACATGGATATGGCCCAATGGATGGTTGCATAAGGTGACATGATGTTAAGATTACATCTAAAGCAAGAAAATGTGACAGACTAGCTTGTCTGTTTTTTCTTATTTTTTATGCTGAGTTCGTGCCCAATTGCTTATAGCATAATCTGAGCAATAAATGTGAATGTTGAAAGTAGCATGATCATGCAGCCAATTCCACAAAATTTCACTTATTTATAGACCTTTTTGTTTTTTGTGTTCAAGTGATGACATCTTAAGTTTGGTAACTTCTCCCTGTTGCATGTGGGAGTGGCAGATTTACAAAAAAACATTTCATG
This sequence comes from Tenualosa thibaudeaui, assembly GCA_027481765.1. Taxonomy (NCBI): domain Eukaryota; kingdom Metazoa; phylum Chordata; class Actinopteri; order Clupeiformes; family Clupeidae; genus Tenualosa; species Tenualosa thibaudeaui. The sequence continues at coordinate 751,257 of JAIFZK010000174.1, forward strand.
ATTTTAAAATAGATCCCAGCACCTTGTACAGCTCCACCAGTGCTCCACCAAATTGCAACACAGTTTGTGATCTGTCAGTGTACCGCCATACACATCAAATAAGGAATTTTATCTATCTATAAGTGGGTGGACCTACTTCCCCAGTGGTGGTGATAGTGTCTTATAGCACCCAGGCCCAAGTGTTGACTTGTCTGGAATCCTCCAATTTAGGAATCATGATGGTGGGATACTGTATGACTGTATGCAATTTGCAAATGTACTGATAGAATATTTCATTCATTTTCATATTTTATTCATATTTTATTGCACAGAGAAGAATGGGTGTGCAATAGACCAGGGCTGCATCGGGGATTGGGGGATTTGATGTGATTTCAAGACTTGGGATTGTATTACTTGGGAACCTAGGAACGTTATACACCATTGGATTCGGTTTCATCTTATTCTACTCACAATAGACCATTAAGTAGAATTTCACAAATATAAACTTGTTATTACTGCTTCTTCATACGTAAGGCAACTGTTGTATATGAATTATGATCTCAATCAAAAGACAGATAATTAGGACGCTATTTGGACACTATTAGGCACTTGTAGTTTGGGGTTTTGTTCCTATGAATAGACCATCTTTTCTAAATATTATTGAAGGAGAATAACTATTTCTGTTGTACTATTGTCTTACAAACCCCATACTAGCCAAGCCATATTGAGATCATTATTTATATATCCCATTCATACCATATTGATCTCCAAAATAGGCTGTTGGCTATCCATGAAAGCTGCAAGGTTTTCCTCCAAAACTGCAATTTTGCACTCAAAAAAACGCTAGTTTTACTTGAAGAGCTGCAATTATTTTTTGTAAGGGTTGCAGGGGAAAACACACAATGATTAGGAGTGTCCTAACTTTTGACCCTTTGTTCTCACTTTTAGACACAAGTGTTGTCCTTTTCTTAGTCTGGCCGGTGGTCACCGTACTCACTTAATGAGGCTGAGCGCTCCCACTGCACATAATTGCATCTACCAGCATGTTGCATGACACAAAATTAGCAACTAGGCTACTCCTTTAGAAATGTGCATAGGAGGCATAAACAAACTCACATTCTGAATTTGATGGCTGGAGCACAGTAATTTGGCCTGATTCTGCGAATCGAATGAACATTTGAAAATAATTGTTTTTAAATGTAGATTGAAATGTAAATTGCAAATTCTGCATGATTCTGCATTATAAGAAAATTCAGTTTTCATGTCTGCAGTCTGCCCACCTTTTCTGCATCCTAGGGCTTTACATTTTTGTCTTTTATTCAAGTCAAAAATCACATGCACTAACGTTGACCAACGAGCCTCCAAGAGGAGCTCATGATAAAACTGCAGTGTTCAGTATTTTGAACCCCAAGCCGAAATGTTTTCCTGTACAGTAGTTGGATTCCGTTTTTTTTTCTTGAAGCGGTGATCCTGAAAACCAGCTAACAAAACTGGTGTGGCCTAATATTGAATATATGTACCCTGATCTAAAATGTTAGTGGCATTTCATTATATATACCTATTTATTTATGCATACATGACAATAGACTTGAAGTTTCATGGTACAACTTGTTCTGCCACAGGGACCCAACAACAACCAAGCCAATCTATATATCTACTCAACAGGACCCAAATGCAAAAAACATGACTCATGTCTCACACCACACAATGTATGCGATCCAAACCCATAAGGTGCAGAAAGAGGCAACAGTGAAGGATGCTTTGGAATCCATTGCTGAGAAGGTGCAAGAAATCAAAGCCAATGCTTTGTCAAGGTGAAGGAGGTAAAAGCATTTCACCAACTGTACACCACATTCGCCCCTTCGTGTGCAGTCCTGTAGATGGACTTTTTTTATGATGTGTTTTGTTCAACAGGACGAAGTTCAAAGCGCATACTTGTACCTTCAACAAGTAACCATCTTCACAGCTGAGGCCTGGACCCATGAAGGGACATCATTTTGGGGGTGTCAGACAACTTGACCCCATGACAAGTATACTGCAGCCATCACACTCAGCAAAGTCATCAGCAAGCTGCAAGAGAGCCAGACATCGGCAATAGTACAAATGGGCATAATTTCCAATGAAACAGCATAACATTCTAAGCAGAAACACATGATGGCCTAGCGTGGTTTTCACACAACCTTTTTGCTCAATCTGTGGCCGGCCCAGGCTAATGATGGCCCTCATCCCAGTTCAAAAACAGGACACAGACTCCTTCAGATGCAAAACAGACTTAAGAATAGCTTCTACCCTTGGGCAGTCAGAACTTTAAATGCACCTGAAATATGTTCAATATTGCTCTTCATACAGTCATGCTGCTGTGTGTGTACGTGTGTCAGCTTAACGCGCAATAGATTCCTACCTCTATGTGGTATTTTATTACCCACAGATTCTAAACACAGCCCTTCTCCTTTATTATTTATTATGCCCTTGTTAATGCCTAATGACCAGGCAACACGCAGTCAAGACTGCTGCAGAGTATGCAGACTGCATAGGTAGCCTAATTGAATCCTGCTATTGGAGTCAGCAGCAGACATACCAGCCACCTATAAAGTGATCCTCTCCCTCTACCAAAGATGCTGATTTTACACCTTGTGGTGCATCAGTAAACATAAAAAATTTAAGCTAGTTTGAAGTCTACCTTGGTCGGTTAAAGGTGCCCTGCCACACAAAACCATTTTTACCTGTTGTTTTTTAAATATCGAGTCTATTCGAGTTTCGAATTATATGGTGCATGTGGAAATGTAATGCTATCTTCACTGTCTGCAATATCCAATGGAAAGAAATACACAGAGAAATCAGATCAATTCTATGAGACAGTCCAAGCTTAAGCCATTGGCGAATGGCACTGCATTATCGCCCAATCCATGCTCTTCTGTATTTGATAAGTGCCCGCCTCACAAAATCCTAACTACGCGAGATCACTGAATATCCATGAAATACAAATAACAGGCAGAACGGCAACGTGTCGTTTTTAGTATGCTGAATAACAGGATGTTGGGGATAAATGGCTGCAGTGAATTTTTGGAGAAGTCCCTTATTATGACTTGTCAACTTTGGCAAATACAACGGCTTTGTAATTTTTAACCTGTGGTTGTAACAGTAACCTTGCGATAAAGAAGCAGTTATCTGGTTATGTCGGCTAGTGTGAAACCCTCCACGTTACAAGCTTACCACTGCAAAGTGTCTGTTTACAGTCTCCAGGTATCTATGTCTTCCTTAATTTCCTCTAAAATGTAATATTTAGTTTTTAGTTACTTAGTTTAGTTACTTTTAGTTCTTCATCCCTTGTAAATCTGACATTAGTGAACTAATGTAAATAACCTATTCACTCAACATGCCTTGTCATGCTGACATTTTGTTGCATATAGCGTTGTTAAGGTCTCCTTGGATCGCTTTCAGCCAACTTCAGTCCACAACACTGCCATCTTTGCATTACACATGGTGCCAATACTTTTTTATGGATAAGGGTGAACATAATTGTTGTGGTATCGTTCTGAAGGGAGCACCTGGAGATGCTGCTTGCTTGCACATATCAATGTCATGATGATATCCCTAAAACCAGAGAAATACACCACTAATGGTAAAGTTTTTTTAAAACCAGGTCTTAAAGACAGACCACAGTCTTTTGGCTATAGAAAAGGATGCTGCCAGGGCGTGACATGCCAAAATAAATGCCAAACTAACACTGCAAATAGTCCACAACAAAGTTTTATCCCCAGGATTAATTATCGGCCAGAGCATTAACAGCAGCACTAGTATTTGATTTAAAGGCCATCTTGCAGGTCAATAACTACTTTTGATTAATGCGTAGAGAAATGGACTAAGAACTGAATGTTCATTGAAACATGTATTTAAAATACACAAATCAGTCATTTTTCGTAACTGACTTTATGAACATTCCAAAATAGAATTTGGTTAAAAATATGTCTGAATAAGTAAACACTGAAGATTCCCCAAAGAGAATAATGGATTATAACAGCATTTTTGAGACTGGTGGGATCAAAAACATAAACTCAAAAGAATATGCATTCCTTGGATTTATAATTATGACACTTTCTGGCATTCAACAGACAAGGATTTGGAGAAATAACTCCATGAGCAACAAATTAATTTATGGTTGAAGCAGTTAAGTGGGTAATGGGCATTCTTAGTGAGTAGGCTAAGCTAGCACATTCAATAGGCTACAGGCTGCTGCAAGGAGCTTGCCATCACATTAGAAAATAAATAATTACAATGAGAACTAAATTATGTGTGCGTTAATGCCACAACAGGCATAATTTTCTCATATCTAAAACTTTCTAATCAATTAGCCTCCCTAACATTGGCTCTATTAACGTTAGCTGTAGCTGACTATTTAACAATATTGTGTAGGGTTACCCACAAGCAACACTGCAGATCACACTAGATTGTCGGTGAGTGTGTAGTTTTGCCATAAAGCTTTAAAGTGCAACTTGAAGGTTAAAAACCTCTTTTCATTATTGTGTAGAGAAAGCAAGAGCAATTTTTAGTTCAATTAAAGACAAACATTGCTAGTAATTTTTGTAATTTTTTATAACTGTCTTTATGAACGTTCTAAAAAAGAATTTGCTTTGCAACATCATGTGAGGGAGTCCGGCCATGTTGGTCAAAAATAACCATATGGAATGATGCATTATAGTAGCATGTTTAAGACTGGCATAGTTAATAATAATAATTTGTAGGCATATGCATTTCAAGCCTAATAATTATGAGCCTCTTTGGCATCAGACAGACAGTGATTCGGGGAAATAAGGTCCACTATCAAATTAAATTTGTCTGGAACAAATGAATTTGGTTGAGGAGAAAAGTAGGCGTGGTGAGTAAGATAACAAACTTTCACGCTAATAAATACATACAGACAACTACATTAATGTAAACATGTCTTGGCAACTACCAAAGGATTGTGCTGGCTAACAGTAGGATAACAAACAAGGAAAGAAAGCAACTGAATACCATTGTACCACCTGCTACCTAATTCAAATGGTCTAAGCTAGAACCGTCTAAACATAAAACCTAACGTAGCTAAACAGCAGAGATGGGGGACTTGAGTCACACTTGACTCTTGACTTCGAGTCAAGTGAGTCAGACTCGAGTTGCAAATTTGAAGATGTGAGACTTGCTTGACTACACTGAAAAAAGTCTTGACTTGACTCTGACTTGGTCTTTATGACTTGAGACTTGAGTTAGACTTGAGACAGATGACTCGAAAGGACTTTAACTTTTTTAATTTAAATAACTTAAAGTTAGACTACGTTGGAAATTGTTTTATTTTGCACGCTGCATGAACAGAGGCAAAGAGGTTTCTCTTTGACAGCAGTCAGCAGGTCAACACAGGAGCAGCAGTCATGGAGGTGGCCAGACTAAGAATAATTAAATTTGGGTTCAAGGATTATGTTGTCAGTTGACAGTATGAAGAGAACAGCATTATGCAAAAATCAGTGACATGATCGCCATGACATCCAACTTCATTGAAGGTAAGTTCCATGAATATGTGTTTAAGGTACCTGTAATGGCTGTTAGAAAGCTAACTTTTGCCATCACTAACAGCTTAAATGAGTTACCTAATGTATACGTCTTATGGTATGCTTCCCTAGTATCAGAAGACCAAAGAGTTCATAAAGCTTTGTGACACTTCCAAATTCTAAAGGCTTATATGAAAACATTGTAATGCAGTATGAGTGTAGTCATTAGAGTGCATAAACAGTTATGAATACTTATCACAGCGACTTAGGACTTGCTTGAGACTTGAACGTTATGACTTGAGACTTGCTTGCGACTTGCACATGAGTGACTTACTCCCACCTGTGCCAGACAGTATGCTAGGTAATAGCTAATTGATGACGTGATCAGGGTTCTACGCTAACTTTTTTTTTCAGGAGCACTCGTGCCCCTAAGTTAAAAAAATTAAGAGCACATAAAAATGGGGGGCACAACTAGGTTTTTGTTTTGTATGTTTATTGCAAAACACCACCAACTTGTTTGAAATTCCATCGTTCTAACCTTTTTCCTGGCACTTTCTTCCTCATTTGTTCTTTTATTTTTTTATTTTTGTTATAGTTTGCATCTTGCCTCTATTTCAAGGGTTTTGAGTTTTGATCCAAGCCCCTTGGCTCACTGGCTTATAAACTAAGCCATTCTAACAAATAGGTCTATATCTATAGCCTGACAAGCCAGACTATGTATAGTCTGACCATGACCGATAGGCCAAGCTCAATCCTATGGGTGGACTCAGCGGTTGTCTTTTAAACTGGATAGCAATCAGAGCAACTTGGGCAAAACAGCAAATACATCCTTGTTTGACACAAATGACTGGAATACATATTTTTTATCAACTTTTAAAGAAAAGTGTGTCTATGTCAAAACCAAATCAAATGACCGCTATTCTTTGACCACTTAGTTGTTTTGCACCGTCTACGCTGTCATTATCGTGGTAAGCCCACCCATCGACTCTCATGTCAGAAAGTTTCAAATTGAACGTTTCTAAAAGGCTCAGACTGCAACTGCTCCAATCCATAGCTGTCAACTTCGACCACTAAAAATAGAGAGTTTTCCTGGAATTTTGACCCAAATACGGGAAAATCAGAGCACCTTCCTTTTGCCATTCTTCCGTTGACAGCAGGAAAACAGACTACCAAAGTGCTGTTCTTTATTTATTTTTTAACGGAGCAGGAACCACTCAACACCAGAGGCACTGTTCTGAATGTTGAGCTTTATGTTTTTTAGCTACATTTTGAAATATAATCCTTGTGTTTTCACCACTATTTCTAATCCTTTTGAGCTAGTATTAGCAACTGAGACACTAAACAACACCATTGACAGATCTGCAAGCATAAATATATATTCTATTCTACTTTTTAAAAAATCTAAAAATATTCAGGATATTTTAGGGAAAATACATAAATGGGAGGACAGCAGTAAAAAAAAACGGGAGGGTTGACAGAGGGTTGCCACTTCGAGTCTCAATTGTTCCTATCTGCCCCTTACAAGTAAAACGCTTGCACTAAATCTGGCCAAATATGGGGTGAAAAACGAATGTGTGTGCTTTTGCCAACTCAGTGCCATGTAGATCGTAAATAAACACGGCCCTGAGCCAATCAACAATGCTGACACTCCATAATGCAAGGAGAATGATTATGTGGACTGATGAAGCGTAGCATGAATTGTGTGGAAATAACACACAACAGTCTATGGCATCCAAAGGGCACCATTAAAGCAGCACATCAATGTAGTTAATGAAAACATGCTGTATGTTATCTGCAATTGTTTCTTTGGTTGGCGTTGTTGGCGTTATTATCCCATCATCCCTACTCTTTTGTAAACCCCGCCACCCATGGCTCACTTAGAGTGTACGGAAAGCATGCAAAGTACTTAAAGTTGCTGAGAGATCATGAAAATAATCTCAAGAATTACTCGTCTTTGCTATCTGCTTTCTCAATCACAGTTACAAATGCCAGTAGGAAACTTTTTTCTACTTTCAACTCTTCTCCATCCACCACCAACAACAACCATCTCACTGAGTGCAAATGACCTAGCAACTTCTTTCACTGGTAAAGTTGATAAAATTAGTGCTCAATTCAATGAAACTATTAAGAAGAGATTAACTTGTGTAGACACTGCTACATCATTGGAGACTTGGACACTGGAGATGATAATCCAAGATGGCGGTGCATACAGACAAAACAGTGTTTCCATGTTTTTGTTGTGTCAACAATCATGGTTGCCATTTCAACTACTGTGTACTGTGTACTATTCATATGGTTTGACCAAAAAAGCTGACTTCAACTTTGACTTCTGTCCACTAAACGAGGAAAAGGATGCTACGCTTCTACAACATAGTCGTCCAAAAACATGCCCTTCAGATCCTATTCCATCCACTTTTTTACAATCAATCATTCCAACTATTGTGCCTGCTGTCACTCATGTTATAAACTCACCACTCAGTTCAGGAGAGGTTCCTTGGTCTTTAAAACAAGAAAATGTTAAAACAAGTCTTATAGGCTATCTTTTCTGTCACAGAACAACCTACTTCACTCTGAGCAGTCAGGTTTTAAGTGCAGTCATTCAAAACAGCACTGTTATCTGTAACAGAGGCATTGTAAGATGCTAAAGCTTTGATATGTCTTAATTTCTACATGACTTGTCTGCAGTGTTTGACATGGGCAGTTATCTATGCATCATGACATGAAAACTGGTGTAAGGTGCAAGATTCTAAACACAGATTCTAAACACAGCCCTTCTCCTTTATTATTTATTATGCCCTTGTTAATGCCTAATGACCAGGCAACACGCAGTCAAGACTGCTGCAGAGTATGCAGACTGCATAGGTAGCCTAATTGAATCCTGCTATTGGAGTCAGCAGCAGACATACCAGCCACCTATAAAGTGATCCTCTCCCTCTACCAAAGATGCTGATTTTACACCTTGTGGTGCATCAGTAAACATAAAAAATTTAAGCTAGTTTGAAGTCTACCTTGGTCGGTTAAAGGTGCCCTGCCACACAAAACCATTTTTACCTGTTGTTTTTTAAATATCGAGTCTATTCGAGTTTCGAATTATATGGTGCATGTGGAAATGTAATGCTATCTTCACTGTCTGCAATATCCAATGGAAAGAAATACACAGAGAAATCAGATCAATTCTATGAGACAGTCCAAGCTTAAGCCATTGGCGAATGGCACTGCATTATCGCCCAATCCATGCTCTTCTGTATTTGATAAGTGCCCGCCTCACAAAATCCTAACTACGCGAGATCACTGAATATCCATGAAATACAAATAACAGGCAGAACGGCAACGTGTCGTTTTTAGTATGCTGAATAACAGGATGTTGGGGATAAATGGCTGCAGTGAATTTTTGGAGAAGTCCCTTATTATGACTTGTCAACTTTGGCAAATACAACGGCTTTGTAATTTTTAACCTGTGGTTGTAACAGTAACCTTGCGATAAAGAAGCAGTTATCTGGTTATGTCGGCTAGTGTGAAACCCTCCACGTTACAAGCTTACCACTGCAAAGTGTCTGTTTACAGTCTCCAGGTATCTATGTCTTCCTTAATTTCCTCTAAAATGTAGTATTCCAACACTTTTAGTTCTTCATCCCTTGTAAATCTGACATTAGTGAACTAATGTAAATAACCTATTCACTCAACATGCCTTGTCATGCTGACATTTTGTTGCATATAGCGTTGTTAAGGTCTCCTTGGATCGCTTTCAGCCAACTTCAGTCCACAACACTGCCATCTTTGCATTACACATGGTGCCAATACTTTTTTATGGATAAGGGTGAACATAATTGTTGTGGTATCGTTCTGAAGGGAGCACCTGGAGATGCTGCTTGCTTGCACATATCAATGTCATGATGATATCCCTAAAACCAGAGAAATACACCACTAATGGTAAAGTTTTTTTAAAACCAGGTCTTAAAGACAGACCACAGTCTTTTGGCTATAGAAAAGGATGCTGCCAGGGCGTGACATGCCAAAATAAATGCCAAACTAACACTGCAAATAGTCCACAACAAAGTTTTATCCCCAGGATTAATTATCGGCCAGAGCATTAACAGCAGCACTAGTATTTGATTTAAAGGCCATCTTGCAGGTCAATAACTACTTTTGATTAATGCGTAGAGAAATGGACTAAGAACTGAATGTTCATTGAAACATGTATTTAAAATACACAAATCAGTCATTTTTCGTAACTGACTTTATGAACATTCCAAAATAGAATTTGGTTAAAAATATGTCTGAATAAGTAAACACTGAAGATTCCCCAAAGAGAATAATGGATTATAACAGCATTTTTGAGACTGGTGGGATCAAAAACATAAACTCAAAGAATATGCATTCCTTGGATTTATAATTATGACACTTTCTGCATTCAACAGCAAGGATTTGGAGAAATAATCCATGAGCAACAAATTAATTTATGGTTGACAGTTAAGTGGGTAATGGGCATTTGGAGAGGCTAAGCTAGCAATTCAATAGGCTACAGGCTGCTGCAAGGAGCTTGCATCACATTAGAAAATAAATAATTAAATGAGAACTAAATTATGTGTGCGTTATGCCACAACAGGCATAATTTTCTCATATCTAAAACTTTCTAATCAATTAGCCTCCCTAACATTGGCTCTATTAACGTTAGCTGTAGCTGACTATTTAACAATATTGTGTAGGGTTACCCACAAGCAACACTGCAGATCACACTAGATTGTCGGTGAGTGTGTAGTTTTGCCATAAAGCTTTAAAGTGCAACTTGAAGGTTAAAAACCTCTTTTCATTATTGTGTAGAGAAAGCAAGAGCAATTTTTAGTTCAATTAAAGACAAACATTGCTAGTAATTTTTGTAATTTTTTATAACTGTCTTTATGAACGTTCTAAAAAAGAATTTGCTTTGCAACATCATGTGAGGGAGTCCGGCCATGTTGGTCAAAAATAACCATATGGAATGATGCATTATAGTAGCATGTTTAAGACTGGCATAGTTAATAATAATAATTTGTAGGCATATGCATTTCAAGCCTAATAATTATGAGCCTCTTTGGCATCAGACAGACAGTGATTCGGGGAAATAAGGTCCACTATCAAATTAAATTTGTCTGGAACAAATGAATTTGGTTGAGGAGAAAAGTAGGCGTGGTGAGTAAGATAACAAACTTTCACGCTAATAAATACATACAGACAACTACATTAATGTAAACATGTCTTGGCAACTACCAAAGGATTGTGCTGGCTAACAGTAGGATAACAAACAAGGAAAGAAAGCAACTGAATACCATTGTACCACCTGCTACCTAATTCAAATGGTCTAAGCTAGAACCGTCTAAACATAAAACCTAACGTAGCTAAACAGCAGAGATGGGGGACTTGAGTCACACTTGACTCTTGACTTCGAGTCAAGTGAGTCAGACTCGAGTTGCAAATTTGAAGATGTGAGACTTGCTTGACTACACTGAAAAAAGTCTTGACTTGACTCTGACTTGGTCTTTATGACTTGAGACTTGAGTTAGACTTGAGACAGATGACTCGAAAGGACTTTAACTTTTTTAATTTAAATAACTTAAAGTTAGACTACGTTGGAAATTGTTTTATTTTGCACGCTGCATGAACAGAGGCAAAGAGGTTTCTCTTTGACAGCAGTCAGCAGGTCAACACAGGAGCAGCAGTCATGGAGGTGGCCAGACTAAGAATAATTAAATTTGGGTTCAAGGATTATGTTGTCAGTTGACAGTATGAAGAGAACAGCATTATGCAAAAATCAGTGACATGATCGCCATGACATCCAACTTCATTGAAGGTAAGTTCCATGAATATGTGTTTAAGGTACCTGTAATGGCTGTTAGAAAGCTAACTTTTGCCATCACTAACAGCTTAAATGAGTTACCTAATGTATACGTCTTATGGTATGCTTCCCTAGTATCAGAAGACCAAAGAGTTCATAAAGCTTTGTGACACTTCCAAATTCTAAAGGCTTATATGAAAACATTGTAATGCAGTATGAGTGTAGTCATTAGAGTGCATAAACAGTTATGAATACTTATCACAGCGACTTAGGACTTGCTTGAGACTTGAACGTTATGACTTGAGACTTGCTTGCGACTTGCACATGAGTGACTTACTCCCACCTGTGCCAGACAGTATGCTAGGTAATAGCTAATTGATGACGTGATCAGGGTTCTACGCTAACTTTTTTTTTCAGGAGCACTTGTGCCCCTAAGTTAAAAAAATTAAGAGCACATAAAAATGGGGGGCACAACTAGGTTTTTGTTTTGTATGTTTATTGCAAAACACCACCAACTTGTTTGAAATTCCATCGTTCTAACCTTTTTCCTGGCACTTTCTTCCTCATTTGTTCTTTTATTTTTTTATTTTTGTTATAGTTTGCATCTTGCCTCTATTTCAAGGGTTTTGAGTTTTGATCCAAGCCCCTTGGCTCACTGGCTTATAAACTAAGCCATTCTAACAAATAGGTCTATATCTATAGCCTGACAAGCCAGACTATGTATAGTCTGACCATGACCGATAGGCCAAGCTCAATCCTATGGGTGGACTCAGCGGTTGTCTTTTAAACTGGATAGCAATCAGAGCAACTTGGGCAAAACAGCAAATACATCCTTGTTTGACACAAATGACTGGAATACATATTTTTTATCAACTTTTAAAGAAAAGTGTGTCTATGTCAAAACCAAATCAAATGACCGCTATTCTTTGACCACTTAGTTGTTTTGCACCGTCACAACGCTGTCATTATCGTGGTAAGCCCACCCATCGACTCTCATGTCAGAAAGTTTCAAATTGAACGTTTCTAAAAGGCTCAGACTGCAACTGCTCCAATCCATAGCTGTCAACTTCGACCACTAAAAATAGAGAGTTTTCCTGGAATTTTGACCCAAATACGGGAAAATCAGAGCACCTTCCTTTTGCCATTCTTCCGTTGACAGCAGGAAAACAGACTACCAAAGTGCTGTTCTTTATTTATTTTTTAACGGAGCAGGAACCACTCAACACCAGAGGCACTGTTCTGAATGTTGAGCTTTATGTTTTTTAGCTACATTTTGAAATATAATCCTTGTGTTTTCACCACTATTTCTAATCCTTTTGAGCTAGTATTAGCAACTGAGACACTAAACAACACCATTGACAGATCTGCAAGCATAAATATATATTCTATTCTACTTTTTAAAAAATCTAAAAATATTCAGGATATTTTAGGGAAAATACATAAATGGGAGGACAGCAGTAAAAAAAAACGGGAGGGTTGACAGAGGGTTGCCACTTCGAGTCTCAATTGTTCCTATCTGCCCCTTACAAGTCAAACGCTTGCACTAAATCTGGCCAAATATGGGGTGAAAAACGAATGTGTGTGCTTTTGCCAACTCAGTGCCATGTAGATCGTAAATAAACACGGCCCTGAGCCAATCAACAATGCTGACACTCCATAATGCAAGGAGAATGATTATGTGGACTGATGAAGCGTAGCATGAATTGTGTGGAAATAACACACAACAGTCTATGGCATCCAAAGGGCACAATTAAAGCAGCACATCAATGTAGTTAATGAAAACATGCTGTATGTTATCTGCAATTGTTTCTTTGGTTGGCGTTGTTGAATTTCATCACCATCAGACATTGATAAAACTGAAAATCATGAAATGTTATTCCATTATTATCCCATCATTTGTTGGCAATGACAATATGATTGAAATGAATCGAACTGAATCAATTATGCACAATGCCATTTAAATGTACAATCACTTGCCAGAAGCAGCCAATTTTGCATCTATTGAGGAGGTAGATATAGATTTTAATAGGTAATCTCCATATATAATCCTTGAACCAGACCCCAAAATACACCTAAAAATCTAGATGTACCCTAGCAGTAGCAAATGGTTTTGCTATGCAGGTACGTCTAGAAACGAATCATAGGGCCTCAGCAGCAGACCAGTCACACCATTGTGTCCTTGTAGAGAGTCGCCTGGATGTACCTAGCGGGAGGTTATTAGGCTACGCATTTTGAAAGACAACCGCTAATTACACCCCATGGACTGAGCCCGGTCTTTTGGTCATAGCCAGACTATAAATTTTGATGTTATAATCTAAATTAGGGGTAGCAATAGAAAGGATTTTATCAATATCAATGCTTCTGTCGATTCTGCTTATCAGTTCTTTATCAATTCTCTTATCAATTCCTTACTCTTTAGAAGGCATTCTACACAGGTTTTCAGTATTAGCACATAGGCCAATAATATAGCCTATACTACTAAGTTGACAATAGCTGTTTATATATATTGATGCAATATCCATTCTCGATTCTACTCGCTACCCAATTCTAGTCTAAATTGGGTCACTGTTGATAATTAAGTCTCACTGTGTCTTTTTTTGGCAAGATGTAGCATCCTAGAGATAGCAAATAAATAATCATGTGTATTGCAATCAGCTTTTTGTGTTTTATCAGCACTATATTTCTGTAGAGGACTTTATCGCAGGTGATTTTTTCAATTTTATCACTAAAGCTACAGAGACTCTTAATTCTACTGGCATCTTGTCTAAGCAACACATGTCTACATGACCTACTCTTTTGTAAACCCCGCCACCCATGGCTCACTTAGAGTGTACGGAAAGCATGCAAAGTACTTAAAGTTGCTGAGAGATCATGAAAATAATCTCAAGAATTACCCGTCTTTGCTATCTGCTTTCTCAATCACAGTTACAAATGCCAGTAGGAAATTTTTTTCTACTTTCAACTCTTCTCCATCCACCACCAACAACAACCATCTCACTGAGTGCAAATGACCTAGCAACTTCTTTCACTGGTAAAGTTGATAAAATTAGTGCTCAATTCAATGAAACTATTAAGAAGAGATTAACTTGTGTAGACACTGCTACATCATTGGAGACTTGGACACTGGAGATGATAATCCAAGATGGCGGTGCATACAGACAAAACAGTGTTTCCATGTTTTTGTTGTGTCAACAATCATGGTTGCCATTTCAACTACTGTGTACTGTGTACTATTCATATGGTTTGACCAAAAAAGCTGACTTCAACTTTGACTTCTGTCCACTAAACGAGGAAAAGGATGCTACGCTTCTACAACATAGTCGTCCAAAAACATGCCCTTCAGATCCTATTCCATCCACTTTTTTACAATCAATCATTCCAACTATTGTGCCTGCTGTCACTCATGTTATAAACTCACCACTCAGTTCAGGAGAGGTTCCTTGGTCTTTAAAACAAGAAAATGTTAAAACAAGTCTTATAGGCTATCTTTTCTGTCACAGAACAACCTACTTCACTCTGAGCAGTCAGGTTTTAAGTGCAGTCATTCAAAACAGCACTGTTATCTGTAACAGAGGCATTGTAAGATGCTAAAGCTTTGATATGTCTTAATTTCTACATGACTTGTCTGCAGTGTTTGACATGGGCAGTTATCTATGCATCATGACATGAAAACTGGTGTACCTCAGGGATCCGCTTTTACTCCCCTTATTTCCTCCATCTTCTCCATTTCCTTAAGTAAGATTATTTTCTCACATGGGTTTTCCTATCATTGCTATGCAGATGATACAACTTTACATGTCTTTCCCATCAAATTACTTTACAATATCTGCGAAAATTGTTGCATGCCTCAAAGACATCTGTCTGGATGAAGTAGCGTCACTTGCAACTCAATTTCTCCCAAGACTGGACTGCTTGTATTTCCTGCCAATCCAGCCATTTCCCAGGACACTGATGTCAATTTCAACTCATTTACACTGACTCCAACAACATCTGCATGAAATTTGGGTGTCATAGTAGATTGTAGACTTTTTTTCTGAACATATTGCTGCAATCAATACTTACAACATCATAATTACAACATCAAGAAGATCAAACTTGATCTCACACAGTACTCAACTCAACTTCTTGTAGGCATACTGGCTACGGTCCTTTGGATTTGTAAACTGTATTATTGTAGGCTAAAGCTCTTTGGGCTGGACTCCCCATGTGTGCTGTGAAACCTTCGCAAATGATTCAGCATAGACTAGCACCTTTAGTTTTAAACAAACACTATATTCTAAATTAGTAGGCCAGTAGCCTATTGTTTTTTTTTATTTATTTATTTGTATTATTATTAATATTGTAGGTAATCAGCTTAGATTAAGCCTCAACGAAAGAAAGTAACCATAACAAACATGCTGGATCCCATTTGTTTTTAGCATTACCCCCCAGTCTAATTTCAGACATTTTAGCTTTGCTAAAATTTGGTGCTCTATGAAGTTAGTTGATGACACGCTATAGAACATTAATTTTAAAAATAAATAAACTAATGAGCTCCAAGACAACAAATTCAACTTGGCCTAATAGCATCCCGCGAATATTTTTCATGCTGTTGAACAATAAACATAACGTCACGTAATGTTAGTGTTACTTTCGACCGAATGTTCTAAATCACTCTATTGATGAATTATGACCACTGTGTAATCATCAGATAAGCATGTTGAGTGTAACATCCACATGGTTGTTATAACACTGAATTCTTGGGCCCATTTTTTGTAGTCGAGTTGTTCCGACTTTACCACCAATAACTTAACGTTAGCACGGATATGAAAACCAATGGACGAAGCCGCTGCGAGTTAAAACTTAGCACTCAGAGTAGGCTATCGATCATCGTCTAAATCAAAGTTGAGACACACAAATATCAACTTTGATAAAAATCCCGAAATACCTTAAATTATATCCATCTCTTGAATTGTGACTTCGTTAAATATCGGACGTCAGCTTTAACCATGGGTTTAACCAACAACAACCTCTTCCAAGGAAATCCTGTCCGCTCTGAACTCAGCAATGACGTCACGATTCTAAAGAGGCTTCATTGCTGCATTCAAGACAACTCCGGCCTACCGACCTCAGTTCTGAAAAAAATTTCACATGTAAAATGTAGGCCTACACAGCTCAGTAAAATAATTTGTATTTTGTAATTTGTATTCTTTTGTACTCTCATTCAAACGTAAAATTCTTAGACTTTCCCTGAAAGCACAATTTCTTTGATGTCCTGTAGGCCTACAATATGTTGCCTCAGGGGAGAGGGTGGGGTGGACATGCAGTGAGGGCCATATATATAGCGAGGGGGGGGGGCACAGAGGACCCTGCATCAGCTTGTTTTAGTGTACATCAGTTTGTTTTGGGGCTGAGCTACTACACCTTGCTATGATGTCAATCTTACATAGCCACTATAAATCCCCCCAGAGGAGAAATTACATCAAAGTTATTGTGTCCTCAGGTTGGGCTCCTGGAATCCATGGAGAAAGTGTTGCTAAAGTATGAGCTCACTTCTGGCTTGGCCACAGCAATTTGACCTCGCCACAGTAATTTGACTTGTGAATGCTTTTGAAAATGAAAAATCCATCATTTGAGAGGCTGTCTGAAGATTGTATGTACCAGGTTTTAGGATGAAGGGACAAAATTTGTGACCTCTAAAAATTTAGCTTCACCTTTGCTAAAATCCAATATGGGGAAAATTTACATCAGAGGATTTGTTTGGCTTGACTTGATCTAAGGTTCCAACAGTCTACCTGCCTTTATTTGAAAATTGGTGTTCCCCAAGCAACATAACACTATAGCAGCTATAGAACAAAGTACACTAGGAATGGACGTCAGTACTGGCATGAAGTTGGTCACAGTCCACTCAAGGGGAGTTGGTGACAGGAGTTAGCCAGGGGCTAACTAATCTGCAGCTTCTTAAAAAATAACATCCAGGAAAGCTTCCAGTCAGACTTCAGAACTAGTTAAAGTCTTCAATGACCTCCTTATATCATCTGATAACGGATATATATCAATATTAATCCTATTGGATCTTAGTGCTGCCTTTGTCACTATTGACCATGGCATCCTGCTACACAGAGTTGAACACATGATAGGTATCAAAGATTCTGCATTAGCCTGGTTCAAATTGCAACTCTCTGGTCACTACCAGTTTGTACATGCTCATAATGAGTCATCACCCCACACCAAAGTAAAGTTTAGAGTACCCCAATGCGCAGTGCTAGGGCCCCTGTTATTCTCCCTCTACATATTACTGTTGGGACCTGTTCTTGAGAAACATGACATTACTTCCCACTCCTATCCTGACAACACTCAGCTTTACCTTTCCATGAAGCCAAATAACTATATACAATAACTAAACTTGATGCCTGCCTCTGAGACATTAAAATATGGATGACTAATAATGTCATGTTTAAACTCTGATAAAACTGAAGTTATGCTGATAGGGCCTAAACAGTTGATACATATTCTTCCTTATCACCAAAACTTAGTCAGTGGCCTTTCACTGTCATGTAATACAAAAGTTAAATGACTAATCATGACCAGGACCTCTCTCTAAATAGTCATGTAGAACACATTTCAAAAACATACATTTTCCACCTCTGATTTAACACTGTTTGCAGTCAGTGGCTACAATTAAATAACCCATATTTTTTTAGCATTCAGTATATGTAGGTGTTTTATTCTCTTTCATGACATATAACTTTTTGTAGTTCAAGAACAATGATGTACAGTTTTAAGCCGAGCAATATTTGTTTCAAGCATATGACTGCGACTCCTTTAAATAAAAAGCAGGATTGAACGTTCAAATGTTTCACGTCATTGCTTGCTGCTTTTAATGCTGTGTCCTGCGTTGCATTTGGGCTTCTTCAGCTACCTTGACGCTTTTACCTCTTTTGGTCCCACACAGTGGGAGTAACTATCATAAGGGAGTTTTTCCTTGCCCCTGTTGCTCTTGGGTGCGCCATGACACAATACTATTGAACTGATAGGCAGAGATGATTGTGGGGTAGGAGGACAGAGGAAGCAAATGAGTTAGGCCAGTCTCACACTTTGCCAGTCATATGTGTTGTATGTGCATATTTATTTATTTATGTATATAAATATATATAGTGCTCAACATAAATGAGTACACCCTCTTTTAAACAATATGTCCATGAAAACAAAAAAATATTTCCAAAAAAATTGCAGACTAAGTACATCTGCGTAACATACAACACAAGCATTTGCTTAATATTATAACTTAGATTACATATTTTTCAGTTTTACTTAAATTAGAGGGGAGCAAAAATGAGTACACCCCCAACAAAACTACTGCATCTAGTATTTTGTATGACCTCCATGACTTTTTAATGAAGGCACCAAGTCTTCTGAGCATGGAATGAACAAGTTGGCAACATTTTGCAACATCAATCTTTTTCCATTCTTCATTAATGACCTGTTTTAGAGACTGGATGTTGTATGGAAAGTGATGCTCCACTTGTCTCTTCAGAATTCCCCATAGGTGTTCGATTGGGTTCAGATCAGGTGACATGCTTGGCCACTGAATCACTCTCACCCTGTTCCTCTCCAGAAAGCTGACAGTGGCCTTAGATGTATGTTTAGGATCATTGTCATGTTGGAAAAGTGCACCACGACCAAGTGCATGGAGTGATGGTAGCATTTTCTTTTTCAGTATAGAGCAATACATTCATGATGCCATCAATGAAATGCAGCTCCCAACACCAGCAGCACTCATGCAACCCCACATAAGGACACTGCCACCACCGTGCTTCACTGTAGGCACCATGCATTTTTCTTTGTATTCCTCACCTTTGCGATGCCATACAGTTTTGAAGCCATCAGTTCCAAAAACATTAATTTTGGTCTCATCACTCCACAATACAGAGTCCCAGTAGCCTTCATCTTCATCAGCATGGGCCCTGGCAAACTCTAGGCGGGCTTGTTTGTGCCTGGCTTCTTTCGTGGACGGCATCCATGCATGCCATTCCTCTGCAGTGTACAACATATTGTCTCACGGGAAACAGTCACTCCTGTTTGGCTTTCTACTTCTTTAGCTAACTGTAGTGAACTTGTGTGCCAATTTTCTTCAACCCTTTTCATCAGAAGACGTTCCTGTCGAGGTGTTAACTTCTGTGGACGACCAGGACGTCTCTGTGACATGGAGCATTTCCATTTTTCTTAAATCTTTGTACCACTTTTGCTACAGTATTCTGACGAATAAGTAAAGCTTGTCTGATCTTCTTGTAGCCTTTACCTCTCTGGTGTGAGGAAATAATTTTCTTGTGTCATTTCTCTTCCATGTGGTGCCATTGCTGACAGCAGGAAATGGGAAGGGGTTTTCTTAGAGTAACACCCTTTTATAGTCAACTCTGCTGCTCAAAATCTGCTGGACTAATTGAATAATTAGACTCACCTGTGGTTGAATTCTTGGTAAATCAAACATTTGTACTCTAAAATCTTGCTTTGCCCTGAGGCTTTTAGTGGGGTGTACTCATTTTTGCTCCCCCCCTAATTTGAGTAAAACTGAAAAATATGTAATCTAAGTTATAGTATTATGCAAACTTTTGTGTTGTATGTTACACAGATGTGATATTAATCTTAGTCTGTGAAAATTTTGGAAATATTTTTTATTTTCATGGACATATTGTTTAAACTGTTACTTTTCAAAGGGGCTGTACTCATTTATGCTGAGCACTGTATGTATGAGAGAGAGAGAGAGTAATATGGCATGACACATGACAGGTTTGTAGCAGCAATAGACTATAGCAGCATAACTAAGGTATGGTGAATGGAAACACTACTGCAGGGATGGTCAGTGGCTGCCATGCCTGGTGGCAACAGCAGAAACAGTTCTTCTCAATAAGATCCATTAAGAGTGAGAGTTTACAATGCCCTGTGCCTAACTATGGGGAGCAGTAAAGAGGAAGGTTTTAGGTCTAGATTTAAAGGTATTGAGAGTGTCCCCTTGTCGAATACAGTGGATGGGAGTGGGGGATGGGGGTGGGGTGGGGTGGGGATTGTTCCACAAGAGAGGCGCACAGAAGCAAATAGCTCTTATCCCTATCACAGATTTTGATATTGTAGGGATTACAAGGAGACCAGCACTGCGGGATCTTATGGGTCTAGCAGGGTAGAAAGTAAGAAAGTAAGTCTTTAATATATGTTGGAGCAAGGCCATTGAGGGCTTTATAGGTAAGGAGGATTTTGTATTAGATGTAGGTTTTTGATACAGGTATTACTACACCCACAGAACAGAGCATTACAATAATCAAGCCTAGAGGCAACACATGCATATTATTTTATGAAAAAAGGATGTTTTTGAAATATTTTTTACATGACTATTGATATTTAATAATAAAATTACGTTGCATATAATAATATTTTATTCTGCATAACTGCATTCTTCTTAGTGCAATAGATCACAAAATCTACAAACTTTAAAAGAGGTAAAAACATCTAAACAATCTTATTGAATCCAAAGTTAAATATATTACACAGCTATAGTTTAAAATGATACCTTCTAGACTCCTGTAATCCAGTTTGAGCTGTTCAGAGCTTGTTTGCTCTTGTGTAAAATAAGTTATTTACTTCAAGGCTATGATCTAACTTTTATCTAACATTTAGTGGCATGGTTGCAATAATTTTGAATAGGATATTTTAGGATAGTCTACATGTGTGTCTACACAATGAGTGAGTGCTTTTATAAAGCCAGTGAAAAGAGAGAAAGGGAGGGATTTAACAATTCTTTTAAAGCATAAAAACATGTTTCTCATAAAGACATGTTTCTCCTACACAATAAAAAAAACAAAGACATGAAATATTATAGGTTGAGAAGAGGAGTGCTTTTCCCCCAAGATTCAAGATTCAAGATAGTCTTTACTACATCCCATTATACCAGTATAAGAATAAATAAGAGTAAAATTCTTGTGATTTTGCTCCTCAAAAAAAATCACAAATAAATTTTGTGTTCTGTTAAGTGTGTGCGTGTGTGTATGTGTGTGTGTGTGAGGGGAAAAAAAGATGAAAAGTGTTACAGTGAAAAAAACTGACAGGCACAGGCTTAGGCTGCCATTGTTTCAGTGTTCATATGCCTTGTCACTTGGTGGGGAAAAATGTTCTGGACTCTGGTGGGCCGAGCCTTAAGACCACGATATGGCTTGCCAGATAGTAGCAGCTGAAACAGTTTCTGACTAGGGTGGCTGAGGTTGTTAAGGTGTAGAGTGTCGAGGGTCTTAAGCGTAGACACACAAAATGCAGCGGAGAAGCCAAGATACTTTTCTGGTGTTTATTTCTGTCCACCACCGTGATTACGTGAGCCAGTGCCAAAAAAACAAAAACAAAGAAAAAGTAGAAAAATATAGCATGCACTATTTTGCAATATTTACAAACAAAATGTGGATAGCCAATGGCTCAAAATAGACAGTTTAAGTCTGACAAACCTCACTTTGCTGAGGGTATTAATACAGGAGCATACGGCATACAGCCTTCTCTCACACTGCTCCCCTAACAACTGAAAGTAGCCGTCTTTTAAGGGATACCTGGTCACCAGACAAAAATGGAACATCCCATTAACAATATTCAACAGAGGGGTGTTTTAGTAAAAACAGGTGTACCTTGAAATGTCAGCATTTAAAATGGTACCAGAAAAGCAACAACAATATCAGGCCTTTTACAAGACTTTGGTAATGTTAAATGTTTCAGACATTTAACATTACCAAAGAAGCCAACATTATGTACCTCAACCTGTGGGCTACTGTTGTTTTAAGTTGTTAAGTAAGGATAGCTTTCCAAGATAACTTTCAGCAAGGCGATCGTTATCGTGGAGTAACTCCCAACAGAGTGATGGGAACCCAATGTGGCTGTGTTAAAGCAAACACAAGTTTGGGTCCTTTGACTGCCGCTGTTATAGGCTACAATTGCTTGAGTTCTTCATCTGTGGCATGATTAATGTGTGTGTGTATGATTAACTTTATTGAGCGCTGCATGAAGGCTATCCTGGTTGCTTGTCTGGTTGTATCTGTTGCTGTTTCACAGTTTCACAGTTCAACACTTTAAGTCAGGGGTGTCAAACTCATTTTTATCACGGGCCACATTATGCTTTTCCTCAGAGGGTCACCATACCTCATCGACATGTGTGACCACAACTGTCAGGTTTCCTCATGTTTCTGACAGTCTTCCTCACCACTTAATTTTGTCTTCCCTTTCTTGTCAGTAAGCAATTCCAAAATGCACCTCATGGTAAAGTTCAACAGTGACATGCCGTGCATGCAAAGTTGCCAATATTGCGTTGCAGAAATGCAATAATGATTTTGCGCATCTTTAAAACTATTTTCAAGCAGATGACATAGCTTTAATTCTTTTAAAGCTTTTTTTCGAAACAGGCCACATGAAATGATGTGATGCAGTCATAATGAGGAGCGGTGGTAGCGTAGTGGTTAAGGAAACTGCCTAGTTTGCAAGTAGTGTGAAAAATTGTGGGTTCGAATCCCAGCTGCCACTGCTGTGCCCCAACGTGTTTGTGTGTGTTTACTTAACTTCTCACTACATGCTCTCTATGTGTGTAACTACAACACATCTATCTACCTATCTATGAGCAAGATTAAAGAACACGAATAAGCGTTGCACAGTTAGAAAATGCAATTGTGCCTGCAGTGTTTTTCTCAGATAAGGGTGCTGACTGGTGGTGAACAGCTCTGACAGTGTCAGTGTAATGATCCCCATAGAGATATTCATCCATCTACTTATGCTAATCACTTCTTCTTTTGTGTTTGTCTACCCATACAGAGAGCAGCCGTTGGGCAAGTTGGCACCTAGTAGCCATCCAGTGACACTGGACATTGCCCAGTCATGTGGGTGAACAAGTTGAAGCTGTCATCTGTATCCAGCATACCACTCAGTCTGATTCTCTTTATTCTTAGAAATGAAATGGAAGCTTAATGGTTTGTGTATACCGTGTGCACAGATTACTGTAATGGAGGAGGCTGCTCCGGCATTTAGGGCATTACACTCTGCAGCTGCACCATTAAAGTATTACAGAGATAAGAGATGATTTTAGTTATGGGGATTTAGTGGTTTTAAAAACTCGTTTTCTAAAGTGAAATTTAATGCGGAAAACTAAGAGGTAATCATGGGGCTTCCTTTATAGTATCCATCACTAGATTACACAAAATATAATGGTAGAAATGCTAGTGACATATTTTTTTGCAGAATCAAAACAATTTTTATCTTTTTCTTCTTAGTTTCATTACAAAATTTAGCAAGACTTTTTCCATCTTATTTACTTCATTATATGACATATGGTGTTTCCTGAAGTATGATATGTTAACCTAGACATTCAAATGCTGGAAGGGGGTTGGTCAAGGGAGTGGATCGGTGAGGTTGTGCCGGTAATAAAGATAAAAGCGTGTTAAGCTGTGCACTCTACACTGGTTCTGAGCTGAGAGAAATAATCCGTTTGTAAAAGCTCTTCCTCTCAGTGCATGTTCTCTTGAAAATGTCCATCCATCAGTAGAGAAAAGACAAATAGTAGAGCCCATCATACTATACAGAAATGCTCAGAAATGCTACTCTGAGTTACATATCCAGACCTCTGTACTGGATTGGTTTGCCTTGTGTGTTTAAAAATGAGGTCCACTTGAGCAGATCATGTGACAGAAAAAAAATATCCCATTAAAACCTGGAGCAACATCTATGTGTTTTACCCTTTAAGACCTGGGGTAGCATATATGTCACTTTCAATCATTTTGTCAACTTTAAGGCCTGTAATCAATGACTTTCAAAAAGTACACTGGAAAATTATGGGTAAGGATACAAATACAAGACCAAGCTGAAGGCTCTCAATCTTTTTTTTCTTTTTTTAATTCTTGCTTCTTGCTGCTACAGAGCCTCAGAAAGAAGACGTTTAATAGGCGTTGACAATTCTTTTGCATTCTCTGGAAATCCTAGGTTTTTAGAGGGTCTTTTTAGCAGGTAAAAATGGGTGAAACTCCCTTGACACTGTAGGGGAGTTTCAAGGTATTTTCATATATATATATATATATATATATATATATATATATATATATATATATATATATATATATATATATATATTGTGTATATGTATCTCAACCTTCCACTTATTGCTCAAATAATTCCACCAGGTTTCACTGTAGTACTCAGTTATAAAGGAACAATAGCATATTACTTAAGAACATATTCATCTATAACTTAAGAACACACAGCCCTTTATTTAGGGATACTGGAAGCACTGGAAGCACTGGATCACAGTTTCACTATGAGCAAGGTTTCACCCCACATATAGATAGTTTTGGATGCAGTTAAAAGAGCTGTTTGTATTTTGTTTCTTTCAGCATGTAATCTGACCTTGAACAGTATTTTATAAAACAAAATAAAAAAATTGTAATTGTATATTGAAGTTCAAGAGTTAAGTAAATGCTTAAACACACTGTGATTTTTTGGCACGATTTCTAAAACTATCAACACTTCTAGCACAGCACACTTTTTGCAAAACTGTTAACACAACTCACTGCATAATACTTAGTTTGCAAATTTATAGCACATTTGTAGAAAAACTGTACACTTCACTGTCTTCTACTCACACAATTCTGGGAATTGCGTTCCTACATTGACACATCCCAAAGCACTTTTTGAATTACTTACTCAATATTTAAACTGTTAGCACTGCAAAAAAGACAGGTAAAGTTTTGTCTGGATTACAATTTTGGACAATATTGAACAGAGAGTGAAAGAGGTGTAAGAATTAGAGGAGCAGGAGAGATGATGAAATAAGGAGGAAAGGGACAAGGGCCATGAAATGAAAAAGTGGAGAAAAAGTTGAGATCAATTATCAAAATCTCATTGCATTGCACTTCTGACCCCCTCTCTCATATATCTATAACAGAACTGAACTGGCTTAAACTGAAATACATGTAAACATCCACAATTTGCACAGTTGGATACCTGTGTATATGCATGATACTAAGCTACATGTATTACACAGTCATAAGATGCTAAAAACTGACATGTCCTGTACACAGAGTAAGGAAAAGCCAAATGTGTTTTCCATTTTTACTGTTAGTGTGAAGTTGGCGCTTTGCGTGCTAATTAATTTCATGGGATGTGTGTACTGTTGTGAATACCATTTTGAAACAAGTGTGAACAGTTTAGCAAAAAGTGATTTGCAAGTAATTTGTGATGTTTTGCTAGTTGGGTGGAAGGTTTTGTGAGAGTCTGTAGAGTTTTGTGCCTTAGCAATCATAGAAAACTGTAAACCTGACATTGCCAACTCAATATGGAAGACTGACTGATGCTTCACATTTTTACTCAGTAAACTTTGACACTAAAAATCTTTTATTTTTACCATAAAAGCATTATAGTATTCTCCTCATTCAGAATATAATGTTGGTGACTGAAAACACCAAGTCTAATCCCTCAACACCAAGTCCTGATCATGCTGGACAGCCCATCTGACGTCAGTGTGATATGACTGCCTTGTGGCAAATCCTTATCGCTGCTTGAAATGAGATAGGCAGCTTCAAATATAGTGCAGGGGCATCATCAGCTCTCTTTCAGATTTCTTGTTTTTAAGGGTTAAGAAATCAAAAAGGACAAGTTAAAACGTGTGGAAGAATAAAAGAAGAGTTGTTCTATTTCATGTTGCCATGGGTTGTACGTTAAGTGCAGAGGAGCGAGCTGCTCTTGACCGAAGTAAAGCAATAGAGAAAAACTTAAAGGAGGATGGAATCACTGCAGCTAAGGAGGTCAAGTTACTACTGCTTGGTGAGGGACAGAGAATGAAAGGATATGTGGGATTGTGTGTTTGTGGGAATCAGTCTATGAAAGGATGTGTGTGATTGTGTGTTTGTGGGGAACAGTATGTGAAAGGATGTGTAATTATGTGTTTGTGGAGACAAGTGTTTGAAAGGATGTGTGATTATGTGTTTGTGGGGACCAGTGTGTGAGAGGATATGTATGTAATTGTGTGTTTGTGGAGACCAGTGTGTGAAAGGATGTGTGTGATTGTGTATTCATGGGGACTGGTGTAAATTGGATGTGTGTGATTGTGTGTTTATGGAGACCAATGTGTATCACAAGCAACTTGATCACTTCAACTGTGATTACTTTTTTTTAATTAGGTGGTGGTGAATCTGGCAAAAGTACCATTGTCAAACAAATGAAGTAAGTGTAAATAAAATTACAATATTGAAACTGGGAGGTAATACCTAGTGTTTGGGATTGTTTTATTATTTAGAATGTGTCCTACACTGTTGGTATTGACAGTAACAATTCTCTCTAAAAATGCATGCACCCAATGCCCATGCATTTGTAAAAGAATTCCTGCATTAATCTTAATGGGAAGCTTTCAGAGCTTAATCTGTATGCTGACTTTAAGAAGGGTGTATTGAAGCCATTGAATGTAGTCTACAGAACAGCAGAAAGATTCCCTGCACAAGCTTAAATGCTATCAAATGTACAGTTGAACATTACTGCATACATTTCAGCTTTTTCAGTTTGGTGGGATCCTTTACAAATATATGGATCATCATAGGTTTGCTTTGCACTATACAGTAAATTGCATATTATGTAATAGCTGTTATGGGTAGTCATGGACAGCTTATATAGTCACTTATTTTCCTCTGCAGTGAAATGAAAACACATTATTGTTCCCTGTCTGTGCTTTACTGCTTTTTGACCACATTTTCATACATGCTGGCTTTTATTTTTTTAAAACATATATTTGAAGTTTACTCTTATATGCACCGCTGTGTATGTTAAGGATTGTTTATTGTAGCATTCATGTCTATTACCAATGAACTGGTAAATACAATTTTACATAATCAACAGCAGTAAATTGTGTCAAAGAGCCTAGTCCCAGTTATAAATAAGGATTTTGTCTTCTAGACCTGCTTTGAGATTCTGTTTCAGTCATTTGCCCAAACATGGCATCTGAATAATACAAGCTTAATATCCAGAGGAAAATATTACTGCTTACAAGTTTCAGTCCAGTTCAACCCAATTTGAGTTCAAAATAAGAAGATACTCCTCTTTTATTCCCATACTGGACTCAATTGGGCTAAATTAAGAAGTTTGAGATATTAGCTGAATCTTACAGGGCAAAAGATAGAACAAACTTTATGTTAGGGTGGATTTGTTTTAGTATAATGAAAACAACTGTTAAAGCAACAAGTTGTTGCTTTTACCTAAACCAAGGTAAAAAAAAATCAAAGACATGATTTACATGTCTTCACAAATCAAAGACATGATTTACATGTCTACATGATTTCACATGAGTTACATCTTAATTTCTCTAAATACAAATGTTTCCACAACAAAAAAATCTGAAAATGTTTCTCTAAATACGATTGTTTCCAAAACAAAAAAATCTGAAAATGTTTCTCATTGAAGTAATGAGATGTTCTCTATGCTAAGGTATTAATAATGCATTATTAATAGCTAATAATGTTACAGTTAGTTAACACTTGTTATCCTTTAATAACATCAGTTAACAGTTAGCATGAAGCTTGTAAGTGTTAACAAGCCGTTTGTAAGTTACTTGTAAAAATACTGTAAATGTTTAATAAACCTATTAATAAACAAGAAAATAATAACTAATAAACTTAAAAGCCCTTTCTTACCAATTTGTTCTATGTTTTGCAGACCGCTAATCTAAAGTGAGGACTATGTAGCCTATACTATATTAGTCTATTGAAAGGTTACAGGCTTGCCTCAGCTGTGAGTAATGGTTTTCTCTAAATTCCACCTTTAAAAGGAATTGAACCCAGGTCTCGAGCATCACAGTCTAGATTGATACTCTAGCACAGCACAGTGTAGCTATGCTTCAGTTGTTAAACATTTTGAAACTTTGTATTCATAATAAATTTCAATAATCTTCTTAATTTTTGACATCGGTTAAGACACACCCCAAGTGTGTTTGAAAAATAGTGAAATGAAACATGGTGACTCATAAGGTAACATAATTAATTACAGAAAGAAAACATAAAAACTATGGAAAATGCATCTCTTAAATACCTCAATCAGACAAATGGGAAGGAAAGGTGTATAATTTAATCACTATGTTCCACAGTTTTTGTGGTCTTTCTATAATAACAGTGTTTCATTCCACTGTTCTCAAACACAGGTATTAGGTTGTAGCTGAAAAAAAATGTAGAGAAGATTATTGGAATTTAGAATGAATAGAAATAGTTACATCAATTGACCGATCCCAAGCCCCATCCCCTTTCAGACAGCAGAACATCAGACAACCTAACAGGCACACAACCATAGGTCTGGGATGAATCTGCTGCTACATGGGCTACCAATGGGACAGCACAGTAGATGGCTATAGTCTAGAAGAAGCTATATTTCTCTTCATATCCTGTGCAGGCATATAGTAACTTGGGCTATAGGTTAAGGTTAGCTAACTTTTTAACCTGACCTGTCAAAATCAAAATAATAAAACAGGGAAATGGTGAAAAGTCACACAGACAACTCCATCACGTTGGCTACTGAAGTTTTTATTGCTGTTAACGTTTTTAAGCGATATCATCAATATTAGGCTATCTGAGATCCACCACAGGAGCAGCAGGTTATTATTTTCTTGTTTACTAATAGATGAGAATTGGTTAATTAAACATTACAGTATGTTTATAAATAACTTACAAGCAGCTTGTTAACAGCAACAAGCAGCATTTTAACAGTTAACTAATAAGATTGTAAGTGACTTACAAGCTGCTTGTTAACACTTACAAGCTTCATGTTACTGGCTAACTAATGTTATTAAAGGATAACAGCTGTTAATAACTAACTGTTAATAACACATACTTAACTGTTAATACCTTATTAAAACATGTTATTTTAAAGATTTTCCTTTTTTTAAATTTTTGCAAGGGCCAAATGTTTCTGTGGTGGTGGTGGTGGTGTTGGGGGGAGGGGGTATTATATTAATAATTTTCTTGGGGACGAAGAAATTCTGGTAGATGTTTTAATTTACTGTTATAATCTAAAATGCATCCGAGTACAAGAGTTCAAACTCACTATGTAATCACTAAGTTAATAAACCCCACAAATGATCATACGCCGCCTTTATGCACAGATCTTAAGTACGGTTGATAAATAAGGCCCCAGGCATATTTGGGCTTTTTTTGATGTCTAGAATTTGCCAAGATCACTATGTTTTGAAGTGCTTACAATATTGGCAGGCTAGCTCGCTCATTTCTGGATGGATTTTCATCATTTTTGTACTGAATAAAAGTGCATGAAGCCCACTAACAACAACATTTAGGCTGAAATGTGCCGGAGCCCCCCTTTAACTAGATAAACAACAAATCAGTACATCATTTTTGATCGCTGCACACTGCTGCATATGCCATCTGAAGGAATTATGTCCAGGCTTCTCTCCTTTCCTACACTTGACACATCTTTTAAACAGCAATTCTTGTATGCCAGCTCACATGGGTTATGCATGCATGAAAACATTCAAACATGTGAGTTGAACCACAACTCTTACACTCACCCTTTGGGGTTATGTACACATGTCAACATACAAACATGCAAGGTGAAATGTATTCAGTGTCTAACATTTCAAAGCAATAATATTCACAGTCTGAACTCCTCAGTATGAATAATGTACACTTCAGTTGTGTGTATGTGTGTTTCTGTCTGGGTATCTTAAAGATGCCCTGCAACCATTGTTGGGCAGTAGCTTCACTACAAGTAGTGAAACTACTAGTTTAACTACATTTTTGAGTAGAGTGGCTGTAGTGAAGCTATTTTCTGAATTTGATCACATTATAGTAAACTTAAATTAAAAAAAGCATTTAAAAAAAACTGTAGTGCAAAATGCTATAGGCATCATGAGAAATACTGTATAACCACAGAGAAATCAGGTGTTTTTTCAGGACTCAATATAGTAAACACATGTACACACTTACTATTTTACCATATATTCTATCCTGGGCACGGAATGTAGGAACACCCAAAGACTATTACTTTTACCATTACTTACATAAAAGTACAATTACTTGCTAGTAGTCTCCCAATCCATGCTCTTGTGTATTTGATTTGGGCCTGCCTCACAGAATCGCTATACCTAGCTGTGCCAGGTCAGTGAATATCCATAAAACAAAGATAATAGATAGGTAGAACAGCAAAGGTCTTGTTTTATGGCTATGTCATAATGTCAACAATGCATGTTACCAAAAAAGGAGAGTTTAGGGACAAACAGCTCCAGTCCATCAGTATTTCTGCGTAGCACATTTAGAAAAGAATCAGGAATTATCTGGTTATGTTGGCATATAATTGGCTCACAGTTGCAAAGTGTCTCCAAACAATTTGTGGATGTGTGTATCACAGTCTTCTTCCACTTTGATATTCCAATTTTTTATTCGTTTGTTCCTTCGTTCTTCGTCTCTTGCAGTTATGACATTAGCGAACTAATGTAAATATTTTCTCAACGTGAACTGCCATACCTATTCCCTTGCCACAGCAATGAACCGGAACACATCTTATCATATTAATGAGCTTACCCTCAAAAGGCAGAAAAATGTGCAATGTGCCTCAGAGAACAATTTAAAATACCCTATAGATGTATGGCATGGCACCTTAAAGGAACATTCTAAAATTTATATCTTAAATAGACTTATCCATAAAGCGCTTATTAATGAATTACCCACATTAACAAATTGAAGTATTCTTGTAAGCTTGGATATAGTCATTTATAATTTAAATTGAGCTCACCATGCTTTATAATAGCCACCATGTTTCGCTACCATGTTGTGAATTACATACACCAAAAAAATACAAAATAGTGGAAACAGCTTTGCCCTTCATATTTTTACAACATTGGCAGCAGAATTTAATGGAGGCGGACAGGTGATTTGTCCTTGCTGCTGCTAGCAAACTTGAAAACAGCATTGTACTTTGGTGTCAAGAGGATCATAGTTGAAGATATTTGAGAAGTAGGTCATCAACAATGAACCAAAAACAGAAATTTAAAAGACGATGTAGCCAATTGGCAACACCAGAATATAGGTATTTTTCCATGATTGAATGAGATTGAGGACAGGGACTTTTTTTCTCAACAGGAAATTCTACCGTACAGCATGATTACAGCATCCTATCAGCTCAATGTCATGTTACTTTCCAGTGTTAAAAATATAAAACCAGCCTCAGAAGGCACTTTCAGCACCAAACAACTAATGTTGTTGGGCAGACTTCTCATGATTGGCTGTGGGTTGAATCAGATTTGGAAAATTTTGCATATCATGTGTTTTTTCTGCTGTTGTGACTTAAAAAAAATTTTTTAAATTCAAGTGAGATATGGGCTGGCAGTCTTAACAAGATGTGCTTGATAACTATTGAATTTTCCTTTTCAAAAAGTTTTTCTGTCAAGAAGTTAGCCAACACTATGGGAGGCCCATGCCAGGACCGACTCTCCATCATAGAGGCCCTTCCTAGATGCCCATGCCAGGCCCGACTCCCCTTCCCTGAGGCTTTGTGACTGACCCCCCTCACAATGACACTATCAAATGGACCCTTATTGTTACCCTTATTGTTGCCCCTATGACCCATCTCACTCCTTTGAGTTTGACACTATGCCTGGCCGCTGCTACATGGTCCAGCCATAATTGCTGATAATCACCTATGGATTGACTACCGTGTAATGCAAAGTGGGATAATACTCTGGAACCTTATGAACCTATTATGAACCTTAGCTAAAACCATAGACTACTTGTAGTCTATCATGGTTACTACTGTAATTTTTTTGTAATTTTCCTGCACAACCCCTGGCAGTTGGGTTAGCCCTTTGAGTCGTGGATCTGCCCAAGGTTTCTTCCTAGACTAATTAAAGAGTTTTTCCTTGCCCCTGTTGCTCTTGGGTGCTCCTTCTCTCAAGCGCCACAAGACAATACTATTGTAAAAGGTGCTGTATAAATAAAACTGAATTGAGTTGAATTGAAGTTAGGCTATAGGATGCAGTATTGTATGTAAGGATTGATTCTGTCAGTCTCCTTTATGCTTTTTTGTAGAATCCATCAGCATGTTGTGGGAAGAAAAGATTGTGGTTGATCTCTGTACTCACCAGTGATGGGAATAATGGCGTTAAAAATAAATGCCGTTACTAACCATGTTATTTTTTCAGTAATGAGTAATCTAATTAATTTGTCCATTGTTACAAGGTTGTTACCATTACTGTCAATAACATGTGGTGAGTTACTATAATTAGCCCATGAGCACAAAAGAAGAGTGCATGTCACACACATTCTTTTCTGTTATAAACTCATGTATGTTTTGTCCAGGGTTGGGTAATAACTTTGTAATATGGATTTTTTTTTTTTTAAAAAAAACCTACAGACCTACAACTAATGGTTCTGATGACATATGCAGAGACCTATGCTCGATATTACTTAATCAATCATCTTTGCTTAAAACAATCAATACTAACTCCATGTTGGTTTTTAATATTTCAGCTTTAGAGTAAAACTATGAGTTCTGCATATATGTCAACACACATGTATACAGTTCACACATGTTCACAGTCTGAATTTCTTTATAGGCCATTTTATTCTTTAAAATAATTACCTGTGCAATCAAGCACAAGATTTGAAGAGACTAAAATAGCTTACATGCTATGAGCCTAGTAGGGCTCCGCCACCAAATTTAATGTCCTTGGTGTCCTTGAAACTGTACACTGAAACTCGCTTCCAAAAAAAGCAGGCAATTTTTATTTCTCAGTTGGTGGCACTACACTACACAAATTTGGTTGAGGGCTCATTGGATACGTCTCCTTGAGACCTATGTACCAGTAACAATTCATTGGTAAAAATATTATAGTTCTTGCAGGGGCACCAGCATAGGAGAGTAGCTGTCCATGTGGACCAAAATAAAATGGGGGGAGCAGTATACAGGGGAAGCAGTTCCTGGGGACAGA
Source organism: Tenualosa thibaudeaui (assembly GCA_027481765.1). Lineage (NCBI taxonomy): Eukaryota > Metazoa > Chordata > Actinopteri > Clupeiformes > Clupeidae > Tenualosa > Tenualosa thibaudeaui. Next base: position 784,528 of record JAIFZK010000174.1, read on the forward strand.
ACTTTACTATGTGCTATGGGCCTACTGGGACTACTACTACTGGGTTTCAATAGGTGGCACGACACAACACACGGGTTTCGTTGAACTACACTACACACAGGTTTCAGCTCCGTGAAACCTATGCACCGGCCAAATTTCATTGGCTCATGTGGTACGGTTCTTGAGTTATTCCCCAAGAACTGTGTTGGACCACCCCATGTTTTGGGGAGGCCACAGCAGAGGGTGGTTACTTAAATGGTCTGTTGGTTTATCAAACTTAGAAATGACAAAGTGATAAATTGGTGGTTTCTGGATTTATTCAAATAAATATAATAAAACATATTGTTGTGAACAGGAGGTATCACTTCACTGAACTTAACAACCAGTGAACATCAGATGGTAAAGATCTATAAAGTATGTGAGGCTGTGCATCTTTTGCTGTTTATGTGGCTGTCGTCTCGTAAAATCATCATGGGACTGTTGTCGTGTTAAGCCTGCCTCCTACGCTCCTCCTAAGCCTGCTCATTTTTGATTGGTTCCCTATTTCAGGTGAACAGGGAGAAATGGAGGTAGCTAGGGAATCGAGAATCGAATGCTTCAATTCACTGGTACTGTATCCCCCTGACATTATCAATTCCTCTAATCGGTGCCAACATGTTTTTCAGACCATTTTCAATGGGTCTTTCAAATACACTGAAAAAATACTGAAATGGATAACATAGCTCTACATGGTTTTCCTCATTCTAATAAGCTGCTATTATCACCCTTAATGGTACAGGCTATATTATTGGCCTATGTGCTGATACTAAAAACCTGTGTAGAATACCTTCTAAACAGTAAGGAATTGATAAGAGAATGGATAAAGAATTGGACCCATAAGCAGAATCGACAATGGCACTGATATTGATAAAATCCTATCAATTCCCACCTCTAGAGGTAGCCCTCCTAGCCATACGGAGCTAAAAAGCAAAATCCTATCCAGATCTCCAGATCTAAATGGGCGGACCAAAGCTAACCTCGAAGTTCATTATTTTCTGATATACAAACTCTGTGAAGTTCAACATCCCGTCATCTGTGTCATATGGCATTTTCTGAACTATTTCCTTCTGCCCCACATCAACTTATTCATTTTCTTACCAAGATAATCTGCCGTTGCTAATTCTAAACACTTATCTCAAAATACTATAAGTAAAGGATAATGCATTGTCCACCAGTCATTATAGGAAAATAAGTCACAACAGGACAAACAGGACACAAAAACAAAAATAATGTTACTTGTCAATCACTCATAAACCTACCATACACCACAGTTCAATCCCCTGGCCGTGATTTCCAGATAGGCCTACTGGCAGTGAACAATCAGAGGCCCTTCCGCTTCCAGTCCAACTAGAAACTCAACAGATATGTTAGGTTTGAAAAGTCTTGTCTGGGTTAATAAACGTCACCATCTATAATAAGGTTAGCGGTCAGGTAGACACTTTTGAGACATGCTATTCTCCTCTGAAGTGCACGGTGCATGGGGCGTGTTCTCACCTTTGCCGCAAAACAATGACCCAATGACGCCACTGATTGCCCTGGTGTTTACCATCTGAATAGCTGAAGGTTGTGTCAGGTAACAGGCTGCTACTGCCTGAACTGGTGAAAAACATACAATTTCTATTTATTCTTTTTACAAAGCGCATTCGATACATGGTTATTTTAAAATCTATATATATTTGAAGACTAGAAGACTGAAGGTTTCCAGTGGTGTTACTCATAAGTTTCTAGGACAGAAATTCGCTGAGCTACAGATGTGTTTTTGGAAGGGGGCTATAGACGTCAGAGGGTTGACCAAATAGTGAAATGGCAGCAAAACGTTAGCTGATGAAGACAAGGAAACTTTGTTTGAGTTTCATTTTCCTGTGACCTGTTCGGTTTGAATTTACAAATTCAGTCTGTGTTGTACGAAATTTTACTATTCTTACATCTACCAATAGCACTCTGCAACCTCAAGCAAGAAGGATATGTATTTGTATAATATTAGTTAAGATATTTCTATTTATGTGTTTGTAGGATCATCCATGAAGACGGATTCAGTGGTGATGATGTAAAACAATTTAAGCCAGTTGTTTATAGCAACACCATTCAAAGTCTGGCAACTATCCTGCGTGCCATGGAAACACTCAACATTGAGTACTCTGACAAGGACCGTGCAGTAAGTACAAAGATGTAATGTGTTATTACATTCTTTATGAGTGTCATTATATGACATTAATATTAATATTAATATTATAATATTACTCATATATTAATGAATATTAATAGGTAGTAAATCTGCTCCATGAACTGTTTGTGAACGCTGACAGCTATATTAACGGAATCGTCAGGAGTCAAGTCAACCCATTGCCTTGTCGTATGAGGTGGCCAAGTCCTGTCAGTAGTAATTAACGTAAATGTAAATAAAAAATTTAATTGAAAATGAATTTCTTTTGGCTGCCATTTCACTATTCAGTCTATGTTGCAAAAAATATTCATTTTTGTATTTTTTTATTTTTACTGACAGCCTCAGCAACAGAAGTATGTATTGATTGTCTCCATTCTATATCTTTAAGAAATTATTTTTTGTGAATTTGTGAGATCTTTAAAATACGGTTGTTGCAATGAGTGGAGAGGCATTGTTGCTGGAAGAGAAAATTTCTTAACAATAATAGATCGCTAAGTAAATCTGAATAAAACGCATAATGATTTGTCTGATGATGACCTGTTTGCTTGCTTGGGTTTAGACTAATATCAATTTTCCATGGTTTGGTAATTCCAGTAGCCGTCACAAAGTGTCACAAGTGGACTTCAATTTACTTCTTGAAATGGCCAGTCTGATTTGCTCAGTTTTGGAAGCTAAAGTTAGCTACATTTACCCAGGTAATGAATGAAGATAGTGGGTTAGCAAGCTAACAAAGCTAACACTTATCAACCAAAATTGTCCTCAAAGTTAGTGTAACCCTAACCCTAACCTAACCGAAAAAGTCCCATTGAAAATGAATGGCGGAACTTTGGAACTCAACAAAAATTCTATTTCCTATTGTTCCCTGAAGTCCATGAAAATTATATTATCAGCTGTATTAAACTAACCAACAAAGGCCCCGCACACACGTAGCTGGGTATTTTTTAAAACGAATATTTTCACTGTTTTTTTCAATATGTCCGTACAAACGCACCCAGACAAATACACTGTGTAGAATCATTCCAGCCAATCTGAACCCTAATAAAAAGTAACAGCTGACACCTAATCATCCGGTATAGATACATTTGGTAAATAATGGCGAACAAGACGAAAGCTGAACAAAAACAAGTGCTCTATTCAGACCACTCCTTCTCCTTTGTTCCTCAATAAAATGTATGGTTTTCAAGCTCAAACAAGTCAAAGTCAAAGTCACTTTTATTGTCAATTTCTTCACATGTACTTGACATACGAAGGAATCGAAATTACGTTTCCCACTATCCCATGCGTGTACGTGGACAACAGTAAAGTGCAGATACACAACAAGACAGTTCTAATCCTAAGGTTGTATAAATAAATAAAGTGCAAGTAGCTTAAGGCTACTTTTGCCTAGTACTACTACCTAACATAACAGGTATGACAAGACAAGACATAGAGTAACCTAAGTACACTACTAATGTAGCAGGGCATGACAAGACAGACAAAGCATGAGGTGAAGTTCACTGAGTGTTCCAGCTTTGTGCATTTAGAGGTAGTAATTGTGTTTTTTAGTTTTTTATGTGCAAATGTCAATAGGCAGTACTTGCCACAGTAATGATAATAATAAGTGGTGCAAATATAAATATAAAAACAAAACAATTAGCAGCAGATGTGTGCAATTTGCATATACAGAGTCTCACTTGGGGGGGGGGGGGGGGACTGAGTCCAGTGTCTTCCTAGACTCCTGCCAGCCTGGTCAGTGGGGGGTGTTGGGTGTGGCCCCTCTGGAAGCTGACCACAATCTCCTTGGTCTTGCTGACGTTTAGCAGGAGATTGTTGCCTTTGCACCATCTGGTCAGAAGATCCACCTCTTTTCTGTAGTTCGCCGTTGGTGATGAGGCCCACCAGTGTTGTGTCATCCGCAAACTTCACTAGGTGTTTGGAGCTGTGGGTTGGTGTGCAGTCATGTGCCAGCAGGTTGAAGAGGACTGGACTGAGTACACAGCCTTGTGGGGCCCCTGTGCTCAGGGTTATGCTCTTGGAGATGATGCCAACATGCACCACTTGCGGCCTCTGGCTGAGGAAATCCAGCAGCCAGTTGCAGAGGGAGGTGCTGAGGCCCAGTTTGTCCAGCTTGCAGATGAGTTGCCATGGTATTATGGTATTGAATGCTGAGCTGAAGTCTATGAACAGCATTCTCACATATGAGTCTTTCTTGTCCAGGTGGGTGAGGGCTGGGTGGAGGGCAGAGCAGATTGCATCCTCTGTAGATCATTTCGCTCTGTACGCAAATTGGTACAAACGTAAAGAGCTTGGATAACAGACAGAATAACCGCTGCTCTGACAGTATCCATAACCATAAGCTGATGCCAGAGTTTTTAAAAATCTCCATTTTGGCCGGAGTTTTTAAAAACCTTTGTTTTCAGTGACTGAGAACACCGTATACGTGTGGACGCAAGGCCAAAACGCATATAAAAATATTTCTTTTTTAAAATACTTGGCTACGTGTGTATGGGGCCTAATTTCTACTAGAACTACTCTAGCGTATTATCTATTTATCTGATATAAATCTTGCTCTCAAAAAATATTATTTATTCAATGTTTTCCACTTTTTTTGTTACCTGTCGACTATTTTACACTTTTATTTTTATTTTTTATTTCATTTGAACTTTACAGGGCACACATAATTACAAAAAATCTTCACATTTGTTTCTTCTTTGGGCCCTCATTGAACCTTATGATTGGGTAGGCTTGAACAAGACAATCCTCATACAATGTCAGCTCTTACCCTAACCCTAAGCCCAGCCCCAAGCCCCAGGTTCACTACATAGGGACCAGACCTGCATGCTGCAAGACAAAAGCAGTGGTCTAGATTCAATATTCTTCCAAGTAAAACTGAAAATTGACGCCACAAATGCTTGTGACATGGAAAAAAGAACTTACCAGTGTCAGACAACCCAAACTACCAGGCACCAGGAAGGCCTACCAGGCAGCAGCTTCCCTAAAATTCAAACATTAAACTGCTTTAGTTTTTAAGTTTCGAAGTCTACATTCATTTCCTCCTTCACATATTTAAAGCATACAGTAAACCTTGGCCATGAATACAACTTTCAATCAGACAACATTCAGTGCAAGAAATTATACCTTTCCTAATATTCAGTCAATCGGTCTATATAAAATGTATTCTTCAGTTAGCCTGCCAGCGTTAGTAATACAATTTCCCAGTCAGAAAAATTGTGCAATGGTCCCAACTAGTGCCCGCATGTATTTACGTTGCACTCTGGAATCTTCCATGAAGTTCATTACAATTGCAGATATCTTAAGCATCTTATCTAAACATCTTATATCTTAAATATCTTAAACATTCAATAATTTGCCAGAATTGCATGGAATTGTGCAAAGCAACATTTCATCCATATGTTAATATATGATAGTTGTAAACCAATGTACATTTAAACAGTTTAGAAGCTGTAAATACAAAATATTAAGGTGTAAGTAACTGAAAATAATATCTGCTTGGTAAAGTTTTCAACTAATTAGATTGATATTACAGTGAAGGGTAGTGGGTTTGAAAATTAATGCTAGTTAATGCTATTAAAATATTTAAATGCTGAATGAGTTTCTCCACTGCAAAACGCTAGCCAAACACTTTAGCAAACTTGGCTATCAGTAAAACAGTGCCAATGAAGCCTCTACTAGTCACCTTATAAAAATCACAGAGTGCGAGTGCTGAAATAACGGCCAAGGATAACACAGATGTGCATGTTAATTCCTACCTTACCTGACAAACATGTTTCATTCAGCCGACCTCAATGGTCTCCAGTCTCTTCCAGAACATTCTTGAGTTTCCATGTGTGCACATGCATAAATCAAGCTTTAAAAGCTTAAAAAGCTGTAACTTTTCTCTCATCGCCAATTAAAATGTTTATTGATAAGCTGCCTTTGTTGCAACATAACCTCTACTGCTCTTCTGTGTGGGAGTATTGTAATTTGCCCCCCTTTGTCAACTATTGTCAACACCATTTGTAAATCATGCCCCCCCCTGCCCATATCTTAATGCAGCCCTTAGCCACCTCCCCTATGCACTTTATCCACTATATGCACCTTATCCTGCCCCTTCCTACCCCCTCCCCTCCCTATGCAGAAATAGGCTGAGACACAAACAGACACAATTTCACAGCATTTTTTACACCCAGTAACCACATGCATGTGACCGTGAAATGTCCTTGTATCCTTGTTAATTAAAATAAAGCTGTGGTGGTTGTTAATAGATTCAGCCTAGGCTCTGTACATTGGTTTAACTTGCAATACAGAGTTACATAGGCCCTACAGACGTCAAAAATTTGTAGTTAGTCCTTCCATGACTCGCCGCTCTGTTGGTAAGTTATATGCACCTATGTGAAGCTAATTTCAAGTAACCTCCGTGGATAAGCTAAAGCTGGTCATTCATTCATTTCATTTATGCATTTAGCAGATGCTTTTATCCAAAGCTACTCACAGTTTTGTTAAATTTTTTGTTCAGGGCCAGTCTCCCCTAGAGCACCTTAGGGTTAAGTGCCTTGCTCAGGGGCACAACGGTGGCAGCTGGGATTCAAACCCACAGTTTTTCTTGCTACTTGTACTAGCCAGGTTCCTTAACTGCTATGCTACCACCGCCCGCTGGTCTCCATTATGACATCATAAACCTTCACATAAAGAAGTCTCCATTTAACTGATTTTCCACTCAAGGTCAGAGGCTATTATGACAGCTAAAAAAAAAAAAAACTTTGTCGGAGTGTCATGTCTTATTTAAATGTTAGTTCATGCTAACAAGTTTAATGTTAAGTCACACATTTCATCAACATATTTCAGCAACAATATCCACATATCCATCGAATGTCAAATTTGAAGCTAACTTGACCACAGTTATTTTTTACATTGCTGCTACTAAATGAATTCAAAAGGCACAAACATAGGCTACACTTACTCATTTTAAGAGGCAGTCATCAGTAGCATTAACATTATGTCACAGCTTGAGCGATATGAAGCAGCCGTCAATATTCAGTGGTGACATTCTAAAACAAGTGCGTCTGAAACTTGTCAAACAATGCTTTCTAATAGGAGCTTAAGCAAATAATGCAGATTATTAACAGCCTGTGCATGAGCATCTGTTCACAGCAACTTTTACCTAAATGTAATTTCATGCTATTACAACCACTTCAACAATAATGCCCTAGCAACCAATATGGCAACTAATATGATTCCACTAGAAACTTGAATAGCAACCACCATGACTACACTCGCAAGGGCCTAGCAACCAACCAACATAATCACCTCAAGATCTTTCCTATCGTTAGCAATGATAAATGTCTTACTGTTTGTGAAAGTTCCTCGAAAATATAGTTTCATCTGTTGCTTACTTATGTGCTTCCAACTATGAAAGTTAACAATGTCTTTATTTTTATAGTTTGCATTATGCATTTTGGTAACACCACAGGTAATGGTAATGGTAAATGAACTGCATTTATAAAGCACTTCTACTCCTATCCTTTACATGCATGGTGCTGACACGAACTATGATATTATTTAGGTCGCCCCATAATAATAAGAAAATATATTTGGCTCAAAAATAGCAAACATAAACACATACATGAGTACACACACTTTTAAAAGTAACATCCTAAACAATAAAACAAAAAAATATTTCAAAACTTTTTTCGCAGACTAACTTTAATATCACATCTGTGTAACATACAACAGAAAAGTTTGCGTAATAATATAACTTAGATTACATATTTTTCAGTTTTAATCAAACTAGGGGGGAGCAAAAATGAGTACACCCCACTGAAAGTCTCAGGGCAAAGCAAGATTTTAGACTGCAAATGTCTGATTTACCAAGAATTCAACCACAGGTGAGTCTAATTATTCAATTAGTCCAGCAGATAGTTGACTATAAAAGGGTGTTACTCTAAGAAAACACCTCCCCATTTCCTGCTGTCAGCAATGGCACCATGTGGAAAATGACACACGACCTGAGAAAGAAAATTATTTCCTTACACCAGAAAGGTAAAGGCTACAAGTAGATCAGCCAAGCTTTACTTATTAGTCAGAATACTGTAGCAAAAGTGGTACAAAGATTTAAGAAAAATGGAACTGCGACCATATCACAGAGTCGTCCACGGAAGTTAACACCTCGACAGGAATGTCTTCTGATGAGAAGGGTTGAAGAAAATCGGCACACAAGTTCACAGTTACCTAAACAAATAGAAAGCCAAACGGGGGTGACTGTGGTGTTGGGGAGCTGCATTTCATTGATGGCATCATGAATTCAGAGATGTTTTGCACTATACTGAAAAAGAAAATGCTACCATCACTGTGCACTTGGTCGTGGTGCACTTTTCCAACATGACAATTATCCTAAACACACATCTAAGGCCACTGTTGGCTTTCTGAAGAGGAGCAGGGTGAGAGTGATTCAGTGGCCAAGCATGTCACCTGATCTGAACCGAATCGAACACCTATGGGGAAGAGACAAGTGGAGTATCACTCTCCATCCAACATCCAGTCTCTAAAACAGGTCATTATTGAAGAATGGAAAAAGATTGATTTTGCGAAATGTTGTCAACTTGTTCATTCCATGCCCAGAAGACTTGGTGCTGTCATTAAAAATCATGGAGGCCATACAAAATACTAGATGCAGTAGTTTTGTTGGGGGTGTACTCATTTTTGCTCCCCCCCTAATTTGAGTAAAATTGAAAAATATGTAATATTATTAAGTAATATTATTAAATATTACTAAGTCATATTATTAAACAAACATTTGTGTTGTATGTTATGCAGATGTGATATTAAACTTAGTCTGCAAAATGTTTGGAAATATTTTTGGTTTTCATGGACATAACATTGTTTAAAATGTTAAGGGGGTGTACTCATTTATGCTGGGCACTGTAGCTAATGCCTGCCCCTAATGATGGGAAAAGATTGGACAATTGTTGAATGGATTCTCAGTGTACAAGAAATGTATTCAGCTGTGTGTATGTCTGTGTCTGTAATTATTACAGAGTGATGGCAAGTTAGTCTTTGATGTGGTGAGTCGAATGGAGGATACTGAACCATTCTCAGCCGAGCTGCTGGCAGCTATGACGCGCCTGTGGAGTGATGCTGGGACTCAAACATGCTTCAGCCGTGCAAGAGAGTTTCAGCTTAATGACTCAGCACAGTAGTAAGTTAACTCATATGCTCTGACTTAATTTGCCACCTTATAGATAGAGAAGAAAATAAAGTACATTGCATCATCATCCCCTACTTTTGAAACACTCTGCAAATTACAAGTCTTATATCCTGATAGACTAAGTATGTCCCTGAGGAATAAACACATATACACACACATACACGCACACACAGACACACACACACACACACAATTATAATAATTTCCCTATTTCATATCTTTGTGCATGTTGCAGTTATCTGGACAGCTTACAGCGGATTGGCTCGTCTGACTATCTGCCAACAGAACAAGATATTCTACGCACTCGTGTAAAGACTACTGGTATTGTGGAGACACACTTCACATTTAAGAATCTCAATTTTAGGTGAGCATATGTAGTTTGTTTAGATTTGGGATACAAAGATTTGACATGATGACTGACAGGGTGTGTGTTAATTTTGTATAACACACACCTATGGAGTGGTCATGACATTTGAATGTTTGGTCATGACGTATGTTACATGCTAGAACACACTGCTTGAATAAAAATTTCTTGCTTTCAAAACTCCCTCTGTTCACTGATTGGCCCGTCCCAACTCAGAGACGGCGCGTACTGAAGCTTATGCCTGGCTCCCTCATGCAGTGGTAGAGCTAAAAGGTGGCACTAGTTTTGTTCATAGAGCTTTCAGCCTGAATTAGGCCTACACAACATTTTATTAATAAAAATGTAAGAAACTGATATTTTACCACTGGATTTAAAAAGTTTGTAACGTAAAGAGGGTGAATTTAAGAAACTGTCAGTCCTGCCCTGCAGTGAAAATAGCCAATTGTATTAATGGATGTGGTATGACTGAAGGTTAGTCTTTTGTCTACTATCTTTTGTGCTATACTATTGCATTTTTAAATAATGCCTTTTTTAGCATCATTTGACAGATCATTTACATTTAAACAAGGATTCACACAATACACTTTTTAAGTCAGTACTACCTGCTAATCTTGAGTTACGGATATTGCCCCATTAATTTTGATAGGGCCTGGTTTTATTAATTCCAAATAGCTGCCTGAAGGCATTCCAAGACGGTCGCCGAATGAAGGGACTTGCCTTAAAAGGTAGTGCTTGAATGACGTGTCTTGAATTCATACTGCTGCCTCTCTTCCATTTCTCACCAACACCTTCACAGCTTGGTTCTCTTGGACTCTGAAGTTGCTGCTGTTTTTTGTATACAGCATTTTTTTGCACTATTACAATGCGTCTTTTTGCACTGTTACATTTTGCACATCGTTCTGCACCATAACAACACATAATACAGAAATTTTTGCTGCTTGTGAAATTCTTGTGTTTTTCTCTATCGTTTGTGAACCTTTTTACTTTAGTGTTAGGAAATGTCTTATCTGTTGCATTGTTTCTTCACCATGGATGGTGGGGGACAGCACATTTAACAATCATTTAGCAAGTGTCAACTCCCTGTTAAGTACTTCTAAGGGCCCAAAAGATTCTGAAGGACTCTTCTCATTCAAATAATGGCTGTTCAAGCTACTAAGATCAAGAAGATGCCTACATAGTCACAAGGCCAGAACTGAGAGACTCAGGAGAAGCTTCTATCCTCAGGCCATCCAAACTATAAACACACACTATACTGACTTTGCGCACGTTCACTCCTCAACACTCACAAACACTTCCTGACAACTTTGCATACACACACACACACACATATAAACACGTACCTAACTTGCAGCACTTATACATCCCCTGCTACTTTATGGACTTGTCTTACATCACAGATAACATTCCTCTACATCACCCATCAACCTAAACACTTTGTTTGCCCTGCCATTCTACCCCTCCCCCATCACCTATTCATACATACAGCACACTGTCCCCCCACCACCACCACCACGGCATCACCAGTTAGCCCACTCCTTACATACACAGAGTACACCGCCCACCTCCCTCCAACCCACTGCATCACCAGTAGACCTTAACCCACATATTCAGCACACTACCCCCCGCCCCCTCCACCCTACTGCATCACCAGGAAGCCCCTTTCCCACATACAAAGCACACTGCTACCCCCCTCCACACCACTGCTCCTTATCAAGCCACTCCCATCCCTACATACATGCAGCACACTGCGTCCACCCCTGCCTTCACCACTCTCCACCCCCCATACACACTGTAACTGGCCATCCTCAGGAATACCACCTACCAGGATAACAACCACCATAACCGCCCTAGCAATGGCCTAGCAACCACCTCAAGTACCCATGCTGTTTCCTGGCAACCACTTCCTCAATGACAACCAAGCAACCAACACAGTAACCAACATCATTAACCATCAATACTATGCCACTGCTTGCCTGTGGCTGCAACAAATTCTTTCAAATACAATAAACAACTTGAGCCAACTTGTCAACATTATGCCACTGCAGAAGCAATATGATGTGTCCAACTATCTCCACCAATTCAACTTCTGAAACAGTTTTTAGTTATTTTTGTAATAGCTGCGTCCAACCATCTCCAACAAATGTCAAGTGTAAACACTAAACAACAAACAGCCAAAGCCTATCTTACAATGTACCTTTTTGTCCTATGTTAATATCTCCATTTTTCAGTGCGCATTCACCACAATTTAGTGGTTTGCATTCTAAAGCATATAAAGTGTTACTATTTTTGAATATGAAATTCTTTCATTTTCAGGATTTTCCAAAATGAAATTTCATGCTGTTGCAACCAATTAAATAATAACGACCTAGGAACCAACATGGAAACTAACATGATTTCACTAGGAACTAGGCATAGCAACCACCATGACTACCCTAGCGATGGCCTAGCAGCCACCTCATTTTTCAGATTTGTCAGATATTTGCGCACAAAAGTTGAGCATTGGGAAAAAACCTTTTTAAAAATTTTCATGCCCTGTGTAATTCCTGGGAATTGCAAAATCTTGTTAGAGTGCATGAAAATGTACTCTACTGTTATCTGTATGCTTCTTCTTATAATTATTCCTTCCTATAATTATTATATTCTAACAGACTTAATGCAGATTCAACCACTTTATGTAGAAACTTCATTCAAACTGTGTTGCGTAGGTCTTGTCACACCCATGCTTTTTAGTTTTCATCTTTGTCACTTTTGTACTGTAAGACTGGAAGAACAAAGGCCTAGACCTAGGCCTTGCTTTCTAAAGTATGTTCTTGAATGTAGGAAAGAAGCAGGTATTAATAGTAAATATTGCAAGAAACTACAGTTAATCTGACTTTAATTAATAGGTTGACCTTGACTATTACCAAGTAGTTTACCAGGTAAAAGCACAAGTGTAGCATGGCATAGGAGAAGAGAGATATATGAACTGTTGGAATAATGGATAATTTCTTTACCAGTAAGCCATAAACACAAATGTATCAAACAGCTGAACTGAATGCAAATCATAATCAAATAAAACATACGAGATAACCAGATAACTCTAAACAAGAATAAAACAAGAATGTAAAGAAATAACACAAACCCAAGAGAGAGAAAGAAAGAGAGAGAGGGAGAAAGAGGGTAGTGTAGGGGTAAAGAGAGTAGAGTCAAGGCTTTAAGCATACAATCATTGATCTCTAAAAAATAACTAGATAGAGCATCTACGTGGCAGCCATATTGGGGCATGTTCAAATCCCATTGAAAACACTGAAAAATTAATGTTGAGATTGGCAGATATTAAACAGGTGCCTTTTTACTCAAAATAACACAAACTCACAAGGAAGTGACTACACATCTTCGTCCTGAATTTATCATGCCAAGCCAAAATGTAAATATTTTTCTTTTATTACTCTATAGTGAGCCATGTAGACTGTAATGCTTATCACAGATCAACCTGTAGCTAAATGGATAACCTAATGTTCGGCTAACAATGTTTTGACAGCTCATATAGGCTATTATTTAGCTATAATTTATTTTTTTGTGTATTCTTTTTCCCTAAGCCAGCCTTAGTTCACTGGTAACACAAACACTGTATTTTCTTTATCTATGATTTATGTAACATAGCCTATTCTTATGTAGGCTATAGTGATGACTGACTAATATTAAATTTGACTCAGCAAACTTCATACTAGCCTACCACTTGAACAACGTTACCATCGCAGCACACTCTTATATTATTTACAAGTTATCAAGAAGTCAAATCTGACTCAGCAAAGCATTGATGGTCTGGGCAAAGAAAGACTAATGTATAGCTTTAGGTGCAGGTTGCACTGAGCGCCAGAAATATCCCTGGCATTTTGACTTTTCACAAATTGTTTATTTTATTCTACTCTAATGGTAGAATTTCACATGTTAGTTCAAGAGCTAGAATTCCATTTGAACTTTTTATCCAAAACTCTCTTTCAGGTAGACCCCATTCACCATGCCTGCAGTCATACGAATTCATATCTGCAATTTAACTTAACCAAAGTGTTAGTGAATAAATTAAATTATTTCCCAAATGGACACAAAACTGTCAGTCATCATTTATTTATGCAGTGCCTACATCAGCACTGTAGGTTAGGCCTACTTGAAATCATAGACACATAGACATGGTCACCTTGCTCTGACAAACCCAAACATGGTAATTTGGCTAATAGATGATATGCTAAGAGTGATGACACAAATTCAGCGACAGCTAGTGATTTTCTATCACACAGGAGGGGATTTTTCATACTTTCTTGATAGAGTTTTAACAGACTTTGGGATTCCAAGTTAGTGTCATATATACATAACGAAATAACTAACATTTAAAGTAATTTAAACACAATGCTTAGGAGCACTTAAGAACAGTCATGTTTCACAGACAGTAGGACTTTTGTCTCTGTCGTATCTGTGAGAATTTCTACATCTACTAGCCAAATTACCGTGTTTGGATTTGTCAGGTCAATGTGACTATGTTGGCTAGGAGTATGCACAGTAGACACGGGACCTAACTGAAAATTAAAGCTCAAAATTGAATTGAAACTGAAAATATGGCCTCAACACCTCCTACCAAAAATGACATTTTCCCTCTGTCCACTTCTTTTACCATTTGTGATGTTATCAGCTATGACTCCCAACATTTCCCCTGCCTATAACTGTTTCAAAACAAGTCCTCATTACAATAATTCACTATCAAATAATTTAATTATTGCAGTTATTCAACTGTTTAACTGTTCAGCCATTCAAACTATCCACTACAGTAACTTTTGTTTTTGAAAGTAGCCACCATGGATGCCCTAGCAACAACCTAGCAACCAACATGACTAACCTTGCAACCAGCATAACAACCACTGTAACCAGCCTAGCCATGGCCTAGGAACAACCTTGCAACTTCCTGGGAACCACTTCAGCAATGATGACCCAGCAATCTACATGATTAACCTAGCAAAGCACCAACATTTGCATGCACTGTTTGCATACCTAGTTATTATTGTTGTTATTAATAATAATTGTATTGAGCTGTACTGCAGTGCGGCCGAGCAAGGCTTGAGGACCCAAAAGCAGACTCAGAGGCAAAAATGGCGATTTATTAAAAATAATAAGGCAGAGGTGCAAGCAGGGTTAGGCAAAACGGAGTCAACAGGCAGAGTTTGGTTCACAACAAGGCAAAAACGCAGGCAGAGGCACAAAAGGGCTTAGGCAAAAACAGTGTTCACAAGTTCACAAGAGGACAAAAACACTGGCAAGACTCACTTAACAAGATACAGTCACTCAAACTTGAACAGGGTAGCAAAATTCTCCTCCAAGGACAAAAGCCATAATCTCACAGAGAGCATTGTCCTGGGTCTGGTTTTAAAAGCTGTAGCTGATGAGGAGAGTGATAGCAGGTGTGTACAGTGGTTGGACATTGGTTATCCAATCAGCCCATTAGCCAGGAGGTGGAGCATCCCTGCTTGCCTGGTTGCAGGTTGGACAGGGCAGACTCATGGCTGGATTCTGACATATACAACATATTCACTTTGTTACTTTGCATTGAGCTATACAGCATATTCACTTTCAGCATCTTTTGTCTTTCTGAACTTTTAGCTTCTCGGTAAAATTAAATATTTGTCATTCATGACATTTATGCTACAATTCTCTAGCCCTTTAACCCTATCCACTTAAACTGTGTAGAGCCACAGATGAAACTATTCAGTAAGCAGGAATCTTCATTTTTAATTATCATTAATATTATTTAATTTTTTTGTATTAAATGTATTACCTGCACTCTGTATTATTCTTTTTTATTAAGATTAATTGATGCATTGCTCAAACAACAGCTACATTTTTTTGCAATCTCACCCTTAAGTCAAAATAGTTGTTGCATCATGGAGAAAATGAAAATGACAGTGCAAAGAAATCTAGTACATACGTACCTGGCAAGTGTGTCGTAGCTTTATGAGCACTCAAATATGTAATAGCAAACCAGTTAGAGTAAAAGTAAATAATCAGATTCTGTCTGTAAAGAACATAATGTTGCCTATTATGTCTGCACACGCTGTAGAATCTCTTGTAGCAATATTCTAACACTACTGTAAGCCATAATGTCACTTAGCCTATGTCTGCCAACCTGCCAGACTACTCGCCTGTTAGTTAGCTAGCTACTGCATTTACAAAGTTTGACCTAATAAGACCTGCTCAATCCTGCTTAGTCTCACGCATGGCTGAATGACTCTTAAAAATCCCTTGCTCCCACTCAAGTGCAGAACAACCGGTCTGTCTTTCTTCTTCTTTTCCTTTCCAAAACTATTGAACAAACTGTCTTCAAACAGGTCACAGATTTTCTCTCTCAGCACAACCTCCTTGTCTGTGTGTCCAATGCATTCAATGTGTATTCCGTGTGTCAATGTGTCCAATCTGTCCTTTCCTCCTGTTGACTTCATAGTGTCATGAATCTCTGACTTTCTCTTTGACATATCTGTATGGATGAAAGAACCTCACCTCCAATAAAAACTCTCCAAAACTGAACTGCTGGTCCTCTAAGCCATAGGGCCTACATCACAACATCAGCACTAAGATAGACTCCCTATCTACCCTAGGCTACCCTTATCCGCTCGCATGAAATTCAAAGCACTAATGTTGGCAGATCCAGGCCCAGATTCAGCTACAGGGTAAAGTGGCTACAAAGTATAAGAATAACACAATAAACAATAAACCACAATTGTAATACAAGAAGATAGATAAAAAGGCACAATGCTAAATGCAATCTGAATTACCATAAGCAATATAAAAGAATATTAGTCTTAAATTGTCAGCACAGAAGCAGCTTTTGGAGAGGGAGACAGGAGGATGGTTGTGTGACTAGGGTGCAAAGGGCTAATATAACCAGTAGGAGAGTAGGAACATCTGTATATATGTGCAACATATTGTAATTGCTGAGAAAGTTCGACAAAACAACTTTAAAAGAAATAATCGCACCCCTGTTTGCACAGTAAGCTGAATACCCACACAAAGATTACATCCTGGCCAAACCCTGTAGTGCAATGTTTAAATTGTTTCTGCATAATGCCTCGTTTACCAGGTTGTTTGATGTGGGGGGACAGCGCTCAGAGCGTAAGAAGTGGATCCACTGCTTTGAGGATGTAACCGCCATTATCTTTTGTGTAGCCCTGAGTGGGTATGACCAAGTACTTCATGAGGATGAGACAACGGTAAGTGAGGAATCTGTATGAACACAAAATATGACATTAAATGGATTCATCTGTTGCCATGGAATTTGATAGCAAAAGGCCAGCCAGTAATTCCTTGCATTTGGTTTCTTTTTCATGTTAAAAATATACACTTTGTGGTTTAGACATTTCCCTTGATAATGGTCATCTAAAGGTCATCTATCAACCTATCTATCTTATTATCAAGAAAAATTAACTATCAAATTCATATAGATCAGTACTGGACGGTGTACTGGACACCTTTCTCTCCATCTTTCATGTCTCTTCCATTCTTTTATCTTCCTTTTATAGAACCGAATGCATGAGTCACTCACGTTGTTTGACTCCATCTGTAACAACAAATTTTTTGTGGACACCTCAATAATTCTCTTTCTTAACAAGAAGGATCTATTTGCTGAGAAGATCCAGAAATCACCGCTCACCATCTGCTTTCCTGAGTACACAGGTAACATTCATCTTCTCTCAAAAACATAGATTGTGCCTTCAATTTTGGTTGCTCTGTCTGGATATCCATGCAGTCTGGACTGAGAATTAAATGGCAGGAGTTTACAATTTAATTTTTTTCTCTGTCACCGGCACACTTTGGTAAGTCTCGTATGCAACCAGATGAAGACAGATGCACACAGATGCATTCTGAACCTGAATTTGCCTATAGTTGAATGAGGGCTTGATGGTAGGCCATAAAGAATATTGCAGTGTTGCAGTACTATTGCAGTAGGCAACTCTGGAGGTGATCGGGGCTTGGATAAGGGTTTCAGTTGCAGTGAAGGACAAGGAGGTGGGCAATGTAGTGGAGGTAAAAAGGCAGTTTTAGTGTCATGGTTGACATGGTAGGAAGGAAAAGCTGAGGTCAAAGGGGGTTGAGGGGGTTACTTTGAAGCCATCAATGGTCAGTCAGAAGTTCTTAAAAGAGTAAGGAGGTCTGGACGAATGGTGATGATTTCAGATTTGTTGAAGTTAAGTTGAAAATCTTTGGTATCCATGACCATGGAGTAAGAGGCAGATATGATGGTCTTGGAGGAGAGATGAAGTACTGAGCCCTGGGGAACACTGTACATGACTGAAAGAGGATTTACAATTATTGATGATATGGTGGTGTCTGTAAGAGAGGTGAACTGTATGAGGCCTGTGCAAGTTATCCCAAAGGAGGGCTGAAGACGTGAAAGGATGACAGAGTGGTGATGGTGTTAAAAGCAGTGATAAGGTTGAGGATGTTTTGAAGCATGTAGGCTAATCAGACATGTTCAAGATACAGCTGACAGCTCGTAGAGCTTGGCATACAGTTCACCACACAGTTTAATTTTTTATTTTTATGTCTATTAGTGTGGAAAATGTAAATTCAACTATGCTGCTTCTGGCACAAGATAATAATAATAATAATAATAATAATAATAATAATAATAATAATAATAATAATAATAATATAATCAACCTTTTACATTTTTCTTAATTGCCTCGTTGTGATGTCACAATGCTCAATGTTAAGTCTATGGGGAAACAAATTGTAGTTTTTAGTTAATATCTCAAAAAGTATAAAGTTTGCAAAGATAAAAAATACTTTGCACACCGAGGTTAAACAAAAAAATCCATGTTTGCAGCATGTTATTAAGCTCATTGCATGAAAAACCCATATTATTTAAATTATAAATAAATCTTCATGAGATATTAAAACAAAGCCTACTTACAGTATTTCATTAGTGCACTGAGATCAACTCCAGGGGGGTTACACCATTTGACAATTTAATGAGACATCTGTTCTGTTTTTTTGTTTAAAATATAAATATCGGTAGCACTTTAGATTAGGAACCTTTATTTGTCACTGACCTGCCTGCAACATTATTGGCCTGATGGTGTGCCACCTGGGTAGCTTGTGCCATCAAAATTAATTTCAAGAGATTTTCAAAACTGTTGCACAGTGTTGCCATATAGGGTACATCTGGATGTTACATACTATTGTATTGTAGTAAGTTAACATGATAGTGTGTTAATGCAATTTACTTAAATAATTTGTTACTGCAGGCTTCCTAACCAGCAGTCAACCAGGCCATCATATGTTTAAAGAAACGTTTGTTGATCTCAGGTTGATATCGAACATTGCAACTAACCAGCATACACTCAGTATAACTCAGAATACATCTCTGTCCACAGATGGATTGCTGGCTGGAGCCGACTTGCCGATGTTGAATGAGCCTATTGTGTTCAAAAGTTGCTTGCCTACTCTCCTCCACCCATCAACACAACCAGCATTTCTCCGCAGTTCTTCATAGCCTTTACTGGCTCCCAGTTAAATTCAGGATCATTCTCAAAACACTCTTACCCTCAACAAGCCCTCAACAACCTAGCTCATCCTTAACTTCCTGACCTCCTCACTCATTCCAGCTCCACATACAAACTTACATCAGAGTCACAGATCATCTTTTAAACAGTCCCTCAAAACCCATGTCTTCAATCTCTATTATTCTATGTTCTATTATTATTAGTTAACATTATTATAGTGCAAGAAAATAAAAATAATAATAAATATAATACATATCTTCTAACCATTTCCTGCGTTTAATGCAGCTTGAACCGCTTAACATAGAACCTTTGTAGAAACTGTTGTTTACATTTTTGCGTTTAGCAGACGCTTTTATCCATTATCAATTGTTCAGGACCAGCAACCTAGGGTTCAGTGCCTTAATCAAGGGATTTGAACCCACAACTTTTCAGGCTACTTGCACGCTAGCCAGGCTCCTTAACCACTACACTACCACCACCCATGATTACACCAGTTTTTACATAAAATGCAATATTTCACGATTATTATGATTTAGTATTTTTCCATTTGACGTATAACCTAGTGAGTTACCAACACTGATAACCAGTATGTCTTGTCATATGATTTCCAGACACAATACTCACAAAAACATTACTTAAATGGTGGTTACACCACTTGGCATTTTAGTGGCTGACTTGGCCGACATTATTCCTGATATTAATTAAAATATTTAAAGCAATGGTGTTTTGTTGCTTAATATTATTTCATATTAAAGAGATCTTATGTAAGATCATGCCAAATTATTTTGGTTTCAGCAAGTTTTTTCTTAATGGCTTATATAGCGGCTACAGCCAAGACAAGCCCATGCAGGAATAATAATAATAATAATAATAAAAAAATACAAAATACAAAGAATAAACAAATATTAACAAAAATAATCACCCACAAAAATAATTTCCCACTACCCAGCAAAACCAGTCCAATTGCAAGCACATGCAATAGTAGAAACAATGAATTACAATAAACAATTAATTACAAACAAAATAGGAAATGAAACAAAAGAAACAAGATCAAAATCAAGGGTATAGTCAGCAGCTCAGACACACTGACATGCACTCACACACACACACACAGCGCACAATAATGGAAGTCTCAAGCATGAAGCCCTCAGCACCCAGCTAGCATTAGCAGAAAGCCAGCCTTAGGTTGCAGCAGGCAAGCAAGGAAAATGTATCCTCACGCAAGTCAACACAATGAGAACAGAACAGCAGTAGCCAGAGTTGTCATACAGACTCTGGAAGGAGTGACTCAGATCCAATCTGTGTGAGCCCACAGCTGCGACTAGAATATAAACAAACATCTAAATACTCTGACCCAGAGAACAGCAGCATTTCAACATAAGAAAACATGCATACCTGTAACCGATGGAGAGAAGTGGAGATCTAGGAGAGACAGGAGGTGGGCACATAGTTGTCCCAGAGAAAGGTGAGCGTCTGACAGAGGCGCTGCGCCCTATTTGTGAAGGGCAGCAAACAATTCTCCACTTATGCGATGGGCAGGGTCAAGCAGCAAATCAGACAACTAGTCCTGCTGCAGGTAAACTTTTAGTAAATTAGGTAAATTAGTTGGAACTTTGCTGGGATCACAATCTGCCTCCTTGGCTAAGCTGACTATTGTACTGCCTGACCATTAAAATGTAATTCCATCTATCATGGTTCCTAAGGCCAGGAAAAAAGACCCTACACCAAGGTAGTAGTTACAATAGTTATTGGATCTATGGTCAGATTAACTACAATAGACCTAAATTAGGCTATGTGTAGTCTGCAGCCCTCTTTGCAGCTGTAACAACCTCCACTGTTTAGGAAGGATTTCTATATGTTTTGAGTTATAATGTGGAAATTTGTTGACCCTCAAAGCTAGTATTGTCTCATGGCGCTTTACAGTAAGGAGCACCCAAGAGCAACAGGGGTGAGGAAAAACTCCCTTATGTTTAGTTAGTTTAGGAAGAAACCTTGGGCAGATCCACGACTCAAGGGACTAATTCAACTGCCAAGGGTCATGCAGGAAAAGTACAATCAGTAGTAACCATGATAGACTACAAATTGTCCATGGTTTTAGCTAAGCATCACAATAGTTCCAAAATATTGTCCCATAACATTACATGGTAGACAATCCATAGGTGGTTATCAAGAATTATGGCTGGACAGTGTAGTAGTAGCCAAACATAGTGTTAAAGACACTCTCATGGGCGTCGAGGAAGAACTTCTAGTTGGTCCTGGCAAATCCGTTTTTTTGTCCATATCCGATCACCATCAGATCTTTCTGACTGACTGTTCGCATGGCATAATAAAAGTGATCAAATCTGATCTGTGTGACCGTGTTTCATCTCTCCAATCCCCACTGGTTACTTTGGTGGCTTAATGCCCAGAAATGACAAACAAATTGTGGAGGGTAGAACTGATTTGTTTCTTTCTCAGATGGTTAGGTGGGGCTGCAGTGCTATTGAATGGACTTGTTTTTGCACATTACATACATTGATTTGTTATAAAGATGATCTGCTTCAACTTTAATTTGTGCTTTGACTTTTTAATGCTCTCACCTTTCTGTCTTAGGGACGAACTCATATGATGATGCTGCGACTTACATCCAGGGTCAATTTGAGGGAAAGAATCGATCACCTAATAAAGAAATCTACTGTCACCTGACCTGTGCCACTGATACAGGTAACATCCAGGTGGTCTTCGATGCTGTTACAGACATCATTATTGCCAACAATCTACGAGGATGTGGCTTATACTGAGTCTGCCTTTCCATCCATTTGATCTGAGCCAGAATTACCTGACCACAAAGCTGGACTGGTCGAGGATGATGAGACAGAACTATTTTCCTCTGGAGTCAGCTCCCATGTTTGGGTGTGCCATACACTCGAGTCTTATCCTTATTCAATCTTTTTTTTCTTTTTTAACATTCTGTAAATACTGTTTGTAGACAAAACGACTGTCATGTGTGTATGTGGGGGTGTGGGTGTTTGTAGGTATCCTTTGTTCTTTATAAATGACTTGCTCAGCTCCTCATGCTCATTGATTTTGGTCCAAATAAGATACTTTTCATTTTTTTATTGAACATCCACAGCCTAACCTTCAGTGGATAGAAATTAATGTTGATGATCATATCTCTGCAATACTTCAAATTTCAGTATTGACACTTGTCAATTCACTTGTCAAATTTCAACAGTAGTGTGATTACTCACTACTGTTGAAATTTGAAGTATTGCAGTGACATATTTTTCTTATCCTTTCATTTCCATATCCAAGTTAAGGGCAGAGATCAAATTCCATGAAAAATATTAAGAAAAAACAAGAAAGCTGGTAATAGTGGAAAACTATTTTTTTTTGTTTCTAATTTGTTTTCAAATAGATATTGAGTCAGGTTTCCAAAGTCAGTGTAGCTACTGTGACAGTTACTTCACTTAAGCCAATTTTGAATGGTAATACGTACATTTTTCTTTTACATCAATTAGTTAACTTATACCTCACAACTGTTTTATGGTATGTCCCTGTATATTACTTTGCTTCTTTAGTGTTTTTCCTTGAAGTATTCTCTTTGTCCTTGTAGATGCATCAGTTAAGCATAAAACATATTGAAATAAAGGCAAGAAAAGCATGTGTGTGTGTGTGTGTTTGTGTGTGTGCAGCATGGGTGCATGATATATGGTGCTGTTGAACGTTCTGTTTAACCCACTGTCTGTATGTATTTATAATAAACAGAACTCTAAAAGGAATGGTAATTTCTGGTAATTTCTGGTAATATATTTTTAGCGTCACGTTAAAAATAACTAACAGGTGTGATTCATTTTAATTATAATCATTTTCTGTTAGTAAATAGTTATGCTACTACTTTAGTGGTAGCTTTAATAAAAAGGCAAATTACTTTTTATTAGTTTCAATCATAATTTTGTCTGCATTAAAGAATACTTAATAATTATTACATATTATATTTAGAAGACAACATGTGTAGCAGCAAAACCAATGACAAAGAAGACAATATATATATAATATATATATAATATATATAATTCAATTCAATTCAGTTTTATTTCTACAGCGCCTTTTACAATAGTATTGTCTCGTGGCGCTTCACAGAAGGAGCACCCAAGAGCAACAGGGGCAAGGAAAAACTCCCTTATGTTCAGTTAATATACACCAAAACCAATGATAAAAACAATAACATAATAGGTAAAATGTAAAAATTAGGTAAAAGGTAAAACATTTTGACACATCCAATAGAATTATGTTTCAATACATCTTGACATGTATGGTCAACCAAGATGTAATTATGGCACATATGGAACCCCATAGAACAACCCATTTACAGATTCATTGATATCACCTGACATGCAAATTTAAATGTTTCAAAATTCAATGATTGGTTCCCTATCTCAGGCAAACAAAATTAAGTGCAAACAGGCTTGGTGACCATACTGAGATGAAGACCGAAATTCGATCGCTTGCAGATCTAGGTGGGTTTTCTCAGGCTCTCTCTAAATTCTATTGTACCAGCCAAATTTAGAATGTGCGCAAGTACAATGATAAATCCCACATGGACTAAATCCCAGACTGATTCTTAACCTCCCCTAATTATGCATGGTATCAATTATCTCTAAAAACAGGTGGATCTAAAATACATCGATACAAATCAGCATGCTCACTGAAAAAGCATTCCCTGCTGAACGCATGGTGTTCTAAATCTGGGGCAGAAATGATTGTATACACACAGATCTGTACTTATGCACTGTTGATAAATGAAGACCCTGGAATTTAAGCATTTTTTTTCTTGGATCAACAAATGTTTTATTACTCATTTAGTTTGAAGGCATTACACATTTATACACATACTGTTTGGTTCAAATACATAAACAAAACATTCCAAAATAATAAACTTTTATAATAAATATTATACATACATGTAAAATAAATACAATTGATGTATGACATTATACCTACATTAGATTTAAATATTTTAACTGTAAAAAAATTAAATAAAGAAAGAAAAGAAATAGCAATTACCATACATTTGGCATCATGTACCCAACCCTTGTGTAGCAATGTTTATGAGTTTTTCCTATGATTTCTTGATCCTTCTGCAAACTACTGATCTACTATTGCTATATTGGTATGTTATTGTGTTACTGTAAAATATTTGAAACTGTGAAACACTATGTTCTGAAGTATGACCACAAAATATGTTTTAGGTGCATACTACAATCAGACTGATATGACCCTCCTCTTTTTCAAACTTTGCACAATTGCTTGTGCTTCTGAGAGGTCTAGGAAATACTGTGCCACATAATGCCTTATAACAGATAACTTCATAACATGACCAATTTTTTTAAGTCCATTCACCTTACTGAGTTATAAGGTCATGAAACACATATCTGTAGGTAAAATATTACCAAATATGGTTTTATGAGTAGAGCCTAAATAATCTCTTAAAATGTAGGAAATATTTGCAACAATGTATTCTTAATGAAGTCTCAGCTTTGTGCAGAGCTCAGTTAATCCTCTGTCATCATTTGAAGAGAGCTTAAAGAGGTATGTACTATTAGTTAGTAGTGATTTCAACAGAATTATCAGTGATTACAACAGAAACCCTGTTGTAGAAAAATGGACTGTATGTGAAGGTAACTTGGGGAATTCTGAGATGTGGCTGTAGTGAGATGAAAGGGATCAGAATTTGTGCAACAACTCCATGACGGCGATTGTTGTACTCTGGCCAAAGATGAACACTCCGACAGTCACTGTGATGACTCCCCATGTTGTTAACAGTACCCTGTGAAAACATCATTAGAATAATTACTGTTATTAGCCTATTGCTTTTGTTGTTATATCTCTTCATTTCAGTTGTGTGTGATACACCTCCTCTAACTTCACATACACTTATTCACATACAACACAAAAGGCCATATAATGCACATCCGCACTGTGTTTTTGTGACTAACACGTATGAGTGTATTGTACGTTTTTCCACCAGACACACACGTTGTCTAAATACGATATGAACTTGCACCCTCACAGGCGTGTCAACTAGAAGAAGAGGTTTCCCGTCGGATTCCAGTGGGATGGGAGTAATTTCATAGCTGGCTACAGGAATGGGAGGGTATAGAGGGTATAGATCCAACCATCTCTGCAGGTAGCTGCAGCAGATAGCATATAGAGGCACCGGAAGTGGGGATGTGGGGATGCGGGATGCGTCTGCAAAATAAAAAATGCTATCCATGACACAACAATAAGTTCATCCTTTTGCAAGGGCACTCACTTTTTAAGCCGTTTCATGTTAGGAATTAAGCCTAGGCATAGCAGCCTATAGGCATGGGGTCGCCAGGATGCAGTCTTATGAGGGTTTTTTTTTTTTTAACAGGAATGGGACAGGATTGGGATTTGTTCTTTGGGATTTAGAGGGAACAGAATTTTTCTTAAGCTCCAGTACAGCAGCGGGGTGGGACTGGAGAATTTTTCTGGGAATGGGACGGGACGGGAGTGAAAATCGACTCCCATGCCACCCTCTAGTTTGAAGTCAGTTGTGGATCACTAAAAGCTATTTTAGGGGCTTATAATGCTTGGGGATATGGGAGAGAGTTTGTAATATGTGCACACTTTGCTTCTGTCAGGGATGCTTGCAGTGCTCGTCCATGCAGAACAACAAATTAGGCTACAATGAAAAATATTACAATGGAAAAAATGTCCTTGAAAATTTAATATTGGCAATGCTATGCAAAAAAGATGCTGCTATAACCATTAATCCCCATTATTAGACCGTAGGTGTAGGTGTCCTTACATGCACCTGCATCTACGAGGTGTGTTTCAAATGGTAGAAAACGTGCCAGTAAAACACCAACTTGTCATGGTTTGTGCACTCGTGGCTCTTAAAAGGCTCCCTGACTGGTAAGACATATTTTCCTTATACGACTGATGTTTGCATCAGCTATTTAACTGGATTTAAAAACACGCAGAGCTTGTAAGCTGTAATTGCATTTATTTCAATGGCTTTCGGGGTAAAAAATGACATCACCGGGTTGAGTCGGAGACTACAGTGAAATGAACACTTCTTCTGGTCAGCCTTTGCAGCTTTAACCCCAGTGCACCATAAGCAAGTACGCAAAATTTATATGAAAAGTTAGACAATCAGAGAAATTAGGAAACAAGAGTGGAATAATATTGTTGATGTCTATGTGCAGCAACAGCTTGGACCTAGACTGTCTCAAGCAGGTGATGTCACTTTTTACCCAGAATGCATGAGAAGTAAGCAAGAATGGCAGTTTATGAGTGAAAGGATTTTCTAAACTTTTAATAAAACCAAAAACAAAAGGAGTCTTTTAAAATCACCTTTATGTAGCTGATGCCAATGTCAGTCTTATAAGGCCAACATGTCTTACTAGCTGGGGATCCTTTTAAAGGCAATTGGAGATGATCTATAACTCATTGGTTAATTCAGCGTTACACCAAAAACACACCCATGATTAATTAAGGAATATTAGTCCAACTCTTTTGAATATTATGCCATGTTCATAGATCAATTTATCTGCTTCAAAATACCATATTATCCTGGGACTGCCTTGAAATAAACTTTTTGCTCGATGCAAGTGAGGCGGTACTGACCAAGAAAATAGGGCCCAAACACTCAACCCAATCAAAGTAGGAGAATATACCCACCTAGCTCTGTAACTTAGTGGCTCTGTCTGCATGGTGAAGATCAGACACAGACCTGGAAAAACATATTAGAAAGAATGAGCAAATTTGCAGTGGATCTATATATGACAATGCTGAAGTGGAGACATCTTCAAGTCCCAGGCAACATATAAGTAGAAACCAGCACCTGAAGAATTGTTAAGTAACAGGGGGTCAGCATTTTAAAGGACAAATCTGGTGTGAATCAATCAATATTCCTGTTGTTTGACTTTGCTGAGAGCTATCGGTACCACTTTATAAAAAGCTGGTATGGTTTAAGGAAAACAACAAAGCAGATAAAATTATGTCTGGTGCATAGGATTGTAAATATGTGATGTTCCAATGCTAAGGAAGTAACCTAACCTTGGGTTGGAATCAAACCTCCCAGCTTTATGATACTGATGGAATGATATTATTATAATTCCATATATATATTGTCAATATGTTTTCCTGTCGTGTCATCCTCAACTGTATATGACTATATGACTGTGTTTCTCTATGACTGATGTTACTGACAGAGCATGTTCTCTCTGTCTCTACAAGGACACTGGTCAGTTTAATTTACATACAAAAGGCTATTGTGATTGTCAGGCAGGGTAGATGTTTAATTGCATCCAAGGAAAAGTACATTCTTGAGTTATATTTCTTGGCTATTCATTAGACTGAAATTATGTTGCAGACATAAGTGTTTCACCCTAAGCCATCCTAAGTACATGGGGAGGCTATTCCTTAGGCCTACTCCTTTATTCATTTTATTTTTAACAAGCACTGTACACCAGCAAATGCCCTTAAACAACGACACTTTGACATTATTTACAGACCAGGCACAAGTGGTCAAGTGTAAATGATGCTCACTCTCTGACTCTGCACGAAGAATCAAGTGCTATGGACACGGCAAACTGAAAACACAAGATAAACTTTGGAGAACAATGTAA
Source organism: Tenualosa thibaudeaui (assembly GCA_027481765.1). Taxonomy (NCBI): domain Eukaryota; kingdom Metazoa; phylum Chordata; class Actinopteri; order Clupeiformes; family Clupeidae; genus Tenualosa; species Tenualosa thibaudeaui. The sequence goes on from JAIFZK010000174.1 coordinate 812,423, forward strand.
GTAAACTCAAGACCCTAAAATTGCTGAGTGTTACTGATGCATCAAGCTGTCAAAGTCTAACATAGGCTAACATAGGCTACCTAGCTGCTTAGTTACAAATTCAGGGAAATCTGATGTAAGCCTTCAGTGATATTGTCACCACTCTGTCTTGTCTGTTTTTGCCTCCTCTCGTGTCCATCATTCCGGATCAGTGTATCAGTGAACCTGAACTCTTCTCAGCTACCAGCAAGCACCCAGATCATGACTCCCATGCCTGTTTTCTCTGTCTCAGCCCAGTCTGTTCCCTGTTTCCATGTCTTGTCTCTCGCCTTGTCTCTGTTGTGTTCTCTGTCTCCTGTAGGATTGCCTGCCTGTTCCCGAGCCTGTCCGCCTGTGACCTGTTCCCTGCACCGGTTTCCAGCCCGTTCCTTGCCTCCCCACCTCATTCCCTGTCAGTTTCTGTTTGTCTTGGTCTCCGGAAAGATTGTCCGCCTGTTGCCGAACCTGGACTGCCACTGAGTTACGGCCCTGTTCCTCCGCACCTGGTACAATCTTTTTGCCTGCCTACGACCTACGCTCTGCTCGCCCGTCCTGGACTCCAACCCGTGCTTCAGTTCCGACCAACGCTCTGCGCTCCTGCCCCGTTTCCCGACTCGCCGCCTGCCAGCAACTCTCACCTGCTCTTCTGTCACGGTTCCCGACTCCTCACCAGCGCCTCGCCTCAGTCAAAAGGACGCCATGAGGCGTCCGTTAGAGGGGGAGTACTGTCATGGTTCTGCTTCTTGATACCTTGGCCCCCCGCTGGACTAACACTGCACTGCAGCCTCTATGTTTGTTTTGGTCTCACATGTGCTTCTGTTCTGTTCCCCTGCCCTGCCCCTTTCTCCTCCCCTGCTCCACACCTGTGTTTAATGATCTTGTTCCCAGTAATGATTGTCAGCTGCTCCCTGTTTGCCCTAATGTTCCTGCTCCCTATATAAACCCCAGTTTTTTCTCTGTCCCTTGTCTGATCATCTGACCTCGTTCCTTGTCTAATGTAAGTCTGTTTCAAGTCTGCTCACCAACCTGTGAGTTCTGTTTCCGTGTGTTTTACCGACTCCCGTCTCTCGTGTCTGCCCCTTGGAATTCGTTCGAGTTTTCTGTTTCTCCCTGAGCCTTTTGAGAAGTTTAAATACCTGTCTTGCATCTTTTGGATATTTTTTGAGTTTCCTCTGTTTTCCCTCAACCTCTTCCCTTTTTGATACCTGCCTTTTGAAACCATTGTTGGATTACTTGTGTATTTTTGTTATAACCTAGATCTCCTGAGCTTTTCCCCACGGCGTACTGCTTTGTTAAGTTCCCTGCTCTTATTAAATCGTGTTGATCTGCTTTTGGGTTTCTGTCTGAGTTTTACCGTACGTAACAGATATTTGGTTTTGGTGGTCTGCTGACATTAGACTACTTACTCTGGTAATGTTTTTACCATCTGGTATTTAGTCTATGTATTATTTGTTGCAAATTTGAGGTTAAAATAAGCAGGTAAGGTTGGGCAATGTAACCTATCAGTAGGCTACCTAGAATATGATAGCCTACCCAAGTATCGGCAGTTACATTACCATGCCCCGTGCAGCACTGCAATCCATTGCAATATTGTGTTCATATAAATTCTCCATAGGTAAAATTTAAGGATTAGCCTACGTATTGGAGAGAGATTTATGAATAGCCTACTTTGCACAGTTAACTTATTTGAAGGGCAATTCTATGGATGTGAGAAAACATCAGCATATATGGTATTAGCTAAAACCATAGGCAACTTATAGTCTGTCATGGTTACTACTGATTGTAATTTTTCTCCATGACCCCTGGCAGTTGGGTTAGCCCCTTGAGTCGTGGATCTGCCCAAGATTTCTTCCTAGATTAACTGAACATAAGGGAGTTTTTCCTTGCCCCTGTTGCTCTTGGGTGCTCCTTCTGTGAAGCTCCACTAGACAATACTATTCTACCATTAATTGGAACGTTCTTTTGTCTTACAGTAAAAGCATCACACAACTTTATCTGTCAAAAACGTGAGAAAGGACCAGGTCGGCAAAGCTGAAGCATATGCCAAGCTGAGGGTAGAGGGTGTTTCAGGCATCCTAAAAAAAGTAGTTATGCTCTGACCAAACTTTGAAACCTTTTTGTTTGACTTGAGGTTGATCAATTTCTGCACAAATGTGAACTTTAACTGACACACTTAAACTTTCATTCATAATTCATGTACAATCGTCCTAACTTACAATCCCATGTATACTGATGAAAAAACATCATGATCATGTGTAATTAATCACACCCACGGTACTTAATTCTTAAGATGATGTATTATTTATGCATGAGGTCATTAATGACAAACAATGAATTCATGTTTAGAAGTAATGCATGAATCATGCATGAATTTATGATAATTCATGTACCCTTTACCATTGTTAGCCTTCTTTTTCAGATGCTCCATGCAGCAATGTGTGGCATATTATTTAGCACTTTACATCTAGTTTCAACTGGTAATACTAATACTGTGTGGCCTAGTAAGTAGTAGTGTAGTAGTAGTGTAAAGCCTTTGTGAGATATGTGTGTATATTCTTCTCTCACCAGGGAAGATGAAGATGAAAAAAGCACTGATTCCTCCGATGACACTGATGACCTCACTCATGTCCGGTACATAAATAGCAATAAGCAGCGTTATAGCCACCCAGAACACTGTCAGTATTACACGGCAGCGGTGCTCAAAGACATCTGTCACTATCGAGGTTCGGTCACGATACCGTATCAACAGTGCCAAGATCACAGATCTGGAAAATAAAAAAACTTTTGATTAAAAAGACTTACCTATATTTCAATATTTTTGTCAATATTGCAATATTAAATTCTATGTGCATGAAAGTAAAACTTCAGGCTTGCCATTCCATTTTGACTATGCCAAAACAAATCCTAGGTATTGTACAAGGTCACTGGAGGATTGACTGCCAATGCACATTTAGTGGGTCAATACATTGCATACTCTAGATAAAATCTGTGAGGGAAAAGGGTACTGCTGTGCAACAAATTAAACAATTTTACACCTGTTAGTCCAGGTCATTATGTCTGGATATATTTGTTTGTTCAATTTTTTGGGGGATTAGTAAAACTTCAAAATCGGTCATTCCATCCCTTCACTGGTAGCCTAATCCAACGTGATGTTACTCGCTATGTCACAAATTAGGGTATAGTTTCAGCATAATTGCTAAGTGGGATACACCAGAGTGTATTGTTGCCTCATCAACATTTGGGCCAGTAGTAATTAAATTTGCATTTGTTCATGTTGCAGTCTGGATTGTTGCATTGTAGGCTAGATGTGTAAAACAAATTTGCCCTATTATGCTACTTCAGAGTTTCCTAAACAGGCTTACCTTGCAAGATGCAGGGTGTTCAAGTTGAGCAATATCATCATAATGGTAGTCTCTTGAATTCTCTTGCAAATATAAAAATGGGTTTATTCAAGTATTCTGTCAAGGCCTAGCCTGCTGTGACTTCAATTTTTTATTATGAAGAAAAACCTCAATTAGGAAAAAAATTCTGGCAACTCTTAATATTCAGTTATAAGAGGTAAAAATCTTTTTGATCTTTCAGTTCAGCCTCCTTTTCTGACTTCTGACAAAATTCAGATATGTAAATTGTTTCAATTGTCTTTCATGTGTTTTTGCATTTTAATTTAAATGCAAATTTGACAGGTGTCAGCTGTTTGTTTACTGTTATGTTTTGTGAGGTTTTCTTTCTATTTTTAATAGATGAATTACTAACAGATTCATGACTATGCATTTGAACTCAGTGGGAAAATGTGTCCTCTGCATTGGACCCTGACTAAGTAGCAATAGCCATGCCATCCTGGAGACTGACTCCAATTCTGAGGTGAGGAGAATCTGACACATAACATCTATACCATGCATATTATTTTAGCATAATAGAATATATTAACTATCTTTGTGCTTTAACAGCAATAAAAAGGGTACACTGATGATCTCCCACCAGGTGCCCTGTCATCAGTAAAAAATATCGGTCCCATACAATAAAATCCACCATCCCCCTTGATTTTTTTCTACAACTCGACTCCTGGATAAAACTATACATTTTGGAAACGTCATAATATGACAAACCAAAAAATATTTGATTCCACAGTTTCAGAAGTCATTTTTGCTGCTATCATAGGTTTGGAAAATAGTGTAGGCAAGGCACATTAAGGCAAAGATTTTTTGTATTGCAAGTTTTCTGAAATTCTATGTTTAAATATTCAAAAGAGGTATTATCCACTTAAATATGTGCTAATTTGTGTAAAGAATAGATAAAGTCAAGTTCAAAATTATTGTCACATTTCACTTACTTATTAAATACAGAGGCTTTTATCGCTTTTTATTACTACAAAAATGCGGTCTAAAAATAGTTTTTGCATATGTTTGGGATAAAATCTAATGTGGCTCAGGTTACGTATTATATATCACAGAGGCCCTCTGTAAAAGCCTTAAGAATATGGTTATGAACAATACTGGGAGGTTTGGTGCTTGTAAGAGAAATTGAACTCAAAATGCGAGACAAATCTCATTTAGTCAGTGAATGGATTTTCTCCTTTTGGAAGTGTCCATGGTCCAACTTAGATCATGCAGATAACTTGTAGCAACAGACACATCAGAGACTGGGATTGGTGGAGCCTGGGGCCACAGGGGAGTACATCTATCTACTTGAGTTGTGCAGTGTATCTGGCATCTGGCAAAGGTGCTGCCACACAAAAACAATATTACCTGTTGTTTTTGAAATATAACATGTCTGTATGAGTTTGTGTTATATGGTGCATATGAAAACATTGTGTATTGTAATATTTCCGCTGTCTGCATTAGCCAGTGAAAAGAAATAAAGAGATTTGAAAGTCTCTCAGTTATACGTAGAACTGATTAACTCTGAGCCACTGGCTGGTAGAACTAAATTGCCCAATCCATGCTCTCATGCATTTGATTTGTGCCTACCCCACTCTTATTGGTAGAGCTGCTATGGCCTAGTGCCGCCACAAGCCTCTAGTATTATCCCATACAACTCTCTCTCTCTTTCCCTCTCTCTCTGCACTGATATATATATATATATATATATATATATATATATATATATATATATATATATATATATATATGTATGCACATATCACATATGATCAGTGAAGTATGAGCCTGGCCTGACTCATTTGCTTCCTCTGTCCATCTACACCACAATCATCTCTGCTGAGTGTCACTGCCTCCCTCTGTCACCTTCCCCTCCTGAGTGGACTGCAACCAATATTACAGGAGGCCAATGTTAGGACAGACTCTCCATACTAGAGGCCCTTCCTAGACGCCCAAGCCAGACAGACTCTTCTTCCCTGAGGCCTTGTGACTGACCCCCCCCCCCCACTCACTATCGTACTACTAAAATGGACCCTTATTGTTACCCCATGACTCTCTCACTCCTTGATTTTAACTACTACACTGTCCAGCCATAATTCTTGATACCCACCTACCATGTAATGCTATGGGGCAATATTTTGGAACTATTATGATGCTTAGCTAAAACCATGGACAACTTGTAGTCTTATCATGGTTACTTCTGATTGTACTTTTTTGCATGATCCCTGGCAGTTGGGTTAGCCCCTTGAGTCATGGATCTGCCCAAGATTTCTTCCAAGACTAACATAAGGGAATTTTTCTTGCCCCTGTTGCTCTTGGGTGCTCCTTGCTGTAAAACGGCATGAGACAATACTATTGCAGGAGTAGCCTACGTTCCAGGGATCTTGCTTATTTACAGTCCCTGTGCTTCACCGTTGTGGGGTAAATGTTGAATTCTTACCACAAGCATGTAGGCTAGGCTACTCGTTAAACCCACAGTTTCAGTTTTCTAGTTTCGTCAGGTGCACAAACTTCTATCTTGTGATTGTGTGCTATGATGGTCGTTCCTTGCAGCAGCATTTAGCCTACTGACCAGGCTCAGACTGCAGACGATCAATATTCACACTCCACAAACAAACAGACCTGTTGTCTTATAGCCCTGCCATATTGTGAGGAAAGTCCATGATATTATCAATGATGAATCAGCGTACCATTGGCATCCCTCGTCTTTAGCATTGCAGTGATCACATTATTTGGCATAATAAAACTGTCACAAAAATTTGTATTTTACACATTTGTCATTATTTTGTTTTTCTCCCAAAACTTTACAGCAATGGCATAATTTGAGTATGAAAAAAGCTTCTGTTCCATATAGAAATGCATTCTTTAACCCACTGACAACACCAGCAGGCAGTTCCAATTGAGACAGTAGTAGTGAATCAGAGCACAGCTTATTATCATATTAATAAGCTTACCCCCAAAAGGCGAAAAAAGGAGGCATTTTACTCAAGGCCATTTTGCACAGGACCTTGTTAAGGTCTTCTTGAACCATTTTCAGCTGCCCATTAAAGTTACATAACATATTTGGAGACCTCAGAGAATAATTTAAAATACACTGTAGATGTATGGCATGGCACCTTTAAATAATTTATTACCAGAGTTAACGGTGGCTTTTTCAAAAAACATTTCTTAAAAAATATTCCTTCTGTAAATGTATCTAATAAAAAGTAAAAATTGAACAATATTTTTGAACCTGACTTTGTAGGCTATTGTTCAGAATTTTTGTCTGGAAACCAATGCAAATTAGTGCATATGCATATATAAATGTCACCACCCTGTTTCTTCACGTTCTCTCCCTGTCTGCTATACTAACGGGCTTCATTGGTTTCAATCATTCTATCTCACTTCCTCATTCCCCGTTAATCACTGGATCCCTCTCACCTGTCCTTACTGATTGCCCCCACCTGTGTCTTGTCTTCCCCGATTGCCCTGGTTATTTATTCCCTCTGTTTCCTTCACTCCCCGTCGGAGAATTAACGGACCTGTACGCGATTACTGCTGAAGGCAAGCCAACAATTCTGACTCTCTCTGTTTCGTTGTTTCCCCTGATTGTTTACCCGTGTTTGTTTTCCCACAAGGGTTCTGTTTTCCCGGTCTGTTTCCCGTTCTGTCCCTGTTTGTTTATGCCCTTAAAGATCGTCTGCCTGTTGCCGAACTCGGACTGCCTGGGACCTACGCCTCTGCTTCTCTGCCTTTGTTACTGATCCGCTGTCTGGCCACGACTTGTTCTCCGTCTGCCTCTCCTGGTTTCCGAACCGTGATCTGTCCTCGACTACGCTCTTCGTCCCAGCCCTGTTGTCTGACCCGTCGCCTGCCTACGACTCTCGCCTGCTCTCCTGCCCTGGTTTCTGACCCGCCGCCTGCCTGTGACACTCGCCTGCTCTCCTGCCCCGGTTCCTGACTCACCGCCTGCCTGACCACGAGTGCTCTTACCTGCCCACGAGACCACGAGTGCTCTTACCCCCAGCCCCCCCCCCCTCTGCACTCTGCACTCTGCACTCTGCACTCCTCCGTGCCGAGGGCGCTCTCACAGAGCACATCTACACTCCAATTCCCCCTAACCCTTAAATAAAGACTGTTGCAACTCGCTGCAAAAGTGGTCCTTTCTGTCTGTTTTCCTGACACATAAATTGCATATGTGAAAATAATCAAATAAACAACAGTGAAAGTGTCATTGTGAGATCTCAATGACACTAAAATACAAATGTTTGCTTTGCATGCACTGTGTAATTCCAGGGAATTGCAAATCTAGTTATTGTTTTAATTACTTTTTTTATAGTTTAATTTCACTTCCTTTATATTTAAAGGAAGTGGTTTGCTGCCCTCCAAAAGACAAACTACTGTGGCCCTGTAGTCGCTTCTAGTAATTCTGACTCTGCTGGTCCTAGTGAGTATTTAACATTTATTCTTTAGCTTTATAGTCCCTCCCTCTATTCATTTCTTACCTGCCCAAGAGCAAAATTATGGGATAAATGGTGATGATGGAAAAGCCAAAGAGTAGCCTTGCAATGATGATTGTGACATCATTTCCTGGATAGGACATCAGAATGTCAGATGCCACACTCTGTCCAAATGTCAGGAAGCCAAACACACCTAAGGAAAGGGGGAAATTAATTCAGAACTGAGCTCATCAATAACTTCAACTACTTTTCTGTAAACTCTGACTGTAATGTGTTTATTTAAATGGAACATTTCATTTTCCTTGCCCCTTTTGCTCTTGGGTGCACTTTGTAAAAATGCCATGAGACAACACTGATGTAAAAGGCGCTGTATAACTAAACTAAATTGAACTGAAGAGTCTGTTATTTACTTACCAGTCAGAGTATAGATGAAGAGGCAGAAGAGCATAGAAACCACAGAGATAAATATCCAATGAGACAGCTTCTTATTCTCCATACTACTGTAGATGGCAATACAGGCTTCGTGACACTGAAACAGAATCATACACCTTTTCATTGCTAGTGTTTTCATTTTTTTCATTCACCTAGTGTTCATTACAACAAAAATTACCCTGCTATCAGTGACTTATCAGTTGTACCTTCAGCCATCAGTTCACCTTTCTAGACAAGTCAGAACTCATAATTATAAAATTATAGCATATATTAATAAATTATGACATTTTGTATTTCATCTGCTGAGCACACACCTTGTATGTCCAAACCCATTATCAGGAAATTGAAAAAACAATGTGTATATATTGCAAGGAATGTCTGCCTGTGTGTGTCTGCTTGTCTGTTCCACACATAACTCTCAAGCAATCAATAATATCAACTGTTAATAATATCTAACTGTTTGTCACATGCAAATTGACAATTGTGATCCCATTCATTGTCATAAACCATTGCCTGCTGCAGACTGGGCCATCCTAACTTAGGAGTCCTAAGAGGGAGAACTTTCACAGGTTAGGATAATTCATAGGTTAGGATGGTTCTGTAATGGCCCAATTCCTATCCTAAGAGTTTCTATAAAACCAAGTATCCTAAATGCCATCCTAAACTGAGAAAGGATAGTATTTCAGAATTAGGAAGTTTCTGTAATGTGACCCCAGTCCTCTAAATTTATGTTGATGCGACATAAGTACTGTGTAATATTCTCCCATTTAGTGACTAGTGCTCTTAATTATGAAACACAGAGCTGAGAGCTGATTAGTTGTAACATACAAGCAAGCCTGCAGGATGTTATCCAACACAACTTCATCAGGTTCTTTCAGATGATGAAGTCAGAGTGGAAAATAGTTGCATTTGGTCCATGAATTTTACACGTCCTACGTGTAAAGTATTATGTTACTTTTATTGCCAACATCGGTTTAATGTTCATCCAAAATACTTTATGGGACTGGGTTAACATGTATATTTTCTAGATTATTAGAGACCACCAGAGGCCAACTGTATGTTGGATTCATGTCAAAAGGCGCCATAAGTACAAAGTCGGAGTCATATGGACACCATTTAAGAGGAAGCAGATCTCCTTCCAGTTTATATTCTTTCATAATAGTTTTCCACACTTTTAGGGTGAGTTTGAACCATGGATTATCTGTAGTACTTATATAGTGTTGTAGTTTAAAATCAGATATAATTTCTTGTATAGGAATGGGAAATAATCTTTCTTCATTATCTTTACACTGTGCAAAGTATGATGGACTACACAAACATAGTAAGGTTCTTGTCTGAGTGGCCAGGTAGTATTCTTTGAGGGATGGTAAGCCCCATCCTCCCTTCTCTTTCATTACATGAAATGTTTTGAGATGGACCATTGGTCTCTTGCCTTCCAATAAGCATCTAGACAACAGTTTGTCCCATTCATTAAGCTGTCCTTCGGAAACGTCTACTGGTAAGGTTTGAAACACATACAGTATAGCAATCTTGGTAATATGTTCATTTTAATAGATTGTACCCTTGGACTGAAACTAAGGAAAGGAATGAAGTTCTATCTTGACACCTTCTTTAATCTTTGTTTGCTATGACCATGGGTATTTCCTCTCCATTTCCAATCATTGGTCATAATTATAAGATAGTACTTGGGTTTTACCCACATTATATATCCTGTTAACTGCCAGCATCAACTGGGGTAGAGAGTGTGTTGGTTGACAGATAAACAATCACATTGTCTGCGTAGCATGCTAGCTTATGCTCTTTCTGCAAGGTGCAACCCCCTTAATTTCTTTACTTTGCCTTTTATATTGGGCAAGCATGGCCTTGTGACCAAGCATGGCCTTGTCTTGATCCTCTTTCCAGGGTAAAACAATTTCATAAATAACCGTTAACCTTGACCCTTGCTGTAAGTGCTGTAAGTACTGTATAGTGCTTGTATGGTTTTGATAATCCTGTTATGGAAACCAAATTTATGCAGGACTCTATAAAGAAAAACCCAATTGACAGAGTCAAAAGCTTTCTCTGCATCTATACTGATTACTGTTGCTTCCGTTTTGGTTTTCAGTATTCATAATATGTAGCATCCGTTGTATATTATCTTGTGTTTGACGTTGATGTATAAAACCTGTCTGATCATTGTGGATCAGTTTGGTCATAAGCATTTCAAAACATATGGCTATAATTTAAGTGAATATCCTATAGTCTATAGATAAAAGAGATATCAGTCTAAATGGTGCACATTCTGTTTTATCCTTGCCTTCTTATAGAATGGCTGAAATAATTGCCTCGTTCCAGCTGGAAGGTATTTGTGCTTTTTTCAAGGTCCGGTTTAGAGCGGAGAGTGCAGGGAGCTTAGCTAATATGATAACATCTTGCTTGGGGAATACTGGCTGGAGTATAGGAAAAATCTGGCAGATCAAAGGTATGATGGGGGCATCAGTGATGAGTGCCAATTGCTCTGGAGACCAGGCTAGGATTATTTTTTTTAGAAATAAGAATCGCCATTCCTATGTCCTGATTTCTTTTAGTTTCCATTTAGGTGGGTTTCCTGTAAGTATACCACATGTGCCCTCTCCCTTGTCATTTTAGATATCATTTTAGAGCGCGTAATTGGATTTAACATTACAGGAAATTATTGTCACTGGCCATAGATCATGTCCAAAATTGAAGTGGACACTTTTAATACCTTTATTAAGTCTAGGCTTAAAACTTTCCTCCTTACTGAACCCCATGGTTAGAGATGGTGCACGGTAGCTCATCACTCCTCATGGGTCTTCTGGGAAGGGCTGGCTCTGCTGTTGCACCCAACTGTGAGGAATAGTGGCCAGTGACCATCCCTGCATGTGTTGGGTTGCCATGCACCATACCTTAGTTATGCTGCTATAACCTAGTGCCTATCATGTGTCATGCCGTAAAACTCTCTCTCTCATATACCTTCTTTGACGCTCATGTCAGGTTTGATTCTCCTTTCCATTTGACTACTTTTTGGGGCGAGCTAGATAAATTATTGGAGGAACCACAGATTACTGTTTTCCAAATTTCCAGATTACTGTTTTCAGAAATCACCTGCTTGCCCACCTCTGCTTCACTCTACTGGCAGTGTTATAAAAACACAAAAGGCAAAGCTGTTTCTACTCTGTACAGTACATTTTCACTAATTGTACTGTAATTTGCAACATGGTGGTTACTATAAAGCATGGTGAGCTCAATGTAAATAAATAAATAATTCCAAGCTTACAAGAATACTTAGATTTGTTTGAGTAGGCAATCGTCCATTCATAAAGCATATATTTGGCAACAGCGCAGCTGAGACCTGATGCTGTTGCAACTGCTCTCTTAAGACTGTGTGTGTGTGTATATATATATACATACAATTTTTTCCTTCTCTATCCTTGCAGTCAAAGGCATTGTAACATAACTTTATATTTATACATTTATACATAGATCGAAGAGATCTATGTATGGAGATCGAAACAAACTAAGGAAAGAGTGTACTGTAACATCTGGTACGGATACCAGCTGATCTGGTACCATACTACCAGCTGATACATTCTCAGTGTTTTACTTAGGCAGGTCGGAAGGGTCTGGCAAATCTAAAGGAGAATGTGCCTGCTTTATGACCAATAACATCTTGTGTGGTCCTAGGAACGTTTTTATTCTGTCTTAGCAATTTTGTGCCGCCCCCTTGCCTCAGGAGTTCTCTGCTGTCATCACCATTGCAGTTTACAACCCACCACAAGCTGACACTGTCACTGCTCTGTCATCATTACATGCACCTTGCAGTACATCCAGATGCTGCACTGATTGTGGTTGGAGACAGAGCAAACCTCAAGCAGTATCTGACAAACTTTTTCCAGCATATCTCGTGCCTAACCAGAGGACTAAAAACACAGATCACACGGCCATTTTCTTTCTGCTTTCAAGCTTTCTTTCTGCTTTCTTTCTGCTTTCAAGGCTGAGGCAGGAAGTTCCTGCTTTGAGACAGGTTAGCCATTGGTCTGCTCTGTCAAATGCTGAGCTGCAGGATGCACTGACTGATGTAGACTGGGACATGTTCAGGATGAGCTCTGATAACATGATGAATTTAAGGACGTAGTTACATGCTTCATCTCGTAGCTGGATTATAATATCATCCCTACGGTAACTGTGAAAATCACAAAGAAGAGGTACTGAGCATCTATGCAACAATGACAGCAGGAGTGTGTGGCAACATCTGAAGATGATAACGGACTACAAAAGGCCATCGTTCACCATGGCCAATGTAAATCCAGCATTGGTGAATGATCTTGACGCATTTTATGCACACTTTACACATTTTGAGATAGAGTACAAAATGGCAAGTCAATGAAATGTAGGAGTGTTCACACTTCAAGGCTTTGGACTGCTTCACGCAACGAAAAAATGAACCAAATGACTTTGCTAGGATTTTTTAAATTGTATTTGGCTACTTGCTAACAGATCTGCCACCACCAATTAAAAAAAACAATGTTTTTGTCATATCAGTAAGTTTTATGTGTGTTTTTAAGAACAGAGACACCATCGTAGACCTACTAAAAGCAGGGTATGCAATTCCGCACTGTTGAGAGACAATTAGAGTACAATTAAAGCACAGTGAGAATGTTGTTATAGAGCCTGTAGCTGCCTGTAGTGCACTTTGTCATGTAGAAATTTAGAATGATTCAGTTGGAATGATAGAATGATATATATATATATATAAAATATTTAAGTGAGTAAAGTGCTGCATCTGCATCCAGCCAGAATGGATTCAACATATTATCAAAAAGGTTGCTGATCCATGCTTTAGGGTAACTGCATCATGTTACCCCATCTCCCAAACATGGTCATAGCTAATGTTGCAAGGTGGCATTGTAAGCGCATTTATATATAACAAAATGCTGTCTCAGCTGTGCTATCTGGGGGAATACATGGAACGCATTTCAACCAATCATAATCAAGGCCCGGAACTATCTGTTTTCAAAATAAATAAACAATAATACTTTATTACTTTTTATACTTTAATATTATATTTATATTTATTTCTAAACGGATATACCTTAAGGTCTAAGAAATTATTACTGAGATAGAAAAAACATCACATTGTCACAATGAAAACATTTGAAATTTAGTTTGACCAACCTGAAACCCAAAGCAGATAGTAGGAACCACACTGAACATTGAAGCCCATGATTCCAACCTAAGAAAGAGAGAAATTGGATTAGAGTTATTAAAAATGTATAACACAATTTATTTTGAGCATCATAAAGACTCATGTCTACCCTTTGGTGTGTTCAGGCGTAAGGTCAGCAGTGTTGTCCTCTCCCATGTAATACTTCACTACAATAGCCACAGACAGGTATGTTGCTGCAAGTGTGCCTAAAACACTGGAAAAAATTGTCACATGTGAACAACAATGTATGATATAACACTTACATTTTATAAATAGTGAGTGCTAATTAAAAAATATTTAACAACCACAACCACCATCACTATAGAGACAATGTTTATACACAAGGGATGATAAAAAATAAGTCCCGACAGGACAAACAAAACCCCTATTTTTCAGGGTATACACAGGAATCCTTGACTTGAATTTCACTACCTTTATTACAACATTTACAACATTATTATAATATAATATAATATTGAATTTTTGACTCCTGGTACTGGGAAAAAAAAAACAGTGGCTGAACCATCTTCATCAACTGCACCATGCTTGTCATCTCAGAGATTTCATTAAAACATTTTGTTGGTCTGTGTAAATTAAAATGATTAACTGTCATTACTACACAGTCACCCGTCTGCTTGCTGAAAGGTTTTGACTAGAAAGGACTGACAGATGTCTACTCATGATAAATGTTAGGCATTTTCTACTCCAATGACGTATCACTGACTCACAGAACGCATGTGCTCGTAGCTTACATTATCACACTTGTCAGAGGAATTTTAAAAGTTGTCTCTCTATGAAATCTTGTAGAGTTTTGCTTTGAAGTTGTGCGTTGACTACTAAACCTAATGTTCGCCGACCATTGCAAGTATGGATTATTAAAATAACAAAACTGGAAATCATTATTGGGGGCTATTCCTGTTTTCCAGTGCCCACTCAAAAGGTTTTCATTAAATCAAATCAAAGCCTGATTTATCCTCTAAGTGAAAGATCAAAATCACTGCACACTGATCACTATTAAACTATTTTTTTTATTTATTTGGAGTGAACAACATGTTGCCAAGAGCTTCAGCAGGTTTGCTCTGCACCTTCCCCCTTTCCCACAGGTGAATAAATCAGGTTCCATGTTACATGACCTTGTTGAGTGATATTTGTCATCTTTTTCTTTTTATATGTTTTTATTTGTTATATATTTTTATATGTTTTATTGTACATTGTTAATGCAAAATTACAAAAACAGAATCTATAAATAAATAGCCAGTGTAAAGGTAATCAACACCTATAACAATTAATTATGACAATATCAAGTGTGTGTGAGTATGTGCACAAACAACGCATATGATCATATGACACGTGAGCTGGGCCTAACTCATTTGCTTCCTGTGTCCCGCTACATCACAATCATCTCTGCTGGGTCTCATCCCTGCCTCCTTCTGGCGGACTCCTTTCACCTTCCCTTCCTGAGTGGACTGCAACCAACACTATGAGAGGCCCATGCCAGGACCAACTCGCCATCCTAGAGGCCCTTCCTAGACGCCTATTCCAGGACCAACTCCCCTGAGGCTTTGTGACTGATCTCCCCTCACAATGGCACTGTCAAAATGGACCCTTTTTGTTACCCCCACGACCCATCTCACTCCTTGACTTTAACACTATGTCTGGCTACTACTAGACTGTCCAGCCATGTTGACTGCCATGTAATATTATGGGACAATATTTTGAAACTATTATGAACCTTTGCCAAAACCATAGACAACTTGTAGTCTATCATGGTTACTACTGATTGTAATATTCCTGCATGACCCCTGGCAGTTGGGTTTGCCCCTTGAGTCATGGATCTGCCCAAGGTTTCTTCCTAGACTAACTAAACATAAGGGAGTTTTTTCTTGCCCCTGTTGCTCTTGGGTGCTCCTTCTGTAAAGCGCCATGAGACAATACTATTGTAAAAAGCACTGTATAAATAAAACTGAATTGAATTGATCTGCTCCCATCTACCTGAACACCCTCATAAAGCTATACATTTGCCTTGGTCACTCTGTTGCTCCATTGACTGTCATCTAGCAGTGGCAACACCTCTCACAGGACAACCCTGACTATTCTTATCTGTTGCTCCACGCCTTTCACATTCAAGACATTCTTGATGACCCAACTCTTTCGAGAGCACCACTTGTCTTAACATCTCTGACTACCTGGAATGCACTTACAAATACTTCCCACTCCACTCTATTTCTACTGCACTTCAGTCACACTCCTGCACCATTATCTTTCGCCGATTTACTTACTCTTAGCAAGGTCTTGGGTTTTAGCTTGAATGTTAGTCCTCTTTTTGTACATGTAAGTGTCTGAACGTGATATACAATAGATCATGTTATATAGGGATGCACCGATTGACTGGCTGGTGATCGAATTGGCCGGTCAGATGAAAATATTCAGATTTTATCCTGGGCAAATGTACGTGTGCAGCAAATGATAAGTGTCATGCATACAATTTAAATTTCCACTACTTTGGACTGTCTTTGTACCTTCAATAAATGTGTGACTTTTCTACAGGGGCCCAAATTGAGATCATCACAGATATAACTGTTATACTGTTATAACATGCAAATAGAATAGCATAGCGTTTTAAAATTACATTTTGTAAATCTAATAAGGCTTAAAATAATGTAATAAAAGTGGCATAAAACCACTGATACAAATGCAGTTTGTAGGCATTGTTGTTCATGCATATCAACAAAGTTAAGGTTTGAAGCTGTCTGGATATTCTCTTCAAGTAACCACAAATTTCACTGCAGCCTAACTGCACATAGCTTAACTAACTTGATTCTCAGCATTTAATAGTAGGCAAACAAGTTAATGTGCATTTCCATAATCACAGATAATTAAAACAGCAAATATACTTAATAATTATATAATTCATATAATTATTTATAATTCATACAATAATTACATAACTATAAATAACAAGGAAACTATGGAAAATATAAAAATATGGAGAATGGCCATACACTCACCTGGTGTATTTTTGTATGCTGATTTCTTTAGGGATGGAGAGGGGCAAGATGATTATTAGGCACATGATGAAGAGGACAAAGCGATGATCACTGTACCAATAATGTGGCATCTCTGCTTCAGTCAAGCCTGTTACTGTCTCATATAGTGATACACACACTGTTCCCACCAAACACACACACACAAAGGGAAAGAAAGCGAGAAACAGATTAGTATGAACTGTTGCACAATTTTCAAAAATTTTACCACCAACATAATTACGTTCCACTACCACTAATTTTGCAGACATTTTACATTTAACTCTGACCCTAACACCACCTCACCAAAGGGGTGCCCTAAGGCTCAGTGCTGGGGCCCCTCCTCTTTGCCATGTATACCACCACCTCACTGGGTCTAATCATCTACTCACATAGCTTCTTCTATTACTGCTATGCAGATGATACCCAGCTCTATCTGTTCTTTCCTCCTGGTGACTCCATGATGTCACCACGAATCTCTCATTGTCTTTCTGACATATCTGCATAGATGAAAGAACATTACCTCCAATTAAACCTCTCCAAAACTGATCTGCTGGTCCTCCCAGCCATGCACACCATACATCACAATATCAGCATTAAAACAGACTCCCTATCTGCTCCCACCAAGGCTGCAAGAGACCTGGGCGTCATGACGATGGCTGATCAGCTGACATTTGCTGATCACGTTGCCTTCGTAGATCAGTTGTGCTGATTTTCTCTATTCAACATGAGGAAGATCAGACCGTACATAACCCAACATGCAACTCAGCTCCTGGTACAGACCTTGGCTATCCCTCACCTTGACTATTGCAATGCCCTCCTTCCAGCCTGTGCTGTGAGACTGTTACACATGATCCAGAATGCAGCTGCGCGTCTGTTTTTTAACCAGCCAAAAGAGCACGTCACATCTCTGTTCATTAAACTCCACTGACTACCTGGAATACACGTACAGTGCACCACCCACAAGTTGCTTTGGATAAAAATTTAAATGTAAATGTAAAACTTTATGTCAAAATTTAACAAGATCACTATAAATTGAAATCTGCCATATTTTGTCACCGCAATGAAATATACTTAAGAAAAATGGGTAGTATTTTTATTGTTTATTTATGTATGTAACTTTTACACTTTTACATTATTTAGTTTGGTATGACAATCTAGCAGTCACTGCTAGAAGGGTCTGTCTGGAAGGGTCTGCTCTGAAACTCTGACGCTTTAAATGAATGCAAAGTGTAAGGATATCTAAAGGATTATCTTGTTGATATCTGTATATCTTGTTGATTTGGTAACTAATTTCACGAGTGTTTCCATGGAAAATTTCCAAGTCATTGCAATCTTTTGAGAGGCTCTGTCTTGTGTGTGTGGCATAATACCACTCAAACAACTGTGCAGTTTGCATAAATGTCAAGAACAGATTCAATTGTTGAATAAATCATTTATTATAAAAATGGATTGACTGACAAAAATGGCTGACAAAAATCATACTTACATTTCTCAAGCTGGTCCTGCACCACCACCAGGAAGGCCACTGAGATCATGAAAAGGTTAAAGACGAAGCAGAGCTCACACAGCTGACCGATCCTGCGACCACATACTTCACGCACCACATCCTGGTAAGTGTTTTGCCTACTCACGGATGAGGCAAATCCAAGGATAACCAGGCCACTTATCAAGAACACCAAGGAAACCTGAGGTTAAAAATGGAAGCTGTGTCATAAAAGCATTCCATAGATCACTTCACAGGGTTCCCACCCTTTTTTACAGACAAAATTTCTAAACTTTTCCATGACTTATCCGTGACCTTAAATTAAATTTCCATGACCTCCATACATTAGGGTCAGTTATGAAATTTATCCGCTTCTCATATTATGATATGGTAATTTCCAAGATGATGGCTACATTGATGTCTAGTACCCGAGACATCAATGTAGCCATACCAAGATATTGCCCCAATTGCTATTCAGAGTAGAGATGATGGTACCTAAAATGGTACCTAAAAAAGCTTGCTGTGCACCAACACTCCTATGCTACTAGGAGAATGATTTGTGGACTGATGAAGCATAGCATGAAGTATGTGGAAACAACAACAGTAGTAGTAAAGTATGGCATCCAAAAGGGCAACTTTAAATCATCACTATAGGCAAGACATCCATTGTAGTCAATGAAAACATATGCCTATATCTATCTGCCGTTGTTTCTTTGGTTGGTATCATTCAATGTCATCATTATCAGGCACTAATAAAAGTGAACATCATGAAATGCTATCCCATTATAAACATTCAGTAGCCTCTTATTATATATTATTTCATTATTTATTATTTATTTGACTTCTGTTGTGCATATTTTATTCTTATCTCAATCACTTGAGCCAGATCATTTTGTATCTATTGAGCAGGCCATAGGGCCATTGGTAGGCTACTGATAATCAAATCTCATAGTGTTTCTACCACCATAGTTGTCAAATAATTGGCATATAATGGCAAACAATTACCACCATAATTGGCAAATAAGTATCTAATGTGCTATCATATATGTGCTACATAAACGTATGCAATAATAAGATGGATGCAGTAATCAATCGTTACAGGATGGACATTATTACCTATATTTCAGATAAAGGTTCATGTAAATGTACTGTATGTACAAAGCATTTTAAATCCATCACTAACAATGCAATAAATGATTTGTCTAATTCATGGGTGATAGTTCATTTTAAAAAATTCAGAATAATTCAATGTGTCTACTGCCATAAGATGGTATATTTCATACTTCTGGTTCAAAGACTAAAAGAGATAGCTTTTGGGTTTGGTGCATTTATGCTCTTTTATTTTTGGCAAAACACTTGGTAATGTTGTTTTTACCAGGGTTATGTAAGACAAACCAATGTTGATTTTCAACATGATTAGCAAGGCACTTCAGCAGCAGCCACTGCTATGCAATGAAGCTGTTGATTACAGGTGTAATAGCCACCTTAGGGTTAGGTGAAAGAAATCCGGTGTGAATCAATCCATGGCCCTGTCATTTTAGGTCACCGAGTGTTGCCTGTAGCAGCAGTTGCATGTTGTATCATATTTTCTCATTCTTTTTTCTACTGACAGTACTTAGTAACCTCGAACAACAGTCAAGTCAAGTCAAATTTATTATCCCACTAGGGGAAATTAAGTTGCAGGCATTTAAACACAACAGGGCTATAGACTGACTATGTTTACAATCACTTTAGAATCCTGAATATCAGCCTTATCCCAGTTTTGATCATATTTGGTATATGTTTACATGAATGCAGAGGAATTGGGTTATTAATATGTCTGTTTTAATAATATCACAGTTACTGATAATAGCATATAATATCATAGTTACTGATAATAGCAACGTTCTCACTGAGGATTCTAAAGAGTGCTGCTTGATTATCTTGGCGCTTATCAGTATTCCATCTTGTATGTTGTACTCTAAAACCTTTCTCTGCAACTGTCAGAAATCAGGATAAGGTGTTTATATGCTACAGTATGATACAGTTTCTTTCAAAGTACTCCACCTAGCATATCCCGATTTCTCAAAAACTGGGATACGTGCTTTTTCGGGATACTGAATTCAGGAAAAGGTGTTTAAACGCGCAAACACAAAGCCGGGACACTTCATATCCTGATCATATTCAGGATACATGCACGTAAACATAATCACTGACATAAGTCATTGTCTAAAAGGGAATGTAGGAGTCCCTGTTCCTTGTTGTAATTTCTAGGAAAGTTGGCATTGGATAACTTTGTAATTTTGCCTTGTATCTATATATGATATTGGTTCCCAGCTACAATAATACCAGCTGACAAAACACAATCCAATGATAAAGCCTTTAGCATAGATGCGAGTGGTGGACACATCAGTTGGACACTTTAGTTGCTGTGTGGGGGACAGTCAAATTCCATGACTTTTCCAAAAATTAATGACTCTCCCAGGTTTTCCATGACTGTGGAAACCTTTACTTTATTGAGGCCAAGCAGTCATTCATAACCAGCCTGTAAAATTAAATAAAACACAATGCCTAACTAGTCATCCACAGCAGTTTCATACAGATATCTACAGATACACTAATTAGCAGCCTTAAAATTCAAAATTGATCTTGGTAAACAAAATATTCAATATAAACACCCCCAAATTAGGTAACATAGCCTGTTTCCCAACTTCCCTCAAATGTGCCCTCAGTTCACCCTCTAAAAGTTTTAGGCCTACCAGTCTAATAAAAACAAAAGCATTTTGAGTGTTTTTTAAATTAAATTTTTTTAATTTAAATTAAATTAAATTATTAAATATCTATCAGCAATATAGTTGAGTATTTGTTGGATGTATGATTTTGGTGGCGAGAACAAAGCAGACTAATTTATGTTTTATGAATTTAAATATGAGGGATGAGATTGTAGATGAGACAGATGTGCCTATTGCTCCATGCTCCAGCAAGGGATAAGACAGAGTTAAAGAGTTAAAGACAGAGACGACTCCTTCTTGCCACACACAGAACGCTCAAGAGGATTGCTCAAAAATTTAATTTTTTTCAAGTAAATCATATGAAATCATTAATAAATGTTTCCTGCATGAGGATCGTGGATTCCTATAATTGTGATCATGACTTTTTGCTAGTAACATGTGATGTCCAGAGTTTATACATGTGTATTCCTCGTGCAGCGGGATTGAAGTGCTACTGCACTTCTGTTCAACATGCTCTACTGCGGTAGTACCTCCAAACAAGTTTTTACTGACACCGGCTGAGTTGATTCTGACAAGACACTACTTTCAGTATGCGGACTTGTCTACAGAAACAAGGTGTCAGTATCCCTCTATGAAAGAGGTTTCATTGACAATGTTTTATTGATGTGAACTGGCATCACCACCGAGTTAACCGAGATAAAGAACAAAGTTACCGTAACGTAACATAAGATGTTCATGTTCGTAAAACAGTGCGATACATGTTTTCTAATTGTTCATAATCAAGTAACAAGTCCAACACATTCAAATAGCGTCTCCAAACCGGTGTGTAACTCACGTGATGCCGTGATGCTGAGTTGCGGCATCACATGCTCCAACACTCAAATGAGAGTGTGAACTTACTGGATGTAACTATCTCTAAAAATGCTCTAGGACATTTACAACTATGATCTTTCATAAACCCCTGAGCAGTGATAGTGATAGTGATAGTGATCATCCCAAACACCTGATTAAAAATATCTCAATTGGCCAATTTAAAAGAAATTCTAGCTCTGATACAGAACCTATCAACGAGCCAAACTGACACAAAGACCACACCTCCTGCAAAAATCTAGGCAGAACTGTGCACTGCATCTATGATTCTCGACTGAATTTCCTCATGTTGGTGGTGAAATTAAGAACATCATTAAGAAACATTGGCATGTTACAGCTCTAAAAGAACTGTGTGCTGAACCACCGTTAATGACGCTCACACTCATAGACAGACTGGTCCACACCACTATGAATCCTCCACTCACTGTTTGAACTCAAAGGACACAAAACACTTCTTCCATCCAAACACTTGCAAAATATAAAACATAAATTAGAATTGGATTAGTCTGTCAGTCACATTATGGACTACGCCATAGCATGTCATTATGATCAAGCAAACCATGGGCCAAATGCTTCATTAAAATTTGGGGGCAAAGACAGATTGTAAGTCTGGTTAGTACCCCCCTAAAGTGAGGGCGGGGTTGGTGTAGGGGGAAACTAGTGGTTGATTTATCATGTAAGTCACTGGAGAAGCACTGTTGTAGAGAAAATTACCTAACAATAATAGATCTCCAAGAGACACTGAATAAGACGCATGTGAGATGTTTGCTCTTATGATGATCTGCTTGGTTTTAGATTAACATACTTTTTCTATGGATTGTTAATTCCAGTGACACTGACAGAAGTGTCACACGTGGACTCATTATGGAACTGTTTCCAAAGACCAGTCTGATTTGCTCAGTTTAGTAAGCTAAAGTTAGATACATTACACTGGTGATATAAGATAGATGGCTACTTTGCATTCCGGAAATGTTAACCAGACTTGCCATCTGTAGGCTAATCTCTTATTTGATGGACTGAATGTGACTTCACACAGCCTTTTATTTCACCTATTACAAGTGGCTATTGCTATGTTCAAGATTTACATGAAGAAGGACATACTCATGACAGCTCTGCGGCCATGCACAAGTGCTCCCGTTCAAAGCCATGGTAAAAAAATAGTTTAACAAAAGTGGGCTATAGTAGGCTATAGAAAGCCCAGCTAACACAATATGTTGCTGCAACCAGAACCAAAAAGTTGCCATTTCGTAACAGTGACGTTACTTAATGGCAACTTATGTGCAACGTTGTGGCAAAGTTGCTGGGTGGATGTTGCCATAAGATAAACAAAAGATGTTGCCGTAACATTGTGGTTTGGTCACTCAGTAACGTTTCCGCAACATTGTTATATGGTCACTAGGTATCGTTGCCATTTGGTAACGGAAATAATGTTGCCATGACGTGGTGGTATGATCACCTGGTAATGTTGCCATTTGGTAAGTGAATTAATGTTTGCGCAACGTCACAACATAGTCACTGTGTAATGTTGTCATGTAGGTATTGGGTAATGTAGGTATTGGGAATACATTGCCGCGTTGTCCTAACCATTTTGTCACCAGTAACGTCTGGTCTACTCATGTCTGGACTGTGCAGTTGGGAGAGAAGTTTTTTTTTCCTCGCAACAATGGCCGAAGTTATTATTGATTAATAAATGTACAACTTATCCCCGCATAGCCTATTATCTTGTTTTAGCAGCAATTTCCTTTGCTGATTAATTGGGTAAGGATGGACAATTGTAACAGATTTCTATGAGGCAGATTAAGAGAGCAAATTCAAAAAGTGTCAGTTGGCAGCTGCAGAGTCAGACCATCAGAAACACCTGGTACCTTGATTTTGCCGTTGTCGTACACTGGAGCTAACACAACAATGCATATCGGGTCCATTATTTCCTGTGTCTTTTATGGAACGATGCTGACTCCTTGGTCACACAGGCGACAAAAACACAGATGCGAGGCGATGAGCTACCATTCATTTTCAATGACAGCTGGAGATGGGCGGCAAGTGGAGGCAATTTGGCCTCACGTCGCCAGGTGGGCAAGGAAAAAATAGAAAAGCGGTCCATTTTGTGCAAATATTTGGCGACAAATCCAGGCAATTTTTCATAATAGCCAATCCGAGTGAAGGCATGCGTGACGAGGTGCTCTGAAACAGAAATTCTAAATGGCGGAGCTAACGCAACGATCACTATTTTAGTTTTAAACTAAAAAGTTTGGGATTTATGATTTGGTATTTTGTAAAACAAAATGAGAAATGTTGACTGCTCTGAAAACATGTGTTTTATAATTTGAAAATACATCTGTGGTGATATACAATGTATCTACCAGAAAATTCATTGCGTTAGCAAGTTAGCAACCAACTACCAATGAATCACTGCCTGTTTATGAGCTAGCAACGCCTCAGAACAGCTCAGAACTTCTGTTGCTATATCTACTAGCCACATTACCATGTTTAGGTTTGTGAGATCTATGTGACTATGTCGGCTAGGAGTATGTGCAGTAGACACTGGATCTAACTGAAAAATTTTAATTCAGACTCAACGTCTGAGATTGACGAGATTCCACTGTCCACTTCTTTTCCAGTCTATGGGTGAGGCCAAATTTTAAATTTTCAGTCAGGGCTTACATATTCACCCTCAAATTAGCATTTGGATTTGTTTAAAAAAAAACACACTGACAGGAAACAACGCTAGGCTTTCCGCCCTAGACTTTAGCAGCCAATGAGAATTTACCTGCCCTGAATTTTTTTGATAAGTTATAGTAATAATTTTAGAAGTATATTCTGCCTCAGACAGCCAGGAGCCGCCACCATTTGGCATGGCACAGAAACAATAGGAATCATCCTCTCCTGGTGATCAATGTAAATTAACTGCTGGTACCCCTGTGGCTGGGGAGAACCTTTTGTTCGTATTTACATTGCAAAGACCTTACCTCATATAGATTTAGAATGTATTTCTGTATGTTATGAAATGTGAATGTATTCATGTGTGGTATCATTTTTATTGTCTCAGTACAAAGAGTGCAATAATCAATGTATATGACTTGTCAGAACAATCCATAAGTAATATTTCTGAATCTTGGTGTATACATACAACTGGATAGCCACTTAACAATGCTAACTGTCATAGGTGTGTCCTTGGGCCATTAGACACAATGGCGCCAGGTAAAGAACCAATCACCTTTCATTGTACTTCCTTCAGCTGTATGCTAACTGTATGCAACTCCCCTCAGTTAAGTGTATTTAAGTGGAACACTTTAATTGTTTAAGTTAGATTTAATGGTGGATGTTTTCGGGTGGTGGTAGCGTAGTGGTTAAGGAACCTGGCTAGCGTGCAAGTAGCCTGAAGAGTTGTGTTCGAATCCCAGCTGCTACCGTTGTGCCCTTGAGCAAGGCACTTAACCCTAATTAGCTCTAGGGGAGACTGGCCCTGAACAATTGATAGTTGACAAGTTGTAAGTCACTTTGGATAAAAGCGTCTGCTAAATGCATAAAAAAATGAAACCCTTATGTCTTCCTTGACGTGCGCCATTGTAACGATTAAACCTGTTTCCTGAAGTTCCAGAGTCTGCCACCAGTCTGCAATTCTTACTACAAACGA
This sequence comes from Tenualosa thibaudeaui, assembly GCA_027481765.1. Lineage (NCBI taxonomy): Eukaryota > Metazoa > Chordata > Actinopteri > Clupeiformes > Clupeidae > Tenualosa > Tenualosa thibaudeaui. The sequence goes on from JAIFZK010000174.1 coordinate 837,619, forward strand.
ATTACTTTTAGTTGACAATTGTGGCACAAATGCAACACTTTCTACAGTTTGTGAGCAAGCGTAGATAGCTCCAGAGCGGGCAATCGTGTTGTGCACGGAGGACAGTGTATGTGAGTGTGTAGAGTGAAACTGAAAGTTTTGAAAAAAATGAAAGGGGGCTGGTATTGCACATACATATTGATCTTAGCAAATATGCAAAGATATTTGTGGAGCACAGAATAGATTCCTGTTTAATTTTTCCTCAAAAAAATATTTGTGTTGCTCAAATTTTTCCTTCTTCACTCAATTTGTTCTACTACTCACTCATAAAAGAGGCACAAATGTTACTCCATAGGTGTACAACAATGCCAAAATTGAGGTACCAGGTGTTTCACATGTAAAGTCATTTGATTTTGACATGATGCTAAAATGAACGCCAGCCAATGAAATGCTAACTGCTAGAGGGCCCTTTACAAGTGGAACCATGGGTGTTTCAACTTCTGCACACATAATGCAGCTATCCTAAGTAATATTTCTGCCGTTATTTGTGATGTGTGGCTGTGTTGTTTTCTAACGCAGATACTGGGTGGGATATGTTGGCTAAGTTAGTGGAAGGTAATGATGGCTAATCTTAATGTTATCCAGCAGTGCAACTTTATTGTGAAGACATGTAAAACATGTAAAACAAAATAAAACATAATTTGTAGCAACTGTGTTGAAATTATGGTAGTGATAACATTAAATATTGCGTGCATCGCCCCTGAAATTAGTGCGTAGGAAATTGGTTGGATAATTTGACCTAAATATAACTGATGGCAATCTTCTGTTATTTATCTAACATTAGTGTTTAGAGTGTTTACTACCAGGCCCAGGTGGTACTGAAAATGTTTACAAGGACATCACTGTCATGCTTCTGCTGAGTTACGTGTAGAGATTCCACAAAACTAAATAAAGGTAAACACAAATGGTAACAGAAAATTATGTCTGTTTTGTGGCTTACCAAAGTTTGTCAACTTTTATATCTATGAATTGGCCTACCTTTACTTGTTCACAAAAGTTGAGTTTCATGTGTGCACTCCCTTTTATAGCTTCCTCTTTGGAAAGAAAACGATATGCATTTCTCATTTAATTCAACTATAGTTATTTTTGTTCAGCATCTCCTACATAGAGAGGCTGTTACTCTCTCATTCTTTGGATACCTTTGCTTAACTATGTAATTAACCAAACCATAATTATACAGTATGTCAGACGTGTCAGTCTACACCTCAGGTATCACTTGCATTGTTATCTGTGATTTAACACAAATTCATGGCACCAAGTCATTGTCAGTTGTTATCACACAACATGCTAACATGCTTAAAACATACAACTTTCTCCCCTTATACTATATTATGTTTAGCATATTATGTGGTTAAATAAGCTTTTGCTGTACTTGTGCATTTAATGTGTATTTCTGATACCATTTCAATCATTTTGGTATTATAGAAACTAAGCCCAAGAATTTTTTTTCCTACTCCACAGATTACTACCAGCAGCTGCAGTTACATCTTTCTCATTCCCACAACCAGCAGCAAACCTTGCTCTTGGAGAAAAGGTAAGCTAACTCCACCTTTAACTTACTTCTCACCAACTGTCTTGTTTCATATGTACATATCATTCAGCTGGGCAAACTCTCCTTTATCACATTATTATGTTCATCCTCCACAGGTCACGTCCAGCGTCAACAACATCTTCATCTCATCCCCACAATAAGCTCAAAGCCTAGCACAGTCTACATCTCTGTCAGGTATCACTTGCAGTCATCAGTGATTTAATTCAATCGATGGCAATACAATCTATTCATCATTTAATTTTTATTATTGGATGTTGCATGCTGCACATACATCAGTGGTGCGCTTGGTACACTATGAAAATGTTGGTAATTAACCAATTTGCCACACAGGTGATGTGCTCTTATACCACACTGTACTCTTGTTCTTGTAGCACCAGGATTTTAAACATTTCAATACTATTGTATTGTAACAGGACTGGGAAAAAGAGAAGACTGAAGCTCCTGTAGCAAGCATCAAAACATCTGCTTGCAGCCTGTTCAAAATGACCACAGGTAAACAAATTGATAAGTCTAAAGTGAATGCCTTCTCTGTCATGCTGCTGCTGAGTTACATGAGCAGATTTAGCTAAACTAAACAAAGGTTGGAAAAACAGCAACAGAAATTATTAGGTCAGTGTGTGGCATAAAGAAAATGTAGCTTAAGCTTTTTAGGAAAGAAAATGATGTACATTTCTCATCATTGAAGCGTAGTGATTTTTGTTCATCAACTCCTACTAGGAGAGGCCATCAACCTCTCATTCTTCACAATAGAATAGAATAGAATACCTTTGGTTTGACAACATCTTTTGGGGATACTAATTTTGTATCTCACTCTCCAGTCATTGATTTTTGGTTTCAAGAAATCTTTTAAGATTTTTTCCCCCCTTCACAGGTCAAGCTACCACCAGCTGCAACCCCACAATCAGCAAGCCTAGCACAGTCTACATCACAGGTATCACATGCATTACATGCATTGTCATCAGCTATTTAATACAAAATACACAATACACATAACCTGTTGTTATACTTGTTTCTACTTTACGTATGTCTGATACTGTTGTATGACCACTTTAATTGGTGCCATTAAAACTAAACCATTTGAATGTCTTTGCCACTCTACTTCAATGCTTAATCAAACTTGTTGTCAAAGTTGTTGTCTGTTAATTTGGCCATTTTCAGAACAGAAAAGAACATGGCCAAGACCAGCTGCAGCCTGGACCTCTTGGAGATGGGGTAGGCTAAAGCCACCTTTAACTTGCTTTTAACCAACTGCTTTGCTGCACATGTGCATATGATTCCAACATTCAGCATCATACAATAAATATAATAAAGATGTGGCCACATAACCTGTTGCTCTACTTGTCTCTATTTTATATCCATATCTGATACAACCATTTCAATCATTTTTGTGCAATAAAAACTAAGCCTGAGTTTTGTTTTTCTTCCTCCACAGGTCAGTATGCATCAGCAGCTGTCGCAACATCGTCATCTCATCCCCACCACCAGAAGCAAGCCTAGTACAGTATACATCTCTGTCAGGTATCAGTTGCATTGTCATCAGTCATTTAATACAAATGTATGGCGTTGTGTTTCTACTGCTCGACTTTAATGGTTAATCGAAGTTGTCTGTTACATTTTCAAAACAGAACATGACCATATTTTGAGACCATCCATAGTCTGCACCTCTTGCAGATGAGGTAAGCTAGCTCCACTTTTAATTTGCTATTAACCAACTATGTTGCATTATATGCATAGGATTCCAACATTCAGCATCATAGCGAAGATGTGGCCACATAACCTGTTGCTCTACTTGTGGCTATTTTATATTCATATCTGATACAACCATTTAAATAATTTTGGTGCCATAAAAACTAAGCCTGAATTTCTTCTTATTTTTTTCCCTTCCTCCAGGTTACTACGCACCAGCAGCTGTTGTAACATCTTCATCTCATCCCCACCACTGGATGCAAGCCTAGCACAGTCTACATCTCTGTCAGGTTGTATTGGTATCAGTTGCATTGTTGGCAGTGATCTAATACACAGACATATTGGAATACTTTGGTGTTCTATGAAAAAACATTTTGCTCTTATACCCGTAACCCAGAAACCAAATGGACCAAATCTACTGAATTGAATATTGGTCTTAAGACCTTATTCATACTTGGGGCCTACTAAGCAAGGATTAACCCGGGTGGCTTTGGGAGTTACCACTGATCTCTAAAAGAGCCCTCCATTGAGCATCAGTTATTTCTGAAGTGACATGTTGTTTTTAGATCAGCGGTTACTCCAGAAGTTACCCAGTCTAGCCAGTAACCAAACTTTGTCGTATACCCCCTTATCTGACATGACCAAACATAACAGCACATTTATACAGATTCTATTCCCATCCCCACTGCAGTTTAGTCTGTTGACATTTCAGATTTTTGTGATGGTTGATATCCTAAGGCGGTGGCTTTTTGGTCAAACTTTGATCCTGTCTTCACCTTTCTTCTTTTTTAGCCTTTTGTCTTGTGTAATTTTCAGTCTTCAGTTTCTGCCATGAAAATTCACAATTTGAGTTCAGGTTACTGTGCTGATGAACACAATAATGATTAACTCTAAATAATGAACATTAATAATGAAATTCTAAATTCTGCACTTTCTAAAATTAGAAACTAAGAATAATCTTGTTTCATTGTGTCCACTTGTCACCAACATCTAATTATTACTTTTTGGTGTTCAGATCTGGCGTGAAAAGCAGCTCAACTGACAGTTTTGTGTTTTTGGAGATTGGAGATTGTTTCACTGATAGGCACAGCAGTCTAGAGCAGTGGTGGGGATCCATGGTTGAAGAGTTAATGCTTGTTATGTTTTCCGGAAAAAAAACTCTGAACTGATATCTTGGATTTAATGACTTTCATATTTTGCATAACAACTACTTTTGATTTAGCATAAATATCAGTAATTATTACTGCAATAGGTAGGCTAGTATTTTGGGCAAATGAGGACTGCTGATAATGTACGTCCGCCCAGGACATTTCGTTTTACGTCCTGACGACGTTTTGTCTACCTGAAAAAGAAGGTTGCTAGAACGTCGCCATTAAGTAATTTGGTTGCTGGGATGTGGCTTGGACGTTGCGGTTAAGAACTGGCAACGTCAGAAAGTTACGTTGGTTTGGTCTACATAATCACAGTCTTACATTTCGGATTATCAAAATATTTTCTACATTCTCAGCCCGTTTTACGTCTGTAGGCTACGTTTAAAATTGTAAAAAAGGTTAATGTGAGTAGACAATGTAAAAAGACAGTCTAAACTTTTCCGGTCAAAAGAACAAGAAACTAACAATCCAGACTTTTGTTAAGTCCGATCTTACCATTTCGACGCTTATGGCAATATTCACTCCACCTGCTTTCTCGAAAGCCCATGGAAAGTTGAGCAATCCAGCACCCAGCGCAGATTTTAACATGATGAAAATGGCTCCAAAGGAGCCGAGGCGAGGGACATCTGACCCGCGTGACGGTCTAGACAGTATACTTATGCTGCGGATACTCTCTCGGGCCAACTCCTCCATCGTCTCTCACTCGACACTACTTCAGCAGGATAGCGCTCACTTGAAACACCTTTTTGTCTATGAGATGGGAAGAAAGATTCTAACTGCAATAAGGCAAGAGGAGGGCTGGTCGGGTGCCGTGTTTCTTTAAGCATTAGGCTATATAGGCTGTCCAATGTTTAATTAGTTGTAGGAACGTGAAATAAACACAGGAATGTCACGTCTTGTGAAGACATGTAGAGGGGACTTGTTAAAGTTGCGTGACGAGCAAGTGTTATGGCCCACATGTAATGCAGTGTAGGCTAGTGGTGCATCTGCAGTAGCCTCATAAACCTTATTTACAACAGACCAAGTTAAGACCTAAACTAAATAGATCTAGCCTAGCCTACTGCACAATATTTCATTAGGCTACATTTAGCCATTTTAGGCCTTAAAGCCCATCTTGCAGGTTAACAACTACTTTTGATTTATGTGTAGAGAAATGGACCAAGAAATTAATTTAATTCAACAACTTTACTTTAAAACTCTCATCTCAGTCACTAGTAATTTATGGTCCACCAACACATGCTACATCTTGTTTTTTTCCCCTCAGGACAGTGTAGGCAAGTGGCAGTGTTTGATGTTACAGAACTTGCGTATGGCTTACATCAGCCTTACTATCAAGAAAAAAATCATTTTTGTAATTTAATGGTGGTGGTATAATTTCCCGGATTGCTCAAGAACCACTAATCATACAAAGGAATGCAATACATCATTGGAATCGGTGATCTGTTTATTTTGATATGCGGTATGGCATTTCTGTGAAGACGAGATATTTCATTAAGAAGAATGGGTAAGAGATGGAAGAAAAGCTGTTTTAATATAGCCTAAATATAATATAGCCCAAAGCTAATTTTCTCACGAACTGTTCATCACAACTAGCCAGTAACGTTAGAAAGCTCAGGTCGTGCAGTTTTACGGGATATCCATGCTACTTGTGACGAAAACTCCGCCAGTAAAATAGGTGTAAAACAGACGGAACTAACAATCCATCCCTCACGCCTGAATTCTGTTAGATTACTCAGAAATAGCATGCACATATCACTTGAAACGACACGACCTGGGCTTTCCTACTCTGTAGTCGATGCGATGCACGGCTCGTGAGGAAATTAAAATGAAGAAAAAATAATAATTTCCCCGTAGCACCACCACTCAGTCACCCACAAGCAGCACTGCACGGTGGCACTAGACTGTCAGTGTGTAGGCTAGTTTTGCCATAACACGTTTTGTCGAGTATCTAGCAAGAGACATAGCATTTTCCGTTAGTGTTTTATAACTAATAACTACAAAAGCAGGCTATATTATGCATCTGTTAATTCTTAGTTGAGGCGTTCCTCATGATTCAGGACATCTAAATAATGAAACGATAATTTAAAAATTAAAGGGTATGTTCTTTTTTTTCCCCTTAAAACCTTTGACCAGTTCACTAATCGGAGCATAGCAACTGGTTGCGACACGGTGAGATTCTAGAGCATTCCGCTTGGTACACACAAATCAATCCCACCTGTCCTGTTTGAGGATTTGGCTAATCTGACGAAAATTAGCTATCTTTGCTAGCTCAATTAAATAGTGGAAGTGGCTGATTTTACCGTTAAAAAATTGACTTGTGAGTCCTTGTGTACATCCATTAACCCTACAGCACACTGCAATGAACGATTTGATTTGAGTTACTAAAATGTGTATGGTTAAGCTTGACACTCGTCTCCGTCTCAGAATGTCTCGTAGAAACGTGGTGCTACTAGTAACAGCTACTAGTAACAGGTCCGATCCTTGATTATATGGCAAATTAGATTGGGACATTTTGGGGAAGCTTGCAGTCGTCACTTACTGAATGGTGGCGTTAGTGTTGATTTTCTCGGAATCCAGTGAAACCTCCTCAAAATAGAGTAATAATATATAACATCATATATTGTAATATATAAAAGCAACATGGTGTTTTATTTTGCCTATTATATTTCATATTACTAACGGTTCGTCACAAATTATAAGTAAAAAAAATTGACAACACGAATGAGGCTAGAGCCCTGCAATGGGACAGGACGCGGCGCAAAAGCATAACAGGAGGACAAAGACATTGTTCTCTGGACTCCTGCAAAGTATACATTTGCATTAAATACATTTTACAAAAATATTCCCAGTACCAAATGTTGTGTTTTTATGTGGGGAACAACAGGTAGGCGACCTAACCTGTGGGTGTTTGCGTTGCGCGGGGTGATTGTGAAAGTGGATACAACAGTTGCATTTTTCGTTACCTTATCAAAATGATGTTGAAAATGTTGAAAAACCTGTGGATTACTTTGCGTTCAAGTAAATTATTTTTTTCCTTTTTAAAATGATGTTTTGTACCAGAAGGCAGCATTCTATTTTGCCAAATTAAAGAAACAATAAAATTGCATGTTAGAAACAATTGGCTGTTGCAGTTTGTTTCACTAGTTTTACTTTCTATTCACCTTTTGTGCAATCAGTTCACACATTCTCTGGCAAATCTCTGGAACGCCGGCAGTGCAATGAGTTTGTTGACTGAGGCTGGAATAAATGCGGGATTCAGTGGGCAGGAGCAAACCATAAACCATAACAGATGCTGGCGGCAGCAGGTAGAAATACTGTAGTATACATCTCTGCAGGTGCGGGCGGGAGCAGGACGAAAAATCAGTCCCGCGCAGACTTCTAGGTGAGGCATCTCTTGTATGGACATAAGTTTATGTTTTAATAAGAATTAGTTTTATGAGGAAATGCTTTTACGTGACTGTATGCCAGACGAGTACTAAAGGGAGGCGTAAGGCTCACGACTTATTCGCAGACTGGTTTGTTCTCTCCACTTTCTCTCTCGTCTTTGTGGCTTGGGACTGGGCTGATGCAGGTTAATGACAAGTATCTCTTATTTGGACTGTTCGGGAGGGCTATGCAGCTTCAAGCATGAAGGTAGGCAAATGACAAACCAAAAATAGTGGAACGTTGACTATCCAGTATCAGAGAATTGAATAAACCTGCTGTATCTAGTGGGTGGGACAAATTGCAAGGGGGAAAGCCTGACATCAGTCAAGGCTAAACATCAAATTGGGTCATTGTAGCACTTGTTTTCTGACATCTAAATCTCTAACTGATCCACAGAAACTAGATGGATGTTTTTTTTTTTAGACTTTTAGAAAATATTGCTTGTTTTAAGTATTCATGGTAAGATATTGAAGCAAATAATAAGATTTTTTTTTTTTAGAAACTATGAAAAAATTCAAGTCAACAAAAGGATGAAAACAAGGCAAATGTGCTTAAATTTAGGACAAAAATGTTAAATTTAAGTCAGCCCAAGTGGTCTGAGGAATCTCACAAGTAAAGATTTTTTGCAGTTTGGTAACCTAATGACAGCAGTGTTCCGCTGGTGCATCAGTTTCTTTTGTCACATTTTAAGCAGCTATTTCTATGCAGTAATTCAGTTTTTTCAATTACGGTAAATAAATGTAATAACACAAATCAGATTTAGTCCTGCACGTCATTTTAAATGATTATTTTCTAAATCATGTACACTTCTGTACAGGTATACTGGATTTCAAAAGACTTTGCCAAGTTATTGAGGTCTAGCATAATGTGTGTTGAAGACACAAAAAGTTTTTCCGCTACTATGTTTAAGCAGTGTGTGTGTGTGCACTTGTCCATGAGTGCAACTGCATGTTTATACGGGCAACAATCAGATTATGAAAAGGTGTACACCACCTCCCAATCTGATTCAAATTTCAAAAGAGCATTTTTTTTGCAAGAAATAGCCTACATCTGGTCATTACTGAAGTGTACTTATGGTGACCGAAATTTCTGGAAGACATGTGACATCTGACATCTGTGGCATGTTGTAATGCATCACCAGATGTCAGCCTAATTCAGATAGCATTACAGTTCTCATACCAGTCAGATGCACCGTCACTGTAGACGATGCCACACTAATGTCTATTAAAAATAAAAGACTATATCTTTTCAGATGTGCTATGAACATTTACTCCTTTTAATGCTGCATTCACATTCATATGTTCTTTAGAGGAAATTAGATGTAGTGATCCCCAATGGGCAGATTCAAACATAATGGGGAACTTCAATATTAACAATATTTTGCCATATTCTATGTTTTAGACTTTTATATATTTATTATTGTATTGCCTTATGGTACTTTACAGAAGGAGCACCCAAGAGCAACAGGGGCAAGGAAAAACTCCCTTATGTTTATTTAGTCTAGGAAGAAACCTTGGGCAGATCCACGACTCAAGGGGCTAACCCAACTGCCAGGGGTCATGCAGAAAAAGTAACAACCATGATGGACTACAAGTTGTCCATGGTTTTAGCTAAGGATAATAAAAGTCCCAGAATATTATCCCATAACATCACATGGTAGTCAGTCTATTCTATAACATCTTGAGTGTGTAAGGGATGATGGTTTAATTTAGGGTCTCCAACAGGTAGCTCGGGAGCAACCAGTTGCTCCTCACCTGCTTGAAATGAATGAAATGTAAATGTATCTCATAACATACACAAAAAGTAAAACTGTTAAAAACTTCTGTGAAATGAAATTCACAAATATAATGCCCTGTCTGGTAAATGATTCTCTCATAGATTTACTGTTCCTTGATGCTAATGTTTAGTGTATACCAGATTTGGCTGTAGCTATATATGGAAAATAAAGGGGTCAATAAAGATCAGGAAATATATTTCAAATTTAGATGACACTTTAGAAGAGCACTCTGCACTGTAAGTGTACAGGATGGTAAAGGATGTAACAATCCCTGCATTAACATGAGAGCTTTATTCCGAATAAACTTTCCGATTTAACTTGTGTTCCTGTAAACCTTAATTCGGAATAAATATATCCATGTAAATTAGAAGGAGAATATTTCAATTCCGAATAATTAATTCTGAATTAAACACTTAATGTAAACGTGGCAATTTACAGGTCTAGCAATAATACTTAGTATTCGGAGGAAAAAATGTTGGACACCCCTGGATTAACTACACTGAGTGTAGATCAAACCAGACAAGTAATATAAAGCCTCCACCACGGAGCGTTGCTTAAAACTCAGTACATCGTCGCTGTCCCGTGAATTTACAATAATAAAGACAATTCGTTCAAAGTAGTTACTCCTCATTAAGTCCTCCACCTCACATTAAAATAAACTACAAAGCTACCAGCAATACACAATGACAGCCCAAGAGAAATTAGCATTCGCTGTTCACGTCAGCAATCTACCTTGGGCAGCTAGCTCTCTGACATTACCAGTCGGAACAAAGTCTTAACGTCAATGGGCATTGAAACTGTTCATGAAGATGCCGCAATGAACAGAGAGTTTGGATGAGAAACGGATGAGAAAACTGAATGAAGGATCCAAAGAAACCCGAGGTAGTCATCAACAGATTTTGTCGGTGTCCACTGTGTACTATTACGCACCAAGCTAGCACTTTGTGTCAGAACCGTTGCTTGCTAACTTTACCCAGACAGCTAGCACATTCTAGGAGTTCATTTCTAAGCTGGTATTTGCATTTATTATACTGACGTGACATTATCACTATTCAAAATTATTACCTATCTAATGTGTATTATATATATATATATATATATATATATATATATATATATATATATATATATATATATATATAAACACCAGGAGCTTCGTAGTTTATACATCACACGGAGATGATGACAAACTTCAAAGTGCTTTTGGTCCGAACCAAAGTTGACCCAAGGTAATCAAAAGCGAGCTACAGGGGAGGGGGCGGGTCTGCACATTAAGTGAGCGTATCTGACAGCGTCTATACTCCTCGCTGCGCATACATGCTTTCCCACACTAAATGTAATAATATAATATTATTAGGAAAGCAGTCAATGTTTCAATGATTGATTTTTCACAAAAAGGTTTTTAGTGAAAGTATGCACATCATACTTTCGTGCCTCTCGCCGCTTTCATGTCTGGATTCTGTGATTCCGTCCACGCTCCATATCAGAGCCGTATTAAACCAATGTGGTGCCCCTGGGCACTATAACTCATGTGCCCCCCTGTGCGCGTTCACTGACCCCCGCGCACCACCACAGACAAACCTTACCACTTCCCTGATGAAAAAAACAGTATAAACAATACACATAAACAAGGGCATATGTAATTTATTAAGTAGGCTACATCAGCCCATCCAATTAGCTGAAAACAACTTGCAGAACCAACAAACCATCTGTAGGCCTCAAAAATCCCCAAAATAACCAATCAAAAACCTCCATACTGTACATGTAGGCATATTCAAATGTCCCAATTTGTCCAAATTGTATGCAAACAGCTTCATCAGCATGTACAAGCAATCCGGCATATGCATTCATTCAAAATATTCAAAGACCATCCATCTAGGCAACATACAAATTTCAGTTCAAAATATGAATTCAAAGTACATCCAGTATGGCATTCAGGTGTGCAATGTACAAATGTGTATCAATTCAAAAAGCATCCATAGGCTACATCTAGGCTTTCAAATGTATACATTCAAAATATAACAATTATTATTATTACAATTATTATATAACACTATAACAATTACAATAATAACAATTATGTACAGTACATAAAGGAATTTTCAAACAACTTAAAATGTGTATCAATTCAAAGAGCATCCATCTAGGCAACATTTTTAAATCTGTCAATTCAAAATGTGAATTCAAGGAGCATCCAGTACGGCCTATTCAGATCTACAAATGTCCATCAATTCAAAGGGCATCCATCTAGGCTACATTTTCAAACGTATCAATTCAAACTGTAATAGTTAAAACAGCATCCATCTATGTAGAGTAGGAATGTACATGAAGCACTGTAGACCTACATGAAGCAATATTCAAATAAACTGTGTCTAAAATTTATCAATTCAAAATGTCTATCTATTCAAAGAGCATTAATCCGTATTCAAATACATCAGTTCACAGAGCATCCAACTACATTGCACAAACAAAAAATTATTCAGGGGAACGTCATCACGACAGCAGTCACAGAGCATCATAACAGCAACAGGGCCTAGACCGGAAACAGGCAAAGAAAACCAGTAAACTGACTGCATCAATGCACATTTGACTAAATAATAAAGTTAAATAGTGCAGGGTCAGTTGGAATAGAGATGTGCTCTACTGGCGTTGGCTGCGCTGGATTGAAATCCCTGACAGCCTTGTCTTCCTTCTCGTCGCCAAGGTGTGAACTGTCCTCTACCTGGCTGAAACTTTTCTCATCCACCCAGTCTGCATTGCTTCCATCTCCCTCGAGGGCATCCTCGTTTTCGCCGACGCCTCGGCTAACACTGGCTGCCTCTGAATCTCCTTCGCTAGCATTGATTTCACTAGTTTCAGTGACAACATTTGTCGATCTAACGACAACATTTTTTCAATTGCGCCTAGACGCCTGGAGTCTTTCTCTTTTTTTATTTTTCTCTTCGCACAACCACTCAATTGTCGCCTGTCCATTTTTCATTTCTGCTGCTGTTTTTTTTAAAAATTGATACATTTCAGTGTAGCAGGAGGACTGGCCCAACTGCCAGATTGAGGAAAGGGGGACAAGAATGGCCACATGCTCATGATTTGCTTAGTATAATAATTGCTGGTGCTGTTGTATGAAATTAGTGTTTACAATGTGTATTATGTTATGTTATGTTATGTTACGTTATGTTATTTATGACCATTTTAAGTGTATAACATAAAAATTCACAAAAAAATATTTTTAAGGTTTCAGTCATGTGGTGCCCCCCCATAGGCTATGAATGGTTGGTGCCCCTGGGCACTGTGCCGAGGACCGATATAGTTAATCCGGCCATGCTCTGTATGGAAATCATAGGGCCCTAAAGAAGAAATCCATTGTGAAACCCGATAGCCTGGCAATTGGATTCCAATCTCTGCTTGATCACATTGGCTTCTGCCAAAATGTAAATACACCTACACACCAAGGTAACCACATCCTTTATCTTGTTCTGACACATGGAGTACAAATAGAACAATTTACAACCCTACCTCAACACTCTACACTATCTGACCACTATTTATTAACTTTAAAAATCACATTAGACTATGTAGCACGTAACTCAATCTACTACTACACTAGAAACACAACCCCCAAAACTACAGATGACTTCATAGCAACGCGTATACTTGAAAGGTATGCCACTAAACTCGAAGTCTTGCTTGGAAAGGCAGCTTAAAAGAGTACAAGACAGTACTTAACAATGCCAAATCAGCATATTATTCCTCACTTATACACAATAGTAAAAATAATCTGAAATTTCTCTTTACCACTATATCCCATTTAACAAAAAGCAGGAACGAGGTGTCCCATTCCATTCCAATAACTCTAAGCAGCAATGACTTCATGGACTATTTCAATGACAATTTAATCTATTAGACTTAAAATAAACAACACCCTTGTAAGCTCAAATCCAGTTGGACCACATGTAATGGTTACAGCTAGCTCTAGTCAACCTGTAGCATACCTTGATTCATTCACACCCACCAATATATCAGAAATTACATCTTTGATCTCTTCAGCTAAAGCCTCAACATGCTTATTAGATCCTATCCCAACTGATCTTCTTAAGGCTGCTCTTCCTCTATTCTTAAAATTATAAATGACTCACTCATAGCTGGGCATGTCCCAAAATCTTTCAAGACATCTGTTATTAAACCATCAATTACATCAATTAAAAAAACAAACCTTGATACTGATGTCCTTGCTAAAGACCCATATCTAACCTCCCATTTGTATCAAAAATACTTGAAAAAAATAGTGTCTAAGCAAATCTGTAGCTTCTTAAATGAAAATAATATCCAGGAAACCTTCCAATCAGGTTCTAGAACTAATCATAGTACAGAATCAGCCCTCATCTTCAATGACCTCCTTATCACATCTGATAATGGATATATATCAATATTAATCCTACTGGATCTTAGTGCTGCCCTACAGATGCACTATTGACCATGGTATCCTACTACACAGGCTTGAACACATGATAGGCATCAAAGACTCTGCATTAGCCTGGTTGACTAATAATTTCCTATGTTTAAATTCTGATAAAACTGAAGTTATGATGATTGGCCCTAAACAGCTGACCAACACTACCCCTTCACCAAAACTTACTCAGTGGCCTGTCACCGTCATGCACCACAAAAGTTAAAGACCTCAGATATATGAACATATCTCTCCTATCCTTGCTTCCTTACATTGGCTCCCTATTAAAAGTCGAATTGATTTTAAAATACTCCTCCTAACCTACAAAGCTCTCAAGGGCGATGCACCAACATATATTAAAGTATGTATAAAGTAATATTAAACTTACTTGTCCCTTACCACTCTCCTAGAACCCCAAGATCCCAAAATGCTGGTCTCCTTGTAATCCCAAGAATATCAAAATCTACGATAGGAGGAAGAGCCTTTTGTAACCGTGCACCCCTCCTGTGGAATAATCCCCCCCCACATACATTCGACAAGCGGACACTCTCAATACCTTTAAGTCTAGACTTAAAACCTTCCTCTTTACTGTTTCCCATAGTTAGGGATGGTGCGTGGCAAATCATCACTTCTCATGGGTCTTTTGGGAGGGACTGCCTCTGCTGTTGTGAGTTGTGCTGTTGTGCTCCCCCAGTTGTGAGGCATGGCGGCCACTGACCATCCCTGCAGTGGTGCTGGATTGCCACGCATCATACCTTAGTTATGCTGCTATAGCCTAGTGGCCTAGTTCATGTTTCATGCCGTACAACTCTCTCTCTCTCTCAATATTTTTTTATATATATATATGATATATGTGTGTGTGTGTGTGTATGTATGTATGTGCATGTATATATATGTGTATATGTGTGTGTGTATGTGTGTATATACATTCATATATATATATATATATATATATATATATATATATATATATGCCCAAATTACACATTCTCTGATGTGTGAACCTGGCCTAATTCCCTTTCCTGGCCCTAATCCCCTTCCTTGAGGCTTTGTGATTGCTGCCCCCCCCTCACAATGGCACTGTCAAATGGAACTTTACTGTTACCCCCATGACCCATCTCACTCTTTTGAGATGACACAATGTTTGGCCACTGCTACATTGTCCAGCCATAATTCCTGATAGCCACATATAGACTGACTACCATATAATGTAAAGTGGGATAACACTCCATAATGAACTATTATGAACCTTAGCTAAAACCATAGGCAACTTGAAGTCTGTTATGATTGTAATTTTTCTGCATGACCCCCGGCAGTTGGGTTAGCCCCTTGAGTCATGGATCTGCCCAAGGTTTCTTCCTAGATTAACTCATTAATTTGCACTCAGTTTTTTGAGTAAATTTTAATGCTGTAATTTTGAGTGGAACTTACTTATGAGAATCACGTAAAAATGTACCTTTACATATATAGGAGCAATCAGATATATTGAGTAAATGTTATTTAATTATTTTCATATTGGAATATCACTATTAATGAAATATGAAGCAACTCCTATGTGCCTGTAATGCATATTATGTATTATTTTAAAATATATTTTAAGGTAGGCTTTTTACATAACATTTACATAGATCTTGCTCAGTTCTCTGTGATGAATGTTAACACAAATCACAATAAGTTTTTTGGGGTCATCTTTAGCAAATTAATAAAAAAAAAGTTAATACTGCCCAAATAATAAAAATGACAAATAACGATTAAATAATTGAAAAAAACAACCTTGGAGCACAGTCCACAAACAGAAAACAAACCAAAAATTGCAAGAGGGCAGACAATAAAATATATATTAAGACCCTTTCACATATTTGTTTTTCATGTAGCATATTCAAACATGTAACAAATTTGTTAACGATATGAACTGACAACAGGCAAGAGGAAGATGACAACAGAATGCTCATTTAGAACACAAGCTGTGAGCTGGAAGCATTAACATAATTTGGATTTCAAACCTCGTATTTTTGGGGACAGCTTCATGCCCTCTAGTTCAAGGAAAACGTTTTGAAATGTCTCCAAAGTGTACCGCAGTGCTTTGGGGTATGCCAAGTTCAGGGCAAAAATTACCCCCATGACCAGAGCACACGCCTTCACAGGATTCCCGCATCCATGCAAAATCGAAAGGCTTCAGTTATATTGATTGAGAGGCAATATCTGATACTTCAGCAGAAGGCTGGGATAATATGATAAATAATTTGTAGTCGTTTTACCTAACAATCTTCAAAAAGGTCCTCGTCTTTCTCTCCAAGATACAAAATGAGGCCACATCATGTGGTATGACCTCAAAAAGAAAACAATAGTGAAGTTATATTTACAAATGTATTCTTTGATAATATAGTTCAAGGTGACCTTTTGTGAGAAACCAACTAGTTTTGCTACAGTGACTATGGTGACATATGGTGCGACCATTGGATACTTACCATTACTCATATACTTTGCAGAGTTGTTTTCATGATTAATACAAACAATTGATTAATTAGACTAATTAAGACTCACTTTTTTTGAGTATTTTTGAGTATTTCAGGAACAGTGCATGGTAATTCATATTTATACAGTACAATGAGAAAATACATAAAAAGAAGCGAGATCATGTCACTTTGACAACATATATTTTTAAATGTTTGTAAAGAGTGCCCGCCACAGGGAGCGTGTCAATTCTGACCCTGCAGCAAAAGCAGAGTACCTTGCCAGGAGAAGAGAAAGGTTTGTTCTGAAATGTGGAAAAGGAAATATTAATTTGATAAGTAATATATACTATATCTCTTTAGTGTAGGACATGCACTTGATTAACACTAGAAACTATGCCATAGATTTATAATACAGTACTATGTGTTACAGCTACCAGAGAAGAAAGCAACAGGGAAAGATTCATAATGTTAAATGAAGTGAGCTGCAAGATAGAGAGAAAAAAAAGCAGAGAGAGAAATGGAAGGCTGCATCTAAGGCTTACAGGGACAGAAAAAAGATGGCAAACCTGGTATTAGACCTTACCCCGCCATCTATGGAGAGTATTTCACCTGCTCTCCTTAATGTAGCTGTAGCTCCAGAGCCGTCAGAAAACGTAGATCAAGTGGACCTAACACTAAATTATGATTTTAGTCCACCAGTGGTGTCCACACCAGTGAGAGATGAGAGAAGGAATACTTCAGGTCAGAAACTTTGCAATAGATTGCAGAAGGAGAAGAGAATACTTAAAAAACAAGTCTTGTATCAGAGGAAACAGCTGATGGAAATGCGAAAACTAAAAGAGAATAGTAGAAAGCGTGAGATGAAGTTGATGGAAAAGCAAAGGCAAAGGCAAGTACTAGTGAAAAGGCCAAGCAAAAGAGACAAAAGAGATGGTCTGCTGAGAGAAAGCAAGCTGTTATACAGTTTTTGTCCAGAGATGAAAACAGTTCCCTTTTACCTGGAAAAAAAGACACCATCACAAAGAATAAACAGAAAGTACTATGTACTGAGCTTCATACGCAGTATCAGACAGAGGTAGAACAGCACCTGTCCATGTCTTATCGACAGTTTACACGACACAGGCCCTTTTACATCACAGAGCCGAGGTCCCGTGCATGTTCCGAACATGAGAACATTCGACTGTTAGTGAACAAATTAGCACATAGAGGCCTACTGAAGACCACCAACATCACAGAGCTCATAGGAATGATTGTACGTGATCCTAAAAATAAAGCGTCTATGAATCGTGTGTGGAGAAAATGCTGTTTCTATGAAATTGGCGACCTCCACAAATGGAGAGAGAAACTTTGCAAACGTTGCAAAGCAAACACATACAGGGACGACAGAGGAGTTGAAGGAGCTGTTCCAAGATGAGCACAGACATACAGGCTTACCATTTTGGAGGAAGTCGAAAACAGGTTACAATTCATACTGCTGTCCTTTACACTGTCCATGGAAACGGATCATACACAACACTGTCAGACAGCCTCCGTCAGATGAGCTGTGAGCCCATACTGAAAGAGCTCCAGTCATTACAGCTCTAGATGTAATGACGGACCGGTTACACAGTACAGGAATAAAGCCATTTTTATCTACTTAGTACTGTGCCATTCCTGTCTGGCTGAGTATGTGACATGGAACTACTCAGAAAGGTCATATGGCAGGAGACGGTATTGGTCTGTGAACAGGGATGCTGATCGTCACGTTCTCCATGGAGGCGAGTGCAGATTTCAGAGGATGTATTCAAGATGCTTGCTGAAACGTCAGGATCAAGCATTCATCATCACTGGATAAGCACAGAGACAATCAACAAATATGATGACATGATTCCAGAAGTTGATGACTGTGAAGGGCACACTGAAGATATATCAAGTTCTTTCACAACCTGTAACCCACCGTGAGGTGTCATTCTTCTGCAGCCATACGGAGATGACGACATGCCTCTGCTATTAGCCTATTCAGGTGGACCTGCGAGACACCACATGCCATACAGAGGATGAATCAAGTCATTCAAAGCGACTTAGTTGGCAAATTTGTAATTGTGACTTATGATGAGCTGCCATATGTGGGCCATGTCCTTGAAGCTGTGGGAGAGGAGGTGAAAATTAGTGCCATGCGTCAGTCAGGGGATAAGAATTTATTCATGTGGCCAGAAACCGTGGATGCCATCTTTTACTTTAAGCATGATATCTAGTCAGCAATATCAGAGCCTGAGCCAGCAACCTCTTGCTGGTCCAAGTTGAGAAGCCAAGATTGGAAGAAATGCCAAAGTAGCTGGGAAATGAAAATGAAACACCTGTTGTAAATGGAAAAAAGTAGAAATGCAATGAAAAAAAAACAAAGGTTTGGCTTAATTTGCCATGCCTGTTTAACTGAAATTATATCTGTTTACAAATATCAACACAGGCCACAAATGTCATGAAAATGAAATGATATGAAAAACTGGCAATGTTGTGAGAAGGAAAAGTAGAAATTAAATGACAAAATTATTAAATTTTCATCTTCATTAAGTTTTAAACTGGAATAAACTGGTTTTTCTGTCATTTGGTGCGACCATGCATCATATGGTGTGACTATTAATAACAGTAATTTTCTTAAAATAAAAATGTTGTATTTTAATTCTATGGCTGGAATTTCAATAACTGACAAAGTATGTTTGGGTGAATGGTATTCGTTAGGCATTTTTAATGATTTTATGCATTATACAGGGAAAAGTAGTAGTAGCACAAGCAGGTGACTGTCATAGTGGACATCAAAAGAAAATATCAATATGCAAAAAAAATGTCAACAGTTTGTTTCTATACACTTCATATTACTCAGAACTTAGATGAATATCTCAACCATGTTTTAGTAAATAAATTAATTTTAAGGTTATTCTCGGTCGCACCACATGACATTTTTTAAGGTCATAGCCAATTCGTGTACATAAAAAAACACTAAAAATGCTTAATATAAATGTTAAACAAAGATTTATGAAAAGCTGGCATTGTAAATATTTGAAAAAGTTCAATAGAAACTAATATTTTTTATATTTCAAAATTTGCCTGTTGAAAATCTTACGTCATTGACCCAACAACAGAAAATACAGTGCCCTTTACTATTTTACCTAAACATGAAACAAAAATGCCGTCTTCTTCTAAGCTTTTTAATTCATTCAATAATGGCTCCAATATTCTGAAATAACCAAATTTCTTAACATCTTTAGCCTTGCATAAAACAGCCAATTAAATAGATGATAATCTAGACCTCAATACTGATGGAATGTCAGCAAACACCGAGTAAACACCAGTCACCTTGTGTTTTTTACGAGAGGTGCCTAATGGGTCACAGATTTCAAAGTCGTCGGAATAGGGAAGCAAAACCTTCAAAACCTTTTCCTGGATGTCACTATTTTTCAGAATTGAGACAGGGATTGCAAAATTGGAATATACTGGAATGACTTGTCCTCTTCAGCATCAAGTATATATTCTACTGGTTCAACAACAGAGAAATGTTCCCTAAAATAAATATTTCTGTTGTATGCTGTGCTGAGAGTACCTTCCTTACTAAACCTGCACCTGACAAAGGTGCTTCACCAAGTCTGTGATCACAAATTCTTCAACAGTGCAGTTATGATTTTGTAATGTCTCTCTCTCTCTCTCTCTCTCTATATATATATATATATATAAATATTGAGAGAGAGCTGAAAGAGAGAGAGAGAGAGAGAGAGAGTTGTACGGCATGACACATGAAGGTTGTGTGGCGGCACTAGGCTATAGCAGCATAACTAAGGTATGATGCATGGCATGCAGCACCACTGCAGGGATGGTCAGTGGCTGCCATGCCTCGCAAGTGGGGGCAACAGCAGAGGCAGTCCCTTCCAAAAGACCCATGAGAAGTGATGATTTGCCATGCACCATCCCTAACTATGGGAAACAGTAAAGAGGAAGGTTTTAAGTCCGCTTGAGAGTGAGAATTGAGAGTGTCCGCTTGTCAAATGTGTGGGGGGGAGACTATTCCACAGGAGGGGTGCACGGTAACAGAAGGCTCTTCCTCCTATCGTAGATTTTGATATTCTTGGGATTACAAGGAGACCAGCATTTTGGGATCTTAGGGTTCTAGGAGGGTGGTAAGGGACAAGTAAGTCTTTAATATATGTTGGTGCATCGCCCTTGAGGGCTTTGTAGGTTAGGAGGAGTATTTTAAAATCAATTCGACTTTTAATAGGGAGCCAATGTAGGGAAGTAAGAATAGGATATATGTTCATATTTTTTAGTCCTGGTGAGTGTTCGGGCCGCAGCATTTTGTATTAGTTGTAGGTTTTTGATGCAAGTATTGCTACACCCAGAGAACAGAGCATTGCAATAATCGAACCTGGAAGTAATAAGTGCGTGTATTAATTTTTCAGCATCCTCAAAGGATAGGAACTTTCTTAGCAATATTTCGCAGGTGGAAAAAAGATGTTTTTGAAATGTGTTTTACATGGCTATTTAGAGAGAGGTCCTGGTCAATAATTACCCCGAGGTCTTTAACTTTTGCATTACATGACAGTGACAGGTGGTATGCCACTGAGTACGTTTTGGTGATGGGGTAGAGTGTTGGTCAGCTGTTTAGGGCCAATCATCATAACTTCAGTTTTATCAGAATTTAAACAAAGGAAATTATTAGTCATCCAGGTTTTGATGTCTAGGAGACATGCATCAAGTTTAGTCATTGGCATATAGTCATTAGGCTTCATAGAAAGGTAAAGCTGGGTATCATCAACATAGGAGTGGAAAGTAATACCATGTTTCCTTATAACAGATCCTAAAGGTAACATGTACAGGGAGAACAGCAGGGGACCTAGCACTGAGCCTTGGGGTACACCAAACTTTACTTTGGTATGGGTTGATGACTCATAATGAGCGTGTACAAACTGGTAGTGACCAGAGAGGTATGATTTGAACCAGGCTAATTTGATGCCTATCATGTGTTCAAGTCTGTGTAGTAGGATACCATGGTCAATAGTGTCAAAGGCAGCACTAAGATCCAGTAGGATTAATATTGATATATATCCATTATCAGATGCGATAAGGAGGTCATTGAAGACTTTAACTAGGGCTGATTCTGTGCTATGATTAGTTCTAAAGCCTGCCTGGAAGGTTTCCTGGATATTATTTTCATTTAAGAAGCTACAGATTTGCTTAGACACTATTTTCTCAAGTATTTTTGAGTTTTTGACTACGGACAATTGCTTACTGGATATTGTAAGTACTCCAAAAAACACCGCTATCAAAATATACAGCAAGCCATAAAGTAACTCAGACCTAGAAAATTGAAGGGGAATACTCACGCATGGCAAAATGGCGAATCCCGCTATCGAATCCACTGTCAAACGCCGTTGAACTTGTCTGTTGCCTCAACACGCTGTTTGACTCACTACGCATGTGCAAATTAAGACCTAATTTTGGTAAATAAAGGTTACTTAATATTTTCAGGTGTAGTGCCTTGACAGAAATACATTTAAATAACATTAGAAAAATTTTAACATTTAATTGTAACTTGCAACTTTACTCTTACTCTGTAACATTTACTTGTCCCACTCAGTAAATGTATTACACAAGATAATTGCTTAATTTTCTTTGTTTTTATTGAATTTCCTCCCAAAGTAATTTTACTGTGTAAACACTTTTGTACAACTGTGATTGTTATTGCTTTAAACTGATGATACATTGCAAGTCCCTTTGGATAAAAGCATCTGCTAAATGCATAAATGTGAATGTAAATATCAAAAGGAATGAGTGAGTAAGTTTAGATAATGTTAGCTGTAGGTTATCACACTCACAACATTCCCCTAATGTTTTAGGTACCAAAAATTACAATGTTACATCATGGTTGCATTGTGGCCTTGGTTATTTTTTGGTATTCCTATTATGATACCATGTGAGAATGTTGCACTGAGGTCATGTTGTGTCAACAATCAGACAGTTGAGCTGTTACCTTAACATGTAAGGACAGTGGCTCAGTCTCAGTGTCCACCCTCAAAGACAGTGGGTGATGGTGGCCCAGGTGGTATAGGTGCTATTTCACAACAGAAGGAGTGCAGGTTTGAGCCCTGCTCTGTCTGATCCCATCAAAGTGTTTTTGAGCAAAATACTGAACTTACTCTCAGTGACCAGGTTGGCATCAGCCTCTGCAACCGGTGTGTGAATGAGTGCTTTGAGTGCGCGTAGGAGTAGAAAAGCCCTACATAGATGCAGTCCATTTACCATTTTACTTAAAAGTGCTTTCGTGCTAAGTTCGCAAGGGTTATCTGAATTTGGCCCTTCATCCTGTCCCCTAAATGCCAGCTTCTGCATGCGCAAATATGCTGTAGCATCAATCAAACGCTTCAGTGTATCCCTATTATGACGCACTTTAGCATTGTGCTGTGCCATTTGCATCCGGGCACCCTCGTCCACAAGTTGATCAACTGGCACACTACTTAGCAATTTTGCATGAATAGCTGCACCAATGTGGTAGTTGCACTTGTCGTGACACTTGGTGGCCCTGTCCAAATTTGGTGGCCCTGTCACTAAATCCCTGCACAGACCATGTTTCAGATTTCCCTTCCAACAGGCAAGGCCAGCAATATAGACGATTGGTGGTAACATCTTTGATACCATGTGGTGTTAAACACACTGACCTTAACATTCGGTTCTTCAATGTCTATTTTTGGAACTGGTCTCCCCTCTGTTTTGATTTTCACCTTCTCATCGTACTCCAGTGTGTGAAATGGGGTATTTAACATCATGAATGCAACATCTAATTTTTTCATTCTTTTTTTTATTGACACAACAAAGCAAAACTCTACAAAGGCTCAAACTCTCCACCGTCCGCACTATCACGGATGACAGGTCTGTCGACAATGACATTAGTACAAGACCCTCTTTCATTCTGATTGGGCCCATTGACGAATGCAGCTCCAGTGATTAGCTGATTGATGACATGCAAGCATTTTGAACTGACCCGCCCAAAGGGAGGACATTCCTCCCTTTTTGCCATTCACTCCATGTTAAAAGAGGAGCCCGCAAATCGCCCGGGTTCGTTAATGGATGTCAATGAGGGAGTAAGGGAGGATGAAGATAGACTAGTTTTCCGTACTTTCACTCTAAAAAAACTCATCGTCCTAAACTACAAGGAGCTGAGACACCAGCAGCCCATCGTTATTTCAACTGTTCTGTATTTTACCAGTAAGTTATTGTCTATATGAGATAACGGCACATGGTCTTAAAATAGGCCTAATGTTCCTTTCCTGTTATTTCCTGTTAAAATAGCTACTCTATACAGTATATTGTGAAAGAACTAGAAGTTCCCATAACATTCCCATAAAAATATTACCTTTTCTTTCCTTAGTCCACTGGTAATGTCATATCAGCTGTTTTTAACCAAATGTTCAAAAGGTCAGAAAAAGCAAAATTCATGTCAGAAATAATAAGTCAACACACAATCATAAAAAAAATCTGGTGATTTATTTAGAAACAGCTGATTTCATAATTATATTTCCTGTGGATATTTCAGATTGTTGAAATTGCTTTGGGCAAGATGACTCAATGGGCGTGTCTCAAATCATGCAGTTCCACACTTCAAACACTGTTTTAGTACATATTGCATTCACACAGACAACCATGGCAAAACTCAGAGAACGAAAAGTACCTGGATGACACTCATAATAGTCAAAAAGTTGTGTGAAAAGCTGTGTGAAATGATGGACTCTACTCGCACTGAAAAAACTCCATCTTGGCTACATTGTAGAAGGGGTGGGGCTGTTGACCGTTGTTTCAAACTTAATTAATGTTAGCCAACTCTGAGATGATGGTGGGAGTTGCAGTAACCGTGTTTAAATTTAAGCAACAATGGTAATAAAATTATTTTACTAATGTTTCATACACCAAGCTACTCACGTCATCAATCTGAATACTTGTTTGAATTGAAGTGATTTAAACTGCAGTTCCATCCATCACCTAAGTGTTTGAGAGAAGTGATACATTTGCAAGGGCTTAACTTTATGCTAAACATAGCATCAAGATCTCTGTCTATATAATGTTTTGTCATATATGGTATTTCCCAGATAGCAAAAATACCACAAATGTTAAAATAGAGGCGGACTGACAAGCAGAACCAACAAGCAAAATGCCAGCATACCACCAGTGGCAGCCTATTGTCTGACTTCGTCTTGTCTGACACTATCGAAAGTTTGAGTGTTCCATACACTATGCCATTAAATGCCATTAGTGTGAATAAGAAACAGCAAATTAACAACTGTTATCGTTCTTCAACTTTGTTTTTATGAAAAGCCACTTTATAGCAGAGCATGTGATACACAACCAATGTGAATAGTGCTTAATGCCAACTGTCGAACATGGCAGAGGTGGTGTGATGGTCTGCTTGGGAGTGATCCTCTGTCTCTAAAAAAAGACTGCAAGACTGTTTCCTAGTCACAAACTTTTGAGTGGTAGGCTAGTGTGTGTGTGTGTATGTGTTTTCTTGTGCCATCTCTCCCTCAGACCATGAACCATGAGCCACTCTATTTCTGTTCTGGTTCTTTCATTCCTGAAAACTTGATTTGTTCTTTCAGTTAAGACATTGCATTTACATTCATGCATTTAGCAGATGCTTTTATCCTAAGCAACTTACAAAAAGAGAAATTGTGCCACAGCACAATTAAAAACTAACAAGAGTGCAACTTGATAACATGATATTGCAGGAGATAAAAGTGCAGGAGTGTGATAAAAGTGCAATAGAGAGTGTGGGATGCATTGTAAATGCACTCCAGGTATTCAGCAGTTTTAAGAATTTTTTGAAGGTATCTGTTGCTCTGGTAGTACCAGAAAGAATCACCATCTAGCTTAATGACACAAATAATTAGGCTACTTAATTTTGGGCAGGGTGTTTCTGACTTCTTTTTAATAGACACAGACAAACAGTAGCCTAATAGTTGGTTGCTCTTTAAGCACCCTTTTCATTCTCCTTTGCAAAACCTTTGTGACCAGTTAGCTTGCATTAAGCCAAACACACCGGCAAACTAGCGTCAGTAAGTGAAAAATACCAAATGCCAAGTTGGCAGAAAGTCAATGTGTTGGGTCAAACCAAGTCCTCTACAAGAGTGGAAACACCTTGTCAGATGAGTAAAAATGTTACTTCTGTTGGCTTTTAAATTAAATTAAATCAAGACAATTGACAAGTTGTTTATGCCAGATAGTTTATAGTCATTTTTAATAAACAGTTATATGTTTATTGGGTGGGTTATATTGGTTGGATTTGATTTTTGCGGGGGTCATAACCCCCCTAACCCCCGTGGAAATTATGCGCCTGTCCATTTGGGACAAAACGAAAATTCACACTACAGCAGTAAGTCCTCAGTGCACACTATGCACTACATTCCAGTGAACTCATAGAAGTACACGGCCAATAAATATACTTTTGATGATAAAGGCTAAGTCTTGAAAAATCACATTTGCAGAGGACCAATGCAAAATTTTACAAGTGAAGTGACTGCAGTTTAGATCAGGTGTCTAATAATGGAATACTAGCCTATGACTTATTAGATCATTCCATCTAACTTGTTAAAGCGCACCATTTATGCAAATAAGAAATCCTTGGTTGCCTGCAAATGTGCTCCTCTGATGTTAATATACATTCGGTTAGCTTGGGGGGGGGGGGGGGGGGAGGGGGTGCATTAACTTGTGAATCATAATGCAATTAAAGACAATGAAAACCATTTAATTTGTGTAAATCCGTGTAAAAAATTGATTGTGTTTTTACCCATAGATGTTGTCCTGACAACATTAAGTTTTGATCCCACAGCTGTGTGTCCCTTAAATATTATTATTTGATATGATTAATTTTCATTTTTTTATTCGCATAACACAGTTGATGGAAACATGCAGACGTGTATCTTCTTTAGCCGAATTTTGGTTAATGCAAATATGAAATGCAAGTAAGCCGAATGGAAACCCAACTACCCAACCCAACCCAACAAACCCAACTGCCTTACATTTCTTTTATGATGGAAACCTTATGAAGTATATGTGGAATTATACTTTAAAAAGTTGTGTTTAGTGTACTTTAACTTGGGCAAAAGAAATGTAACTCTAAATAAATGCAATATAATGGGCTTGAAAGTCTAATTTAAAAACATGCCAAATGTAAATTATGTGTATTTTTCATTAGTCAGTGTTAGTGTGCTTTAACGGTATTTTGATTCAATTATATGGTTTATTAAAAAAGAGAAAGAGAAAGATAAGAGTGGACTAGTTGGTCTCTTGAATGTCTACCTCTTTTATATACCAGCAGCAGTTCATTAAATAGAACTTTCAATTGATGATCCAATTCTATTATATACTAGGTTATCATTATTATATTCTTTAACTGTCTCAAACTTGCAGCACTTCCCTGTAAGTGTCTATCTTTTATGTGGGTTTTGCTTATGTACCTTAGCTGTCTTGGCTATCCCTGTGGTAGATCTCTTTTTGTCATATAAACTACTGGAAACTGAGGAGAGGGACAGTCTAACTTGTTATAGCGCTCAGTTGAAAAGCCACCATCTATGATGGTACAGGGATGCATTAGTGTGTTTGGTATGAGCAGCTTTCACATCTAGAGAGTCAGGATTAATGTTGAATGATATTCGTTTTGAGAAATATATGCTGCCATCCAGACACCATATTTTCAGGGAAGGTATGAAATATTACATGAAAACAATACATAAATGCATTCTATACAAAGGCAGAACAGTGTAACTCTATCATAATGAACTCCAGATGTTAAAATAGTTGGCTTGTAGTTCGGTGACATTTTGTCCAACTTTTCTGAGATGTGTTGCTGGTATGCAAATTTGAATAACAATATTATATATTTTTAGATTCAACAACTAATATGTTGTCCTTGGACTATTCAAAGATGTTGCTTGTGTGTTCTGACAATTTTAACATTTGTTTTATTTTCAACAATGTTTTTGGAATTGGGGTTATACATAGTCTGGCTTTTTTATGGTGAAATATGAAATAATGGCCATAAATGATACACAGTATATTGTGCTAAAAGGAATCAAGGAGTCAATCAGCCTATATCCCTGTTCTTTGCGGCTACCGAATGCTATTGGTAGGTATAAGAATGGTAGCATTTGGTACAACGTAAACCAAATTTGCAAACTGGCAGCTAACTCTAACTGATGGGGCACAGGAAAACAAAACTTTCATGCCCTCATCAGTTGGTGTTGGTTGCTGTTTCACTATTTGGTCTACCTTGTACGTTGTGTGAAACAACCAGGATACGGGTTTATTAAATCACTTACAAGCCTGCTTTGCTGCAGGAGGGACTTGTACGCTTCACAGAACATAACATGTCAAAATATAATGTCATGACAATTCAAGTATTAAATAAATTCAATTTTTATTCCTTTAATATTATCATCCACAGATTTTGTTTTGTTTTTCACTTTCTATGTAGACTCTCAATGGCAAATCTGACATAATAACAAACTTAGTTTATAACCACTAAGGCATCATGTAATGCTCTGAACATACATGGAATCACAACATTTGCCAATAACTTTTATCACTAAACTGTAACACGGAAAATCAGAAATGGCAAATCAAGCAAATCAATATTGATATTTCAAATCATCCTAAAAAAAGTCATCAAAACTAGGGCCACTGGTGCAGGACTATGGGCCCCAACAAAAATTTCATCTGTAATTATGGGACACGACAGACAAAAATATGAAAAGACAAAATATGTGCTGATACTGAAAAACCGGGAAGAATACTTTCTAAACAGTAAGGAACTGATAAGAGAATTTATAAAGATTTGCACTGATAAGCAGAATTGACAATAGCACAGATATTGATAAAATCCTTTAAATTCCCACCCCTTTAAAGGCATGGCAACATTTATATTAATTTACCAGCTTCATAGTTACTTCAATGGTTAAATGGCTCATTATGGGGTGAATGTAGCTTGTACTAGGAATCAATAGAGGTGGCCAAGTTATGCCGCTTCTCAACACCTGTGAAACGAAACCGGAACTGAACGAAGCCGAATTTGTGTTCATTACATGTCAGTCAACGTAATTCTATCAAAATGATCATCACTGGTACCTATCCTTTGGTTTGCAAACAAATTCACATGTATTGGTGAGAATTTGTGCTGTTGCTGTAAAAAAATAGTGCCTGTAGGGGGAACTGGACTGAAGATTTTTCATTATGTCACTTTTAACAATAATTTTGCAACAATATCTGCAAATTACTAACATTTGTCTGCATTAGACATGTGCTTCTTTTGGAGGATACTGAGTTTTGTTACAAAAATGCCATTCTGGAAGAAGTGCTAGCTATGAGTATGTGATATTTTGCATGGCAAGTGTATGTTTTGGGGTTTTAGGTTAGCCTATTTTAACAAAAACAATAATAAAAAAACAATATTTTAACAAAAACAATAATAAATAATAAATGTAACATGTTTACATTTTACGTTAGCTTTTAAAAAGTAAATGACTTGAAGAAGGTAATGTAAAGGAAATGTATGGTATTTATTTTCTAGCACAGTGCCAAGTCAAATCACAAGACATAAACAAAGACAGCATAAACAATAAGTCCAGTTAGCCTTGCCGTGAACACCACATGGATGGTGTTCTTAAGCCTGGTTGGCCAAGTCATCAGGTTCTCCATTACTATACTACCATCAATGCAGCTCACTCTAGCCAGACACTGGTCAAGGCAGTTAGTATAGCAACTCTGCTCAAAACTCATGCTCAAAGAACAAACAATGTTTGATTGTGAAACAAGAGTGGTAGCATATGGAACATTATTCATGTTAGAGTTGGAGGAAACTTTGTTTTGTGACATTATGGTCATGAGGGAAGGACTATTGGTTCCTTTTTTAATCTAGAGGAACAAGAGCATTGACAATGGACTCTCAGCAGGATGGAATATTCCATTCTGCAGTAGTTTTTCCCCTTAGTTCTAAGTTGTGGCATACTATTGTAGTCAATTGTCAAAACAATCTTCATTGTACTTCCTTCATAATATCAGAGAAACAACAACAGAGAAATTTGTCATTGCAAAGCAAGCAGAAATATTTGTCATTGCATAGCATACAGCACATGGACTAAAATTGTATTGATTACTGCAAGATACAGATAAAACAGATCATTTGAATGGCCATTCAGTTTGTCACAAATCTAAGAGCAGATGGTTAAGACCACGAAACACCAAAATAAAACAGTCCCTTTTTCATGATATCCTCTTTCCCTTTATATTAGTACCTAGTTTTTTATTTTGATTTAGATTTTGGTCTTAATGGTACAAAGCCAAAATGTTCTCACAAAAGAACAGACATGGTGATACTGAGGCTTTATGGCTCAAAGTGTATAGGCAACTGAAAGACACATCTTTTTTGCACCTAAAGTAGTTCTTCATTCATTAACAGAGGTAGTACAGTATTTCCCTTTAGCGCTGAAAATGTGGTTATATATTTTGCTTTTCTTTCCTTTTTGATTAATCTAACACTCCTTCCACTAACAGAGAAGAACAACACTTATAGGGAAATCACATTTCACACAATCACAAAATAAAATGCCATCTATGTTTTCTATTTCTCTGATCAACTTGTAATACTAACCCAAAGGAATAATCTAGAGCAACTTCATCATGATTAGATTTTTGGATGATAATGAAACGTTGTTGCTGTACAATAGGACATTTGTTTACAACATACTAGCTCAGTAAATGTAAAAGGGGTTAACTCATCAACATCATCATCATCAACAAATAGACATGCTATTTAAATGTTACTTTGGAGCTTTAAAGGTACAGTTTTTAATCCCATATACATGTTGTCAAATTCAGTTCTCACTGCCCTTTAGTGGCTGCACTTAAAAATATATATGTGGCTGTGCACAGTCCTAGTCCTATAAATGGTAAACAAACATAACAACCAATAAGGTTGTTCAAATTTTATTCAGATAAGTGCTTATTCAGATAAGTTAAATAAAGGTTATAATATATTAATATATATATATAATATCTTAATAACTGCTTATTCATAGCAAGTAAGTTGCTGTACACAACATGATCTGAATATGCTTTGCTCAGGAAAGGACTACGGTGGTAGTAACAAGAAAAGTTCCTATATTGTTATACTCAATTAACAACGTAATTAGGAGTTTATTTGGACACTTAACAACATTAGCACTATTTATATTTTGTTTCCATGGATAGACCATCTTTTTGAAGAGAAAAACTGTTCCTGTTCTACTACCACTTCATAAGTCCCATATTGAGCAAAATGAGATTATAATTTACAGTGCTCAGCATAAATGAGTACACCCCCTTTGAAAAGTAACATTCTAAACAATATGTCAATGAAAACAATAAATAATTTCAAAAATTTTCACAGACTAACTTTAATATCACATCTGCGTAACATACAACACAAAAGTTTACATAATAATATAACTTAGATTTCATATTTTTCATTTTTCAGATTTACTTAAATTAGGGGGGAGCAAAAATGAGTACATCCCACTGAAAGTCTCAGGGCAAAGCAAGAATTCAACCACAGGTGAGTCTAATTATTCAATTAGTCCAGCAGATAGTTCACTATAAAAGGGTGTTACTCTAAGAAAACACCTCCCCATTTCCTGCTGTCAGCAATGGCACCACATGGATGAGAAATGACACAAGACCTGAGAAAGAAAATTATTTCCTGACACCAGAAAGGCTACAAGAACATCAGCCAAGCTTTACTTATTAGTCAGAATACTGTAGCAAAAGTGGTACAAAGATTGTGACTGCTTCCCGTGACACAATACGCCGTACACTGCAGAGGAATGGCATGCATGGATGCCGTCCACGAAAGAAACCTGTCCTAAAGCCCAGGCACAAAAAAGCACGCCTAGAGTTTGCCAGGGCCCATGCTGACAAAGATGAAGGCTACTGGGACTCTGCATTGTGGAGTGATGAGACCAAAATTAATGTTTTTGGAACTGATGGCTTCAAAACTGTATGGCGTCGCAATACAAAGGAATACAAAGAAAAAAGCATGGTGCCTACAGTGAAGCATGGTGGTGGCAGTGTCCCTATGTGGGGCTGCATGAGTGCTGCTGGTGATTGCAGAGCTGCATTTCATTGATGGTATCTTGAATTCAGATATGTATTGCTCTATATTGAAAAAGAAAATGCTACCATCACTCCGTGCACTTGGTCGTGGTGCACTTTTCCAACATGACAATAATCCTAAACACACATCTAAGGCCACTGTTGGCTTTCTGAAGAGGAACAGGGTGAGAGTGATTCAGTGGCCAGGCATGTCACCTGATCTGAACCCAACACCTATGGGGAATTCTGAAGAGACAAGTGGAGTATCACTCTCCATCCAACATCCAGTCTCTAAAACAGGTCATTATTGAAGAATGGAGAAAGGTTGATGTTGCAAAATGTTGCCAACTTATTCATTCCATGCCCAGAAGACTTGGTGCTGTCATTAAAAATCATGGAGGCCATACAAAATACTAAATGCAGTAGTTTTGTTGGGGTGTACTCATTTTTGCTCCCCCCTAATTTGAGTAAAACTGAAAAATATGTAATCTAAGTTATATTATTAAGCAAACGTTTGTGTTGTATGTTATGCAGATTAAACTTTTTGTAAATATTTTTTGTTTTCATGGACATATTGTTTAAAATGTTACTTTTCAAAGAGGGTGTACTAATTTATGCTGGGCACTGTATACACAACAACATATTTACTTGGAATAAACTGTAATTATGAAATTCTTAGATTATGGGTAGAATTAGGTCACGCAGAACAAGATATTTAGTGATTTACAATGGCTAGCAAATGGCTACGGCAGTTTGCATGTTAATAAGCAGGTAGTTAATGGTGAATATGAATGTGCTCATGTAAATCTCATGTATTTTTTTCCTAATTTAAGGAATCTGTCTGCCAGTGCACTAAGTAAAGTGAGACTTAAGGTGAGACACTACAGGTGAATAGGATAAAATTTTGAACTTCTAGATATCACCATGAAACTTCACCAGTTGATTACTCACATAAATGTGAGAAAAAATGAGAAAAAATGAGAAAAAATGCATTGCAAGAATCTAGATCTAGAAAAATCTAAATAGAAATCTAAATTTTTAGGAATAAAATGTAATATAATATGTGATATATCCACAAAGCCTTCAGTAAAAATCTTAAAAATAAAGTTAGGAGTAAGACTGGAAAGTTGTATGTAGGTGCCTCAGAAGTGGAGAATTTTCCTCTAAGAATTTGTTTCATTCGTTTGAGAAAAAACTCATTTAGAGAAAACAGCGCTTAAAGATTTTTATTTTGCTTTTAAGATCCTCATTAAAGGTAGAGACCACCATATTGGCTGCTGCTTCAGTCCAACTTTCCTCACAAATACTGTTTTTGAACACTGGGCCTATATAACAGAGTTGAACCATTCATTTGCATTGTGAGTGCCTCCATGCTGCATGCATTGTGGCAGGCTGTCAAAGGACATACAGGGATAAACTTCTGACCCAAGTACTGTGACAAAACTTTCCTTGCATGAAGCTTATGGGTCTCTGGACCTTCACCATTCTCCTATGCTCCCCTGTACCAATACCAGGAGTGCACCTATAACATGTCATTGTTAGACATGCAGTGTAGGAGGCCTACCCATTTTCTGCCTTCATCTGATCCAATGACCGTTGGTTGTTGAGATTAACCCACATCCTGGCAAAACAATGCCAGTTCTGCAGACCTTCCATAGCTGTCACTCTCTTGGCCTGTTTCTGATACATTTAGAGATGAACACCAGGAGTCCCCAACACCTTGCTAATTTTTTGAGCGGTGCATAAATTACCCCAATCCTAATTTAT
The DNA here is from genome assembly GCA_027481765.1 of Tenualosa thibaudeaui. Lineage (NCBI taxonomy): Eukaryota > Metazoa > Chordata > Actinopteri > Clupeiformes > Clupeidae > Tenualosa > Tenualosa thibaudeaui. The sequence continues at coordinate 871,055 of JAIFZK010000174.1, forward strand.
GAACATCTGTTTCTCTTGGAGACGTGTTGATGCATACACACTTCTGTATTAGCCTACTTGTCACCCTCAAACACACACACTGCACTCAAGCAACAAACTGCTACAAAACCTGTATTTATCTGAAATGATGGTTAGTTGCAGCACTAACGACACATGGCGCCTATGGCAGGGCATTCAAGCTATTACCAACTACAGGCCTGCCCCCCTTTCCTGTGGTGGTGATGACTCCCTGCCTGAGGCGCTAAACCAGTTCTATTCAAGGTTTGAGGAACAGAATGACTCAGAGGTGAGAAAGGACACCCCTCCCCCTAATGACCTAGTGCTGTGCCTGTCCACTTCTGAAGTGAGGAAGACCCTACTCAGAGTCAACCCACGGAAAGCTGCTGGGCCGCACAGGGAGTGTGCGGTCTTCAACATTTCCCTGGCCACCACTGTAGTTCCCACCTGCTTCAAGACCACCACCATCATCCCCGTTCCGAAGAAACCCACAGTGACCTGCCTCAACGACTACCGCCCAGTTGCACTGACATCCACCATCATGAAGCGCTTCGAAAGGCTGGTAATGATACACATCAAGTCACAACTACCAGCCACACTGGACCCAATGCAGTGCCTACCACCCAAATCACTCCACAGACGATGCCATCAACACTGCCATCCACCTGGCTCTCTCTCATCTGGACCAAAAGGATGTATATGTCAGGATGCTGTCCATTGACTTCAGCTCAGCATTCAACACCATCATCCCTCAGCAGCTGATAACTAAATTAGGTGAACTCGGCCTGAACACAACCCTCTGCAACTGGATCCTGGACTTCCTGGTGGGCAGACCACAAGCAGTTAGGATTGGGAGCAAGACTTCCAGCACAACCATATTGAACACAGGAGCACCTCAAGGCTGCGTGCTCAGTCCGCTGTTGTTCACACTCCTCACCCATGACTGTGCGGCAACGCACAGCTCAAACCACATCATCAAGTTTGCAAGTTTGCTGATGACACTACCGTGGTGGGTCTGATCAGCGGAGGCAACGAGGCCCCGTACAGAGAGGAGGTGGCTCAGCTCAGCAACTGGTGCACCAAGAACAACCTCGTCATCGACTTCGCATAAACACATCCCACTGTGCATCAACAACCTTCCAGTACAGATTGTCCAGAGCACAAAGTTTCTGGGCATACACATAACTGACGACCTCTCATGGACAACACCACACACATCACAAAGAAAGCCCAGCAGCGTCTGTACTTTCTGAGAAGACTGCGTAAAGCCCATCTCCCAACCTCCATCCTCACAACTTTCTACAGAGGGACGATTGAGAGCATCCTCAGCGACGCCATCACAGCGTGGTTCGGCAACTGCACCGCTGCAGCGGATTGTGAGGACAGCCAAAAAGATCACTGGAGTCTCTCTGTCCCACCTCTCAGACATCTACAGCACCCGCTGTCTGCAGAAAGCCAAGAACATTGCCAAAGACACTACCCATCCCTCCCATGGACTATTCACCTTACTACCATCTGGCAGAAGGTTCCGCAGTATCACTGCCCGCACCTCCAGAATGGGGAAGAGCTTCTTCCCGCAGGCAGTCAGACTGCTGAACAACCTGTAGTGCAATTGGACTGTAATATGTTAGTAATTTAGGATGCAAACCAGCGTGTTACAGCACACTGCACCTTTATGCCCCCCGCACTTTCTTGCTACTATATATTTATGTAGAATAGTCCTTTGTTTACAAATCACACTACTAGCCTTGCTGCTATTATTTATATTTATGTAGAACAGTCTTCTGTTTACAAATCACACCACTAGCCACAGTGCTCTGCTAAAACCCATGCCCTGTCTAGCATGTTTGTTTTAGGTCACCTGTAACTTTGACCTGCCTTGTACAACTGTGTTGTACTGTATATACATATGTGTACAAGAGTGTGCACGTGTGTGTGTGTGAGTGCGTGTGTCAGTGGGTAAGTGAATCTGTGTAGTCCCGCAATAGTGTATGTAGGCACTATTATGTATCTGTCTTGTCCATACTGTGTTTTAACAGTTATGTGTATCACCAATTGTTCCTGGTGAAACGCTGTCTTGTCTCACTATGTACTGTGTATACGGCAGAAACGACAATAAAAACCTACTTGACTTGACTTGAGATCCAGCACATTCTGGACAAAAAACCCACTGATTATTTCAGTCGATCATGCAACATGAACTGAACCACGGGTGGCACGGTGGTCACTCACTGCCTACACTGACATGACCTAAACTCTCCTGTTTTGTCTAATGACAGCTTACGTAGTGATGCACTTTTCAAATGAATTTCATCATCTGTTTCATTGCTTTGTTTTGCTTTAGATTCTCTTACCAGTGTTAATTTTATTCTCAAGAAGCTTTAATTTGTCTTGCTGCTGCAGGCATTTCAATAATAGGTCCATCTGAGAGCTAACTAGGAAGCATGAGTATACAATGTGATGCATTCGAACTTGTCAGAATTCGAGCCCAGACAATCAGAATTTGAGAATTTGTTGAAAGACTCCGTAAACGTTCAAAATTGTTGGTTGATAGTGCAGAACTACCCATAATTGGATTAGAGAATCTGAGGTTTCCAATGATACCATGTTTGTTATGTGCCAGAGACCGGTCGCAACATGACACGGTGTGAAAGAATGCTAACTTTTGGTGAATCTTAGGCAAAATTCACAATACAAGTCAACACAGTGTAATAAAATAATGATCTATATGTGTAATTTTGACACATTTATAGCAGGGTGAAAGATTACATGATAAGGATGCAAGCTAGGCCAGAATCTGGAATTTGACCAGCACATGAAAAATTGATGTTTTCACCTGCCGTGTCTCACCTTAAAACAAGCAATTGTCTTAGGACAAGTTTGCTCAACACACTGGCAGACAAAATTGCTTTTTTTTAGCACATCTACATTTGAACTTGTATTTGAAATGGCAGTTTTTCTCCAGTGCAATGGTGTTTGTAGCACTAACAGAATGCACAAAACATCCTGTGTTTTGGGGGAATATTATGACACTATCAACTTATCCCAAAATCCTACAAATATCTCCCGCCCAGAAGGTTGAGCGTACAAGAATCAATGAGAGTACAGGTAATAATGAAAGTAAGTCAACACAGCAACTGGCTGAATAGAAGTGAAATAAAATATGATCAAATTAATTATTAAACAAACTCTCTTTCACTTCCTCTCTCTTCTTTTTACTCCCTATGTCAGATTGCTGGTTGGAGATACCCTCACAGGCTACAGGGAGGTCATGCTCACTATAGGCTGTTTGGCAGGACCTGCCCATACTATTACAAAAGCTCCTTGCTTTCCAGGGATAAGCATTTAGGCTTTTGGAACGCAATGGTTGATAAAAGTTCAATTTACCTGATAGAAAGAAACCTGTCACATCAAGTTCCCCACTCTCGTCAGTTTGATTTTGTCTGTTTTTCCCAGTCAAGTCCTTCTCTGTTTCTCTATTGCCTCCCTTTATATCACTTCTGTGTATTGTCACACTCTGAGTTGTATTCACCACAGTGCCCTGAGACACATAATTGCTGGATAGCCTGGAGAGGGATTTGTTACTTGTGATAGATGGCTGGCTAGCCCATTTTTTAACATACCTGTCATCCTGTCTGCTGGTTTGTATTTCTGTCTCACTATTGTGAAAGTGTCCAATAACAGGTCTTGTCATTTGTGGGAAAGAATAGTGCTGCTGAGCTCTGGTGTGTTCCAGAGGGTATGACAAGGCTGCCTCTAGTTTTTCTTTCAGAACAACAGGACTATGACCTTCCTGTTGTGGTTTGGGCAGTGGAGGTATAGTGCTGGCAAATGATGGTTTTGTGATTAGTTTTGTATAGCAGTGCAAATCACATGCCATTTTGTTCTTCCTCTCTGCTCCTTCACCACCTGAAATCGGGTCCAGTATCTGCCCCAATTCTTTCACAGGAAATTGTTTTTTTAAACTCATCTTTGTTTCAGATGATATTTTCTCCTCAGTTTTTGTCTGATCTTCTGCCTCTACCTGGTGCTGATGCAGACTGTAGCCATCACAGCTGTGAATGCTTCCATGTCGGCATAAAGCTGTAGGATCACAGATAGAGGAATTCCTAGAGCGAGTTTGAAGAAAGTCGAGGTGATCCAAACCTGCCAGCTTTTGTGTAGCGCTCATCATTCGGCCAGCAAACTCCTCCAGCTGAGCCAGTCTTAGATCTACTGTCTGAAGGCATGCTTTCATGGACTGCTCCCGCTCATTCACCTCCTCTAAACGTACAGACATATTTTCGACCCTAGAAAATCAGACACATTCAAATAAATGTCAGTATTAAATTGCTCTCACACAGTAAATGTGTGGTTACGAGAATTGTAAAAACAAGCAGATAAATCACATATCTCGTCACAGTTGCACGGTCTTGTGACTGTGCCAATGCATATGGCCAGGACAGTGCAGGGAAAGTTGAGGACAGAATCATTCAACTGAAATTGGTTATGATTTCTGTGGTGAAATCACTATGGTTTTAGTTTTTAATGCAGAACTCATAGACTTATAAAAAGGCAACTTGACCAGGTCAGACCGAATACTAGTTTCCATGAATGAACCAATACAGAAGCTAGGGAAGGTGGGTGCTGTGGACGCTGCAGCTCCTCCTAAAATAATGTGGAACACTTAGTGTAAATAGATTTTTTGGTAGCACTTTAAACTAACTACACGCTATGAAACATTTATTATGCATTTGTCTTACATTAATTCTCATCAATAAATAATTTGGAAACATATTTGTGAAGGGTTTGTTTTTGACATATAAGGGCATCTAAATATTGCCAATAAATGATAATTTATTACTTACTAAATAATTAATTAAACATGTGTTAATTAAGTATTTTGCATTATTAACCTGTTTTCAAGAGATTTACAAGTGCTTTTAAAACTTACTTAATACTTAAGTAAAATACTTTACTTAATTGGTAATAAACTATTTAACTACATTTATGTATTCCTTTATTATTATTATTATTATTATTATTATTATTATTATACATTTATGTGTGCCACACTGACTAAAATAACGCAGACACTATTACTGACTTATCAATGGGTAAATCACCATCAAGAGACGTCAAATGCTTCAAAATTTTAAACATTACATCATGGTTGCATTGTGCCTTTCACATAAAATAGCCACTTGGTTATTTATTGGTATTACTACTATGAAAACATGTGGGATAGTTCCTGGAACATTGAGCTGAGGTTGTGTAGGTCCAACAGTTCAGGTCGTGTTGGTCCAACAATTCAGCATATCAAAGTCAGTGGAACAATCAGAGACAAGTGTCATCATAACGTGTAAGGACAATATGTTTGTACTCTGTTTGTGTCAGGGTTTCCCAGTGTCAGTTCTCGGTTTAGCCCCATCTGCTGGACATTTCTGGGGTTTACCTTTTGGCACTGTGTTTATTGTCTCCCACCTGTTTGTAATTATTTTTGTCAATTACTCACCCATTATGTCTGTGTCCCTCATTGGTTCCCGCTCCCCTTCCCACAGTATTTACCCATGGTTCCTTTATTCTGTCTCTGATCGTCTTCTGATTTCCTGTTGTAACCCGGTTCAGTGAGTTTTCTGAATTTAGAACTGTTTCTTGTCCTGTCTGTCTTGCCTGCTCCCTGTCTTTTGTCGAGTTTTTTGGACGTCCTGCCAAGAGGATTTGTTTCTGCCTTCTGCCTCCTGTCTTCCCTGGATTTTTGTGTTTTGGATATTTTGATGCTCTCTGTATGTTTGTAAGTTTGTAAAGACTGAATAAACCAACCCTGCCTCTGATTCCGCGTTTGAGGCACTTAGTAGTCCTGATAACACAACAGACTAACAATTGTGTGACCCGTGTTTGCATCCAATGGAATTTTTTCTGCAGACCAAAACATTATACCAAATGAACGTATTTCTGTTTCAAGGCACCACTTCAGAGGTACAGTATGTTTATTTATGTATTCATTTATTTATTCACTTCCTACTCCTTGTGTGTGTGTCTATGCTTGCTTATAGTCCCCCTGTGATGTCCATGCTTGTTGATGTTGCAATGTGGTCCAAGCCTATCTTTTTCTATAGCTGCTAACATATCAGCACTGGGGGAGCAGTGAGGGCAGAATAGAACATGAATAAGAGAGAATGGAACCTGAACTCACCTCTCAGATGTAATGCGAATGCACTCCTTGTTGGAAGACTGTTCTTTATCCTCTTTCTCTCTAAAGTGTTCTTCCACACACTGCTCCTCAAAGTCATACAGGTTCTTTAAGTCTTCAGGGCTAAGGATGAGTTCTAAACAAACATACACAACATCCATAATCACTGGAACATAATGGCTAAGATCTGTCATTAGTATATGAATTATAGAGGTACTACTTGTATACACAGTAAGCATAATCTACGTTGGTGCATTGGTGACATTTCAGAAGCTTACTTAGTCCTTGGTCATGTTCGTCCAATTCCCCCTCTCTCTTGTGGTAACAGCAGCAGATGTGTTTAAGTACAATAAACATATGACTAAATATGATTAGGGGTGGTGGGAGGACAGGCCGATCATGGAATGTCATGATAAGTTGGTATCTTTGGAACTTCCACACTTGATTGGAGATGGATTTCACCTCAAAGAATGTGTTGCTGCAAGAGGAATTTTTTGGATCTCAGTTGAATAAAATTGCTTTTTTTTTGGAAGAAAAGAAACATCACCCCACAGCACCCAACTCCCACTAGGGTTTTCTGTTTAAAACTGCTGACACAAATCAAATGGAGTTCGTGCAACTAACAGAGCCTTCTTCAGAGAACTAACTAAATCTAAAACTTTTCTCCAAAATCTACATGTGCAAAAAGTATGACACTCCCCTTGGTAATCATTCCCTTCCATTCCAAGACAGAGGCAAAAACTTCATTGAAAAACAAGTAAAGACAGCTGTTTGCAGCACATTTCTTCCATTTCTCAGAGGCCATTTCTCCTGTCTGGTTTCATCATAGGGTTTCATAGACAGTGCTTGCGAATTCTTTGCTCTTTTCAGCAGTTTTCATAATGGCGGACGTGCCTCCACAGCGCCATCTATAGACTGTTACCCATGACACAACAGAGGTTCGCCTCTTGGCTTCTATACTCTTAGGAGTAGCGAAGCAGCAAGTCATTGAAAAACCTTAATTTCCTTCCTAATTACTTCTTTTGACCTGTGTATTCACAATGACTGCAAATTACAAATTAAAGGGGAAATCTGGTGTGATTCAATTCATAGCCCTGTTGTATGGACAAGAACGAGAAAATTTACAAAAATCTACAACATAAACCGAAAAGCAAATCAGGAGCTAACATTAAGTGAATGGGGCATAAAACAATGAAAGTTCAAGTGAGTTTCTGTGCCCCATTCAGTTAGTGTTAGCGGTCAGTTCACTATTCTGTCTGTTGTATCAGATTTTCTCAGTCTTTTTCCAAGTGATAGCACTAAGTGACCACAAACAACAGGTCTTTGGATTGATTCACACTGGATTTCACCTTTAAGATGAGGCAAAATCCTAGGCAGATACAGACTATATATATTCTGGCAATTAATTACTTCTTTTGACCTGTGTATACAAAATGACTACAAATGACAAATTAAAGGAGAAATCTGGTGTGATTCAATCCATAGCCCTGTTGTATGAACAAGAACGAGAAAAATGTGATAGCACTCAGTGACAACACGTCTTTGGATTGATTCACACTGGATTTCACCTTTAAGATGAGGCAAAATCTTAGGCAGATACAGCCTATATATATTCTAGCAAAGCACTGCCAGCTGAGCATAGAGATATCATGCAGCACCTGCTTTGCCAGTGCTTTGCAAGAATATAGTCCCACATCTCTAGAAAATTGCCCCATCTTAACTTGCATTAGTATTTGTACTCATTGTGGATACACAAGAAGTAATTAGAGGAGACTTCTAGTGCATATACTAAGCTAAGCTGGGGCTGCTAGACTAAAACAATGCATGCATTCTCCTTTGGTATTGTAGTGTGCAGTACTCCTAATGAGGGCAGAGTATGTCTTACTTGAATACCGCAATGAGAAGGTTGACTAGTAGAATATTGGCCACCAGCAGGTAACAAGCCATGATGGCAGGAGTAAGCCAGGCTCCAGGAATGCAGGGAGGAAGTTTCTTACCATCTTCGTCAAACAAATTCTCTCCACAAGGTGCTGAGAATGTTACAACATGCATCATACGTCTGTGCTCATACAGTAAAATCTTACAGTCCATGGTAGCCTATACTTTTTATAGCAGAAATTGTGAAATAGATCATACAGCCAGTAGCCTTTTATCTAACTTCCCAATGTATTTTCTGAAACAAAATATTTGTTATGTGACCAAAATTAACTGCAGTGAGCTTTTAATAAGCTTTTAATAGCATTTTGCGGTGCTTAAACAAAGCATGTGAGAGAAGATTTCTTAGTATAAAGCACAAAGCAGCTTTGAGGCACAAACATTTTGCTGGTCACTGATGAGTGACAACTATTACAGGGCTTTTTCTCTCACCTTTTTTCATGTAATTGCTATGCATTTCTCTCTTCCTTTGTCTTCTTTCTCATCCTTGCATAGATTTTGAACTTTACTGAATTTCACACTTTGAGTTTGATATTATTTCCTTCTGTGTTTCCTGATAAGTAACTGATGAGTTGCTCTGTGTAGGTTCTTCTTCTTGTTGTATTGACCAAATTAACAGCTAGATGTCACAAAATTACTCATGCCAACGACCTATTCTTGCTCTCGCTGAGATCTGGCTCAAACCAGACAGAAATGAAACACTATCCTGGCTACGCTTTCCCTCAGCGGTAACGTTTTATAATAAAGGTGTATTAACAAACCATGTAGAAGGTGTTGCATAGTGTTTAGTTATTTTGTTGCTATTCAGTATATAACTTTAGAAGATTGCTTACCAGTAGTTTAGAAGGCATTTAAATATCTTATGAAGAATTTAACAATATATAAGATACACAAAATAAGATACACATGTATGAGCTGTTAAGATAACTTTAGTAAGTTACTTCCAGGGTGTTCATAAAACATAAAAGTGTGCAAGTCCTTGAGCTAGAGCATTAAGGTATACAATTTTTGGAATTGTATACCACCCTAGAGTAAATAAATGAATGTGTTGCACTGGTGGTACCTTTTTGTATGTTATCACCCTCTTTATGCCAATTATAAGTCTATGGAGGCATATATTATGGGTGAATAGGGTAAACAATTTTAAGTAATAGGCCTAGATATTCCCTCAAAACTTCCCCAGCTGATTATGTACATTAAGATCATACTTATTTCTGAAATACTTTGAACATACATGCCATTATATACTGAAATATTTGACAATCTCTAGCTACCATAGAGATGGAACACCTTATCAATTGTGTCCTCTCATATTCTATAATTAACTAATAGACATGTCTAACAAACATGTCTGGGAGTGGCGTTGTTAGCAGATATACCTACAGCTTTGATCTGGCTGTTGGCACGATTGTTCAAATGTATTATTTAGGGTGTTCACATATAGGCCTCTTTAAATGAACTGAACTCAGTCATCTAAAAGTGAATAAGAAGAACTCAGTTCTTGTTGTGTTCACATTGTTTATTTGAAAGAGGAGTCCACTTCAGTTCTCATGGAGTCTCAGTTTCCTTTTTGTTTATCCCTGTACTTATTAGTGGTGCAACAGTTCTCGGTTTTATATCAAACTGAACGATACAGCCCCTACGGTTCAATACGCAGATGGGAATTGCGGTATTTTGGTACATTGTTAAGATATTAATCTGTTGTAGTTTTCCAAAAGCAAGCCTTTGCAAATGAACAGGCACTACAATAGGCTAGCTTTACCCAAGTTTACCTAAGCACCTTATGCTGCCTACTGCAGTAAAAACTGTCTAACATGAGGCACATTGTCAGAAATCCCTAGTCCTTGGAGCTCTCCGAGAGTCTCCTATATTTAGATAGCAGTTCCCAATTCTCTCAAATTTGCATTCTGGAAATCAGTGACTCTGACTCCACCTCAAAAACATCATAGGCCAACTGCTGGACCCCCTGCAGTTTGCTTACAGGGCAAACAGCTCAGTGGATTGACTGTGCAGACTGGTGTTTGAGGATGCCACAGGTGACCTGGACAAACTTACTGATACTGTAACATTCTACATTAGTTTTTGTGAAGGAGTGTGTCTGCCAACAAAGACTTTCCGCATCCTCAAACAACAATAAACCATGGTTCACAGCAAAACTGAGCCAGCTATGACAGGCAAAGGAGACAGGACTCTGTACTTAACACTCACTGTAGCTCCAAGGACCCAACTGTCAAACTCTTAAAAAGTCCAGATGATGCCACTGTCATTGGGCTCATTCAGGATGGTGACGAGTCTGCAAATTGGCAAGAGGTCGATAAACTGGTGTTCTGGTGCTCTGGCTCTGATGGCCTAGAGCCAAACCCTCTAAAGACTGGACTGGAGATGGTTGTGGACTTTAGGAAGCACCCCACAGTGCTGCCTCCCCTCACAATTTCCAACAGCCCAGTATCAAATGTGGACTCGTTCAAGTTTTTTGGATCCATCATTTCCCAGGATCTGAAGTGGGTCCAACATCAGCTCCATCTTTAAAAAGGCCCAGCAGAGGATATACTTCCTACAGCAACTGCGAAAGCATGGCCTACCACAAAAGCTGTTGGCCATCTTCTACACTGCTGTCAGTGAATCCATCCTCTGCATATCCATCACCATCTGGTTTGGGGCAGCCACAAAACAGGACAAATGCAGACTGCAGCGCACAGTTCAGACAGCTGAAAAAATCATTGGTGTCCCCCTGATCTCCCTCCAGGATTAAGCACATAAGAAGGGTAGGGTAGCCAGTGGAGTTCAATGAACAGAGGTGTGACATGAGCTCTTTTTGGTTGGTTGAAAACCAGACATGCAACTGGATCATCTGTAGCGGTCTTACAGCACAGGCTGGATAGTAGTATAATAATCGAGTGGATAATAGTCGAGGCAAGAGATAACTAGGGTCTGCACCAGGAACTGGGTTGCATGTTGGGTTAGGTATGGCTTAACCTTCTTATGTTGAATAGAGAAAAAGAAGTCAGTTTGTCCAGTCAGATGCGGTGGTTGACCGTATCAAATGCTGCTAGTCAAACAGGATGAGTACTGAGGACTGAGTACTGACCTACCGCTCTGGCCTTTTTTAATGCTTCTGTTACAGACAGAAGCACTGTTTCAGTGGAGTGGCCCCTTTTGAAGCCAGATTGATAAGAGTCAAGGAGGTTGTGCTGAGAGAACTCCTGTGATATGTCTGAAGATGGCTCGTTCAATACTTTTAGAAAGGAAAGGAAGAATAGAGACAGCCCGGTAGTTCCCCACTTGAGTTTGGAGCGAGGGAGGGTGTTTTTTAACAGTGGTGTTACCTGGGCTTGTTTGAAGGAAGCATTGACCACATGTGTGGTTGCTGTCACCATGGTAGGGGCTATGGCCTGTAGAAGGGTTGTTGGAATAGGGTCCAGAGGACAAGAAGTAGGATGGCTGTCTGTACGAGGCTTAGATACCTCATCCTCTGAGAGAGGAATGAATGAAGAAAAAGAAGCAGTTGGTTTAAGGATTTTTGGAGGAGGAACCTGTGAAGCAGGCTAAGACCAGGTTTGTGTAGATGGGTCAAAGAACTGACTACTAATAGCTGCAACCTTATAAGTAAAAATGCAGCAAAAGTGTCAGCTGTGAGGTTGGTTGTAGGAGGTGGAGTTGGTCCAGTTTAGTGGAGATTTGAAGGTGGAGAAAAGTTTCTTGGTGTCAGTAGCATTGATCATCAAGGTGTGGCCAGCAGGGGTAGACTGTGTACTCCAGGACAGGTTCAAAGACATGGACTGGAGCAGATTTTCCTCAGTGGCCACTGAAGGCACTCATGTGAACATTGAATCTTACACCTACTCAGTATTGGATTACATCAACACCACAATCGACAGTGTTACTACTGACAAGCAGATCACCTCGTACGCAAATCAGAAACCATGGATGAACAAGGAAGTGCGGTTTCTACTGAAGGCACGTGAGACTGCCTTCAGATCAGGGGACACACAGGCCTACAGTACATCCAGGGCTGACCTGAAGAGGGGCATCAAGAAGGCCAAGCACAGCTACAAGCTGAAGGTGGAGGAACACCTCTGACCCCCGACGCATGTGGCAGGGCATTCAGGCCATATCTGACTACAAGCCCAGCAACTCCACACAGACAGCCATGGATCTGTCCTTCCTCAACGAGCTAAATGACTTTTATGCTTGCTTTGACAAGGACAACAAGGATAAGACTGCCATCGCCCTCCCCCCTGACGACCACCATACTCTCACACTCACTGTCACAGATGTCCACAACGCACTGGGCCACACCAACGCCTGTAAGGCCGCTGGACCTGACGGCATTCCTGGACGTGTGCTGAGAGCCTGTGCTGGGCAGCTTGCAGGGGTCCCTGGCCCAGGCAGCAGTATCAGCATGCTTCAAGACCACCTCCATAGTGCCAGTGCCAAAACACTCATCACCGCCCTGTAGCACTCACGCCCATAGTGATGAAGTGCTTTGAATGACTGGTTCTGGCACACCTCAAGAAATGCTTGCCATCCACACTGGACCCTCACCAATTTGCCTACAGAAGCAACAGAAGCACAGAAGATGTGATATCCACAGCGCTTCATTGTGTGCTCTCACACTTGGACAACAAGAATGCATATGCAAGAATGCTGTTTGTTGACTTCAGCTTAGCATTCAACACAGTCATCCCCTCCAAGTTAATCGCCAAACTCGGCGACCTTGGCATCAGCAACCCCATTTGCAACTGGATCATGGACTTCCTGACCAACAGACCCCAGTTTGTTAGGTCAGTCCAGAATTGGTCCACCACCCTGTCACTGAGCACCGGTGCACCACAAGGCTGAGTGCCCCATTCTTCTACTACCTTTTCACCCATGACTGCAGACCTGCGTATGGATCCAACTCCATCATCAAGTTTGCAGATGACACCACGGTGATTGGAGTCATCAGTGACAATGATGAGTCTGACTACAGGGAAGAGGTGAAGCACCTGGCTGCATGGTGTGCTGACAACAACCTGCTCTTGAACACCAGCAAGACCAAGGAACTCATCGTGGACTTCAGGAAAGAGAAGGGAAACACCCATGACCCCATCCACATCAATGGTATGGCTGTGGAACATGTTACCAGCTTCAAATTCCTGGGGACCCACATCTCCGAGGACCTGTCCTGGTCGACCAACACCTCAAGCCTGGTCAAGAAGGCCCACCAGTGCCTCTTCTTCCTAAGGACACTAAAGAAAAACCACCTGTCCACTGGCATCCTGAGCAATTTCTACCGCTGTGCGATCGAGAGCATCCTGACTAACTGTGTGACAGTTTGGTATTGAAATTGCGCTGTCGCTGGTCACAAGGCTCTGCAGCGAGTGGTGAAAACTGCTCAGAGAATCACAGGGACTCCACTTCCTGCCATTGAGGATGTCCACAAGAAAAGATGTCTACAACGGGCACGCAGCATTCTGAAGGACACCTCTCATCCTGCCAACAAACTATTCCAACTCCTCCCCTCCAGAAGGCACTACAGGAGCCTCCAGACTAAAACCACCAGGTTCAGGAACAGCTTCTTCCCCACAGCCGTTCACACTACTGAACTCTGTCCCCCACTGAACCTCACACTGCACTCTGCTGCTATAGCCCTTGGACTGCACATCTGTATATACTTAATACATCTGTACATAACTATCTCTATAGCACATCTGTATATTGCACATCTGTATATACTTCTGTATATACATCTGTACATCTGTATATACTTAACACTTAATACATCTGTACATAACTATCTCTATAGCACATCTGTATATTGCCCTTTATATTGAATCTATATAGCACTTCTGTATATTACCCTCATTATCTCTTCACCTTACATGTATATTGCTCTTCTGCCTAATTATTATTCAACCTATTTATTATTACTACTCTTATCTGAATATAATTTGCTCTTTAACTGTACATATTGCATATACTGTATATACTGCACTTCCTGCTCTTTGCACTTCTGATTAGATGCCAAACCGCATTTCGTTACCTGTATTTATACATGAGTAATGACAATAAAGTTGAATCTAATCTAATCTAATTTAATCATTGTGAATCTTGTCATGGTAATAAGCCTTTTTTGCAGAAGTGACACTGGATTTGAAGGATGATAGCAGAGCTTGGAAATATGTTAGATCGGCTGAATTATTCGTTTTGTGCCATTTCCTCTCAACAGCTCTGAGGTTGATGCGCATCGAGCGAAGTGAGTCATTAAGTCATGTATGAGACTGAGTGGATCGAGCAGGTCTGATAGACACACAATCCAAGCAGGGGCTCAGTGTAGAACAGAGTGACTGTGGCATCATCAACCTCAAGAGAAGAGAAAATTCTGGAAGGTGCAAATGGAATAAAGTAGTGGTCAGAGAGATGTAGAGAAGTAACTGTCAGCGAAGTAGTGGCACAGTGCCTGGTAAGAATGAGATCAAGTTCCTTACGAGCTTTGTGAGTTGGAGGACTGCAGACCCACTGTAGCTCAAAGGAGACCATCAGAGATAGGAAGTCTGAAGAGCCATGATTGTTAAAGTGGATGTTCATATCACCAAGGACAAGCATGCGACAACATGCTTAGGGATAGAGTTAAGTAGTGTGTCTAGCTCCTCTAGGAAATCACCCATTTGTTCTGGTGGACGATGGATGACAACCAGAAAAATTTTGACTGATGCTGTAACCAAGATGGCATGGTATTCAGAGGAGCTGTATATGACAGATGTTACCAGTTGAGTACATTTCCACAGTCTCGCACCACCCCATCTTCCGCATGGACGTGAGGTGTATGGAAAATGCATAGTTGGTGGAGAGTACAGCAGGGGCGGCATTAGTGTCTGGTTTGATCCAAGTCTTGGTGAGAGCCAGAATGTCCAGCGAAAGATGGTTAGCATAAGCAAAAATGAAGTCTGCTTTGTAGTGCAGACTGCAGACTGTCAGTTCCACAATTCTACAGAGAATGAGTTGTTCATGGATGAGGTGTGATGTCCAGAGTGGAGGTTTGCAAGGTTCCGGTTTCTTTTGCAGAAGCAAAATCTGTGATGGCTGGAGACAACAGGAATGGGGTAGAGACACATTGTAGTGAGATGAAGGTCACAGAAGATTGAGTTATTGAGAATAAGGGATGTTGGTTTCTTCAGTGTCCTTGCTCGTGGACATGCACAGGTAGACACGCATGTCTTTACCTGATGTACCGTATTGTGTTGATGCTCAAGGCATGCTTAGGATGCTCAAAAAAGATTTCAAAGAACTTGACAAGGCAGCAAAGGTTTGAAGATGGTCTGGATGGTTTATTCTTGCACTGTCATGAAAACAAGCAATTTACTGTACTGAGGGTAGAGCTTATAAACACTACTTGTTTTAAGCTCAGAATAGACTGAAACCTGTCCAGAATTGGTCATGTGTATCCCACACCATTCCTGCAGTCTATATTTGACTATTATATTTATATATGATCAGAACTACTATCTCCATTCCATTCACATACATCCTGATATTTATGTGGGCTAAACACAGCCTGCTATTCTTGCCAGACCATTCTTCATTATAGTCACTTGTACACATGTTTTTAAAAAATACATCACAACTGTATAAGAAGTACTTATCTCATGTAGAAGAACTAATGTCATTACTTATAAGTCTTTGTGAATGCATTATAATTAATGGATTAATTTGTAATGCTTTATGAATACTGGGCACATAGAAAGTGTTACTGAAAGTTTTTATTTAGACTTGAGATCACAAAACGGGAACATCTAGCCTATTCCATCTAATTACATTTACATTCATTACATTCACGTTTTTATCCACAACTACCAATTACATCAGGGCCAGTCTCCCCTAGAGCAACTTGGGGTTAGGTGCCTTGCTCAAGGGCACAATGGTGGCAATTTCCCCCCAGTTTTCAGGCAACAACCATGCTATCCACCCACCACTCCACCACCAACGCCCCTAATATACATATATATAGTTTATTTGGAATGCTTTAGGTTTACAGAATATGAAAATGGAGGAAGAAGGAGCAGAAGAAAGACCCTTATAGGTGTGTTGGCTACTTATATCTTGGAGGATATTCAAGTATTTAGTAGGGCCCGAGCACAGAGGATCGGCCTTTTGTTTTTCGTTCCACATATTCAGACACACTATGTCAGATTCATGTCATACATGATGCCAAGATGGGACATTGCGAAGGGATTTCTGAGGTGTTGTAATATTTTGAAATTGCGATATGAATTTTTATATTTCACCACATAAACAGGATATGTCATAAGTCATATTGCACTGAATAAATGGTTTGAAACTTCTCAGGTTAGTAGATACTATGATAATGATAACATCTAGATACCAAATATGCCTGTCTGTTTTAGTCCCACCAACTGGCCAAGGAAAGAATAGGGTTTTGAATATGTTTTGACACATGATAAAATTTGGAACTCTTCTCCTAGATGGTTTGTCATAATTGAATCAGATTTGTAACACATCATGTCAAGATGTTGCCGTGTTAATTGCAAAGGAATTCATGACATATTACAAAGTATGGAAATTATGAAATGATGAATATAAATCTCACTAGATAAGCAAAAATATGCCAGAAATTCACAATTCTGTGGCTGAATGGTCTTAAACATTACCAAATGTTGGTTATTAAGATTAAGATTCCACCTGCCTAAACTGGTATAGCGTCACCATCTGGCAAATTTCTGTTGGAGTTTTTTTTTTTTTTTTTTTTTTTTAAGTTCGTTCATCAGATTAATTCAGGTTAGGTGTATGTGAACTCACCAGTGTCCCGACTTCACATATCCTCACTGGTATACACATATGCATGCACATATGTACACACATGTGTACACACACACACACACAGTAATGACAACCTACATAGTCTCTCTGACACACATACATTTACATTCATCACACTCTCTCTCTGTTACTCACACACACACACAAACACACACACTCGCATGCACACATACTCTACATACACTAAACCCACACACATACACACACACAACAACAGTAACTTACACACAGTCCATCTTTGGCTGTCTCTCTCTTTCATACACACACACACACACACAAACATACACACAATAACAGTGACCTATACTCTCTCTCTCACACACACACACCCACACGCACACAATATTATATTAATCTGCAATTATCTTACACTGAAAACATAAGAAAGTGGAAAAGAAAGATAGGCAGAACACATATGCCGAAATTTCCACATATAGAAATTATCTTATTCACAAACACACACACACACACACTTACTGTCTCTGTCTGTCTATCTCTGTCTCACCTACACACACACACACAGACTCACATAGAAAGAATTTGAATTCTTCAGATGAAGATACTCATTTAAGTCCTGTTTCATCACAAGAATGGACACAAGAAATGTGTGCTTCATGTGTGCTTTGAGAGTGAGATATAGAAAAGGAGGACACATATGTAGAGGTTTGTAGAGGGCATTTCACCATCAACTATCACTGATGCCAAAAATACTGAATAGTTCCCAAATATCACAAATACTGAAGGGGTTTTGAGGTAGTAGCAAGCTAGCTTATGTGCCTGTGGAAGGCATCTAGCATCATCTAACGTAACTAAACTGTAGGCTACTAACAATTTGAAAAGGAAGGCTATGTAACATGGGTTTTTAAACATGTCACAAGTAGGATGTTTTTTGGGAGCCTTTTGTCTGTGTAGAGTAGGCTAGCTCGGTAAACTGTTTTTATTATTAGCTTTGGTTTTGATTGTAGTTGACATAGCTACACAGCCTGTCTGCCTAATTAGCCAAATTTGTCAGGAGTAGTGCAAGGGTTTGTTTCCCTCCTGTCATTAAGCATTTTGTCCAAAACAGGGAAAAACAAGGAAACAGAAGAAATGGTGGTGATGCTATGAGATGCTATTAGTTTTGCCATTAGTCTATTAAAAACAGTTTGCAAAGACAAGGTTGTCCATTTAATGCAGTCTGCTGTTATCAATCAAGTTGTAGAACATGCAGTCAACAATTTGATTACATTTCCTATTAAGCTATGTCTATTAGCCTGTCAGTGAGTTCATCAATGGCAAGCTGCATGCATGTGTATTCGTGTAAAAGCAGTAAATATGGTGGTGTTTTAGTAGCCTACAGCACCCTCCATAATTATTGGCACCCCTGGTAAAGATGACTGTAAGGTGGAATAAAAAATTAATCTTTATTTATTGATATTAGTCTCCTAATGAAATTGATAGAGAATAATCCCACCTCATTGTGAAACATATTAATCTGGAGAAAACACAATGCATCAAGTAAATATTTTTTCACAAAAACATATGTGCCACAATGAATAGCACCCCTACAAAACATGATAAATAATAATGTAACTGAATAATTTTTCGAAACAAAGTCAAATACCCAAGTCATTTTTCAACATGAGAAAGACAACAGAATGCCTATTTCAAATACATTAAAGAAAGTATGCTCACCTCTAAAAGATAGAGAATTGCTATAAAAAGTGGCACTTTCTCAAAAACATTTGCTGTTAAAACAGTAACTGAGAAATTACAGTCAACTGAAACTATTACAAACTTGCCTGGAAAATGACCCATATTTATCTTGCCCTGGATGAATCTGGACATAGTCTATGAAGAGGATGGTCTCAAATCCATTTATTGTGTTCTCCAACTTTGTGGCATGTCAAAATAGAACACTTGCATTATTGGCAAAGGGTAGATTTATGATGTACAAAATGCAAAGGTGCCAAAAACTGTGGCACATATGATTTGTGCACATAATTATGTATTTCTTTAACATATATAGTTCTTTGTCAGAACAAATTGCATTCTGATCAATGTTGTATTTTTCTCAGTGTTTTCATTATATGATTAAGGACAGTTACTAATAGAATATTATTTTTACATATCTTTTTAGCCAACTTTACCAGGGGTGTCAATAATTATGGAAGGCACCCATGTTTATGAACATACCAACAGGATGCTTAGCGTATATAGTATTATGATTACCATAACATCAATTTTATTAGTTACAGGTCGACTAAATTTTACATTTACATTTTACATTTTGTTAATGTATTATTTGTATTGTGCCTCGGATTGGATGAAAGCGTGTGCAAAATAATAAATAGAAACTGCTCAATAACAGATTTTTGTATACATCTCTTGAAATTGTTTAAAGCACAGTCCAGGCAAACAAACAAACAGTAGGCAGTCCTTTTCATTAACTTCATTAAATATCCATAGTATGACACAGCAGCAGGATATACCGACTCCCAGCTGAGAGACCATGCACAATTTACGCAGTTGCGCACCTGTAATTTAGGAAGATCAAGGTCCGATTGTACAGGAGCTATATGGAGGAATGCATCTCACATTGTAGTTTATTTAGGCAATCATCCCTTTGTGAAACATGTCAAAATAAAGAGCAGCAGGAGCCCTTTCAAACTTGCTAGTCTGTGCAACAAAATATTGTGAAATAATCAGGTTTTGGTTAGGCTACTGAAGTTTTTGTGTAGCTTCCGGGACACAAAACATAACCAAAAAATGGAGGAGCGAATTTTAGGCCTTCTTGTTTCAGGATCTAGCACAGGTTGGAATTCAGTTATCCTGTTTTGACTGAACATTAACATAGTTTTTTCCACTTCAGGCTAATGCTGAATAAATTGCATGATTGAGACACATCAAAATGAATAGGAGGGTGACAATTCACCCATTCAAATGATTCAATGCTAAGTTTGAGGCAGTCATCTAGACAAAATGTTTATTTATTCTGTAGGCTTCAATCCAAAGTTCAGAATTTGTTATTTTCTTTAGGCTTATGTCAAGATTGTTTCATTAAGAAAATTCCTTTGTGGCATTTGAAATGGCATATGAAATGGAATAGAGAACTCTCAGATTTAGGCTAGTTCTGAGATGCAATATTTGAAGTAGTAGTATACTGCAAGTATGGAACATAGATCAGGAAATTATGACTTAATTCATATGTTAAAGTAACAAAGGGCAACATACACCTCAATTATGAGAGCAGTTTATTAATGTTAACTCACAAGTAACATACTAGGCTGCTTCTTAAATTGGAAAAGTCTATTTAAGCTGGTGATACCATTGTCTTTCGCAGAATTTTTTTTTCATTTGTGCTTCAGATTCATCTAAATGTCGTTTCATCTGAAACTCTTTCTATTTCTACTGTTTGCAGGCTGGTCGGTGACCTTTGACTTCTCCAGTAGGGCTCCCCCTCCTCTTAGATCCCAAACAACTGATTATAAGCAATACATTGGCAGTGTGCTAGTGTTCTCTGACATTAATAAATATATAACTAACCAGTTATTAGTAACTTCTCATGTCTTTTTTTCAGCATTTGAAATGTTTTTAAGTGACTTACAGTAAGCAATGTACTGTAAGCAATGTACTGTTAGTAAGCTAATTAAACATTTATAATTTAATGTAATTGGTTTGTTAACACACCTTAAACTGGTCAACTGGTCAAGTATCGCGGCATATATGTTTTTAAAATCTGATGGAAAAATGCTACAAAGAAAAGAAAAAATCTACAACAAAAAGCAGATGGCATAATAACGTGAAAGAAATCTACAAATGAGTGTGCCCAGCCCAAGCTTTTCAACTAATATTGACTCAGTGTTGATTCAGCCATTTAACATCTTTGATGTTGACTAAAGGAATCAACTATTAACTTTCAGACTGTCTACAGCACAAAATGTTGTCTGTCATTTCTCATTTTGCTGCATTTATGTCATACAGTATATCTACAGTCTTGTCTCACTGCTGAAAATAGGTTAGGGGGACCAGAAGTTTACTTACGATTTATCTCCATTGCATAGACTGTTCATCAGTTCATGGATCCATCATAAAACAGATAAGACAAAAGAAAAACAATTATCTATTCTCAGAGTTAACATATAAAGCATATTTTAGATTCTGTTCATTCAAGCACAAATCTGTACATCTGTACAAAAAACAGTATAAATGAATCCTATCTTAATCCTTAAAATTAGGCCTATCATTAAAATTACTATGATATCAATGATAAACATCTTTCATTTTCATGTTATTCATGTATTCAATACGTAGCCATGTAATAACCAGGGTAACGTTCTACGATCATCATCGTGGAATAACTCCCTCGACAGTCGTCGTGCTACTGCATTATTCTGTTAGGAGTTATTCTGTGATAATGGCCACCTTGCAGAACGAGGTGAGTCATGACGATATCGTGAGTCATGACGATAGGCCTTTCTCAAACTATGTTAATATGTTCATCAGACCAATTTCCAAAATTTCTCAGGGGAAAAAACCCTGAAACTCCACATAAAAAGGACTCTAACCACTGGGCTATAACCCTGGATGTTTTAAATGGCTAGCTATAATTATCAAGATTGGGCCCCCTAGAGTTGGAACAGTAATTATAAATATTTATTGTACTATTTAGTACAATAAATAGCAATAAACGCTAGCAATAACATATTAATAGCAGTAGCAACTACAGACATTTCTAGATCAAATACATCAAACTTCATGCAAAATCACACCAGTAACAAAACAACAATATATGACGCTCACTCTCCCTCATTCTCCCAAATAATAATTTAAGGTTAAGATATTAAGATTCAAGAAAAATAGAATCATTACAACATTACAATAGTATACCAAGTTTTTGTGTCATTTCATGACGCTTTCTGAATATTCATTATGGTAACTTTAAAAATATCAGGCAATAATGGTCATTTTGAGAGATTCATAGGCAGGAAGCAAAACATTGCCTGGCCCACACTGAGGCTGATCCTGTTTTATGACTGTGGAAGCAGCCTTTTACTCCTACTCAAGCAAGTAGGATGTTTTTTGCTTTGCTCCAACTTCCTGGAGACAACAAATATGCCCCTACTGTTGGTAGTTTCAAATCTAGACTTATGACCAAACTGTTCTCAGATGTTTTCTCCTAATGATTCACTTATCTTTCTTTTTATACTCTGTACACTTTAACTTTTATGCTAATCATTTTCTGCCTTTATTAATTGTATTGTCCTTTTTGTGCTTTTATTTTTGTTCAGCACATTTAAATTCCTTTGTGTATGAAATGCGCTATATAAATAAACTTGCATTTCCTTGCCTACAGCTGTATTTGGCTACATTTAATGGCTAACATCATCCTATATGATGCCTATCATGTTTATGTACTCACTGTTTTATAGGCCTATCATTACTTAATGTGATATTGCTATTTTGTTGCTGGTTTGATTTTGCAAGAAGTTTGATGTATTAGAAATGTCCAGAGTTGCTACTGCTATGAATATGCTATTGTTAGGCAGGATCGGCCCAGTAAGCCCTCACTATATGACCAAGAGCGGTGCACATTTTCCATTTAGGATCTGTTCCCAAACAGGCTTTATATTCAGTAAAATGCTTGGTCTCAGAGAATTTGAGTATGAATATATGTGTAGAGGAAGCTCTAGATTGGAATGCATTTCCAGTGAGTGTAGGCCTCAGAAATCATCTCAGACCTAATTAGCAATTGCAATAATAGGCTTCTGATACCCAGTGTCTACTTTTTTCAGTTGTAGGAACCCTGACCTTTACTTAGATGGGTCTTACACTGTGCAAATGCACAAATCAACAGTCACGTGAAGATTTCTGTGTACAAAAGGTTCAGAATTTATTCAGGTCAGCCACCATAATTTAGAAAACAGAGTCTTACTATGAACTCTAGTCTTACGGTCTATGGAATCTGCAAACACTTCCCCATAGATCATCCAGTAGGGCATGTAGAAAATGTTCCGGGCCAAACGCCATGTTGGTTCCTCATCAGGGTGAAGGATGGCTTGCCTTGCCACACCAAAGCTCATCAACACCACCAGCATGATTACCACAAAGTACAGCATATCTATCATCTGCATTCAAACACAAATATGTTCATCACTGTGACAAATTACCTCTCCCAGAAAATGGCACTTAGGGCTACACTGTTGTGTTTGTTTCATGGTTACAGGTTTGGTGTACTGGTCATTACTATAATACATATATTATCAATGATTCTCATCAAAATTTGTGATAGATCTCTGTATTAACTTATGCTCTCTTGACTAATTACAACCTGAGGGCCTCAACGAGGGAGAGATTTTTTTGGAAATAGATTTTTGGTGTAGGCTGTCACTGCAAGTGAAAATATGGAGTGAAGGGTGTGCTTATGTTTGTGTAAGTGAACACAAAACACACTTACACTGTCCATCTGATCTGTAAGTAAGACTGTGTGTGTTTGAAAACTATTTTTACTGTGGTCTCAGGGTAGTCTCAGTATCTAAGATCCTACAGGAAAATAAAAGTATGTATCCATCACCCATTACTTTTCTTATAATCCGGTCATTTTGACCAGAATACCACAGGTGTAACAAAGTTGAGCAAAACATCCAAAATGTAATGAAAATAATTAAAATTTGTGTGTTTAGATAGCCTATATGAACAAAGTCATGGAGCTCCATGACCATCCAATTAGATTAAGTATGTTTGAGAGGGAAAAATATTGACCAGAACACAACAGGAGGGTTAAAAATATAGATTCATACTAGTCAAGGTGTTCAGTTATATGCAACTGAACTTCTTTTTGGAGCTCGAAGATGTTTCACCTTTCATCCAAAAGGCTTCTTCAATTCTGGCCTGGTGATGGGAAGACCAGGAGATTTATCTCTGGGCTGTGGGTGTAATTGTAAACTATAGACCACACTAGGCTAGAACTGAAGAAGCCTTTTGGATGAAAGGTAAAACGTCAAGCTCCAAAAAGACGTCCAGTTGCATATAACTAACTGAACACCTTGACTACCATGACCTGGATGAATGAGAATCTGCAAAGACAATACATTCAGACTGTTTTACAGAGTATCCAAGTAACCTACTTTTTTGAAGTAATAATTCACAAACAAAGTTAAAAGCTGAAGTCCCCTCAAAAAAAAAAACAACAAAAAAAAACCTGACAACAAATCAGGAGGAACTGTAGGAAGGTTATACACTCACCATCTTACCAATCATCATGACATAAGGGCCGAGGTATTTGTTGACACCAAAAATGTCAAGCACACGTATGTACCAGAAGATGATATCCACACAGTAGATCACACGACCATAGCCCATATACGGCTCATTTTGTAATCGCAGCAACAATCCAAGCAGAAATACTGAAATGGCCACCAGGTCTGTGATGTTCCAGTACTCCTCCAGCCACACATTTATCTTCTGCTTAAGTTTACCAGGCTCTGACATGAGAATCTAACACAAACAAACAACAATCCTTGAGCACAATTATTGTGAGGATGAAATAACATGTGTAAAGCAAATCAAAATGTGTAACACTGAAGACAATAACTTGAACAGCAATATTTTGATATTAACCCAATGAAGGCAATATTGATTTCAGCCTTAAACACTAAGCCCTACTTCAACACTCAATACTTCACTGCCTCACACTGCTAGGTGATTGGGTTTGTGAGGCTTTGAGTTGAGAGTTTGTGAGGCTGTGAGTTTTGATGATTTGGATATCACCTGTGACAAATTGTTAATTCAACAACACTAAAGTCACATTGCATAAAAGAGGATTCCCCCCTCCCTCTTGCGAAAATAGAACAAGGGAACTTAACAAATGTTTGTGCTTCTCGTTCTGCTTTTACCCTCTCTGGTACAAGCATAGAGATCCGGGAGTTCCGTCCTTTTACTGTATTATTACGTCATTATTTTGATTAATGCCAGCAGCGGAGTGGCACCATGATGGCAGTAAAGATGGTCTAAGAATTAATTATAGTAATTAATGTACAAGACTGGCGCCAGTGGCAGATGGGAGCTAGCAGTTAAATGTGCACTTCACGTCCAATTAAATTCCATTACATCTAACAGTACAGACTCATACAATGTCAAAGCATTTCGTTAATTTGCCTAAAAAGGCTGCAAGACTTTGCCGTAATATATATATATATATATATATAACTATATCTAGAACTTATCTGTCGGTGGTTGGTTAATGGATTCAGTCTTGGATCTGTACATTAGTTTAACTTGCAATACAGCATTACATAGGGCCTATAGCTGTCAAAAAGTTGGAGTTAGTCCTTCTGCGACTCTCACCGCTCTGTTGGTAAGTTATATATATGCACCTATGTGAAGCTAATTTCAAGTAACCCCCTTATATCTCAAGATAAACGAAGGCTGGTGTCCGTCTTGACAGATAAACCTTCAATAAGTCTCTGTTTAACTGATGTTATGAATATCAGTTATCATAATAATAGATTATTATGACAGCTAAGAATAACTTTGTCGGTGTGTCACGTCTTATTTCAGTGTTAGTTCACTTTTTACTATCATAAAAAGTTTAATGTTTGTAATATAGTATATATAATGTAGCAACTAACCTCCACGCCCAAACTAACCAATGAGGCTAAGTTAGTTTTAAGTCAGACATTCGATCGATATTGCAACAGTGCAATCTATATCCGCATATCCATCGAATGTCCAATTTAAAGCTAATTTTACCACGGTTATCTTTTACGTTGCCACTACTAAATGAATTCGAAAAGCATCTTACACAAACATAGGCTACACTTACTCACTTTTAAAAGACAATCATCAAGCAAGTGTCATTAATAATTTGCACTAGATAAATAATTTGCACTTTTGAATAGATGTCTATGCCTTGGCATTGCACTTTACTGCCAGTGGAATTTTGAATGCTGAGTGCCCTTGGGCGGAGTGTGACATCAATTCCCAGATCTCTATAGGAAAGCAAAATTCAAAATGAATCTAATAACTCTATTGAAAATGAAAAAAGGGTAATATTGTAGGCCTATTTGCAGTTTAACTTTGAGCTGAGACAAGAATACTCTGTAGCAACTAGCAAGTAAAATACAATGGCACTAATGATATGATTATCTTTCCTGTCTTTACTGAAAAAAAACACAAATATTCTTAGTGCTAGTGGAAATAGTGAACCTTAGATTTAATCACTGGTCCTCTGACAGTGCCTAGTTCAAGCGAATGCTTCTGGTAACTGATTCAAATACATTTGACAAAAATGGATGAATATGAATATGAATGAAATGTTCAATAAGCAACTCATGTAAGCACCATAATTTCACTACTGCCTTAATAGGGCTAATAGCTGGATTACAGCTGTTCAAGTCAACAGCCAGCAGTTTGCTATCAGGGTTGTATGTCTATATGGTAGCAAACCTGACGGAGTTTTTCCAGTCCCAGAGTGATGATATAGGCGATAACAATCAGTTCCTGCAGTGAAGGCCAGCGCTCCATCTTCACTAGGATAATGTAGTTGTACAACATGAGGTACACAACATAGGCTGTCTACAGACAAAAAAAAAACAGGAAATCAGGGATCAGGAATTGAGACATGCATTTCACTCTGACACACACATTTCTTGTAATCCTGCTACACCATGAGTCTTCAAGCTGCTAGACTATAGCAGGGCTGCCAAATCTCAAGCAATGAGCTTGAGAAACACGCATTTGACTGCCTTCACATGACCTCACGCCATACTTCCTCTCCTCACCATCTCTCACACAAAAAATCTGCCCTAAATCAAGCCTGATTCATGTAAGTGCATGTAAATTAACATCTATTCATCTCAGTCAGTTTCTTTGCCGAGTTCTGGTCACACAGATACCATCCACATATCAGATGAAACAGTGCTATCTAAACTTTCTAATGCACTCATTGCTAGGGATGGGTATTGAGAATTGGTATTATGTTGATACCGGTTCATGCCTTGTCAGTATCAAGTTAACATTAATTTTGTAATTCTACCGCGTCTGCAATATCAAGCTCTTTCACTCGTTTTTGTGGAGGAAGAGTAATCTGCTTCACGATAAAATGACATGACATGCCTCTGATTGTCTGAATCTGACTTTGAAAGCAGCAGAGTTGGGGACAGCACACTAAAACAAGAGGGAGAGCGGCGTTTAAAAGTGCAGCTTCAGTGGAGACTAAACAGCCTGATGTGAAATATGTTGCAAGACCGTGGCCTATGAAGGGAGAAACACAAGCGAAACATCTCAAAATTCTCACCGTTCTGTAATTCCTCACATGAAGCACTGTAAAGTTTTGACTGCTGTACATTTCTTCAGAGCTCAGAATGTACCACTGCCTCAACTGCAAACACAGTGATTTCCATGCATTGACTTGTCACCACGTAATAACTTCTTGTAGGGTAATTTCATTGGTAGATGAAAAAAAACATTTGATCACTGAAACTAGAACTAGGTTGCCATAGGTTGCCATTCATATAACCTCTCTCCTTCTCTCAACAGATCCATACTCATCTGCATGCACATAAAAATAATAGGCTAATAATAATCATGCAAGGATTGTTGTCATAAAAAATACAGTAGGCTATGACTGCATATAGCTATTTAATTTGGTTTGGAATTTGTATCTATTGTAGCTCTACAATTTGTAGCTCTTCAACCTGTTGAGAATAAATGTAAATGCAAATAGGCCTATGCACTATTCATGCAACATCATATTCCGTAAACCTGTCTGAAAGTTATGATTCCAATGTTATTGACATGACATGAATGATAATAGATTTATTTTTTGTTCTTGTGATTTCATGATTATACTGTAGGCTATATACAGTGTACATATCTATGTATGTATGTATGTATGTATGTATGTATGTATGTATGCATCTATCTATCTATCTATCTATCTATGTATCTAGAGTTATGACTGGGTTCTCACCAGGTCTCTGTATTGAAATGGCGTGTGTTCACGTCATGGTGCGCAGAACACAGCCACAACCCGCTCACATGCCCTGGAAGCCATTCTGTCTCCCCCTCCCAGCTCCTCTGTGAGATCACTGTCCAGCACACCATTTGAGCCTCTTTCAGATATTGATCTTAAATGGCTATCTCTGAGGACGACACTGCTGCACTGCTTGGCACTGGTGTCAGTTAAGTGTGTGGGGAAACTCACGGTCCTGTCGGTCAGCCCAGAATGCATGCAGTTTGCTCGTGAGGACACTAGGGTCGACCTTCGTCCTAACCCTTTATATGTGCCCACGGTCTTGACTGCCTCTTTCAGATCACAGGACATCGATCTGTCCTCCTTAGATACTCTTACCCTGCAGTCGGAGTAAACACACAAGGCAGCGCTGCCCTGTGAGGGCACTGCATGCGTATACGGAGCGCATCCACCCCCTTTTGGAGGTCGTAGCAGCTCTTTGTGTGTTTTGGAACACAGGCCCCTGGGCATGCTCTGTTGAAACAACGCCTGGTGCACTGGCTTATGAGTACGTCTGCCAGAAGGGTTGAGAGCCCACTCCACAAGAAGTGTCTCTTCATCATAGGCTGTATGGAAAGGCATCTCTGTGACGTTTGTCAGTCAGCCTTTGCCTGCTTCTACAGCTTGGACATCACAAGCACGCCTGTTGCCTGCTCCGTCTTCTCTGCTGCCACAAACTCAGATCCTGAGTTGTCCGGGGCTGTGGCTCACTACACCCCACTCACTGTGTGTCTGATGTGTTATGGTGGGCCCAGTGTGTCACTCAGCTCCTGTTATTGAATGTCACGTCCGCACCTATGGCATACTGCGTCTTCACTCCCTACCTAGGATGATGAGGTGAGATTCTTGTGACTGGTGGCTGTGTGGCGACGTTCACTCAGTTCAGTGTATATGTAAGGTTAACCTCAGTTCTATGAAGGAGAACATGAGATGCCACCTACCTTGCCTCTGCACACTTCAGCTATTATGCTCCAAGTGTGAAAGACGAAGATGCACCTGCACATGCACCTGCGTTTTATAGCTATCTTCATATATCACCAGTGTAATGTAGCTGACTTTATTGCAAAACTGAGCTAATCAGACTGGTCCTTCAAACTAGTTCTATAATGAGTTCACTCTTGACTCTTCTGTAAACCCAAGCAAGCAAACAGATCATCAGAACAAGCACCTTATATGGGTTTGATTCAGTTACAAGAGATCTATTATTGTTAGGTAATTTTCTATATACGAGACTGCGTCTCCACTGACTTGCTAAATGATAAATTGACCACGTTGTTCCCCATGTCAAACCTGACCTTGCATTACAGGACTGTTAATCAGACTTGCCGTCTGTATCAATGGGTGCTTATAGGAGAACTCCGGCCATGTTCAACACGTATCTCTATTATTTGAATTCTTTGTTATTTATTAAAAAAAGGAATGAAAAAACTGATGTATATAGACCGAGTTATGTTCTTGCTAGCACGCGCACCTAGATAGTTACAGTGCCAGAGCATTACAGTGTGAAAAAACTGTATAATGTTGTATGTTCTACTTAGCTATCTACCTAGTTTGGTGGTGATGAGCTATGCAGGCTCAGCTGCCCTATGCATGCACAGTGTCTATGCTGTTTCATATGGATATGACCACAGCAATGCTTAATCACAGGGGGAAATTCACATTTTCGTCTACCCAACAGATTGTTACCTGGGTAAGCTGGGTTGGTATACAAAGTCATGAGGGACAGAGAGGAAGGATTAATTGTAGGTAAGACACTACTTACTGTGTTGAACCAGAATTTGGTGAAGGGCGCATTGTAGAACTCATATAATTTTTTCCCAATGGGAGCACGTCTTTGCTTATTTCCAGTGTTCTCCTCATCCTCTCTCTTAGACAAGGTTTCTGTGTTTCCCTCCTGAGAGAATACAAGCATTTTGAGCATTATAATTCTGACCAGAAGGTAAAAAGGCTTTTGCATGCAAAATTCACTCAAAAATCACAAAAAACAAACATTTGGCCTTGAAATACATTGTATCAAAAGTTTTGGTAGCACTTTAAATATTGGTGCAATAACAGAAAAAGACATTAGTGGTTCCAGATTCCCAGGTCATGGTGGACAGGTGCCAGTTAGCAGTGCTGCCTCCATGCATACATGGACACCCTTGACTGTGAATTGGCTTCTCTTGTGTGTGCGAAGGTGTCACATGCTGCTCATAATTTTTTGGCCATAAAAATGGTGTTTATATTTATTTTGTCATGCAAACAGGTACAGTCTATTTTTTTTTTTTACAAAAATCTAACATTGTCTCTGTTTCTCATTGCAGAGGCATTTTTACCTTGCTTGATTTGTCATCCTGCTTGTCTTCACTCATACTATAATGTTGGTAGGCTACATCTTCTCCAAGGCGGAAGTCCAGAAGAAAAATGTATGGAGGAAATAAAATACCCAGAATAACCTGTACAAACGATTTGGAATATTACTTTTTGGTATCTCTTAACATTGTAGAAATGCATAGAGAACACTGACAGATATTATATATAGATTATATTAATTAAAGAAAAATGTCATTCAGATAGTAGTTGTTGACTATTTGTGTGGTATGCCTAGGCAGTCCACAAAGGACTTCAGACCTAATTGGTGTTGTGCATCATCCAGCAACAGACACCCCTCTAATTCCTCTAGTCACGAACTGCTACCATGTTAAAATAACTGCTCTCAAGAACCATGCCGTTGTCTGGCTCAATTTTCAATTTACAGTCACTGAAGCTCTTTAAATTTGTGCTTGAAGACTGATTCAGGAGTAATGAAGCTAATTCAAAACAAATGGAGCAGTAAGAGAATACTATTTGATGATTTCTTATTCTTTATCCACATAGCCATTAATATGTTTGCATCAATTTTATAGTAGATGATAAGAAATTGCTGCAGTCTAATACATTTTGTTCCTTTATTTTCATCCACTCTGGCAGATATACACTGGTATATGGTCAAGTTATAATTGTAAATAGCACAAAGATATAAAACAAATATTACACTTTAAATAATGAGTGAGTCATCATTCAGCATTGCAGTAAGTACAGTTATGGTAAAGAAGCCTTTCTTTCAACTCTTTTTTGGTCCTCTGGGGCCTTGTCTAGCTTCTGGCTGAAAGACAGCTTAAGGCTTGAGGTAGGGTCATAGGTGATGTTAAGTCCGGGGACTGGAATGAGCAGTGTGCTCTGATGACAAGGTTGACTCCAAGCAGTTGAAGAACCCTCTTCAAGGTTGCAGCTGGCACATAGAAAGGACAGGATGACCTAATATTTCCTTTGGGGGACCAGGCTGTCACCAGGCGGGTTTTTACATTTCTTCTGAATGTGATCCTCTATGAATAACACATAATAGTGTTAAAATACAAACACTGCATGAATTACATAAAATAGGCCTATAGGTAATCATAGGTAGTCATATAGCATATAGGTTACAGTTTAGCACATGTTATGGAAAATATATTTCTGCTGTAACTTGCTGCAATAATAATTGCTAGTGACAACAAAAAACTAAATCTTGACTAAAAGAATTGTCCATCTTCATTGTCTGATACCTTACCATATACGTGTCAATGTCACATAATCCCATTATGGCTTCCCAAATAAAGTAAGTGATCATCCACAGTACGTCCAAGCATACATAGTCTTGTTGTTTGGGCTAACCAAGTCTTGCCAGTAGGAAGAGAAACGAAAACTTTTCACCATAAACTCACTTTCAGATTAATTTTGTGGTGCACATCAGTTAGCGTAAACTGCTGGCTCACTATTTGGTTACTGTTCTCTTGTTCTTCTTTCTACTGACAGCACTTAGTTCAGCGAAGTTTTAAGTACTCTGGACAATAGCTTTAACCGAACAGTGGCTGGCTAATAGAGGCATTTTGTGAAGATATACTTAATATATAAAGTAAACTTCCAACCTGAGCACATCAAATTAAATGTCACAATTTCAGCAACTGATAATACAAATTCTGTTTCAGCTTTGCACATGACAACTTACCAGTCTATGATGAGATCCTGAGAGGGTTCTGAGGTTCCTGGGAAGTCATGTAATTGCTAGTATTAGATGGATGCATCTGAAAAAGTTGCCCATCAATGATTTAAAATGTGCCCTAGAAGCTTTCTACTGTCAAAATCCTATGGCGTCTATCCTGAAATTTTTATACAATTTATTCCTGAAAAGTATATTTTCAAGTTACAAGAACCCAGTTAGACTATTGTGTACACGTCTAGACCACCTACATTCATACATTCTTGCCTGATACCTGTCCCCAAGAAAGCGCACCCAAAAGAACTCAATGACTACAGACCAGTTGCCCTTACCTCACACCTAATGAAGACCTTTGAACGTGTACTGCTGCTCAATCTCCTCAAACCCCAGGTTTGCCATGCACTGGACCCCATGCAGTTTGCCTACCAAGAGAATGTGGTAGTAGAAGATGCTATCCTGTATCTTCTACACAGGGTGCACTCTCAACTGGACAAGGGAGGCAGTGCTGTGAGAATCATGTTTTTTGATTTCTCCAGTGGTTTTAATACCATACAGTCACTCCTGTTGAGGGACAAACTGCTGAGGATGGGAGTGGAGCCTGGCCTGGTGACCTGGATCACGGACTACCTCACGGAACGGCCCCAGTTTGTCAGACTTGGGGACCTTACATCAGAGGTTGTGGTCAGCAGCACAGGTGCGCCGCAGGGTACTGTGCTCTCCCCTGTACTGTTTACCCTGTACACCACCGATTTCAGCTACAACTCAGAGACTTGTCACATGCAGAAGTTCTCTGACGATACTGCAATTGTGGGGTGTATCAGGGATGGACAGGAGGGGGAGTACAGGTGCCTTGTGGAGGACTTTGTTGGGTGGTGCCGGGCTAATCAGCTTGGGGGTCCACCTTGACAATAAACTGGACTGGTCTACCAACTCAGACACACTACAGGAAAGGTCAGAGCAGGCTCTACTTTCTTAGGCGGCTGAGTTCTTTCAGGGTCTGCAAGAGACTCCTGCTGATGTTCTACCAGTCTGTTATGGCCAGTGTGCTCTTCTATGCTGTGGTATGTTGGGGTGGTAGCACTAGGAAGAGAGACATTGGACGTCTTGACAGACTGGTGAGGAAAGCAGGGTCTGTGGTGGGCATGGAGCTGGAGTCTCTAACTACAATAGCCCAGAGGAGGACCCTGAGCAGGCTACACTCTATACTGGACAATGACCGCCACCCCCTACACACCTTCATCAATCAGAGGAGTTTGATCAGCAACAGACTCCGGTCCCTCTCCTGCAGGACAGACAGGCTGTCTTTATTATACTTTATTATAGCAGGGAGGGCTGAAGCTGAATGGGAGGTGCCTGAACTAATAAAGGATTCTCACTTTTATATGCTGACTTTATTTTATTAAAACCACTGTTACCAGATATTGCTAAAACAAATTGAATTTGAGTATATTGTTATTGTTGCTCTGCAAAGCAAATAAAATGTCAACCGTTTTATATGTAAGGCTGCAGCCAACAACCACGCATCCTCATAATCAACATATTTTCTGGCCAGTAATCTATCTTGCACGTAATGCTCTAGAATCTTTGCTTTTTAACTTCTAGTTATCACATAGGTATGTTGCTATAGTTACCAAAGATTCTAGAGTGGAGCAAAATAGATCAGCAGGACAATGGGCATGAAGTACACCCTGAGCCAGAATGGGCACCGTTCTGATCAGCTGGGTTCTATTACCCTATTAACACATGGGTAAATAATCATGCCTGACACCATTATTATAGCCTACTTTCCAGGTGTCCTTAACTTGCGTCGTAACACAAAGATGGCGGAAAAATCCTGCTCTGCACTCAAAGTAACCAATCGCATTGTTGGACGCGGTATGGCTGACATTAAACTTTTGTTTACCATCTCTGTCACCGTGGTGATAGCCATGCCACGAATGTTGCCGCAGGCATAGTGAGCAAATTGCTGTTTTAAATAATGTCTTTTTTATCTTTATTTGAGTGATTTATGGGGCTTATGGGAGATTTTGACATTGTTCAATACAGACTTGAACAAGAATTTGCACAATACACTTTTTAAGTCCGTACGACCTGCTGATCTGGAGTTTTGCATATCTCCCCATTAATTTTGATAGGACCTGGTCTTGTTAATCCCAAATAGCTGCCCGAAGGCATTCCAAGATAGCAGCCAAGTGAAGGGACTTAACCTAGAAGGACTTTGGTAAGTATGAAGTTTGAGTTACAATCATAACTTCAGCTTCTGTGGTGTTAGCGAATGATGTGTGGTTATAGTTTGCGTAAGTCTGAGGTTCTGACCATATAGCAACCATTTGTTACTATGTGGCCAGTGCATAGCAGTTAATGTTACTAGTCTAAAAGGACATGCTAAATGTTCTTTTAAAATAACTTGTTCATATACTTTAATGTATATTCTTCTACTGATCATGGACTTGTATATTGTATACCCATAGGGTCAGCAGAATGCTCTTCATAGTCTCCTAACATGGAGTGAGAGTAAAGCTGCAACCTGTTGGTAATGACTTGTGCTTTGAGTCACGAGGGATCTAGAATAGAGATCAGTTTGTCAACCTCAGATCATTGATAAATCAAACTTTTATGTAGCCCAACTGTGTATTTACCTGGCCAAATCAAATTACTCTGATGATGGTGTATGAGCAGCACCACCTTACCTCCCATTATATATGCTTTGCTAAATTTGGTTTAGAAATGGTACATGCTTGGCAATGTCTGTATATGCTTCAATAAATTTTACCTTTGAGTGTCTGCAAAGTTCCTTTATTAGTATCTTGTATGTTACATCTGTGTGTTGTATTTCTGACGACTAAGTACATTTTTAGAAAATATTTTCCCTAAGACGTCTTTAAATACATCGCCCTGCATTACATAAGAGGTGCAGTCAAGTGAATTTTGTGACAGGTAGGCAGAACATGCCTGCTTTTACCTGCCTGAAGTCACTAAAGATGAGATGACACATATCTGTAGTATTATATTTATATAGCAGATGATATCCAGTGTAACACTTTGATCATTTGTCTGATTCCAAGGCAACTCATTTTATTTAAAATCTGCTTGTATGATTTCAGATAGGGAGGAACGATGAACTGTACTGCCACATCTGATACCTCAAGGCATGAGGTACTATGGTACTGTGGATCAATCAAATGGAAGAAGCTCAAGGGCATGTCTATCTGACCTACCGTTACTTCCATTTTAGAAAAAAAAATGGTATGACGGTGTTTGAATAATTTTTAATATTTACAAAATAAAAATAAGAGACAAAGGATTATGAACAAAGCAGAGGCTTAGGCAGGGGACTTGTGTGAAGTTGGCACCCCATATGTTGAAAATACGAATAAAAGTATTTTGATTCGTTTGTGCAACCTTGGTGCACGATTGTGCAGGCAAAATTAACATTTGTGCACAAACCGTCTTTATGATATTCAACATTTAATAGTTTGAATATCCACAAACCACGGAATCATTTGTGGTTTATTTGTGCACGTTTGTGCAGGCAAAATTAACATTAATAAAAGTGATTATAAAGTGATTTCCTTACCTACCACTGAGTATTTACATGTGACTCTTGATGTTTCTAGCCTCTATACAAACATCCCACATGATGGTGGCATAGAGACCATGGAATTTTTCCCCCAGATCCCCCACACTGAAACCACACTCTGAATGTATGTACTCTGAACAGATCTCGCTTATTTGGCACTTACCACCAACTATTTCCTTTTTAAGGACGAGTATTATCTACAAATAAAAGGGACCGCCATGGGCCACACAATGCCTCCCAATCTTTTTTTTTTTTTTTGAGAACCACTTTGTACTGAATTTTGGAAGTCAATCCACACTTTTCCAATTACTTATGTACCAGCATTGTATTAATGATATTTTCTTACTTTGGAATGGTGATGAGGAATCTCTTAAACTATTTCACCAATATTTAAATACTGCTAATGACAATTTGACTTTTCCACTTGAATTTGACCAATCACATATTAGTTTT
This sequence comes from Tenualosa thibaudeaui, assembly GCA_027481765.1. Classification (NCBI taxonomy): domain Eukaryota; kingdom Metazoa; phylum Chordata; class Actinopteri; order Clupeiformes; family Clupeidae; genus Tenualosa; species Tenualosa thibaudeaui. Next base: position 907,002 of record JAIFZK010000174.1, read on the forward strand.
TTTGGATATCTTGGTCATTAAAGAAGGCAATACTGCAAATGGATTTATTCCGTAAGCCTACTGATAAGAATACTTTACTTCAAGTTGATCATTACCATCCAACACACTTCCTATCAGTCAATTTCACTGTGCTAGAACAATCTGCAGTTCAGAAGTGTAATATGTAACACAAGCCACGGATCTGACCCACAGATTTCTTGAGAGGGTTTATAAGCAACAATGGATAGACGGCGCTACAAATCGCTTTGTTAGCGTCACACAAGACAAATGTCTAGCTCCGAAAACTACACACTCACACAGGTGAAATTCCACTTTATGCATCACTAGATACTCTCCTTTGGGGTCAGTATTTAGAAATATTATACTCAAACATCGGCATGTAGTGGAAACAGACCCCTAAATAAAAGACGTGTTTGCAGGCCCCCTGCTATGGTCTGTAGCCGTGCCCCTAATTTGAGGGATATGCTGGTGAGATCTAATACTCCTGAGAGAAAACAGAACTTTTTTAATATACCTGACGGTAATTATAAATGTGGGAACTGTGCACAGTGTGAATACTACTAAATGTAAAACTTACACACATCCCCATAGTGGCAAGATTTTGAAAATCCACGGTGTGATTACCTGCAGTACATCATTGGTGGTATATATAGTTCAAGTGTCCATGCGGTCTCACATATGTCGGTAAAACAAATAGGCCTCTACACACTCGCATGTCCGAACATCGCAGCAACATCAGATGTAGAAACATACACTACCCTTATCTGCTTACACTGCCCTTATCTGTACATAACTGCTCTTAACTGTACATACTGCACATACTGTACATATAGCACTTTTTGATATTTGCACTTCTGATTAGAAGCTAAACTGTATTTCATTACTCTGTATTCATACATGTGTAATGACAATAAAGTTGAATCTAATCTAATCTAATATGAAATCCCATAGTGGCTCAATTTCTTGCTGCGGTACACAATGTTTGTGCCCTCAGATATACAGGGACTAAAGATAGATAAGCCCCTCAGAGGTGGCAATCACTACTCTTACATGTTTACTCTTACAATGTGAGACGTATTACATCTACGCTCTCAATACTATGTGCCTCCCTGATTACTAGGTTACTAAAACTTCCACTGACACAGACACATTTACACCTGACAAGGACCTGCTTGGTGGAAACATTGTGTTGAATAAACTGGGAGCAGAATCAGTAGCCAGGCAGCTAGTTAAGTAAAATGTTACCATAGCTATACGACTATCAATACAATGTTCTTGTGTTATTTTATATGACATAATGTTTGTAGTAACATCAACTTATTCAAGAAATTAAGATGCCTGTATATAGTGATGGGGACAAGACCGCTTATGTCAATACTGAGTCATTGAAGGGTCAAGGCCGAATCTAGACCAAGGCCGCTGGTTTTTAAATGTAGCTGAGACAGAGTCAAGACCGAGTCTGAGGAACCAAGACCAAGTCGAGACAGTCTCTAGGAGTTTAGACCAAGACCATAATAGTCAGTTTTCATTACCATGATATGGCATCACCCCAGTTAATATTTAATACGCACACAGTTTTATAAGATAGACTGGGAATTGTTTACAGAGGCAGTATGCTTTTGTCTACTTAACCTTGTCATATGGACTTTTTATTTTTTTGGTGGGCTGGAAATCCAGACCCACATTTTGAGATGTAGGTCTGACCATGACTGATAGACCTACTCAATCCATGGAGCGGCACCAATGGATGCATATTAAAATGCTTATGATTGCAGATTGATCTTGTTTTTGCTTGGAGATCAATGTGTAAATTTATTTGTAATAGATATTTATTTTATATATATATATATTTTTTTTTTGTGAATATTACCATATATTTTGAATAAAAAAAAAAGGTCTCGAGGTCTCGCTATTAAATGACAAGTTCCTGGCCCTCCATAGCTCCACGATACCTCTCTGAGCTCCTCCAAGTATTTACACAATCCCACACACTCTGTTCCTTCTCAGTCTCCCTGCTCTCTACACAGCCTGCTTGCCTGTCCACTATGGGATCGAGACCCTTTAGTTGTTCTTCCCCCTTATTCTGGAAAAGATTCTCCCTGCCACTATCATTAACCATGTTCTTTGTAATTTTTTTATATTTGTATGTTATTTAACTTACTATCTACTGTCTGAACTTATCTGTTCTTATCCTGACTTGTTAATTATTTTGTGACTTTGAGAGTTTTAGCACTTAATAAAATGCATTACTCTTATTATTGTTATTATTATATAATATAATTATAATATACAGTTACAGCATATGCAATATGACAATGGCGCCCCAATGTTAAACAAAACCAGAAACGAATGAAATACCTTGTCAGTCAACATAACTCTTCAAAAAGCTCTGTAGGTATCCTTCAAATATGCTATTTGCACATTTACATAGGTAAACACATAAATATATTTTCTTGATAAAGGGTGGGGTGGAGCTCCACTGACTTCAAGGTACTGATGCACATTACATTTCTCAGATTGCCACGGCCCCAACCCACGTAGCGCCATGCTGGTATATATTTGGGATTCATGACAGGATTCACAATTCACAATTCAGGATTCACAATTCAGATGTTGAGGTGAAGTGTCAATCCTTACTGAAATGTAGCCTAATCTTCAGAGAATACTTAATTACACAAAATGGAAGGCTAGCCATATTTCATGTGTAATGGTATTTGCATTTGCATTTGCTTGACTATATTTTGATGCCTCAAACCATCATGCAATTGACTGCACTGTAGTCCTTGGGTAAGGGGGGTATTCTCTCGGCTACATTGGAGAGTAGGTACAATACTACAAACTGATAGTAGGCTAGTTGCCATATTGTGTGCTGACAACATTGAAGTTGTTAAATCAGAGCAAAAACATTAGTTCCAGCACTCCTTATGGGAAAATTATGACTGCATGTCCACAGAAAACATCAAATTAACATTGCGACTACATATATATATATATATACACACACACACACACACACACACACACACAGTCACAAACAGTTTAGACACAACCCTCTTATTCTGTGTTTTTTAGTTTTTCTTCAATTTCCAAAATTGTAAATAAATTGTAAATTAATACTGAAGACATTCTAGATATGAGGGAACACGTGGTATGGGAGGGGGAAAATGTGTTCATGTGTAATTATTCAAATTAGCCATCAAATTAGCCTTTGATGGCAGCTTTGCACACTCTTGACATTTTCTCAATCAACTTCATGAGGGGGTCACCTGGAATGATTTTCCAAGAAGTTCCTAGTGAGCTAGGCTGAGCACTTTTTGGTTGCTTTGCCTTTACTCTGCGGTGAGGCGAACAAAAGATGAGTGGATGGTTTCTACATGTATGTTTGCCACTGTGAAGCATGGTGGTGGTGGTGTGATGATATGGGGATGCTTTGCTGGTGATTTAAAATCCAAGGCAAACTTAACCAGCATGGCAACCACAGCCAGTACCTCTGGGAAATTCCTTCAAGACTTGGAAAACAATTCCAGGTGGTTTTGTCATGAAGCTGAGAGAATACCAAGATATCATTAAAGCAAAATGTGGCCAATTATAATCTATGAATAATCTAAAATGTAAACAATATTCTGATTTGTTTTTTGTTTACTAAAAACATCTACATACATGTCTTCAATGTTTGGATGACTTGCGTATTAATCTAAAATGTAGAATACATTGAATTAGAAGGTGTGTCCAAACTACTATATATATGTAAAATTGATTATATCCATATGGGTATGCAAAGAATGTTTATATTAATGTGTGTGCATTATGTGTACATGGTAAAATGTGCTTGCCACACCTTCAGGCCATTAACCTTCCCGACCCGAAGGCAACCCATCCACATGTCAGTGAGGAGCATCTGGCTGCAGGTGTGGGCAATGAAGTCTCTGTGTTTTGCAGCCACTGCCAGCTTCAGACAGGTGGAATTGCTCCAGTTCTTCAGCTCATAGGTCAACAGCTTCATAGCCACTTGCTCATCATGCTTGTAGGACTGATCCAGCAGCTCATATGCAAGCTGGCCAAATTCCCTAGGAGATCAAGGGGAGAGAGGTTTGTCAAAAAGCAGGTGACAACAGCAGTGAGGAATGCTGCAATTCTTTCCACATTTCACAGATTTGCATTGCATTACTTTTTATTGATTTTTACAAAGTAAAAATACAGTATTCACAGAAGGATCAAGTACAAGAAAATAAACACTCACATTCACAAAAAGGGGAAGAGGGACTGACATAAAACATCATTCTTATGTTAACCTGTAGATGCACTGTACATGAGAATACATGAAGCACATTCAAGCTGTTGATTAATGTTCTTAAAATCTACATGCACACACTTGGAGTTGTTTTCCAGGTCCTGTGAGATGTCATCAACTAGTTCACTCTGAGAGGACTCGTGTGCCATGGCTTTGTACAGTTTGCATGCCACCAGAGCCTTAGCCATGGCCTCCTCTCCACGCTGCCACAGGAATAATGCCATCCTCTGACGCTTCATTAGCACGGCCCACACCAAAAGTTCATGGAAGGGGTACTGAAAACGGCTGACCTCTGGGTCATCTACATCAATGTCCACCTCCTCCTCCTTCTTTCCTTTTTTTTTGCCTTTTGGGTGTGGGTCATCATCCTGCATGCATGATTTATTCAATTACTTTAGAACAACATGTTGAGTAGCATACGTTTATGTGGCTAAATAATTGTTGGTTACCTCCATCCCAAGAAGTTTCAACGCTTTTGGCTGAAAAAAAAAACAAACAAGAAAACAAATAAAATATTTAATTGTGATCTTCCCTACTTAATGAGTTTATAGTGATCACATAGTGAAATGTCCATTGTATATTTGTAACAATTGTACATGACCGGAAATAACTGACACCAAGTCATGACAACAAAATGTCAACAAGCTAAATTTTGATACGACTGTGTGAGGATTAAAACCACTTTTTACAATTATTTGTGATAGCTTGTTTTTCCCACTGAAAATCAAGCCATAATTTAGCTACTTTCTGCAACTTCCAACACTAATCTGTAGGCCCACTGAGAGAGATACAGCAATGGCAAAGCAAGCCTGGGCAAAACGTTGCAACTTTTGTCCAATTTGTGCGAAAACCTGCCATCAGTCACCCACCACGTAACGTTAACTGGAGACATTTTAACTAACGTGGCTGTTTGTTAAATGTAAGCAATAAGTAACTTGAGGCTTGGTTTATGCTGGTTTTACCATGACTAATTGCTAGGCACAACGGCCATTAAACCCCCTTATCCGTGGTAAAACCAGCATCCCTCGAATGTCTTATTGCATTTTTAAAACAATCACCACATTAACATCATGGTTTAATTAAATAAAGACGATAATTGTAACTATTTATTCTTAGATAACAATTCCTCCACTAAGAAACATATTTCCTCTAGCTGAATGATTGCCAAGTCACCGTAGCTCTCTGTATCACATTAATTAATCCAACACTGAGGAGATTATAAAAAAACAATATTCATTGACTCCCCGAAGACTGTTGACAAACTTTTACCAGAAAACTAGTCAACAGGCCAATTCTGAAAAGTGCTTCTGTTAAGCATGCTAGATAACGTTCCTTGGAGGAGTGAAGCACAGCACAGGCTGGAAGACCTGATAGGTGGGCATTGCAATAGTCAAGCTAAGAGACAACCAGGGTCTGTACCAGGAGCTGGGTTGCATGTTAGGTTAGGTACGGCCTGATCTTCCTTATGTTGAATAGAGAAAAACGGCACGACCGAGCTACAGAGGCAACATGATCTGCAAAGGTCATCAATCATGACACCCAGGTTTCTTGCAACCTTGATAGGAGCAACAGATAAATAGTCTTGATGCTGATGTTGCGATGTATGGTTTTGTTTGGTTGGGAGGACCAGTTTTGGAGAGGTTTAGTTGGAGGTGATGTTCTTTCATCCATGCAGATATGTCAGAAAGACAGTCAGAGATCTGTGCTGACACTGTGGAGTCACCAGGAGGAAAGGAGAGATAGAGCTGGGTATCATCTGCATAGCAGTGATAGGAGAAGCCATGGGAGTGGACCCAGTGAGGTGGTATATATGGCAGAGAAAGGGCCCCAGCACAGAGCCTTGGGGCACCCCTGTGGTGAGGTGGTGTAGTGCGTATGTTTGCCCTAGCCATGACGAACGACTGCCCAGTGAGATAGGATTCAAACCAGGAGTGCACTTTGCCATTGATGCCTATGTTTTTCAGTTTGTCCAGTAGTATGCAGTGGTTTACCATATCAAATGCTGCTGATAGGTAAAGCAGAATGAGTACTGAGAATTTACCTGCCACTCTGGCCTCTAATAAGGCTTCTGTCACAGACAGAAGTGCCATTTCAGTGGAATGGCCACTTTTGAAGCCAGATTGGTAGGAGTCAAGGAGGTTGTGCTGAGAGAGCAACTTTGTGATGTGTTTGAAGGCGGTTTGTTCAATAGTTTAGAAAGGAAAGTAAGAAGAGAGACAGGCCAGTAGTTTTCCACTTGAGTGAGAGCGAGGGAGGGTTTTTTAAGCAGCGGAGTAGTTACCAGGGGAAGTAGCTATTGTGTAACTACTTTTTTTATGCAGCCTCATCTGCTTTCATGGCACAAACCAGCCCTTACATCAAGGAAAATATTTAGCATGTGATTTTTGTTTTTGGAGACATCTCACTTTAGGAAGTGTGCCTCAGGAATGTTTGTTTATGCACCTCAGCTGATGCTCTAATCATAGCTGTCACTTCAGAGTTTTTAAAACACTGGCACGGCAAACCAGCAAAATTATGACTTTCGAAAGTGTCACCGACTTAGATATTTTTATACAAGGAGTGTAAGATAAGTCAAGATCTAAGTGGATAACTGTTCTGTTGACTGTAACTTCAGTGACAAAGTAAAACTACAAAGGCAAAGGTCTACATAGATTTTACAACTTAGTTGCTCTCAATCACTGAGGTAGTGTTATCTTCCCTAATGCCATCATTGTTGGTTAATCCATGAATGAATCAAGTAAGTTAACAGAGATATTTATTGGAGAAAACGTAGGGCATGATGTATAGAAGATAAAAATGCAAACTGCATTATTGTCTGCATACAAAAACACACTACAGGCTACACTCACAACTGAACCACAATTCAACAACTTAAATCAGACAGTGGGGTATTAGCCTGCTAGATTCAACTGTCTCAAGTGACCTGCACACATGTAGTCGGAACCAGTAGTGCTAAGCACACACATGAATGACTGAACCACAACTTGGCAATTGGGCAGTACTGACTCAAGTGACTCGCACACCCAGATCAGTTTAGAGAATGAGCAAAATCCTTAAAATGAGCTGAGCTACAGTTCTAGCAATTTTGTATTTTTTCTGTGGTTTGACTACTAATTTTTGGTGTAGCACATTGTACTGCACTATGAAATGCACTATAGGCTACATTAAATTGTCTTTGCCTTTTTTCTTGTTTTACTTTGCTGTTCAGGAACCAGGGCACTGCTTTGCAATTTTCATAGAGAAAAGGCATGGGGTGAGGTGGTGAGAGGATACCCTGGCCAAAATAATTTTTTTATTTTATGAGATTTATCACGATTAAAAAATTTAATCATTTGACAGTCCTAATGTCTATACATCTACACATTATTTACTATGGCTGATAAAAAATTACCAAAATAAGGAACAATGTGACCAACAAGAAACATCAACTACTGGGAAGTGTGTAGTTTTGCCATCTGTGATGGCTGCATACTGTAATGTAATATGATGTTGAAATGGACATAGAAGAAGTAGAAGTTACTCAAACAAGTTAGGATACTAGAAGCTGCTCGAACAAGTTAGTGTTGCTCTTATTCCAACATATCATCAATAGAAGCCTATCTCGTCTCTCATTATTGCACCAGACTTGGTTGAACATGACTGCATGTAGCACATTTTTATTAGCCTATACTGTGCGAATCACAAGAGAAAACACTTATACACTCAGATAAGCATCAGTGCAGGTAAAGGGACAGCATAACCTATTTAAAACTAGGTTTGTTTGAACTCAACAAAGCACATTTATTTTAGGCTAATATTGTTTGAATTTCTTATAGTGATAATTCTGTAAGAACATCAAAACATACACATTTATTCAGTTTTTCTTTGCTGCGAAAGTAATGCCAGTCTTTGCCATGCCAGTGTTTTAAAAACTCTGAAGTGACAGCTATGATTAGAATGTTAGGCACAGCCTGAGCTTCATCAGTTGCATAACAATGCAACAATCGGCAGCTGCTTCGAACGTTCAGAAACACCACCCCTGTCCATCTGGCTGATCCATTCTAGCATCTACCCTCCACGATGGTGGGATACTGCTATAATTTATGTTTTAATTTAAGTATTTTTTGAAGAAATATATAGGTCTACTGAGAAAATTATTTATCCATTGTCATCTTTGTCATCATCCATTGTATACTGCACAGAGATAAAGAGGTGTGAAATAGTCAGAGTTGAAGCATGGGCTGGTCATATAGTGCTGAAATGCACAAAAGTGCCAGTTAGCCAGGGCACGGATGGCCTGTGAACAGTAGCGTATTTTCTCGGAGGCCAAGAGAGAAATGGCCTCTTCGTAAAAACTTTCTAATACAGAAAACAAAATTTATTTACAACTGCATATTTTACGTCGCCATTTCTCTCGTTCAAATCATCAGATCAGGGTTTCTTCTAAAGGCAATGTTGGGAGCAAAACAGTGTCCCCGTCACACTTTGTATACTGCTGCATTACTGCACTACTGCCACCTCGGTAACCAGTTTCAGCCAATCACTTTGAAACAAGGCTTGGTGCTCAGCAGTCATCATGGTCAAAATAGGAGAAAAAACAAAAACACAAGGGAGACTAGCTTGAATCAGCCTACATGTGAAAGTCATTGTAAAAATTGAACTTCTATCCAATCACAATGCTGGTATCCTGACTTGAGTGAGTTTGAGAGTCATCATTAGAAGATGGAGTAGAGATGCAGGCCTTGAATTTTTCATTGAAATGATCTCTATCGAACTTCCACTGAAAATCAAACAGAACAGTAAGATAGGATAGGACAGGATTCAGGGAAGAGCTAAGGATATAGGTAGGCTACTCATTATTTTATTATAGGAACTTTTGGAAAGTTAATGGTAGGACATTGAATGTTATGCTATGTGGCTTTTGTCCTGCATCTGCAAAAGAACCCATTTTTGTCTGCCTAAATGGAATCGTGTGAGTGAGTGAGTAAGTGAGTGAGTGAGTGAATGAGTGAGTGAGAGAGAGAGAGAGTGCTTGCTGCAACAGACAAGTCACATTACGGCACGATAGTTCCTCCCCCATTACTTATTTAAATAATAATTCATTTTTCGGATTCATTGCACTGCCACTGCCTGTGAACAACTTCTGTTATGGCATGCCATGTTTGGGTAGAGATTGCAATATTGCTCCAAAAACAATAGTGTGAGAGATGCATCAGAGTTACATTATAATATCCTATTATTGGGCTAATTTTAATGTAAAGTCAACACTGATTTTCTCGCGAATGGTTAGTCACAGCAACTAGTGAATAGCAGTGTTGGAAAGCACAGACCATGGCAAGATTTGGTGGTAGAATCTGAGGTTTTGTTGTTATAGAAAATAGAAAAAATATCAAAATATTAAATTAAAAAAAAATTGTCTATTCTGTGAAAACACCTGCTGCGATAATCTTCACTGGACCTGTTGTCATGATCCTGCTCTCTACAACTCCGGCCACCTACTGGACTGTCTACGTTTTGCAATCTCGTTTTGCAAAATGTATTGTTTACTTCATCCATGTGCTTCTGTTTTGCTGTCTGCCCTGCCCCTTTCTCCTCCCCTGCTCTGCACCCGGTCCTCATGTTCCTGATTTCTGTAATGAGTTTCACCTGTCCCTTGTTTGTTATAGTGCCCCCTTCCCTATATATTCTCCAGTCCTTCCATTGCACCTTGTCTGATTGTCTGACCGTGTTCCGTGTTGTGAGTTGCTAGTCTGATGTTTAACCTGATTCTCGTGTTTTTTGCCTGTACCATTGTTTGCTTATCCGTGGATTATTTGAGTTATTGGACTTTGTGAACTTTTGGGCTACTTTGGATTTTGCTTCCCGCAAACTTGTGGATATCTGTTTTTTGCAAACTGCCTGCCCGTTCCTTGATTGATTTTTGTTGGGCTTGATCTTTTGTGTGTTTCTTCCCCAAACCCTTTTGATATTTTTTGTTGGATTATCGTTTGTGCCTTTTACGATCTTCTGAGCTTTGTCCCCTTTTGAAATTACCCCTGACTGTTTGTAAATAAATTGTTTTTGCACCGATCTGCTTTTGGGTCCCAATCCGTCTGCAACACCTGTTGCTTCAGGCCTCATGCCACAGCTGTGCTGACAAAACAGTGCCCCCTGTGGTGAAATACCCTTTTGATATTCTTATTACTAATTTTTTGAATGGTCAAGTTTGCACAGAAATTGGATTATGTTGCAAATACATTCAAAATTACAGGAGGAGGTTACAAGGAATAGGGAAGCACTTTGGGATTTTGCCATTTTTAAGAATACAGTCATAAAATGGACAAAAAATTATTTCCAAGCTGACAACCAGGCTAGAATACATGTTAAGAGGTCAAATATTACATATAGGTTCTTATCTTACAACCTGAGGTTTCTGAATATCCGTTTTGGCTCCCTTACTAAACCGTGCTGGGTGTTATCTCTTGTAATAATGCTACAGATTTGTCTTATGCTCTTGGGCTTTTATGCCATTATCAAAGACACTTAATTTTGTCCCTTAAGAAATGAAAAGCTTACACGAAGTCTCAAAATTAGGCTACAAGAGTTTTGTAGTGTCCAACGTTGTCAGATTTTCAATCATAATTTATCTGATCTTTACAAAACGATCGATATCGAATTGTAGGTTTAGTGTGATTTTACGTCCGTAATTAACACATCCACTTTTCACAATGGGAACAAAAGCACATAGCTCTTTCTAAGAACCTGAAAGTAACACAATCGTGTATAGTAGTCTACAACAAGAGGACTCAACAAGAGACAGAGTTTGTACACTGGCTGGCTGGGCAAATTTAGAGGATATTTGGGGAAGACATGTTCAATTTAAAATGTCTCAAATGTCAGTTCAATTTAAACTGTTTGCAGAGCCCTCTCCAACAAGCTCTGACAGATGATTGATCTCCTCAATTTTTAAAATATCCATTGAAAATTATAGTGAACGCCATTAGTTGGTCCACTCATTAGTTGGTCCACTTTTTTTTGCACTTCGGCAGCCCACCGTAGTTATAGTTAGCAACATGCTAGTTACCAGCTTAAGCTTTGTAAATAATCTAAGATTTTGTTTTGGATACAGTGGAAGGATTACATATTATTGTACTGTGCTGACATTTCAATAAAGTTTTGAAATCAGTGCTTCGTCAATAGAGACAAAAGAAACATTGCAATTTTAATAGAGAGCAATGAAGATAAACAAGCATGTTTGGCTGAAATCATAGTGCATTAGGGCTTCCATATATCTGCCAAATATCTTCTGGTTATGTCTTTTCATCATGGAGTAAATTTTTTAAGGTGAAAAGCAAATTTTATTTTGTGCTTGAATGTTTGAAATTATAACGATTTATAACGGTTTTTCATATAATGGTTCAACTTTATGCTTGTTCAGTAGCCCCAAGTCATGTCTTTCCCAATTCCAAGCTTTCATGTAGCTTGCTAGTTCACATGGAACGCAATCCAGACTATAAGATCAGATGCCTGTGAAGGGATGGATGAAACAGCTGTTTCATTTGTCCCTGCCAGGGCCTTACTCTCCTATAATGACGTAAATGCAGAAATGTAGATCTGGAAAATAAAATGTATAAGATGGAAATGTATCTGGCCCCATTTGGTAAGGGGTCGACTTTTGCTATGTAAGCCTATGGAGAATGGTGCGCTGTAGGTTATGAAAGGCATGTGCAATCGTTTAACTCCTGTAATGACATAATCAAATAACACATTGCATGACAGAAACATGATATAAATGATATCCCTTACTGCTGTAGCTGAGATAACGGCATAATCATCCACTGAATGATATCCTCATTACCCCAAAATACACACTTGATGGTGATGGCAGGAGTTGTTCATAGACACACACCATGAAGTATGTCCAAGCAATAATCTCAGATAACACTATTTAAAATGTATATTCATAATACTTAGTAAAATATTACATTCGTATGAAGTTTACGGAATTTGAAAGTGTTTCATTTGTACTGCATGTCTGTTTTAAATGTTACTACCAGGAGGGAGGATGAAACAAAACACACATTGTGCAAATTATTTTTTAATGGATTTGTCTAGGATTGTAAACTCAACTGTATTTGACAGAGAACAGATATAGGTTGGCAGTAACAAAATATTAAATAGCAGTCTTGTACAACCTTTTTGTAAATTGCGTTTCATCCGTCCCAGTTCTCCCCTACTTTGTATGGCATGACAAGTCCACATGCTAATTAAGATGCACTGGCTGACAGAATCCCTGTAAATAACTTGGTTATTGAGAGATGCTGTCTCTTTGTCGGCAACATTCACAAAATGATAGCAAGACAAATCCAAACAATTTTTTAAAAACATTGTACCAGTAAATGGGTAGTGCCACTGTTTGCCCATAATATCCATCCATTTGAAGTTGACAGAATGCATATGAATGCTTTTCAGTTAAAAATTTTAGCTCTGATGTACATGGGCAAATGACAGAAAGACTTTTTTCTGAGGATTTTCCAATGAAACAGTAAAGGAGAGGAGAATGATGAGTACAGGGTAATGAGAGATGATTACAGTGACACAGAGAATGATGAAAGCAGTTCGGTTCAGAACATGGCTTGGTTACATCTGTATTTACCCACGACAACTTTGACACTAACATGTCCATATGATCTCATTTTCAGCAAGTAAGATCAGCCAGTTCACCGTGTTACACTGATATACCCAATTTGCCTCTTAGCAAGCTAACCGGAGCCAACACTAAATATTAGCAAATACAAGAGTTAGCCAGTAACATCAGGATACTACAATTTAGCTGCTAATGTACATATTCTGAGCATCAATCAGTTATGTGAAAGCAAGTTTTTAAAATGGTTATGTTAATCAAATTGTTGGTAACACTTGATGGGTGAGTACATAACACATTTATAGCAGCTGTCATAAATTGCTCACAATGCATTCATGACTGTTCCACAAGGTATAACTCAACATTCATACCCAACCTTTCATAAATGTGAAAGACAGAATGGCAGTAACTTCAAAATAAACATCCAACAGTCTCAAAGCAGCATTGCTGTTTTTTGTTTGTTACCTGATCATGTCACAATATAATTTCATGCATATCTTAAGAAGTCTACTTCAAATGTCACTTTACTGTACAAGTTGTGAAGTATTTATAATCACTTCACTTAATCTGAGTTTAACACTGAAAGGTAAACTACATAGAGCTGACCAGTATTTGTAGACCCCAGAACAGTTGGACACATTCCCATTTTAGAGTAGGCAAGGTAGTAAATGTTTTGTAAAACAACATTTGAATTATGCTTGCTTCAGTTCAACAGTCTCAAAGTAGCATTGCCATTTTTGGTTTATACCTGTTAGCCTACCTGATCATGTCACATCAATGGTGTCAAAGAGACACGAGGTAGCAAAAGATAGTAGCAAAAGATGATAATCTCCTGCAGTGGTTACGTGATTTTTTTTTAATGCAACTTTTAAATGATATGCTTGCCCATGATCTGTCTCTTTGACACATGTCTCTTTGTCAGAGACAGATCATGGGCAAGCATATCATTTAAAAGTTGCATTAAAAAAAAATCATGTAACCACTGCAGGAGATTATCATCTTTTGCTACCTTGCCTAATGTGTCCAACCGTTCCAGGGTTCGGGGCATCTCTTTGTAGTTTAACTCCCTGTGTTAAACTCTAATGTGATTATGCATGCTTCACAACTTCTATAGTAAAGTGACACTTGAAGTAAACTTCATAAGGTTTTCATGAAATATTTAGATGTGAAATGATCAGGTAACAGCAACGGCAATGCTGCTTTGAGATTGTTGGACTATTATTTGATAATTTATTGCCATTCTGCCTTTCACATTTTATGAAAGGTTGGGTATGAATGTTGAGTCAGGTCTAAGATACTCCAGATGGGTGCCCTAAAATAGCACAGCTTAGTGCGCTTTAGCTTTTGCTTTAGAACGTCTTACCATGCACACACAAATAATAGCAAACCAAATTGAACTGAACTGTACTGCTTGGTGGAAATGAGTCAAGGAGACAATACACTTCCATGCACATGGCTGGGTGCACACATTTTGTGGACAGTGCGCACCACAACGATCATACATACTTTTTTCTAGCTGTCTAGATGCGCGTCGGGGTCCTGTGCCCTACCACAGCAAGGCAGTTCAGTTACTGAACCTCAAACTTAACTAACAAGTTAGTTTTGTTCAGTTAACAACCGTAATAAACACACTCACTAACCAGAAACTCTTGTGACACATCCAGGTTAACTTTATTAGTTTAACAGTTTCACCTGCTTAGCAGGAGTGAGCGCTCTGTGTGCGGTAACAAAATCTATGAGGTGCGCGCGTCCTGGTGCATGTTGCAATTCGTCACATGCTCAATGCACACCAAGTACACACGCCATGTGTGCAGAAGTGCACCACCTGCCTCAGGAGTGAAGATTGCAGCCTTCACTAGAAGAATCTCTGTTTTTCATGAAACCTTCGCCAATGTTGTCAAGAAATCATCCTTCAAGATGAACAGTCTGTCTGTGATATGGAATAAAAACATTGCAGCAGTGGCATCTCTGTTTATAATGCCTCCATCAGGGGCAGGATGTGCAGCATGTAATAGTTGGGTGGACAGTTGTATAACACTATAACGCTACGGAGACATGCTAAAATACTCTGAACCAGGGCACACCTTTATGCATGCTGACAACTTCCATCATAGGATGAAGAGAGCCACAAGGAAGCAGCCTGGGACTGTCATTCTGGATTTTCATAATTTCAAATAAGTCATTGTCTTTTCCATCTCAGGCAAAGTAAATGTGGAAGAGCTCCAGAGACTATCCTAGCTCGGAGGGATGGGATGGTCACTCAGTGATAAAAGTCAAGAATGGGGCAAATGTCTCTGAGAAGATATAAAGTAAGAACAAATTTATCTTGAATTGCTATCATTCAACTGAGGAGGGGCTTCAGGTGTATGTTCTTCCATCTGTTGCACGATGAAGTATATGCATGTGACAAATAAAGGTAAGACTTACAGCGGAGAGAATAATAGCGAGAGTCTGCAGTTTTTTTCTGTAATGATATTTTCTTAGATTATTGACATGAAATTTCACCAGACATTGGTATTAACCCATGATGTTCACACATGGAAAGAAATAAGAACAGGAGCAGGGTAAGGAACCAGCTCTCACAATCTTCTCATAAGCACCACTCCTCTGTTAACTGGAAGATTTTGCACTATACTAGCTATAATGTGCAGATTCTATACATTGTGGATATTTTTTAATTAAGACACCTCTCCTCTTTCATTCAACAAATGCATTGTAAGTGGACTTACTCGTTTCAGGCCATAGAGATTGTTGTAGAGGGTACGGAAACTTTTGCGGGTGTAGTAACAACGGTATGCTCCTCCCATTAGGAACTCCAGGACCAATCCAATGTCAATGAGAGTAATTTGATAATCTGGAGGAAGGTTTCCCTGTAAACACACATAAAGACCCATTTACCTGAACAAATAAGCCAGCATAGAAATAATAATGATTATTATTTTAAAAAAAATTCAAAGATTGCTAAAACTTCAAGGAGCAAAGAGGCTCCAGAGCTGGTCAGCTCGCTGATCTGTTAATCAGACAAACTTAATTGAATCCTGTCATGTAACACACATTTGTGCAAACTATGCCTTTTCAAGCAACAGGGTTGGTGGTGCCAACCCCCTTATCACATCACAATCAGCATGGGAATTTTACCTTTTAAGTCTGTTTTGCGGCTTTTCCACTGATTTCATATGGGTGTGATGGATGGATGGATGTGTGATGGATGTTTTTGTAGGCTACATAAAAAATCTTGTGACCTGTGAGAACTTTTTATTTTAGAAAAAAAAAATGCCAGGTGGATCAATTAGGTAAAAATATTCACCATACTAAAAATGAGGCTTTGCTTATCTGCCTGTTATCTTTATTTCACGTACATGCAGTGATCTCGCATAGTTAGGATTTCGTGGGACGGGCACTAATCAAATACAGGAACGTGCCATTGATGAACTTACTGACATAAGAAATATAGCCTAATATGAAATGTATCATTTATAAGAATGTATATGTTCTCAAACTTGATGGAATTCAGCAGACTACATTAAATGGACAATCTTGTCCCTGCAAAATGTTTCAATAGAATAACGGTAAAACTTTCCATCTCATAGTACCACCGCCTTTTTTCATAACTGCTCTGAATGTTCTCTAGGACAAGATGCTTAATGATTATCCAAATACTGGACATCTGTCATGTCTAATTTTGTATTGGTCTAGTCTTGAGAGTTCTACAAACTTACCTCACCAAGCTAGCTAACTAGCCACATTTAGCAGAGCAATGTTAAACATTAATAATAGTCCAAATGAGTTATGCCAAATTTCAGGTGAAATATTCACTTTTTCATAGAAATATGAAATTTGGTACACTTGTACTGTTTGGCGCCCTGAACAATTTCAGAAATGGAGCCATCACAAAAATGCCTTGTCGTGGCCATGGTAGTTATTTTACTGTCCACCACTATGAAATAATGTATTTTGCATCATATCTCTTGAATCATGCAAGATGGGACAGAAAATATGCTACCATCCGCTATGTGTTGATGGTGAAGGATTACAATGATACCATACAAGATATTGTAAGTACCATGCGGTTGCCATGGCGACCATTCTGTCTCTCTGCCTTAACCAAATTATACATATTTCTTCATATCTCAGGGACTAAACATACTAATAAAGAAATGATGATGTTTACCCCAGTGTTTACCCCAGTGTTTACAGTGAGATCATATAAAACATCATATAAGGTTCATGTGAATGGTTAAAGGTGACACTGTAAGAAGGAAATCATACCCTCATACCCTACTTGTTAGATCATATCTTCTATGTGCATGTGGTGCAGATTTTAAACCATTATGACAATACAATGACCGGTTTGGGTTTAAAGAAACCATCAAGCACATACAATCTTTTAATATAAATCCTAAATACATATATTTTTAAGAATAAATAAATATATATGTTTTTGTTATGAATTTGTGGAATGAACCTATTCTTCATTTTGTCCTTCACAGTTTCCTCTACACTGGCATAGAGCTGTGCACTTTAGACAGGCTTTTTTGCATTTCCAGTGGCCTTGGCAGCCTTTTTTGCAGTCAAAACTTAATAGTTCAGTGAGGGACTGGCTTGTCTGTGGCAGAGTTGACCATACTGACTTCCAATTGCTTGGCTCCATCAAACCCGTCTGCTGAAGATGGCATTTGTGGTGCTAAATTAAGTGCTTGTCCCAAACAATGTCCTCCTTGGTAGATTGCTCTTTTGAGGTGCTGTTCCAGTGCATCTTTAGTAGGGAGGATTTGTTCCATTCCTTTTCCTTTCTGGTGAATTACCTGAGATGAGCTTGACTGATGTTATCTTGTTTGCTTGTGCAGTCATATAGAAGAAGTGAACTTCTCTACAATGGACATCACTGCCTCAGAAATGCTGCCTGGAGCTTTGGGTAGAGCTAAGAAGTCCTCTATTACTGTGTTATAAGTACTCCAGGTGTCCCATGCTGTCTTCTTGCCTCTAGTAGCAAATGCAGACACTGTGTCACATCCAGTGAAGGCATAGAACACAGGAAGGGCCTTGGCAGAGACTTGGCAATTTTGTGAGCAATGATATACCTAAAGTTCTTACAAGTCCCAAATGCCACCCATAGCTCCTCAATGTCCAGCTCTGACACATGTGCAACAGCTAGGAGAATCTGTGTCTACAATGTGCAGTGTGATTTTTTAAAACCCTTTTCTTGCAGCATCTGCAGCATGGAGTTGCATCCTTGTATCAGCCTTTTCATGTGTGCTAAGGCATTATGTTCTGCTTCCTGTGGATGGGACATTTGGTCCATAAGTGGAAAATGTTAGTTGATATTTCCATAAGGCTCCTGGCCAGAAAGTTTAAGACCTCAGTTTTGTTTTCATCCACTCTCAGGAACCCTTTCTTGTTTTTTCCATACGCTCTTGTTCTTGGCCCTTTTCCTCACTTCTCTCATGTTCTCTTCTCTCACTTTCCTCACTTCTCTCATGTTCTCTTCTCTCACTTTAAGCTGTTAATTTCATAGCAGTCCCATACAACATCCACTATGTTGGCCCTTTTCAAATTTCTCATTAATGAAGAGAATGAAGATCTCACTGGAAAACTCATTGAAGGTTTTAGCCACACCTAGTTTCAGCAATGAGATGTATAGAAGAAACACATTGTTTAAGCACAAATTAAGTGAGCTATTTTGTTAAACCCATGCACTTCTGACCTATTTGACCTAATACTTTTGCCTAATATAAATCTAGGCCTCAGTTCCATTGGAAAAGCATGACAATTCCTTAATTTCCACACAGAGCCCATGGAATTTAATTGAATTAGTCCAGGACCACCACCAAATCACATTCACGCCTGTGCCATCGATAAGTGTAAGTCTGGGACCAAAACAGCCCAGGATGAATCAAGTTTTTAATTCTAGCCTATACAGCCATAGATTAGACGTCTACTGACACAGAGATGTGGGGGATATGGTTTATCCATTTTGCAGCTTAATTATTAAGCTAAATTATGGATAGCTAGATGACTAGAGAACTTTAGATCTCCCTGTTACCTCTTTCTTACCACATCAAAATTGTGGTTCCTCTGCTACCGTTCATCAAGCTGTGATGAGACAAAACACAGAGTTTAATGGAATCAGCCCATGGCTTTGCCTCCACTCTGTGATAACCTAACAAATGGTGATCAATATCTCTGCCAGGTTCGAACTCCATCTGACCATCTCATTGCCAGTCATGACCTCCCGTTACTCCCCGTCTATTACATAGAAAGACAGTAAAGCTGAAATTTCACTGATATAAACAGTGACTTAGAATTTGAAATGGTTTTTTGGACCTATACAGTACTCATACAGTATATGCCCAATCTAAGAAGTCCTCTCTGTAGGGTAAGTGCGTGCAGTTACCTTTTTCACATCTCTGACCAAAAAATGCAAGGTGTTTGTCGGCCCTAGTCTCTGCAAAAAATAGAGAATAAACAGATGTAGCATCAATAATCCATCCAGCTATCAACCTTCATTTTACCACTGATACAGAAAAAGGAAAGAAAAAGGAAGCCATTTGGAATTAATACAGTGAGGTACATAAATATGATATTTCACCTAAATAGCAATAAGAAACATAATCTGGTTTTACGCTGCAAAAAATGTATGTATCAACTCCACAGTTAATGGCTTCAACAAAATCAGCTAGTGGCGATAACAGGCCAGAGCAACTCTGGCTCCATGACTTCATGGCATTTCATCATCAGAAATGCACTCACATGTGATGTTCTGTCAAGTGTGTATGTGCCAAATTTCATGACTTACATTCTAAAATTAAAATATTTATTTAGAATTTGGCTTTTCTTCATTTATTTCATTGTTGTGCTGGGGAAGTTTGCAAGACAGCACTTTGACACTCCATAATGCTACTGGTAAAATTTGTGTTTGTGGACTGATGAAACAGAGCTAGTTGGCTAGTTTGGACAGAACACACAAAACTACACTGTATATGGTGTGAAAAAGGAGAGATGAAAACACGAAAATGTCCCAGTGCACATAAGTGCTGTGAGGGAATAATCACAATTCTGAGCTGCTTTGCTGTCTCAACATCATCAAAAAGAAGTTCAACATTATATCATATAAGATAATGCCAGAGTGACCGCCTATCAGTTGTAGCTCAGTAAAAGTTGGGTCATGAGGCAGGCCCTTAACCCTCAACATAGACTACAATGAGTGGAGTGGCACTAGACCACAGCAAACACAAAAGGCTGTAAGTCCAACATAGACCAGACTGATTGTAGTGGCTCTAGATCATGGCAATACTGTCAGGTGCAAAACACAAAATAAAATGCCCCTTTTCAAACCATGTTTGTATGACATACTTGTTAAGAATAATGGAAAGGTGATTATCACCGTATTATAGAGCTCCTCCAGACGTGGGATAGTTAGAAAGTGATGGATGTTCACGCCATTCTCAATAAGAATTTTAACGAAATCCACTCTGTCCAGCACCAAGGCATCCATCATGGCTTGTTCCAGAGAGTTTACCTAAAGCACCCATTTACAGAGACAGTGAAAGGTATATGTGAATTAAATGTTATGTATGTTTTCAAAATATTCAATAGCATTTTTATTTAATTATTTATGGTTAATTTGACATGGACAGTGCATATTAATAAACATAGAATGTAAATGTGTCAGAATTACATCTGTTGTCAATGGGCTGGTGTTAAAAAATCAGATACATACGAGACAATATACATTCATCATGGGAAAAGTAATAGGTAAAAGGACACATACAATATAAAACATATAATAAGAGAATGGTCAGCAAAGATATGGGGAGAAATATGGGAAGTAAAAGAGAACATGTAAAGCCATCATTACCAACATACCAACTAATGCTATGAAATTGCTGCTTGCAAGGTGCCATATAAACATTACTCAAATGATGAGTAAGTTGAGTATGATATTAGGGCTAAAAACTTGATTTTAGGGGCAAGATATAGATAGTTACACTGTTCTGTCGTTGTATTGCTCAGAACATGACAGAGTACTTATTTTGGTTTTGGACTGAAGTATCCATATTAAATGGTGGTGACTGTTTTTACATAGACATACACTCTGATGCACCAATGGTACTCTAGACCTGCGCTAAATTGATCACTTCAGTGTAAACAAGGACTGGCTGTTCAAATTTCAATTATGTATAGGCAGTAGATAGCAAAAAAGGTGGCTAGAGATCAGACAATGACCTCTTTTGTTCTCCTTCAGAGAACCAAGATAACATGCATGACCATGTGTTCTACAAATGAAATGGTGTTTGCTGAAATGGTGTCTTTGAAGTAAAAAATGTGAACAACATTAGTGTTGCTAAAGTAATTTCATCATGTCAAGACATAATAACATTATCTGTACCCAGTTGAGTAGCTCCAGTTTGCGTGGATCAGTCTCTTCTGGAGGTTCAGGCTTAGCTTTGCCTGCCTTGGCCTTCTTTCCTCGTGCTGCCTTGCCTTTGCAGGCAGGAACAGCTGCTGGGCTCTTTGTTTTTTCCAGTTGTTGTGTGACTGTGCTTGGTAGGGCACCTCCAGGCTTCACAGACAGGAAATCAAGCATCAGGCTTTCAAATACAGCATCTTCCATATTTATTAGATGTATTTATTGCTGAATAAACAAAGAATTGTGTTCTACACTAAAGATGAATATTAAAAACAAACAAACAAATAACACAAATATCCACCCTCCCCAGAAAATTAAATGTAACTGAAGCTTTTTTTCCCATTTGGAACCTCTTGCCATACCATTTCTACCATATTAATAATTTATCCATGCACCTGCATTACCAAATTTAACATGGCAATTCAATGCGTTAGCTATCGTAACTGTATGGCAAAAGGAACCCAGTTTGCATTTGATCAGTCCTTAGGTGTGCTAACATTTGTGATAAACTTACAGGTAAGTGGTGGCCATGGATAAAAATCTGGCTGCGGGCAATATCAACTCTATTCCAGGCCAGAGCTAAGCTCAGCTGGTCTGAACCGGAGGCATTGGTCCCTAAGGATTAGAAAATCAAACAATTTTTAGATTATTTAAATGGAAAATTTAGTTGTCAAGGTGAAGCCTTCGTAGCCAGGCTAGTGCTACTTAGTGCTTCAGCTCAATTTTGGGCCAATCAGTGAGCAGAGGGAGGGCTGAAAGCAATAACATTGAATTCAAACAATGCATTTCAACGTGCAACATATGTCACGACCAAAAAGTAGCCTTTGGTTGAAACAGAAAGTATCTGCCTACTGTGTAGTGAACACATGCCAACAGCTAGGGTTCAGACGCTTTGCAAGAAGTAAAACGATGTAAAAGCTGATGCATCAGGCTAAAGTCTTCCCACATAAATAAGTTAAATAGTGGAGAGGGCATGGGAAAGGTTTATTTCTTTCATATGTAGTAACCAAGTGGGCAGCCAGATGCCCAGAGGGGTACACTACGAAGCCAGGTTACTGGGTAACTTCTGGAGTAACCGCTGATCTAAAAACATGTCACTTCAGAAACAACTGATGCTCAATGGAGGGTCCTTTATAGATCAGTGGTAACTCCCAAAGCTACCTAGGTTAACCAGTTACCACGCTTAGTAGTACAGGCTCCAGATGTCATATGCATGAATGTCAATACTATGAGGTGCCCAAAAGGCCATATATGAATAATAGCTTACATTTATGCACTACAAGCTTACATGTACACCTTTTATTGCATATGTACATGCCATGCTTGTGCACACACTTTCTCTTGCATATGCACGTGATAAGTGTGCACATGCAAGAAAACATAGTATTATTTTTGTCATCCACATTAACATCAAAATACAAACACACAGACTATGCACATAGACCAATTTTACATTCCACAAAGAATACAAATAAAAATAAATATTGAAACCTCATACACATTTGACATAATGCCCTTTTTTCCTGGCCTTTGTAGCTCCTTTTGGCCTCTATCTTCCTCTCAAATGTTCCTATTCCTATATTTCTATACTTTATCAATTTATCAGCATTTATAAATATTAGCAGTTCCAGTTGGAATGTGGTTGGTTGACGTTGGACGAACTTGACTCATTTATAAATGAAGGCCTACCTGCGCATCACTGCCCATGTGTGTGTATTTTAATATGTATATGCTGGGGAAAAAAATTGTGGTCATTGTTCATGTACAAGAAAAAAAGTAGTGGATGTAAACATTGTACAATATGGCCAAGGGGGCTCCTAAGTCAATACACATAACATGCTGACATGCTTGTTTATCTGTGATGTGGGCATTTACCATTTGTGCGTCTATGAGAGTTCAATGCATTGGGTCTGCAGACATGTATTTTCTTTCTGAAACTCATGAATCAACTCATGAATGAACAGTCATGAAATTAGTGTGAATAGGAAATATTACAAGAACAAGGAACAAGACATGAAGTCCTTGTTTGAGATTTCATTCATGATTTTAATTGAAATTAAGAATGTGTTTGTCAAACTTTGCTTCCATGCAAATAAAACACCTTTTGTAGGAATAAGATACAGACAGACAATCATTTGTGAGATACAGAACATATAAAAAGATGCAAGAACTGCTCTTAACATCATCAATCAATTGTGGTTTTACAATCTATCAATGTTTTGGAGGTGGAAAAAGTAAGACGTGTACAGATTTCGAGGGGCCTTGAAGCAGGAAGAATTTCAAAAGATTTTGCAAAGCCATACAGTACCCTGTGGAAAGCATGTGACTGGGTCAAATTAATCCTACAAAAGAATAACAACCCAACACACAACTACAATCTATGCCAGCAACATTTAAAGAAAATCAATCAACCTGATTTTTTTCTGAATTTGAGGTATACAATAAAAAGTGACCATTGTCAAAGTTGGCTACAGGTTTTTGTCAGAGCATTTTATTTTTACTGTGGGATTTGAAATCATTTAATTTGTGATAACATTGGTGAAAAATATCTTTTTTCCACCTATGAAATATTGCTAAGGTTAGAAAGTTCCTATCCTTTGAGGATGCTGAAAAATTAATACACGCATTTATTACTTCCAGGCTTGATTATTGCAATGCTCACTTCTCTGGGTGTAGTAATACCTGTATCAAAAACCTACAACTAATACAAAATGCTGCAGCCCGAACACTCACCAGGACTGAAAAATATGAACATATCTCTCCTATCCTTGCTTCCTTACATTGGCTCCCTATTAAAAGTCGAATTGATTTTGAAATACTCCTCCTAACCTACAAAGCTCTCAAGGGCGATGCACCAACATATATTAAAGACTTACTTGTCCCTTACCACTCTTCTAGAACCCTAAGATCCCAAAATGCTGGTCTCCTTGTAATCCCAAGAATATCAAAATCTACGATAGGAGGAAGAGCCTTTTGTTACCATGCACCCCTCCTGTGGAATAATTCGACAAGCATTCGACAAGCGGACACTCACATTCGACAAGCGGACACTCTCAATACCTTTAAGTCTAGACTTAAAACCTTCCTCTTTACTGTTTCCCATAGTTAGGGATGGTGCGTGACAAATCATCACTTCTCATGGGTCTTTTGGGAGAGACTGCCTCTGCTGTTGCCCCCAGTTGAGAGGCATGGTGGCCACTGACCATCCCTGCAGTGGTGCTGGGTTGCCACGCATCATACCTTAGTTATGCTGCTATAGCCTAGTGCCGCCACAAAAGCTTCATGTGTTATGCCGTACAACTCTCTCTCTCTCTCTCCCTCTCTCTCTCTCAATATTTATATATATATGTGTATAAATGTATGTGTATGTGTATATGTGTGTGTGTGTGTATGTGTGTATGTACATTCATATACATGTATATGTATGCCCAAATTACACATTTGCTCTCTGATGTGTGAACCTGGCCTAATTCACTTTCTTCCTCTGACCACGATTATCTCTGCTGAGTGTCATCCCTGCCTCATTCCGGCAGACTCCTCTCACCCTCCCCTCCTGAGTGGACTACAACCAACACTAAGGGAGGCCAAGGTCTCCATCATAGAGGCCCTTCCCGGACGCCCATGCTAGGCCCCCTCCCCTTCCTTGAGGCTTTGTGATTGCCCCCCCTCACAATGGCACTGTCAAATGGACCCTTACTGTTACCCCCATGACTCATCTCACTCCTTTGAGTTGACACTTTGTCTGGCCACTGCTACATTGTCCTGCCATAATTCCTGATAACCACCTATAGACTGACTACCATATAATGTAAAGTGGGATAACACTCCATTATGAACTATTATGAACCTTAGCTAAAACCATAGGCAACTTGTAGTCTGTCATGGTTACCACTGATGGTAATTTTTCTGCATGACCCCCGGCAGTTGGGTTAGCCCCTTGAGTCGTGGATCTGCCCAAAGTTTCTTCCTAGATTAACTGAACATAAAGGAGTTTTTCCTTGCCCCTGCTCCTCTTGGGTGCTCCTTCTGTGAAGTGCCACGAGACAATACTTTTGTAAAAGGTGCTGTATAAATAAAATTTAATTGAATTGAATATTACCTTTTAGCAGTGCAGTAAGTATGGCCATCTCAATATCTTGTTGGCCTTCAGAACCCATACGAAACACAGTAATCTTGAAATAGAAATAGGCATATGTTAGGAATTTTTTGGAACATAATCTTGTTTTGCAATGACAGATGTAAAATGTACAGAGCAAGGATAGATCAAAGGAGAATGAAAGTGCAGTAACTATAAGCTATTATCTTGCACAATCTGATTGTCTTGCTCAAAACTCCTTTATTTATGTTGTTCTCATGTTCTGACGTTGAACCACACATCTAAAGAACCTCTAAAGCAGTGGTTCTTCACTGGTCTGGCCTTGGCACCCACAATTTCCCATCCCAAGTTGTAAGCCAACAAAGTGACCAGTTCCAGACACAAGTTCCTTCTACTCTTCCCTACTCTTAAAGGAGAAATCCAGTGTGATTCATTTCATAACCCTGTTGTTTGAGGTCACCAAGTGCTATCTGTAGGAAAAACGAGACAATTTGATTCAACATAAACTGTATAGTAAAGCAGCAGTTAATGCTAAGTGAATGGAGCATAGAAAATGTTATCTGCTGTCTATGTTGTATCAAATGTTCTTAATCTTTTTCTGACTGACAGCACTTGGTGACCTTGAATCAAATTTCTCCTTTCAGCACACTCACTAGAGGGTGCAGTATCTGTGAACACATTCATCGTAAAGGTACTGATCTGAGGAAACAAAAACCACTAGCACAAAAAGTGTTTGTGCAAGACATATTTCATCTTTCTGTCAGCAATTTGGAGGTCTAAACACAGAGGAAATCTTTTGTTGCTGATTATTAAAAATACCATAAAACACGTGAAAGAAACATAATTCTGTTGCCTTACCAGCTCTCGTTTCTTCATGCAGTCCATTACCATGAGATACATTTGCTGGGCTTGACTCCGGTTATAGTTGAATGTTTTCTGTATGGTGACCAGCAGTTGGTCCCTCACACCATCATTAACCACCCTGAGGCACAGTACATGTGGGTGGAGAGATTAAAAACCAAGATAATATTTTTTGTAGAAAATAATATTGCTTGCATTACAAAACCTGTTATCTATGAAGTTCAAACCAAATAAAATGAAATATGAAGTAAAAGTTTGAAAAGTAAAACAATGTTTAATCCATGAATTCAAATATGGAAAGAGAGAACCAATGTTAATTTGAATTTGCTTGAAGTACTGTCAATATAGGTAAAATAACATTTGATGTATGAAAAAAATCTAGGCCTATTACTGTCTGAATAAAGAGAGAAAGAATTTTATATAATATCATTACTACAGTTCAAACTCACTTGCACAAAATATCTCTTTGAAGTTTGTTATACAGGACCTTGGTCTCAGATTTACTCTAGTGAATCTAGAAATGCAGTGCATGAAACTTAATTATATACAGCAATATACCTTTACATACACTTCAGGAGGTCCTTATTGACTTATTATATACAGAACAGTATAAACATTTAAATTCAGAAAAGAGAGACTTTTTCTTTAGCCAAAATCTGTAATTGTTTTCTGAAAAAGTAGAGAAAGAATTTTATATAATATCAGTAAATATTTCATATTTTATATTTCTTAAATGTCTGAATAAAGGGAAAGAATTTTATATAATATCATTTTATTTATATATTTTATATCTTACTTTCCTTCATTCATATTACTGTGAAATATTTAGACATAAACAATTTCAGTGACATTAAAACTGTTTTACTCTAGGGTTGCAAAAGTGGAAATTGGAAACTTGCAAATTTGGAAACTTATGATCATTTAAATGGTAGCCAAAGTTAACTCATGAGGGCAAGGAAACATAATTTCAGTTTTGTTTCTCTACTGCTAATGCTGGTGCTGCGTCAACGTCACTTCCGTGATTTGGGAAAAGCCTGTAAAAGTCCTTTTTCTTCTGTGTATAGGTCAACACTTAAAAAGTATTTTAAGTATCATCAAGTATCAAGGATTCAATTATTTCAGTTATCAATTTGTTTCTATGTCGTGCTGAATTCACTAGCTTTTGACTTACACTTGAGAGTTTTGCTGAGGACTTTTACAGGCTTTTCCCAAATCACGGAAGTGACATCGACGCAGCACCAATGTTATCAGCGGAGAGTAGAAGCCAACAGGCGAGTGTTATTTTTAATAAACACCTGGTGTGCTTACAAACTTTCCAATGGCTTGTTTTATGAGTAAAGACTCTGTAGTAGTCTGGTACAATTCGGTGCATTTTTAGTGGGGTAATTTGAGACATAGTCTATGTTCCATAAACAACTGCACTAAGCCATTTGGCATATACTGCTAACTCAGCTGTGGTTCATTTCGTCATGGTGCTAAGGACCTTGGTAAATCGCTTTAACATTTTTCAAAAAATTGTGTTTTTTTTCCCCAGATTAAACATTTGAAATGCTGTCTTTGTCCTTTTTCAAACATGGGTAAGATTTGTAGATTCACATTCAGTTTTTATTCAAATTTTACGTTGTCTCAACATTTTTTTTTTAATTAGGGTATTATGTATAAGACTATGTTAAAGCAATTTTAAGATGTTGTTTTTTACCCATCCTCCTCAGAGTATTTATGAGCAAATGAGATAATGTCAGATGCTCGGCCACTTCCATCACACACCACCACAGGAACAGGAGGCTCTTCCCTCAGGCTCTCGCATACAGTGGAGATCACGTTAGGGCCACCTTCCACAATTAGGCACACCAAAGGCACGCCCTGTCCCAGACCTTTGGAAACACATGAGAAAAAGCACCAGCAACACTTTACATGTCAGTAACAGGGTAGAGTTGTGGTAATAAGTTGGGGAAATTGTGGTAACAACAATAATTACTGAATAATTTCAGTCAGAGAATCAATGATTAAATGGTTAGTAAACTGACTGATATGGCGATGAGGTAACACTTGACTTTACAGATCGGTAATAGAACATTTTTGTCCTATAAATAAAAAAGGAGGTCGTCTTATAGTAGCGGACAAGACAAAAATACTGAAAAAAATGTAGACCGCAGCAAAAACATTTTTTTGCATTCATTAGCCTTCAACTGCCACACACAATTGAGAGGTAAGAGATTGTCTTGAGCAAATTCAAAATTAGCCTTGAGTGGTGTAAAAGAATGACTGGGTTTACATGCACTTCTGTATCTGTCACGGCATAACTAAACAAGTCTTGCCTAGCACCTGCACAAACTTTGAGGAAAAACGGTCAGCGGTAGTCTATGATCAAACTAAGGAAAACTCATAGGCATGCTAAGCAAATGTCAGTGTTTTTTGACATGCCAACACCTGTTACTGTTGCAAAGAAAGGTTGAAAATCAGTTACTTTTGTGATGGTAATGAGAGAAGCGAATCACCATTATGTTACAGCTTTAGACTCTATGCAGACCTTTGGGTAATGTGTATGGTTTTCTGCCTGGTAGCCAGTGTATTGTTGCACTTTCATAGAAAATTAACATTCATATAGTAGCCTACTATTCATTAAATTTAAATGTGACAGATTTGTCCACATTAATTATCCCTGATGCTTTAATTTATAGTAATGATGTTCAAAAACTTTTAAATGTTTTCTAATGAGTTTTCACCAGCATTTTCAAATAGTAAAAAAAATTTACTATACAAGTCAAAATTTGGTTTACCAAAAATGTTCTTTTTGCCTTTTTCCTCAAAATTGAGTCTGGTCATATTCAGGATCGTCTTATATTCGGGCCTATACGTTAAGTTGGTAAAATCATGGTAACAACTCATAACTCATGTTACTGAATAATAACTGAATAATTGCTGACTAAATGACTAGTGACTTCCCTATAGAATAGCCTACTATGTGTTGTGAAATGTCAATAACAAAATGGTAAGGTTGTAAAGTTGTAGTTGTAGTGAGATTTTATGGTAAGACTTAATATTAAGTAATCAAATGGTAAGATCCAATATTAACTTCCAGTAATTACCTATGCACTTTGGACTTGAGCTGTAAAATACATTTCTGCCTGTTTTTATTACAGTGTAATGCAAACTACAAAAATGACAATGCATCAAATTTCATTGGATCTTGAATGTGATCAATTTATTGTGATGGAAACATGATCAGACAAGACAATGATAAACCAAACACAAATATACGATTTTGACATTAATACGCCTAAAAGCATTAGATAAAAGTAGATATCTATAGTTCACAAGATGATGCCAAGATAAGGCAGATTGGGACAGCTAACTTTTCTTAGATTTACAAGCACAAACCCCAAATCTACAAGCAAGCAATCTAAAATAGAAATAAAGCTCTACCATAAAAACGTTACCTTTTTTATATTCTACACCATTTCGGTCAGTTTGACAGCCATTTAATCATTGAATCTCTGACTTGTCATGTCTGCATCCCACACAGTCCAGTCTAGGCATTATCTGTTGTGTGCAGGACAGAGAAAGTGGAGCTGGAAATGGGAGGGGTGTCAAAATAGGTATGACAGGTCTTTAGTTTTGACTTTTTTTAAACAAAATACAAAAGTATAAATTGATAAT
Organism: Tenualosa thibaudeaui; assembly: GCA_027481765.1. NCBI lineage: Eukaryota > Metazoa > Chordata > Actinopteri > Clupeiformes > Clupeidae > Tenualosa > Tenualosa thibaudeaui. The sequence goes on from JAIFZK010000174.1 coordinate 936,922, forward strand.
TTAGCACAGTAAACAATCTTAATCTAAACAACCTTTAACTTTTTCACTGCTATTATTTTGATCACCTTCCTATTTCCTTGCACCATCATTAAAGCACCCAGAAGCTATTAAACTACATTGATGAACTGTTATTTTGACACTCACTCCTATTTCCTTGCACACATGTCTGGTTCATGAAAGCACCCAGAAGCTACTTCATGACCATGAGACACAGCAAAATGTGTCTGGTTCAATAATACTTTGTTTTGCTGACTGATTTAGAGTAGGTCATCTGATTATGTGTTCTCTTTAGAGTGCACAGCAAAATGGGTGCACAAACTTTGTTTTGCTGAGATTTAGGTAGTCAACTTGTATGTGTTCTCTTTATGTTTCAGTGGGTTTTAGTAGGTTTTTCTGCAGGGAGTTAAAGTAAATTGTCATGGACGGGCAAACTAGCTTATCTGTCCACCCAGTGCTATTATATTATCTACAATTCTGTGATTGCGTCCTCATTTCTGTTGAATTGCTGATGATTTGCCTTATCGTATTTCCTTCACAATAAACTGATCCAGTTCAAGATCCAATATTATTTAATGCATTTTAATTTTTGAAGTAGCTGTAATTAAACTGAAATGGGCAATAATGTGTTTTACAGCCCTGATTCACTGTAATTTCTATAAAAGTAGACCGTAATTACTGGAAATTTATACAGAAGCTTACCATTTCATTACTACATTTTAAGAGTTACAATCAAATCTCACCATAACAACAAAGTGTACTAATACATGATATGTTCAAACATCCCATGGGCAGCAAAACTGCTCTAACCTGATCTATTAAAAATTAGGTTGCTTTTGGACAATGCTTACAGTGGCTCACAGTGCTAGTGCTAAGGGCATCATGCTAGGTGAAAATAAATAGCTATTTTTAAATCAGAAACAAGGCTCAAAGTAGCCCCACACTTTGTTAGTGATGGGTCCATTTCACACTAGATTTCTCTTTTGAGCAGATCAGTAGCAAGTAGCATTGTAGGTGCTAATGGTTTGTCCCTGGTACATACATGTCTGGGCCGTCTTTGAGCATCTCTGTACCTAATATGAGAGGTTTGGGACGCGCAGACGATATTGGAAGATTTGCCACCTGGGCTGGGAGATGTTGGTAATGGGGATCGTCCTCATTGGACACTGGCTTGGCACTGTACTTTTCTCCGAGGGAGACTCAGTTTTGTTGTAGCACTCATGGAAGGATTCATTCCATATGACCAAAGTGCTTTAGCTTATGAAATCCAGAGAGATAACTGACATAACTGATTGCATTCTGCATTGCATTCTCACCATCCCACCATCATGAAGAGCTATAAACCTTTTTAAGCGTGATACATTGAGGACGGGTTCAGTTATGCAGATTTCTTTCATTGACTTTTTTATCACCTCTGCATAGTGTTGATCTACTCCATGCCATGAAAATGTCCACAGGTACACTGTGTATTAGTGTGAAAAACTCTTACTTTATGCAAGGAGAATCACCAGAGCACTAAAGCATAAGCAAATGCAAAATTACTTTCGATAATGCAGTGCATTTGTCCATGAATTAACAAACATGGGACTGAAAGTTTTGTCTTCGCTCTCATGGATTTGTTCTGTATGGCCTACTCAGGGATATGAAATAGATAACAACTATAGATAACTGACACAACTGTGTCATGTTCACCCGATCTTGAGTTCCTGTGTAGTCTTCATCTTCTGAAGATTCGTTCACAAAGACTACGTGGCTATTCAGCATGTCAGTTATGCATATTGGATTTATTTATCTCATTTAAATAATTATTATTTTTAATCTCTCACAATGAGGCCTACCCCATGCTGTGCTTAAGTGAAATGTCTGCAAGTGCATTGTGCATAATATTACGGGAGAAATTAAATCACAGCGCTACAGCTTATAGAGCATTCTAGTCTTGTCACCTTGTGGAGCCAGAAATGTTTTTCTCAGTCATTTTCACCATTGAGAAATCTAGCTGAACCACACAATGTAGAGTTCTAACTATGCAGCAGGACCAAACGATTGTCTGTGGTCAAAAAAATGCCACAGGTTCATACAGCATCAATCTTGTTTTAATAAAAAAGTCTTTTATTTGGGATTTCACAGGGAAGCAATACACTAACCAGCAAAGTGCAAATCAGCATAAAACGGCACCTTTGATTGGTGGAGATTCCTGTGGCTAGGGAATTTATTTATGGCAATAAATAAATGTCATGAAATTTTTCTGTGCTGGGAGGGAGCAATGGCAGGGGAAGTAAGGAATGATCAGGTAAAACATGTTTTTCATGTATTTAAAGTTGAATTTGCTTGCAGCAAACTGTAGGAAATTGGTCATTGTCATGTTCTTAATTCAAGATGGTGAACTATCATTAGGTTATAAACGTTATAAATTGTATCGCTCGCAATGACTTATTGTACAGGTAGTATTGTACAGTCTTGTACCTTTGCCTTTTTTTCTTTTCATAGTTTATAAGTTTTAGTTTATAAGTTTATAAGAAAGAAAGTTTATATGGTGATCACGTACCCCATAGCTGGTTAGAGTTGAGTCTTTAGCTTTAGAACGCTATGTAACAGGGCTTTTTAAAAATTCTATGATTGGAATGTCCTGGCTAACTATCGACCTATATCTAACCTCCCATTTGTATCAAAATACTGTCTAAGCAAATCCGTAGCTTCTTAAATGAAAAAAAAAACCTTCCAGTCAGGTTTTAGAGCTAATCATAGTACAGAATCAGCCCTAGTTAAAGTCTTAATCCTTTAGGCGCCAGAGGTTTCTTCCTAAAACATTCGATTTTGACATCTTATTTTCAAATGGCTATAACTTAAAAGTTAAAAGAGATAGAGACTTTCTTTAAATTAGAGAAATATTAAGGATGATCCAGAGTTTGTGTAGGGATTAAATTTACCCATCTAATTTGCATGTTATGACGTAATATGACGGCAGCCTAGGACTAATCTCATTCTCATTACGACTCCCCACCTTGCCTTACGTTGCCCCCTAGCTCTCCTGTGAAAACTTCGACCTCGTCTAACATACCCAGCTGCATTAGACAAAGGCTCCACCACGTTACTGTCCCCACGATTACGGAGAGGCACAAGGTTGCAAGACAAAGAAGCTACATGGCTAGCACAGTAAAAAGAATGGACCCTGACATTACTTCCAACCTCTTTCCCCACACCACTAACACACCTGCTAACTCCCCGATGAACACTCCGCTCCAACATTGTTCCCACCACTGACATTGGGCAAAGGATCGAAAGTTTGTGCTTGGTGTAGGACTAAACTCTCACGTTGTCCAGCGGCACCATTGCAAGGCAGGGACGCTTCTGAAGCGTGGTCACTAAACGAATCACCATCACCTTCTGAAGGCAGATATTCACCTTCAGAATCAGGGTCAGCGAATAGAAGACCCAACACTTCATTGCAGGTAAATTTTTTTGATGTATGATAATCAATTACTCGCTGACATTGACAATACCGCTCTGATAAAATAGTTCACGCACACGCACACTAGCTATTACTATTACTCACACTGATTCAACGCGCTCTAGCTCACCTATTTTGTATAGAACCATGACGTAAATCTGAGTTGGGGATGTATTATGACATGCCTGCCATCTACTGAAGGGGAGTTTGAACGAAATTTGACACCCTTTTTGAAAAAATCGACTGTTTTATTCAGTGCGGCATCTTGTCAACTTAAGTCGACTGTGGCGCCTAGAGGGTTAAATGACCTCCTTATCTCATCTGATAATGGATATATATCAATATTAAATTGGATCTTAGTGCTGCCTTTGACACTATTGACCATGGTATCCTACAACACAGGCTTGAACACATGATAGGCATCAAAGACTGCATTCGCCTGGTTCAAATCGTACCTCTCTGGTCACTACCAGTTTGTACATGCTCATAATGAGTCATCATCCCACACCAAAGTAAAGTTTGGTGTACCCCAAGGCTCAGTGCTAGGGCCCCTGTTACTCTTCCTGTACATGTTACCTTTAGGATTTGTTATAAGGAAACATGGCATTACTTTCCACTCCTATGCTGAAGATACCCAGCTTTACCTTTCCATGAAGCCTAATGACTATATGCCAATAACTAAACTTGATGCCTGCCTCCAAGACATTAAAACCTGGATGACTAATAATGTTTAAACTCTGATAAAACTGAAGTTATGATGATCGGCCCTAAACAGCTGAACAACATTCTACCTCTACCTCTACCCTACTCAGTGGCCTTTCACTGTCATGTAACACAAAAGTTAAAGACCTCGGGGCAATAATTGACCAGGACCTCTCTCTAAATAGTCATGTAAAACACATTTCAAAAACATCTTTTTTCTACCTACGAAATATTGCTAAGGTTAGAAAGTTCCTATCCACAAAACCTTCATGTGTCATGCCATACAACTCTCTTTCTCTCTTACCCTCTCTCTATATATACTTATAAGTGTGTATATATATATATACACACATACACACATACATATACATATACACAAATGACACATTTGCTCATGGATGTGTGAGCCTGGCCTAATTCATTTGCTTCCTCTGTCCACAATCATCTCTGCTGAGTGTCATCCCTGCCTCCTCCTGGCGGACTCCTCTCACCCTCCCCTCCTGAGTGGACTGCAACCAACACTATGGGAGGCCCGTGCCAGGAGCGACTCTCCATCATAGAGGCCCTTCCTAGACCCCCATGCCAGGACCACCTCCCCTTCCCTGAGGCTTTGTGACTGACCCCCCAGGCAGCCAACATACATTTTTTTGTTATTATCCTTTAAGCCTGAGAGCCTATTGGCAAGTGATATAGTGACTAGGCCACTTTACATTGGAAGTTTTTATTGCATATCTCAGAAAGGATAACAAATCCTTATAGGATTAGCATAGCTCAAAGGATAACGATTATTATCAACATTGTTTGATTAGGTAGGTATGGAAGTTAGGTAGGCTATTTACTATATTTATTTAGAAGAAAAGTAAGCACGTGAGAGAATGATATTGCCTAATATCAAGCTTTAGGATGGAGGCACTGGGAGCCTCCACGCACTAGCGGAGTACTCAACATTTAGATTCCATTATTTTCAATACAACCCCGCAGACCTTTTAACTCAGCCACTGCCACTGTGTCAATAAAAATTCAGGTCTACAGTATTTTTGTTGGAGCCATTCATAGAAAGTCATTGGAGATTCCACAGGCTACTATGAATTTCGCAAACAATATTGTCGAATTCGAAAGTGCTCTACAATGATGTCGGAGCCCTGGGCGGACTCAACTCAGAGATTCTTTTTATTCCATGTTACTTGTAAATGGGGCATGGACTATAAAATCACTGTCTACCCCTTTTCAGTTGGATGAATGTGAAGTTGTCATAGTATGTGTACGATGTAAGTAGCAACCTTAAAGTTATTTCAACCACCATAGAAGAAATAACAGTGGACCGGCCACTCATGGTATGCCTTTTTTCCAAACCAGAAATGTTACTTACGTGTGTTGATCTTCTGGAGAGAGATGTGTTTCTCAAGTTGTCTGCGAAGCCGCACTTCCGCACCATATTTTCCATGAGTTCCATTATCCACCAGGATAAAATGAGAGTGGCTGTTGTTTAAGACCGACAGTTTACTCAATGGGTTTGACATTGTTTGGTATGGTCGAGTAACCTATACACCCAAAAAGACCATGTAAGATGTTAGGGTAACCCTATACCTCATGGTTGACAGTGCATAAAACATATGTTATTCTTTACATTAATACTTTATAATCTATTCATTAAAATGTGACCTAACACATGAGGTGCATAAAAAACAGAATATCTTTTATTCACCGTCATATTTTGTCAAAATAATACTATAGTCAAAAATCCATCATTGTAATGCACAACACAACATTTCAGCATTGTCATCGAAAAGTGCAATAGTCACACAATAGTCACAGGAATTGCAATATTTATTAAACTAGAGATGCAATTCCTGAAGGAATTACCAGAGCATGCATTTTTGCCCCTTCCCTTCACCCTAGCCCTCCCCTTTGCCTATACCTTATCCTATGTAACAGAGTGACAAGTGATAGAAATGAGGTGCAATGTCAATTTGGACTTGTCTACGGACTTGTATCTATGTCCAACATTTGCTATGCTGACATTTCGTAGACAACTCAGCTATAAGAACATGCCATAAAAAGAAACGTGAATGTTGTAACATATGGTAATGTTGCATTAGCAAAGCTAACCTTCGCCAAAGACAAATTATGTTATAATCAAAAACCTGGCTGAATATTGTGTATTTCATAGCCATAATTGTGTGTGTAGACCAAAAGCGGTAAAAGTGTTCCAGTCGCTGAAAAAGCCCAAAATGCTTTGCTCAACACAACATTAAAAGCAGCATCAAAAACTGATCAAAAACTTTGTCAACACAACTCCAACTTCCAAGCGTTTAATACTTGGGTTGCCTGGTTGCCCTCAGGTTGGGTTGAACCTGACATGGGCAATTTTATTTTAAAAAAGAAAAAGAATGATTATAATTATATATAATTATTATAACAGTTATTGTTACTCCAAATTGGAATTACAAGAACAGATACCGTTTCTTTAAGAGATTGGTAATTGCTCTCCCGGGAGTGATTGTAGCTGATGTTGATGATTTTATCTGAGTTCTATATTTTGTCTTACTTTCAACTCACTATTTTTGTTTATGTCTACAGTTAAGTGTTACCATACCAAGCATACCATCTGTATGTGATAAGATCTAATTTAAGGGTGTCCTTTTATTTACAATTTACATATTTATATGTTATTTACATACATATTATCAATATCTGAGCTACCTACTCATATCTGTTAATTATCAAGCTAATTAGCAAATGCTGTAGCAGCTATACTTGATTACTAGTTAGGTAGCTTGAGGGTACTGAAGCCTGAACATGTATCACCTAAACATTACAAAGGGAGTAATAAATTCATAGTAATAAATGAGTTTATTTCATAAATCATTTCTGATCTATATTATTAAATTAGCATAACTTAGCTTAGCAATTAGCAACTAACTGCTAGCATGACATTTACGGTATATTTTAAAGTTAGATATAAAGATTGAAAATGGTAATTTTAGCCAAAGTATTGCCTGTAAAGTAAATACGCAACCCTTCAATTTGTAATAACCATTTAATACACATATAATACATGTTTATCCATTATAAGTGGTTTGATTTTGTAAATATAGATTGTCAACACTTTACATATGGCAGTTTCATCTTCAGTATATAGGATTGGAAAGGACAGTACATTTACATTTACACTTAAGCATTTAGCAGACGCTTTTATCCAAAGCGACTTACATTTTGTCAACTATCAATTGTTCAGGGCCATTGTTCAGGGTCTCCCATAGAGACAGGGGTGGACTGAACAAGAGAGAAGAATTGACTAGGAAAGAAGAGTGGAGTGGAGAGGTATGGTCAGGAGTTAATTGAATTGGAGAGAAGAGGGAAGAGGATAATAGTGGAGAGGATAGGAGAGAAGAGAAGAGTAGATAGAAGCAGAGTGGATTGGAGATGAGACTAGAGTGTGAAGAATACAGGATGGAGCCTGAGTTCTCAACCAAGCAGCTGGAGAGAAAGCTGCTCAATACCTATACTGCTCGCATAATGTGTCAGAAAACAGACAGTGACGCTGGTCCTCTTCAGAAACCAAGGCTATCCTTCCCTCCTGTATGCTGTAACCAACATAAAGAATGATGCCTCATACAGACTTGACAATGAGCTGCAACCTCAATGTGACTTTCTGGGGAGGAATCCTTTGAGACACAAACCGTAAAACTGCTGAAAAGAGGAAAAAAGTTGAAAAGCCAGAAGGCACTTCATTTGAACCAACATATTTCATGTAGATGAGCCCAAAGACAATTTTCAAAGACAATGCTATATTCTTCATTGCAGCTTTGAGGGATGAATTCTGTAAATACTTTGAAAGCCATGGGGTTCACAGTGTTACCTCATACAGATCTTAGTCCTTGATTGCCTGCCTTAGAAGGCACTCTGAAGTAGGTTGTAATTTTAAAAATAACAGTCGTGCAACAGACAGCATGTCCTAGGCTGATTTGCTCAGCAGAAATGAATGTTGGCTGCATGCTCTCAAAGTTGAAGGAATTTTAAGGAAAAAAGAGGCGGAGTATGAAAAAGAAAGTGATGCGTTGACACCAGATGACACCATAGTCTCTTCCTACAACACTGCAAAGAGAACACAGAAGGAGCTCCAGAACCAAAGCAAGCAGGCCCTAAAGGGAACAAGAGAGCCAGAATGGCTCAAGACAATGGAAGTCACCAGATGCCTGGTAATATGACTGAAGACTCATCACTGCAGAGATGTAATACCTGGAGGCATTCTAAAGAGTGAGCTCTAACCTGTACAACCACCTAGCATAAATGATAACAGATGCATCTCCAGAGCGAGGTGAGGACAGCCGGGTGAAAGTTCTCAACCTTGCCCAGAATGTCTGCCAAGCAGTTGCCAAGATTCCAACACTGAAACACATTGGGACAGCTTTGCACCTCCTTCAGGAAAACAGAAGTAAGTTGACTGTCATTCCTAAATAGATTTGGGAACAGCATCAGCTACAAAGAAGCACAGCGATATATTACAACAATGGCAATGGCAGTTGAAGATCAGACAACTAGGGATTGTGTCTTCATACCAACCAACCTGAAGATTGGACAATTCACACAGTTTGCATTTGATAACCTTGAATTCCAAGAGTACACAAAGAATAGACAAACACTGCATAGCATAACAAATGTCATATTCAAGTCCAAGAATCCAGATGAAGACCTCACACCAATGGTTAGTTTACCTCTACTGAAAATCTGCCAAACAGCCCTAGAATCTTCTCAGCCTTTTCTAACCAAGGAAAGCCACCTCAGTCTAAAAGACTGTCAAAAGAGTCGTTCCCTGGTTGGAGCTGCCCTACTGTACCATTGGAGGATTTGAAACCATGTTGCCCTGCTCCAATATGGAGTTCATTCTAAGCATTTCTCGTCCCAAATACCACCCCTGCAACGGTGATCAGCTATGGTCCCTATATCTCCAATTCACCAACAAACCGAGATGTGGTTGAACAGTCTGTACTGCATGGATGTGTTGAGAAAACATGGTCAAGAGTATGCCATCACCACATGTGACCAAGCAATCTATGAGATGGTTCTGAATCTATAAAGGAAGAACAAAGAGAAGTATGCAAAACTTATCTTGTGAATAGGGGGCTTCCATATTTCTCAGAATTTCCTTGGAGCTACTGGGCATTTTATGCAGTCCACTGGAATCAAAGACTGTCACCACCCTGTCCTGTCTATCTCTGTTCTCCCCGTTTCCTCCTGTCTCTGTTGCCTTCGAATGACGCTCTGCGCTCTAGCCCCGGCTACCGACCCGCCGCCTGTCCTCGACCAATGCTCAACTCCTCTGCCCCGGCAACCCAACCCGACGCCTGCCTGACCACGTTCCTCTGCCAGGCACGCTCTCGGAGCACACTCTCAGTCCCCCTTTCCCCAATCCTTTAATAAAGACTATTTGCAACTTGACACTATCGTGGTCCATTCTGTCTGTTCACTGACAAAGACATCACGGTTGAAGCTGATGTCTGTCTCCATGGAACAGCAAACATTTACATTTATGTATTTAGCAGACGCTTTTATCCAAAGCGACTTACAATTTGTCAACTATCAATTGTTCAGGGCCAGTCTCCCCAAGAACAACTTAGGGTTAAGTGCCTTGCTCAAGGGCACAGTGGTGGCAGCTGGGATTCAAACCCACAACGTTTCACGCTACTTGCACGCTAGCCAGGTTCCTTAACCACTACAAAACAAACACAAACAAAATCATCAGTGGGAAAGACTACTATGCAATGCTGCACACCCACACTATTGTGTATGTAGCCATATTTGCCCTACACTGGAAAGCATTTGCCAGATGGTTGGTCAATAAAGAGAAGGACCTGGAGTACATGTGTGAGCTTAGCAACAATGTCCAGCTACTCCTAGATGCCTTGTCAGAAGAGGATGTAGAGAAGGCAACTTCTGCGTGTACTGATGCAAATAACCAACTGAAAAAGCTGTCATGTGAGTTTGATAAAGCACATACCTGACCTACCACAAAGCTATGTAATGTAATGTACATGGATATGGTGATGATTCTTAGCTGGTGCTGAGCCTGCAGGTCTGTTGGAGGAACACCTGGCTGAAGTGGAAAAGCTTTGTAGCTGCTGTCCACAACAAGTATGTATCCTGCCTGCCACTACCTAGAAGCTATGAGAAGCTTGCCTACACTGGCTCCAAACATCTATAGGGAAGTTCACTATACATCAAACAGATGGACAGTTCAATGGTATCTGGATAGACATGACACTTATCTACAACTGTGATGCCAAGACAAAATCTTTAAGGGCATCAGTCAACAGCCATGGAGAAATACTCTTCCAGCTCTTCCAGTTCTGACAGCTGTGTCAGGGCAAGGCTATTGCTCACCTGGATGCAGATGACACCAAACACTACAAGGACAAGGACAGCCAAGGTGCAAAGGAGGCAGAGGGTGTAAGAAAAATAACAGATAACAAGATGATCAACAACCAGATGATCAATCCTTTCACATGTGAAGAACAGGAGTTGATCAACATTTCAACAGGCCACAAAGCCACTGCAGGGAACAAGAGAAGAGGATGAAGACCTACCCCAGCAAAATGAAGGAGTACAAGCCACATGATTCCCTATACCTGAATGGAAAGGCTTTAGTCACAATCCACTGAATTACGACATGGGGGAAGCATTGGCAGCTCAGAATAAGTCACTTCCTGCAGGATGCACACTTGTACTGTACTTGGTGAAATCTTTTGTGATCCTGGTGACACTGTCCTCGTATCAGCAGATTGTCAGGTTGAGCTTCCAGAACTTTCTTGTGAGAAACATGAGGACGCAGATATTGTATACTCACTATAAATTCTGCACCACAAACGGGTTGTAGTGCTTGTGACTGACACAGATCATGATGTGCATGTACTACATCACACACATGGCTGGGCTCTAGGAGTTGATCTTTTATCATACTGCTGTATAACCCAACCTGCCAAGGTTTATTCCCAGAGCGGTATCTGTATTATGCCACCCTCCTTATTATCCCACGTCACAGGGACCTGCACCTAGTTAATTAAGTCATGTTAAATTATTTTATTCTTTTAAAGTTGTCATCTGAAGCAATAAAATAATGAGTCATTTTGCTGTATTATATTTTGTGTGTGATGCATTTCTATTGGGAGAGCAGGGTTATGTTGAAATTAAAAAGATGCCTAGGCCATGATGATTAGTAATGTGGACATAACGACCATGTTAAATATCCAATATGTCTTTTGGAATTTTGAGAGTAGCCTAAAATTCTATTGAGGTTCTGAGACTGTTGCATTTACATTTACATATATGCATTTAGCAAACGCTTTTATCCAAAGCGACTTACAACTCATCAACTATCAAGTGTTCAGGGCCAGTCTCCCCTAGAGCAACTTAGGGTTAAGTGCCTTGCTCAAGGGCACAACGATGTCAGCTGGGATTCGAACACACAACTTTTCAGGCTACTTGCACGCTAGCCAGGTTCCTTAACCACTACGCTACCCCTGTTGATTACCAACTCGTTCTAATCTGTGAAATCATAACAGATCCATTGATTCTGGATTTTCATAATTTTCTTCTGTTGAATGAGTATACTGTTTGGTGAAAAGAATGGCATATTCACTGATGTCATACCTTGGAATAGTTGGTTGCCAAGGAAGTAAAGATGAAAATATCTAGGGATGTGTAAACAGGGCCTAAATCGAGCCAAAATCATGTAGAGAGTTATTTCTCAGTGGACGTCGTCAGCACATATGTTCTGTGTATGTGAAATGTATTTATTGACAGCCTACCAAACCCAATGAGGATGTTGACCAACAAGATGGCGGCTCAATACTGCAATACTACTAGAAGACTCAGACTTTATAACACTAATAATAAGGTGAGAGTGGGCATTCTATCTGAAGATGAACGACTTTCCAGACACCTCACCATCACTGTTATGGGAACCTGGGAGGTAAAATCATTTAATACTCTTCAAACAGGAAACAGCAACAACAACACAGATTAAAGCTACTTCCACCATTCCTACACATATGAATCCTGCTGTTATGACACTGACACCAAATAAAGATCCCACCCAACCCTCAAGGTACCAGACACTTTCATTAATAAATGCAGACTTGAAAATTATCTGTGCATTAGTAACCAGAATAGTCACCCCCACACCCAGATCAGACCGGCTTCATCAAAAAAAAAGACATGCCACCGACAATGTTCACATAATGTTCTCCCCTCCCTCTCCACACCGGCAATATCTAATATCTAGGTGTTAATATTTCCCCCAGCCTGTCAGAGCTTGAGCCTTAATTAAAATTAAAAATTCAATTAAAAAACCTAAAATCTGTAAACTCAACATTAATCCAACTTCCATACTACAACCCCACCACCCCCCTAGTGCTATATATTCGCCCCATTAATCCTCATTCCCATTCAGGTCATGGCACTAGTGTAACCTGCACCATCCTTCGTGGGTAAGCCATTCAGAAAATGTATTACATTATTGGCAAACATTATTATCTTTTTTTTCTAGATTTACTCTATAAATATATTATGCAAACTCATAACACAACAGAACATTAACATACTCTCAGCAATAGGGCAGTTATTCAAATCATTGCAATGATAAAAAGATGTCAGAAACTATCAAAGAGAGAGAAACCTTGAAACTATACTAAACAATACTATTCCAATGTTTGGAACAAACCTTTTTTCTAATTTTCTCATAACATGGAATAGACGGCATAGATGATCACACTTACATCTCGGCCAATGAGGTCTTCTTTATTCTCCACAATTCCCCAGGGAGCAATTCCAATGGCACATACTTTCCCTCGAGATTTGGAGGAGTGCTCTTTCAGTGCATCTCCCACATGGCGCATTACACCTGCACAATAAACAAATAAAGGGTCATTTTAAAGGGTTCCAGAGCATTTCAAGCCATAGTCAGCTATATTACCATGGTCTTGTTGTTTGAAGTCACCAAGTGCTGTCGGCAGCCAAAAGAATGAGGCACTTTGGTAAAAACAGACCAAATAGCAGACCAAAGGCTAAGGCTAAGGCAAATAGCAGACCAAAGGCTAAGGCTAAGGCTAACTGTAAGGAAAATCACAGAAAATTATGTAGATAGTAATAATGCCCATTGTCTTAAAGGCATGCCATATCCTTTGATTGTGTCAGAGACATTATTAAAGATAATTATAGATATTACATTTAGCGAGCTTGATACAATCCCTTATCTTTTGATAATTTTAGAAAAGTTTTCACAGACATCATACACAAGTTGTATTGAATTTTGTCCTTCAGTGGGGCGACGTCGGCATCTTCCAAGCATGGTAAATTCGCCATAAGGACAGCCAAGAGTCTTCAATCACCCCGTAATCATAAAAATCAATTCAATCAGTCATTACAATAGCATTAAAATATGTTGTGGCAGCGGTGTTCGTAACTACTGTTTGTAGGTGTGTCACTGCCTGTTCCTGTTCACCATTGCACTTGGAATGCAGAAGCGTGGCGGCCGTGAATGCCCTGTTTTCAATATCACTACTTATACACATTATTTGCTATTATTTGCATGACGTAGGCTTTAGCAGGTCAAAAGTAGGATAAATAACTAAAAAGGACAGCCCATTTTTACCCGGAAACAAGGTTTGTTAGCCATGGTTCCTCATCTTTTCACCTTGCTGAACCAGTGGTAGCCAAATTTGTGTTCACTTGTCATATTATCAGAAACGTGCAGTTTGCAAATTGCCTAAACCCTGGTGACTGCATCTTTAGTAGTATTTGTACATAACTTTATTGTTCATTGGGGACAATACAGAAATTTGATTTCAAGACCGGATTACCAGGAACCACTAATCATACAGAGGACTGCTATACATCATTGGAATTGGCAGAATCTCCTATTTATGATATGTGGTTTGCCATATTTGAGTAAAGAGATCAAGAGATATTTCACAGAGAAGAATGGGTATGAAATGGACACAAAACTTTTAGTATTTGCATATAAATGTAAAGCTAATTCCTCACAGCAACTAGCAAGTAACACTTACATTTACATTTTACATTTACATTTAGGCATTTAGCAGACGCTTTTATCGAAAGCGACTTACAAAAGAGGATAACATTCAAGCTACAACACAATGAAAGAACAAACAAGGGGTGCATATTGCTAACATAGAAACGGCACCATTTTAAGTTGAAAGTGCAATAGTGCAGAGAAATTAAATTGTTAAGTGCATTCTCAGTTTACGCCAGGAGATATTCTTGGAAGAGCTGGGTCTTCACGAGTTTCTTGAAGGTGGAGAGGGTATCAGCTGATCTGGTAGCATTTGGGAGTTCATTCCACCAGCGCGGAACCAGATATGAGAAGAGTCTGGATTGACCTGCACGAGGTGTTGGCCGTGCTAGAAAAGGTTCCTTAGAGGAGCAAAGCGGTCGTCGGGTGACATATTGCTTCAGGAGAGAATTCAGGTAGATGGGAGCAGAGCCATTATTCACCCTGAAAGCCATCATAAGTGCCTTGAATTTAATGCGAGCAGCCAAGGGTAACCAGTGAAGTTCAATGAACAGAGGTGTGACGTGTGCTCTTTTTGGCTGGTTAAAGACCAGACGTGCAGCTGCATTCTGGATTATCTGTAGCGGCCTCTCTGCACAGGCTGGTAGGCCTGATAGGAGGACATTGCAGTAGTCAAGCCGAGAGATAACCAGGGTCTGTACCAGGAGCTGGGTTGCATGTTGGGTTAGGTACGGCCTGATCTTCCTTATGTTGAATAGGGAAAAGCGGCACGACCGAGCCACAGAGGCAACGTGATCTGCAAAGGTCAGTTGGTCATCAATCATGACACCTAGGTTTCTTGCCACTTTGGTGGGAGAAACAGACAGGGAGTCGGTCTTGATGCTGATATCGTGATGTATGGCTTGTTTGGCTGGGAGGACCAGCAGTTCAGTTTTTCAGAGATTTAGTTGGCGGTGGTGTCCTTTCATCCATGCAGATATATCAGAGAGACAGTCTGAGATCCGTGTTGACACCGTGGAGTCATCAGGCGGAAAGGACAGATAGAGCTGGGTATCATCAGCATAGCAGTGGTACGAGAAGCCATGGGAGTGAATAACTGAGCCCAGTGAGGTGATGTACAGGCCGAAGAGAAGGGGCCCCAGCACAGATCCTTGGGGTACTACTGTGGTGAGTTGGTGAAGTGCCGATGTCTGTCCTAGCCATGAGACACTGAACGACCGTCCAGTAAGATAGGACTTGAACCAGGAGTGTGCTGTGCCATCAATACCCATGTTGGTCAGCTTGTCCAGTAGGACGCTGTGGTTGACCGTGTCAAATGCTGCTGATAGGTCCAGCAGGATGAGCACTGAGGATTGACCTGCCGCTCTGGCCTCTTTCAGTGCTTCCGTCACAGACAGAAGCGCTGTTTCAGTAGAGTGGCCACTTCTGAAACCGGATTGGTTGGAGTCGAGGAGGCTGTTCTGGGTAAGAAATCCTGTGACCTGTTTAAAGACAGCTCATTCAATGGCTTTGGAAAGGAAGGGAAGAAGAGAAACAGGCCGGTAGTTCTCCACTTGAGTGGGAGCAAGGGATGGTTTTTGAGCAGTGGTGTTACCTGGGCTTGTTTGAAGGCAGTGGGAAATGTACCCCTAGTTAGTGAAGCATTGACCACATGTGTGGTTGCTGTCACAATGGTGGGGGTTATGGCCTGAAGAAGGGTTGTTGGGATAGGGTCTAGTAGACAAGAGGTGGGCTGGCTGTCTGTGAGAAGCTTAGACACCTCTGCTTTGGAGAGGGGGGTGAAAGAAGAAAAGGAGGCAGTTGGTTTAGAGAGGCTAGGAGAAGGAACCTTAGTGGATTGGTTTGAGAACTGACTACTAATATCTGCAACTTTGTTAGTGAAGAATGCAGCAAAAGTGTCAGCTGTGAGGTTAGTTGGAGGTGGTGGTGGGGGTGGGGGTGGGTTTAGTAAAGATTTAAAGGTGGAAAAGAGTTTCTTGGTGTCCGTGGCATTGTGAATTTTGTCATGATAGAAAGCCATTTTCGAAGCAGTGACACTGGATGAGAAGGAGGATAGTAGTATTTGGAATTGTGTTAGATCAGCCGAATTCTTGGTTTTGTGCCATTTCCTCTCAGCAGCCCTGAGGTTAGTGCACACTGACCGAAGTGAGTCATTAAGCCACGCATGAGACTGGGTGGGTCGTGCGGGTCTGGTAGACAGAGGACGCACACGATCCAAGCAGGAGCTTAGCGTAGAACAGAGTGACTCTGTGGCATCATCAACCTCGAATGAAGAGAAGCTTCTAGATGGTGGTAGAGCAGACGCCACCAAGGAGGAAAAGTGAGTGGGAGATAGACTTCGTAGATTACGACGGACCGAGACAGTGGGAGTAGGAGCACATGGTTGCCGACAGAGGGAAACTTTGAACTAAATAAAGTAATGGTCAGATAGATGTAGAGGGGTAACTGTCTGCAATGTAGCGGCGCACTTCCTGGTGAAAATTAGATCAAGTTCCTTACCAGCTTTGTGAGTTGGAGGGCTGTAAACCTGCTGTAGCTCAAAGGAGTCCATCAGAGATAGGAATTCTGCAGAACCTGGATTGTCTAAGTGGATGTTCATATCACCGAGAACAAGGGTGGGACAGTCGTGCTCAGGGATAGAAGAAAGCAGAGTGTCAAGTTCTTCTAGGAAATCCCCCATTTGACCTGGAGGGCGATAGATAACACACAGATATATTTTGACCGGTGCCGTTACCAAGATGGCATGGTATTCAAAGGAGCTGTATGTGACAGATGGTACCAGTTGGGTATATTTCCATTTGTCTGTTATTAGCAGCCCCGTACTACCCCCTCTCCTGGATGGGCGTGAGGTGTGGGAAAAAACATTGTTGGTGGAGAGTGCAGCAGGAGTGGCAGTGTTTTATCTGATTTGATCTAGGTCTCTGTGAGAGCCAGGATGTCCAGAGAATGCATAAGATGAAATGAAGTCTGCTTTGTTCACCGCAGACTGACAGTTCCACAGACCTACAGTGAATGAGTTGTTCGTGGATGAGGGGACATGATGTCTAGAGCGGAGGTTTGCAAGGATCCGTTTCCTTTTGTAGAAGCGGAATCTGGATACAACTGGAATGGAGTAGAGGCACATTGTGGCAAGATGAAGGTTGAATGGAAGAGTAAGTTACAGAGAATAGAACATGATAATTTGTTAGATTGGTCGGTGTCCTTGCTCGGTGGACACGCGCAGGTAGACATGCTCGTCTTTACCCCAGTCAGTCTTCACACAAGGAGGGCTGAGCACAAGGGCTGACGCTTCAGTGATTGATTGCACTCGGCTGAGACTGCCCACCAAGAGTCAGACAGAAACAATAGGCCTGATAGGAGTGGCCAACGACCAATTGATCTCTGATGACCCAGCTGTGCTGGTAGTTCACACCTTCTGATGGCTTGTAGGTGTATTACATATCAGGTGGTTTCCCACAAGACAGGTAATCCAAAACAGCTTCAAGTTAGCAAAAGTAGGCACAGAACTAAGTAAGCAGACACTTACTAACTTCCTGTGTGTAATGTTGCATTATCGAAGAATGGGTATGAATTCTCATTCACTTCTCACACACTCCGTCTGTGTCGAGCCCATTGGTTTGAAATGACATTGATTTATTGCACTAATCTAAAAAGCCTACTAGCCTAGTGTCTGCATATTTAAAAAAACTGCCGTTTGGTAAAGTGCTAGTGCATGACTTTGCATATAAAATTAAGACTTGAGGTGATAAAGTACAAGTAGAGTAGCAAATGTTAAAAGCAGAAGAAAATTCCAAGAAATTCTCAAGGTGTGTGAGCAAAAGGTGTATTAATATCAGTACCGACCCTTCCTATACACCTCCCAAAAACAGCAACTGACCAGTCCTACATGTGGCTACCATTTCTCATGGCCACGACCTGGCAAGCTTTTGACAATCAGCAATATTCTGTTTTTAAGTTTTTAAATTAACCAAAAAGTATAAATTATTAATATTTTAAACACATAACACAAAATATGTATTCTGTGAATACCTTTCTAAAGGAGAAAAAATACCTTTGAAACTGTCACTACGCCTCATAGTGGTAGGCTACATTAAACCCATTAAATCTAACCATTAGCACACAATTTTACTGTAACGTGAATGCACAAATAAAACCTGTGGGCCCACACACACACTCACACACACCTCAGTCCCAGCTGGCAACTAAACTCAATCCCAACCTAAATGCAGCAGGCCTGAAGCGATGCTCAGGTTTGGCGTAGACCAAAGCAAACGGCTGCTTCACTAACAAATGAGCCAAAGAAATTAAAACAGGTTACCTTAATCAAAATCGCTCGTGGTGGGTAGCTCACGTCACAATGTTTGGAGTCCAGTTCACTCACGTTAACTCTACCAAACATTGCACAGTATCTCCTGTATAGTTCTGTTGCACACTCAGTCTGAATAAACTGAACTAATGCAGATCTCTGCATTCAAATACGTTCGTCACGTAACTTTTTCTCTATAATCTACTGCGAAGACGGAGACAGCGTCCAGCTTTCAGTGCGTCATCTTCTCTGCTCTCCTCGCTTTCACGTGGTTTGTGACCTTTCATCTCTAAGTTACACCAGTGCATACAAATGTAATAAAATAAAATGCAAAAAATGTTATTGCATGTGGCTTTCCATCACTGTACTATACCCCCCCCCTTCTGAAGGCTAGTATGTCCCCATGCACAAGGTCTTAGATATGAATAAGGCCTTTCCTTTTGTTAGGATGTCTGTTAGGATTTCTAAGAGCACACTGGGCCATAGGGTGACACCAAAATGTTTTACACAATGAACCACTGATGTGAACAAGCATACCCTTGTGAACTACAGTAAGCAGCCTATCTGCCAGTTTTCCTCATCATATGTAAATCTCGTCACAGGCTTAATTTTTCTTCTGGGACGTTTGTCACAGACAGGTTCTGCTACTGGTGTTTCCATTGGTGAATTGTCCTCAACCACATCAATGGCATGAAGATTTTCTACCCCTCCATGACTAAAATGGGGTCTGGAGGTAGCTGAAGACTACTTGTCACTTCTTCTATATGAGTTTCCTCAGGTTCTCCAACACCTTGAGGCTGGTCTTCAAAGACATTGGACACTGGTGCTCTGACATCTGAGATTTCCGTCTCAGTTGTTGCAGATGGTTGCAGTCTGAAGAACTCTCTCACATTATCACTGACAGAGAAATAGTGTCATCCATACTCCTCATCTGATGACGACTGTTCAAACTCCTTGTCCTCCTCGTCTATGACTTCCTCATACCTGATTTCCTTTCTTACATGTCTCTGTTTGGTTTGGTTTCTGGTAACAGGTCTATAAGGATCTTGTTTGTTCTCTTCTGAAGTTGTAAACCTCACAGACTCTCCTATCGGTAATAGGTAGTCTCTGTGAAGTGTTTGTATACCTCCTGTACCTCGTTCGGATTCTTGGCGATACACTGGTAACCACAATATATGGCAATGAATTCCATCTGTCTTGTAACTTGTGTTTTCCGACAATAAAGATAATCATGAAATTTGTCCATGACCGCTCATTTCAATGCCAGAAATTCTAACTGGTCAGAGCCACTCAGCTTGTGGCTCGCAACAGCTATGGGCCTCAAACCTTCTGGATGTTCTTGATTGAAGACAGTACCTAAACCATTCAGACTGGCATCTACATGGAGCACATACGGTTTTAGCAGGATCGGTGAATACCAACACTGGGGCATGTGTCAGGCAGTAAAAGATGTTGCTAAACACCTTTGTGCTGTCCTCATCTCAGAAATCACGGTTCACGGTTCACTGTCAGACTGTTTTTGTCACTGAAACTTGCAACATGTTGATGAGGAGGATGAGTGCACTGTGCTCTATACACATGACAGCTGTTGCTGCAGTTGCTGAAGTTGAGTCTTAAGCTCTTGCACCTCAGTTTCTGGTTGTGCCTCATCATACTTGGGAGAGGACCTGACTTTAGGTTCTGAGGCTTTAGCCATTGCAAATGCATTATGTGACTTCCAGTTTGGCACGCAACCCTTTGACCTCAGCCTTCAATTTTTGTATGTTGGTCTGTTTTGGCTCTGAGGCATCTTGAGGAAATGCAGATTTCACTGTCACGTCGAGCTTATGCCTCTTGGCCTCATTTTCCTCTTCCTCACAAATCTCATTCAATAGACTCAAGAAACTTGGAGGTGATTCTTTTCTTTCCCTCAATCTTAGTTTAGCATCATGTCAGACTCCACAGCTCCTCTAATCAGCTGTTCAACTCTTGCTCTAACAATTTGAACAGCAAGCAATCTGCCTTTCTGCCCTACTCTCGTAAGTGACTTCATTCAGCAAAGAAACTCGGACAGAGCTTCACCAGGCTTCTGGCGAAGAAGTCAGAAGGCAAAATACAAATCTTCAACGGAGTCCCAAATGCACTTTCCAACGCTACTAAAGAATCTGATGCACTAGCATCGTCACTGGACAATTTAACCACCTTGATAATCTCAAGAGCAAGACCCTTTAAGCTTTCCATTATAATTTTTTTCCTTTTCAGTGCATTCACACTCAGAAATCATTAGCTTAGCTTTCTCAACCCAATTCTCCATGCTTTATTTTCCAGCCGGAGTAGGAACACCTGAGAACACTTGTAATCTCCTATAAGATGTGCCCTCACTGGACTTCTTGTTCTTTCTAAAATCTCTCCTACAGCCCGGATGACAGCTTCCAAAAAACTAACCAAAAGAGGAGAAAGCATTGCTTCAATATCAGTCAAGGACTCGCCTTCATCTTTTAGAAGTTTCTTCAGCTTTGTTTCAAAATCATCAGGGGCAGATTCAGGGCTTCAGACAATTTTAATCTTCCATGCTTGCTTACTGCCTACAGTCAAGACCTCAGTAGGCTTGGATCTACCTTTTCACGAGATTCACACAAGGCCAACATAATTGATGTAGCTGGACCAGGTTTCGTAGCTCTAACACAAACTCTGCCAAAAAACTTTTAAAGCTTAAGCAGTGCTTCCAATAAATGCTACTTCATTATTGTGAAATAGAACCACTTCCTACCTCCATATTTCAGGTTCAGTATCAGACACGCAACTTCAGCTTCAAACTTCAACTAAGGACTCTTTTCTGAACCAATGATGAAACAGAAAGGGGACAAAACAACAAAACTAATCTATATGCCTCTATTTTGTGTAGCACCCATAGGCCTCCATTTGATTCTAATGGGGTGCCCCTGGGTCTTTTTATAAACCCAAACAACTGTATTAATAGTTGTGTGTCTTCCCCTCTAATGTGTGTACTATATATCTCAGTATGTGCCTAATAAACTCTCTTCTTTAACCATATGACATAGCCTACTATCCTGTTATTTACATAAACCCTTGAAAAGGTCTTAAAATTTCTATTTGGTAATAAGTCCCATGCAAAATGCTCAGGTTTCAATGAAAGCACGGCAGGCGTGACAACAATAACTATAGGGGGGTGGGGCTAAGGGAGATTAAATTGCATTCTCCACCCCCGTGGAGGCTTGATAGGCAAATTGCAAGGGGTCCATAAGGTGGTGGGTTTGGAATACAATGTACCTCTTTACCAGACACTCCAGGCATTTCATGACCAAGGATGTCAGCATTATTGGTCAGAAGTTTTTGGAACAGGTAAAACTATAGAGGTTTTCCACAGGGTAGGGTTTGCAGATGTTAAGAGAAGAGTTAAATGTCTGTCAATACAGGGGCCAACTGCTCTGCACATACAGTGCTTTAGGACATTGGCACAGATGTCGCCACGGCCAGGATGTTTACGTGGGTTGCTATGTCTAAAAATCTGAATGAAGTCAGATTGTCCGATATTTACAGCTGGGGCAGTAGATGCTAATTCCATCATTGCTGGCAGCTGTTCAGCTGATTTGCACTCTGCAGTCCCTCACCTCCAGGCAGGACCAGGGAAGATTCCCCCCTGCCCTTGTGTAGGACATTGGTCATTGGTCATGGTCTTAATCCCCCCCACAATGCCCCCTCGCCTGACACCAGGGTAGCCTCAATCTTTGTGTTTATCCAGCTGTATTGTCTGTTAATCCATCTCTGTATCTCCAATTTATTTAAGCTTACATTTTTAAATGTTTACTTAATGTGATAGGACAGAGTAATTCCAATCATAACCCTGCTGTATGAGCTTGGTGAATACTGTCCAAATAGCAAATTTGCAGCTTATGCTAACAATAGAGAATTTGGAACAACATACCACATAGTGAACCAGCAGCTAACACTAACTGAATGGTGCTGTGGGTAACAAAAATGAAAGTGAGCTTATGATGCCCTATCGACAGTACTTGGCAAGCTTGTACAACAGTGTTTAACAAAAAACTACAAATTATGATATGACAAATTATGATTATGATACAAATTATCTTTCTCTTTTAAAATGAGAAAAAGACATAGAAGCAACATTTCTGTCAAAACTGGATAATGGCGATATTTTAAACATGCATGCAAATGCAATCTTCTCTGAAAATGCTGAAAATTATTCAGTATACTATGCAGCACCAAGATTTGTAACCAATTCTGGTTTCTGTACTTGTCACTGTAGCTTGTATGAGAGTGTTGGTTAGCCCTCTTTACACAATCATAGGTTGGAGCATTGGTATATTTTTCTTTATAAGGCCATACTTTGTGAACTACCTCCTTACTTATGTTCCCTCCTGACTCCTAAATTCACTACCAGAAGCTGTAATCTTTGGGGAATGTCATACATGATTTGCCCATATGCTCAAACACGAACGGTCTCCGGTGAAAGTATTTCCACCCTCGTCCTGGTATAAATTGCAGTCATTTCAAATTAGACTACTTACCAACAATGACACAGTTTAAAACTAGGACAAAGGACTATTTGAGTACTAATTGCACATGTGCTGTTACTGAGCGCTGCTGCTGATCATATTGAGATGAATTTGCCAACTGTCTTTCTCTGTTTTTTGCCCTTTTTTATTGTATTTTTTATACAGAACAATTTAAGCTGCTGTCTTGGCAAGACTCCCTTGAAAAAGAGATTTTGAATGGTACAATAAAGGTTAAAATAAAAATAAATACATTTTAAAAAGGCTTTGGTTGCAATTACTCCAAACGGTCACTTTAAATGTATAATAGTCATTTTAAAAATGTTTGGTAACCAACTACAACTAATGGGACAGTATCTCATGGACAAAGTCTGAGAGCTAGAAAGGGGGTGTTGCGATGCTGCCTTTTTCTAACATGACACAGGTTCATGGGTTAGTGTTTCACCATTTCAGTTTTCGATATGCATATCGTTACAGCCACAAGGCTGCAATTTTTTGATAATTTCTGTATCAGCTCAGTACAGGATCTGCACTGCATAGCCTAATTACAGTGCGCACATTTCTGTTATGTTGCCGGATGTTGCTAAATCATGTCAATCAATTGTTTGCAGAAAAAGTGCCCGCCTCTTCCACAGATGATTGATAGATATTTTTATTTTATTTTTATTTTATTATTTTATTTTAGTCAGAGCATTTCATTAATTTAATTGACTGTGACCGGAATGTCAATATTGTAAGTAATGCGACAAATGGCTGGTAAAAAAAAAAAAAATCCCCTCCTTTAAAACCATGTCAAAGAAGCAAAGAGATGCTACCTGTGCTGATGCCTCCAGTGAAGATCCAGGCTCCTGTAGTAACAGCTGCTTTAATCAAACCTTTCCCAAACACCTGTTTGAGTTTAGGCTGGAGATCAAAGTTTTGTAGACCTCCATGCACTGAGATTAGAAGAGTTGGAAGTTCCAGCTGCCATTCATGAACCATCAGCTGAAGCAGAGAATCTGGCTTGGTGTCATGGGACACACGGATATACTAAGGATGGGTAAACACACACACACAGATTCAAAAACAGTTCCTTAAACAAGCTAACAAAGATTATTTGGTAACATGTGAATTAAGAGGTGAGCACATAACACATTCATAGCAGCTGTCATAAATTGCTCAGAAAGCATTCATGACTGTTTCATAAAACATGACACAACATTAATACCCAACTTTTCACAATGTGGAAGACTGAATGGCGATAACTTACAAAATAAAAGTCGGTCTCTAAGCACCATTGCATTTTTTTTTTCAATTTAAACCTGTAAGCTGATCTTGATCAAAACATTTCATAAATGTATATTTTTTTAATATCATAACTCATAATTCATATTATTATTATTATACATTTTAAATGTATTTATAAATCTCTCTTCTAACAAGACAATGGTTTTAGTCATTTTTTGAAACAATCTTTGAACAATTTCGGGTAAAGGCAAAATTATGTCATAGCTGGGTTTTTAAGTTTGACTGTCAAGCCAAATGGCTTTCTGTGAACCAGTGCCATTTGGTCAGTCACATCCAAATCACTATTTTTAAAATATTAAAAAGGTTTGACATAGCATGACACATCAGTTGTATAATTCCGAGTCCCTCTACATGAACTGTAGAGTTTTGACTATATCATTGGTGTACACAGAGTGTATGTAAAATAATGTTGGCGAACAGAGCAGAACACTATTTAAAAATAGTGATTTAGATGTGTCTGGTCAAGTGGCACTAGTACGCTCATTGTAGGCTATAAACCCAAATGACAGTTTGTCTCCTGCACATGCTGAAAAAGATCATTAATGGCCTCAGCACCAGTGTTGCGCTTTATTTGAAGTAAAATGAGAGTAGACATTTGCTCTAAGCAAACACTGAAGTAGTTAACGTTACGTTGACAAGAGTGACATTTTTTGGTAAATCATTTCAATTCCACAGATAAAACCAGTGGCTGCATGGTGGTTGAAATAATTGCCAGCTGTCACACAAACACACACCATTGCTTTGTTGCTATGACCTCCTCCTTGGAATTCGATCACACCATACGCATCTGTTGGTGAAGCCTGGGTATGTTTAGCCACTGACCACCTCTCCCCCTCCACTGGGTCATCTTCGTTCTTCTCAGCTGAACTTGATAAGAGGCCCACATGCTGACTGCACAATTGGCCACAGCAACATCTGGAGAACATCAGAGTTACAGGACAAAAGTCAATCAATCTTAGCTCCACTCATTTTCTGACTTGTAAACTAAATTATTTGTCATCATGACACAACAGCTGTTTTTTTAGTTTTAGAAGTAATAAGAACTACCAAGAAGAAAGGAAAATATTTTGACCATCATCTCATATATCTTAAAGGAAAATTCTGGAGCATTTCAACTCAACACCGCTGATGTTGATTTATATGGAACAGAGAGCAGTGCTTACTACAGTCAAAAATAAACAAGCAAAGCGATCCTGAATTGACTGTTTAAGGAAAACAAAAAGGTACAAAAAATAGAAGGGGAATCAATATGGTAATAAAAACAAAATAAATAGAAGGACTACTCACTGATGTGAGACACTCGAGGATGAAAATGAAAAAAAAAAAGAATTTCTGAAAAGAAGAGTTTCTGTGCTCTGTACAGGTTTTAGACACATACACACACACACAATTTTGGAGGGACTACACAGAACCTATAATGCCATTTCATTGTACATAGCGTGCATAGTTTGTTACCTGTTGGGGTCTTTGCTGGGAAGAATGTAAATACACACTCTCTTCTGAAATGTCTTTTCAATCCACACCCTTTGACTCTAAGGGAGAAATTAACATTTATTATTTTAATACCTTCAACCTTCATTTGTGCATTTTAAGCATAATGGTTTTAAGGATGGGTGTTTTTCACACACACACACACACATATATATATATATAAATATTAAAAACACCCATCCCTAAAACCATTATGCTGGTCCCAGTATGCTATATTGGGACCATCAGATTAAAAAAAACTGCAGTTACTAAATGTTGTTGGGAGTCAGAATCATAGGTAGTTAGAACAATTACTATCCTGAAAATAGTCCCCTACCTACTGGTAGTTATGGTGAGGGGTCTGTGATATTTTGGGGTTGTTTCAATTCCAAAGGAATCTCAATAGGGTGAATGCAATCATTCTCTCCATGAAATACTTTAGAATTTTAACTCAAATCTGTCTGTCGCCATCAAGATAAAAAAAAAAAAGTGAGTCATGCGTGGCTCATCCAAAAGGTTATTAAACCAAACCAGAACTTGCTATAAACAAAAACATGGCTCCACATCAAGCCTCCGCCCTGGTTGTTTCAGTCCCCTGATCTTAGCAGCACAGTAAACCAATGGGCTGAGCTACACAGGAAACCAGAGAGGACCTAGGAATATGGACGATGTGGATAGATTCTGTGACCTTGCTGTTGCTTACAAGTTTACTCTAAAAGGTTATCTGCATGAGTCCCAAACTGCATTGGGAAATGCCCTCCATATTCTGATCCAGGGATTTAGAGACCTCTGGCCATCCTATTATTATTTTCATACAGTCCAGAAGTGGTTGATGGGAAAGGACTGAGTGCAAAGGCGATTATTTAAATCCTACTGTGCTTATTTTGCCATTTTGCGGCCTGATTAAATGCACATTTGCAAACCATCTGATTGTTATAAGATTGACCACAGCTGTACTACTTTTACTCTGACCATTATTCTGACAGATGTGTGTGGATGAATTTATCTATTTATTTAAATAATAAAGCGTTTTTCGACTTCCTCATAAATGTACCTCATGCACCGCCGCTGCTGAAATCAAGACGACGCTCAGTTCTGGCCGATGCTGTCACAAGACCAGAACTGAGAGACTCAGGAGAGTAGGCTATCCAAACCTTAAACAAACTTTCTGCCCAATTTTCCACCATTGATTCCTTGCATCAAGACATTTGTCTCCGCCATACTTTATGACAGTTTGAGGACAAGTTTTTTATGGGGCATGTTTGCTTGTTTTGCTTTGAGCAAAAAATTGTGCCTTTTCTAGTAGTTCGTCATTGGAGGTCAATAATGCCGGAATGTTTTGATTCTCGAGGAAGAATGGCGGGATAGGGAGGGTCAGTTTGTCTATTTACTTTTTGTCTGTGTACATGTAAAATCTACCAGCCAGGGAAAAAAACTACCATGAATTTAATGTAGTACGGGCAAAAGACCAACCCATTACATTTTGGCTCCAAGTCAAAAGACAGCTTTACTTTCAAGTCTGCATGCTGCGAGTTGTCGGATTTCACCAGATGACAGAAGTCTATGCCATGTGGTCTATAAAATCCATGAAAAATAATATTGGAGGCACATAAATATACTTTCGAATTTTGGAGAATTATGAATATGTCATTGTACAATGCAAGCATGTTGCCCAACCAGATAAGCTGCAGAGTATTGTTTTGTTTTAAATCTACAATGCAGCACAGCTGTGGTGCTGTAAATGATGGACTGTCATGAACAGACTTCATTCAGGAGAACTTAAAGAATAAAAGAATAAAAGTCTTTATATTATGCATTTCTTTAAATTGTGTGTTGATCTGCCTGAGCAGATTACAGGCATTATTAGGCACACCTACACACGAGTATAATGTGTCAGATTTTACATACAGCTACAAACTGTGATAATTTATGGCTCTGCAAGCATTGTAGTCTGGGAAGTATTGCCATACCAAAGTAGAGACTGACTGTGTTTGTCTAAGAACAATATGATGTTAAAGATGACGCTGTTTTAATTAACATATTAACATTAATTTTTATATTTGAATTATTTTTTGATCATCTCTTTAAATAAATGGTGGTGATCTTTAAAATCAGCAATTTATATTAGAACACTACACATTTGTAATTACAGCATTCAGTGTTTCATTTAAAAAGGAGAGTAGAGTCCAAAGAGGAATACAAATGTTGTCATTATCAAATCCTATACATTTGGATCATTTGGATTTAATTAAGCAGTAAAGTGAAATGTACCATACCTTTTGAGAACCAGAGGTGGTGCGTTTTATAGAAGCATGTTTGAATGATCCACTCTTTCTTCGTCCAGGTGCCCAGGTATCCATATTCTTCTCTAGTAAGATTACATTTAACTACACAAACAATTTTCAAGTCATCTACAGACTTTCTGTGGGATTCTTTCAAAGAGTAGACCTAAAAAGATTGGACATGCAAACTAACAAAACTATACATAACCTACCTCTAAACCGAGAACACAATAATGAAGGTAGAACACCACAATCACACAGCAGCATATACCATGCAGCATACATCCTGCTAGTATGATATAATCTCTGAATGACAAAAAGCTGATCTATTTGTTAAAACAGGCTTCTTTTGCCCCTCTCTATCCCTCAGCCTCTATTCTCATCTCTCATTCTATTTTGCTCTGGGTTAGACCCGAGTATAATCAGGCTTAATGGAGCATTGCTTTTTAATGGCAGAGATTAAATCAATCGAGATGGAAGATAAAGCTAAATCTACTTTTAAAAATGAAGTGCCATAAAATAATAATTATAATAATAATAAGAAACACCGTGAAGGACAAACACTAAAAGCAACAGATTTTCTGCTATATTTTACAACATATAGAAATCTTTCATTTTCAAGGTCAAAGTGTATGAAATGCACAGAACATTAAAATGCTGCAACACTGCAAAGTGAGGGAGGGGCCTGTTCAAACTGCAGCTTGTACTAAAAAACTAAAAAACAAAAAAACAACTAAATTAACAGTACATTTTATTTTAAATATATATCTCTTGTCTGTTACAGCACTAAATATCATCTCACATCGCTGTTCTAAAGAACAAAAGCACAAAAGCACATCCTCAAGCAATTCAGCCACATAATCAAGTACCACATAAAAGTAGTATTTACATATAGCCTAATTTACTTTTAAATACAAAAAAAATCACAAATTATTGGCAGATAACCGTAACCCAAGGATATACCATACAGCGATCTGATGTAAATCTAAGGGCGTACCCTTTCACTTCAGCCTTTCTTCCACTCCTGGCCCAAATACTTCTGTCTAGTGATTGAACGACCTTATCAGACATGTGATTTTATTTAGAAATTCTGGTCAACTTCCCAAAAAAAAAAAAAAAAACGAACTGCACCAAACAGAAAAAGACACATTGTATTTTGGTCTGAACCAAGCAAGTGAACTAAAGGACATTCCTGGTGTGAACAGACCCTTTAGTTTCTTAGTTTATCTTTCTGATTTCATTTTTAGAGAGAAATGTTGAATGTCACTGCATAGGTTTGTGACAATTTAATCTTTCTGATTCTATTTTTGTACTATCAGCATTTAGAGGCTTAGTCCTGTTGAACACATCATACATGTCTCAATATTCCTGAGCTCAATGTGTTTGTTTTATAATTGTTTTGTGTTGGAAATGTTAGTAGGCTTAATGTGGCATATTGAGACGTCATAACAGAAATGCGAGTTGTGCAGTTTGACTATAGGGAATATAGTCAACTTTTTGAATTTGCACAACAGAGACTATTTCAGTCTTTTCTTTTCAGCATCATAGGTGCC
This sequence comes from Tenualosa thibaudeaui, assembly GCA_027481765.1. Classification (NCBI taxonomy): domain Eukaryota; kingdom Metazoa; phylum Chordata; class Actinopteri; order Clupeiformes; family Clupeidae; genus Tenualosa; species Tenualosa thibaudeaui. Next base: position 966,517 of record JAIFZK010000174.1, read on the forward strand.
CTCTTTATTTCTTTCCATGGATTAGCTGATTATATTCAATGACTAGAACATGAAAAACTTAGGTGGTCATACAAAAAGTCTGAATGAATGCATTTAAAAGCCATCTGCAATATTTAACCATGAGAAGAGAGGAAGTCAGTGTCGTTTTAAGGCCTGGATTAGAAATGGGCAAGAGTGTTCTCATTTCATCTTTCTGTGAAAAGGACAAGGACACGACAAAGCCAATGTTCCCTCTAATTTTTTTCAACACTGAGCAAACGGAAATTTGTCTGAGCGGCATATTTTTGCACTGTGAAAGCGGCCTGTCATAGTCAATTGATGCGGTTATTGATACACCCGATAACTGATAATTTATTCAGTTTCAGTTTGGTATCTGGTTGGTAATTAGCAAACTTAGGCCTACCTGACAGGAATCATGTCTGCAAATACCTTCTGTGAGGACATTCAGGACATAATTGAGTTGCCTGCTCATTCTTAATCTTAAAAGTATAAAAGGCTAATCATATGATATGCGGCTATTGCAAAAGAATAACGAAAGAGCCTAAGTCTTTTATAGTCTATTAAATGAAAATTACAGACATTTTGTTTTTTGTTCTTGACAGGATACAAATTAATATTTGTGTACGAGCATCAGAAAAGGTGCAAGGTGGGGCTACTATGCCCAGAAAAGACACTGTTAGTGCACCTTAGAGGGAACATAAGTCAAAGCCGTTATCTCTTACCTGTCTGTCTGCCTGAGAAGTCTTACACTATTTTTTATGTACCCTCACAAACTTTTTCCAAATGTAGCCATGGGCCACTGAGTCCAGTCCATTGAGAACAGTTGTGTAAAAGTGGCAATAGCAAAGAAAAGTGAAAGTAACAATAGTGAAATCTGCAATTATGGCACACACACATCACAGACACACCCTGAATTTAAAAATGTACAACATAAAAATGGGAAAAAAGCATGAGTACAAGAGCCCCCCCCCCCCCCCCCTTAAACACAAACACACACACACACACACAATGCTGACACACTTTACAGTGGTATACATATAAACCATTACTTTGTATTTACTGTGTAACAGTCTTTCTCATAGCACCATGCTCTGGCAGAACTAATGACATGGAAATAGTATTTGGTCCCTGTCCTCTGGTGACACCCAAACAGAGTGCCCAAAGTGCATAAGAAAAAAAGCCACCTTTTCTTTGTATCACATCAACAGTTTCCCATTTCGGTTTGACGATTTTTCTCTGAGGAAGGAGAAACTAATCTTTTTTCTGTATGCTGGAGTTGGGGCGTGAACGTGTCAGAGATGGGCTGTGTTGACTATTATGGAGTTGTTTTTTTCCCAGCTCCTCTTTCATGAAGAGATCCACAAGAAGGGCCTTCTCCCTGTGGATCTGGTGACTGATGTCCTTTGGAATGTCAGGGATAAGCCAGTCGATAAAGTCACTCATCAGCATCACAGTGTTCTGCAATTAGAAGTTAGGTTATTTGTAGCCTCAAATAAAAAATAAGCAAGCTTATGTCATATCAACTCAACCAGAGGTTCCCATCTCATCTTTATAGTTTATCATCAGGTATTTAAAGAAGAAATCTAGATTCAATCCATAGCCCTGTGTGCCCCATTTAGTGAGTGTTAGCTGAGAGTTCACTATTCGGTCAATGTTATATCAAATCTCGTTCTTTTTCCTACTAACAGCACTTGGTTACCTCAAACAACAAGGCTATGGATTGATTCACACTAGATTTCTCATTTAAGTCACACTACCTATTAAGGGATTTTCATTCATTTATCTTGAAAAATTGAAAGTAGATATCCCTGGATTTTGTTATTTGCATCAATGCAGCATCTTTGATGTATGAGAATGTGAAAAATCTGACATTCCATTTCATTTGTGGTGACATGTTTATAGAGCAGTTTCTGTAGTTTCAAGGACATATTTAATCTGGCAGAGAACCCAGTTCTGATATTGCAGGAAGGCCCTGGAGCTTGAGGAATATAACAATGTGGATCCAATGTATATAAAGGAGATATGAATGATTTAAACAACTAAAGGCCAACCTCCAAGTTACCATGCTTAGTCAAAATGTATCCTTTGTAAATTAGCAAATTGGTTCTTTTCTTTCCTCTAATAATATTTGAAGTCCATATCAATCTGGGTTCAGAGGTGGCCAGCAGCCACAGAACCATTACAGCTGCTACTGCTGTTGTAAATGATATAGCTACTGCTATGGATACTAAGAAACACTGTGCAGCTTGACACCATTAGTCATGGTTTTCTTCTTGAAATTCTTCCTTTCTGGGTTTTGATTAAGTTTCCTTTAGATGGTTTCATGTTTATCTCTTATGGAACACAGTGTATTAATGTGACTGGTTTGACTTCAGAGGCATTATAAGGTTAAGAAATGGTGTTCCACAAGGTCCAATTTTGAGCCCATTATTTGTTTACTTTGTACATTAATGAGTGGTTTACTAGAACATTGTATGTAATGTATGCAATGTACATTGTACATTGTACATAAAGACTAAATTCATGCTATTTACCAGATCAAGAATAAGTGGTGTTATACCACTGCTTGATTTCCTATTGTGATGCGCTATTTAGAATGTTTAGAATATTTTCAGATAACTGCACACCTATGAAGTAGTTTCACTTTTCTGGATGTATTATACTTGCATATCAACTCGCTGTAAAATTTAAATGAACTGTCGCGTTAACACAGGGTTACAATTTAACAGCTTGACTAACGTTTACAGCAGAGCAACATGTTCACTTGTGACCAAGATAGATTTGAACTCTATTGCACTGCATTTAGGAGTATGGAAAACAGTGATTCAACAAAAGCCAAGACGGGATAGAATGCTTGGGTATGATGCTTGACAACGACAGATCGAACTAACGACCCACTTTTGATCATAGTAACCATCCATTTAGAACTAGTAACGGCAGTTTATTCCTGTCAAGATGTAAAGGCCCCTTCACTGCGTGTCAGGGCCTTATCACTACCTCGATTGTGCAATATTAACCGATATACGCACCGTGTCATTTATTATCCCTTACATAATGCTTTTAGTGTATGTTACCTAAATGGAACACAAATTAAGCAGGTTGCTCAATGTAAATATGTTGGTATTTGGCTGGATAATACACTTTCTTTTAAAACACAAGTGATTGAGCTCACAAAGAAGGTGAAAATTAAGATTAAGATGTGTGCTCTATATAGAATCAGGTCCTGTTTTTCTCTAGAGAGCAGAAACACCACTGTTCAGTCAACCATTACGTCAGTGCTAGACTATGGTGATATTGTTAACATGCACACAACACCTTCTACATTGAAAGCTCTTGACAAGGTTTACCATAGTGCTCTACATTTTGTTACAGATGATGGTTTTAAAACTCATCATTGTAGGATGAGAGTGTAGGATGGTCTTCTCTCTATGAACGGAGGGAAAGGCACTGCCTCCTGTTTATTTACAAGTGCAAGGTAAATTACCTTTATACCTTGACTTTTAAAAATTAGACACAGTTCACATAATACAAGGTCACAGGATTTTATAACCCTAAAAAAACTTTTAAAAGTATATCTTTTAGGGTGCCAGCCCTCGCCTGCCTTCGACTTGCATAATATATCTTTTATGGTGGTCACAAAATTCCATGTACCTTCTTGTTACATGTGCAGTCAACTTCAGCAGTTGAAAAACAAATCATGTGAAACATTTTCATTTTACCAGTTGAACACTGTGATGAACATTATACATGAACACAAAACAAAGCAGCCCACCTGAAAAATGATGACAAATGCAAACCTGGCAGCCAGTATGGCCCAAAATTCTCTAGAAAATTCATAGGGTGTGTCTGACCATGGAGGATCTCTATAATCCTTATACCTGTTATAAGATAAAATAATGGAATACAATGGTTTCTATGAAATTGTGCAATTACCCCCATCTTAAAACTTTCTCAAAGAAGCAATGATACTGAAGTCTTATTTGAATGTCTGACACTTGTTTCAATGAGTGACACTGAGGTCAGTATAAGCAAAATAAACCTATTTATACTAACATTATAACAAAAAATCTGTCTGTACCTGCAAATTTCCACCTTGTACCCTAAATGCATAGGCTTCAAGGGTGCAGTCCCAGGTTCAAAGTGAGAGACATTAAAGGAGGATAAGGTGTGATTGATAAAGCCATGTAAGGTGCCATCTGGACTATACATGTGTTGGTAAACAAGCCGAGGAATAAAGTCAGATGTGAAGGAGATAACGAATGCCTGTAAGAAAAAGAAAATGAAAGAGAAAGCACAATTTCTGTAGCAATTCTCAATCACCTTCACTGAGACATAACAGCAGTGGTAAAAAAATATATTATAAGATCAAATGACATGCTCACATTTATAATAACAGCTACTTTGCTGAGTCCTCTCAGAAGGTTGTACCAGATACCTAAAAATCAAAAATGACTCATTACCAATGTCCTGGATCACATCAACATATTTTCTTATATACAATGACAAGAATAAGACATTGTTTGCCTTTAATTTAGCAAACTCACCAATATCCTTTGCCCTTGCAGCTAGAGGCCTCCTCAACTCTGTGACAAACTTTTTGGCATCCAGTCGAATTTCAATTACATTGTTTAAAAGAGCAAAAAGTGGAGCCAAGGGAAAAGAGGCCACAAAAACGGTCACCATGCCAAACTGGATAACTGTTGAAAATATCATGCAAACAATAAAATCAAATCACTATACATCACTGCACAAACTACAATAAACACCCAGGTAACGCCCAGGTAATAGCAGCCCCAAATAACATTAATTTGTGAAATCTCAAAATAATTGCTTATTTAGTTAAGCTCATTTGCAGGGTGTCAAAATTTGGTAGTTCCTCTACAAAAACCGAAGCCAATATAACGAGAGATAAGCTAGATTTCATGTTTTCTTCTCCATATGGGAGCTCATTATAAAGAAAAAGCTTAATGTGGCTATGCCCCAAATCAACAATTAATCATCATCAAATGTCTTAAGGTGTCTTAACAGTCTTGCACCAACTCCTTGCTAATTATTATTATTATTATTATTTGTATTATAATTTTTATTATTATTATTATGATTATTATTATTATTATTATTACGTTTTCATTATATGGAAACAATGTAGATAGCTCACTTAATATCAGGGTTTGGTTCTAATTTTTGGAGAGGTGAGGGAGGACATGCCTAGTGACTGGGTATGCAGTAACTGGGTGGTGACTGATCTAAGACATTAAGTCAGGTTATGCTTTTTCTCCGTGCTACGGAGAGGAAAACTATGGCAGTAAATCAGTAGCAAAAGTCCTGCATACTTGTGCAAAAATATTGTGTACTTGTACACAAAGTTCACAAATGTGTATCAAATATTTTGAAGTTGCAGAATTTTTTTCTGCCCTGGAAATATAATAGAGGTTACAAGTACAAATCCCATGCTACACCTCACAAATGAAAAGTTTCCTACGCTCATTGTTTTGCTATGGTGGTCCTATTTGTTTGAAATAGTTAAATTATGTAGAAATTCTAAATTATTCAGATTTGGAAATCCAATGGTTTTGCTATGTGTAATCCAGAATCACATTTGAACAACTGGTCCCTGATCACAGATGGCAAAAAAAATTGATTTTAAAATCCAAATCACTTTTATCAGATTGCAGTCTTGAAAAACTGAGCCTTGCATAAAAAATGGGGGAGATACAAGTACAATGTAACAGTTACACCAGTTTGCTCATGTTGCTGCAGTGTACATATCATACACACACACACACACACACACACACACACACACACACATACTATATATATATATATATATAGACAATTATTTTATTTTTCACCACAAGCTGGTTTGGGCAACAAAAACTACAAAGTTATTGTTAGAGTTTCTAATAGATCCAACAATGCCACAGATATCCTCTCACTTGCGTTAGGTTTACATTTCCTGCAAAAAGGAGGCCCAAAGCCCTTGATATCCAAAAAAAGAATCCAAGTCCATGTTGGTCAGCCAAGTCTCAGTAAACGGCAAGACACTAATCTACACTAATTTGTGTAGATGACAAACGTTGGCTTGGAGCTCATCCATCTCAGTGACTGAATTGTGTGGGCCGTCAATGATAGTGCAATTTTATTATGTAGTTGTTGTTTCATGCGCCTATAGACCCCCCTCTCTCCTTCCATGTGCGATTTTCCCTGGAGTGTGCCAACGTTTTTGACGTCCAACCATTGGTCATGAATGATGGGATAGATTTGTCAGCCAGGGGATATTCTATTGAGAGATCAGGGATTGACAGAGAATTTCACAGGTGTAGTGGATTCTGGTTGAATAGGGCTGGATGCAGAGAGAAACCTGGATCAAAAGTATTCCGTGGAGGTAGAAGATCTCCATTATGTAGTAACACTTGCTGTGGAAGACAAACAACAATAAAAACAACTTTTTCCAAGTAAAATTCCAACTTTCACCTCTGCGATCAGACAAAGACACAGGACACACTCCAAACACCTGCTGCTGGTCGGCAGGAGAGCAGTGCCCCCTAGTCGCCAATGATGAATATACTCAACTGGTACCATCAGTCACATACAGCTCCTTTGAATACCATGCCATCTTGGTAACAGCACCAGTAAAAATATATGTGATTCTATATCTATAAGTAGATCTATCGTCCACCAGGGCAAATGGGCAATTTCTTAGATGAGCTAGACACTCTGCTCTTTTCTATCCCTGAACATGACTCTCCCATGTTCGCCCTTGGTGATATGAACATCCACTTAGACAATCCAGGCTCTGCAGACTTTCTATCTCTGATCCATCCCTTTAAGCTACAGCAGGTCTGCAGTCCTCCAACTCACAAAGCTGACAAAGAACTTGATCTCATTCTTGACAGACACTGTGCCACTATTTCGCTCACGGTTACTCCTTTACATCTCTCTCACCACTGCTTTATTCAGTTCAAAGTGTGCCTTCCTCAGCAACCGTCTGCACCTGCTCCCAACGTCTCCTTCCACTGCAATCTCTGGAATCTATCTCCCATTCACTTTTCCTCCCTTGTGGTATCTGCTCTTCCACCTTCCAGCACTTTCATCCCTTCTCTTGAGGTTAATGATGCCACACAGTCACTCTGCTCTACACTGAGCTCCTACTTGGATCGGTTGTGCCCTCCGTCTATCAGACCTACTCGATCCACTCAGTCTCATGAATGGTTGAATGACTCTTCCCTCAATGCGCATCAACCTCAGAGCTGCTGAAAGTAAATGGCACAAAACTGATAATCCATCTGATATAACACAATTCCAGGAACTGCCATCATCCTTATCCAGTGTCACTTCAAAAAAAAAGCTTCTTACCATGACAAGATTCAAAATGCTACTGACACCCAGAAACTCTTTTCCACCTTCAAATCTCTACTAAACCCACAACCTCCACCTCCTGCAACCAATCTCACAGCTGATACGTTTGCTGGATTTTTTACTAACAAAGTAGCAGCAATTAGTAGTCAGTTCTCTGACCCATCTACAAATTGCTTCTTTATCTTCATTCACTTCTCTCTCAGAGGATGAGGTGTCTTCTTACAGGCTTCTTACAGGCAGTAGTCCTACTTCTTGTCCTCTGGATCCTATTCCAACCAAGTGGCCACCATTGAAACGCACACTTTTGTCTGTGACAGAAGCTTTAAAAGAAGCCAGAGTGGCAGGTCAATCCTCAGTACTCATCCTGCTTGACCTATCAGCCGCTTTTGATATGGTCAACCACCATATCCTACTGGACAAACTGACAAACTTGGGAATCAATGGCAAAGTGCACTCCTGGTTTGAATCCTATCTCACTGGATGATTGTTAAATGTGTCATGGCTAGGGCAAACATCTGCACTACACCACCTGACTACAGGGGTGCCCCAAGGCTCTGTGCTGGGCCTCCTTCTCTTTGCCATGTATACCACCTCACTGGGTCCAATCATCAACTCCCATGGCCTTTCCTATCACTGCTATACATATGACACCCAGCTGTCAGACACAGACGGATGGAGGCAGAAAATCACCAACTACTAAGATTAACAGAAAACTAGAAAACACTAGAAACTAACGAGGGAGATCTGAAAGGACTAGGGTTAACAAACCAAACAGGGAATCCAAAACTTACGGAGCGGAGAACACGGGAATACGCGGGATACAAATGACAAGTGAGGAGTCTGAGGGAATAACGACGAGACCAGACAAAGGGTGAAGTGATGGGGAGACTTAAATAAGGTGGAGACCAGGTGACATTAATTAGAACTCAGGTGAAAGAGATCGAGTGCGAGTCTGTGGCGTAGCGTGAGGGGGCGTGGCCGTGACCAGGTCCGATGCAGACCTGACACCAGCTCAATCTGTCCTTTCCCACTTGGTTACTCCTTGACGTTAACTCGGATCTCTGACTGTCTTTCTGATATATCTGCATGGATGAAAGAACATCACCTCCAATTAAACCTCTCCAAAACTGAACTGCTGGTCCTTGCAGCCAAGCAAACCACACATCACAACATCAGCATTAAGACAGACTCCCTATCCATTGCTCTGTTATTTTGTGGTTTCTGTGGTTTGTGTTGATTCCTTGTTGTGTGTTTATAACCTTTTAGTTTTTGTTATGTGTGGTATTTTTGAGTAAGTTTGCAGTCTTGTGGTGCTGACCAGCCCTGTAGTTTAGTTTTTTTAGTTCATTAACATTAAATGTTGTTAGCCTCATTTCACTAGGGTTAACCAAGTGGTGACATTGTCCCCCTTTGATGTAATTTGGGGTGCTCTTTGGAGCACCTGCTATTGGTGGTGGGTTTTGTTTTTTCTCATTTTTATTTGGCGTCACCATTTAGTTTTGTTAACCCTTCGTTTCCCCCCATGGTTACCTGGTCTGGTGTAGCTTAAATAAAAAGTTCTACACCTTAAAACTGTGGATGTGTGGATTTGTCCCTCACTTGTCAATCTGTTGTGCAAATGTTGGCACCCTGGTCCTCCGGGCCCTAGGGGGCACCGTAACATGCTCCCACCAAGGTTACAAGAACCCTGGTTACCTGTCGCCTTTGAGTATTGCAATGCCCTCCTAACAGGTCTTCTAGCCTGTGCTGTGAAACCGCTACAGATGATCCAGAATGCAGCTGCACATCTGGTTTTCAATCAGCCAAAAAGAGCACGTCACACCTCTGTTCATATAACTCCACTGTCTACCCTAGCCATTTGTATCAGATTTAAAGCACTAATGTTGGCCTACAGGGTGACTGATGACTCTGCTCTCATCTACCTTAATACCCTTTTAAAGTCCTATGTTACCCTCTGACCACTTTGCTCCTCCAAGGAACATTGTCTAGCACAGTGAACACCTCGGACAGGTCAATCCAGGCTATTCTCATATGTCGTTCCACACTGGTAGAATGACCTTCCAAGTGCTACCAGGGCAACAGATACCGTCTCTACCTTCAAGAAAAGGTTGAAGACCCAGCTCTTCCAAGAATATCTCCTGGCTTCAAATTTTTGAACACCTGGAATGCACTTACAATGTACCCCCACTCTCTGTGTCTACTGCACTTTTATTACACTCCTGCACCTTCAGCTCCTGCAAATTTCATGTTAGCAATGTGCACTCTTAGTTAGTTTTTTGTTAGTGCTGCAGCTTGAACGTTTATCCTCTTTTTGTAAGTCACTTTGGATAAAAGTATCTGCTAAATGCATAAATGTAAATGCAAATGTAAACACCATCATACCTGAAATCCACACCTCCAAACTCTCTAAGTTCACGGTATCTCCTTCCATCTGTCAGTGGAGTCAGCATGTACAGCTGGGAAATGTCACATCTGGAATATGATGCACTGGCCCACTGCTCTTCTCCTTCTAAACAAATCACTTTACCTCTAAGAACCCAGCTGTCAAGCTCCTAAGTTTTGCAGAGAACACCACTGTCATGAGGCTCATCCAGGATGGTTGATAAGTTGGAGCAAACTCCAACTCCAACTTATCAACCCCCTGGCAATACCCAACAGCCCAGCATCAAATGTGGACTAATTCAAGTTTCTGGGATCCATCATTTCCCAGGATCTGAAGTGGAATTCCAACATCAATGCCATCCTGAAAAAGGCCAAGTAGAGAATGTACTTCCTATGGCAATTGCGGAGGCATGGCCTACCAGAGGAGTTGTTGGCCATCTTCTACACTGCTGTCACCTAATCCATCCTCTGCACATCCATCACAGTTTGGTTTGAGGCACAAAACAGGACAAATGCAGATTACAATGAAAAATTTGGACAGCTAAAAACCCAGTGGTGCCCTCCTCCCCTCCCTCTAGGACATATACCCCGGAAGGACCAGGGAGTGGGTAGACATCATTAAAAACCCCAAACATCCTGCACACACTCTCTTTAACCTCCTTCCCTCTGGTAGATGCTACAGATCCCTGCACACAACCAGGCACAAGAACAGCTTCTTTCCCACGGCCATCACTCTCCTGAACTGCTGATAATTTGGGTCATCCCCACTTTGGCATCCACATTGTAAATACTGGCATTTCAAATATTCTTGAGAACTGCTAAAATAGGGTATTTATTAACTGGTGTAATCAACATTCTTACCTGCTAACACAGCTATGGCTGAGATGGAGAGAAAGCCTAACTTATTAAATAATTGTTGCTACAAAGAATGTCATTGATGGGCTACACACATCAAGTCAAGAGTCTACCAGGCTGGCATTCCGTGTTCCCTCTCTTGTTCTCAGCGTGTTAGATTGGCATTTACTGATACTCTAACCTTTATTCATGTGTAGTCTATTTCACCTTTTCACCTTACACAAGCCTAGTAACCCAACAGTACTTACTCATTTCCATATACTCTGGGTTGAGGCCAACAAAGGGCCCCAGAAAGTGGTCTTTCTCATGCCGTTGCATACTTTTCTTGAGTTCCTCCTCCTGCTGTGTTGCCAATTTTGTCTTACGTCGTCGCAGCCTCTTCTTCAGTTTACTGCAGTAAAAAGAGGGCTTGATTGAAAAATACGTCTTTTACTACTACTTTGAGACACCAAGCAGTACATAACATAATCTCTGTAGTCTGCTGTTTTGGAAATTTAGTTTACGTTGCACCAAATTCTCTCATTCTCATACCTACTGACAGTCCTCGTCAAACCCACACAACAGGGCTACAAGTTGCTTCACTCCAGACAATCCTGTTAAACTTCTCAATCATATTCCATAACCAAGTGCCTTTTCTCCTTATTATAATTGTGTGTATTTTTTATCTCTGATATATATAGCATTAATATGTACAAAGCCTTTTACTGCCACACAATCATCAAGTCTGAAAAAATTGAATGTCTGCAAAGAAGTTTCATAGAGGATGGATTGATGAGACATAGTAACTAGGTCATCATTGTGAGCAAGTGAGTGAGTGAGTGAGATAGATATAGAGATAGAGATATAGGTAGACAGAGAGAGACTTGCTTACGGAATGCCAATCTCAAACAGGTTGTTCTGAATTAGCTGTTTCCCCAACATGGTGATACATAACTGGATGCACAATTCCATCAGACAGCCAGCATGGGCACACTGAAATCAAAGACACCTCGCTTGTAAATAATAAAAGCACATTAAATGTCTTTGTCGTGGCAGACAGTTGTCAGTGCATCACATCTATTATCATTGTTACCTCCTCCATGCGATAGGATCCTACAACATAGATATATTTTCCAGGCCTTCCAACAAGCCTGTAGAAAGAAGACAAACAGCTATTAGAAATGGATATTGCCAATAAGTACAGTAATAAGCAAGCATCAAGCGAGTATCTCCAAGACTTTTTGGACTGAACAAAATGTCCACTCCAGAATATCAGACATACAATTTTTTTTAATTCTGTATACAGGAGTGAAAATACAATCCCCCGTCATGTCCAATATACTCTTTACTTTGCATGTAAGTCACACTAACAAAAAGTGTATACGATTGGGCAAAATAGGTCTATGTTTGGGAGGATGTGTATGTGTGTGTTGGGTGTGCATCATGAAATGGAGTGCAATGTATGGACAAACAACATATGCGAGAGGTGGGTGTGCTCAACTTAAAATTAAAACATTTAAGACTTTGGGTGTGTAAAATTAAGGGTAACTGGATCAAAGGAAAATAAATGCACTCTCAAGTTATATCTGTTGCTATATTTATGTGACTGAAAACGTCACAGACAGATACATCTTGACGTCAAATAAAAGCTTGCAACAGAAGCTATAATCATCACTGTGGGATATACACTCCACCATCAACAACACATCAAGAACAAGTATGTCAAAACATTTACACAGTGTTCTTTTCAATGTGACTGGTGCAGCTGTTAAAATCTTTTAATATATGTAAAAGCAATAAAAATATTATATTGCATAAGGTCTTTACCTTCCCCTGAAAAAGGCCAGGTAGACTACAGGTGTGAAGGCATTGACAATCTTTAAGACAAATGTCTTAAAGATGAGTCTCTCCTCAAAACTCTTGTCTGTCTTAGGAACCTCTACAGGAACAGAGAATAAAACTATGTAACACTCATAGACAAATAGAACGATACTTGCTGTGCTGTTATTTGTGGACAATTAATAGGCTGATGCATTGATTTAGCAAAATGTCTTCAATTACCAGGATAATAGAGATTCTCATTTCAGTGATGCAAACCACACAGATGTTAATACATGCGTCAATACTGTGGAAATTACTGTAATTATTTCCTCTTTCAAAGAAATATTATACGCCAGAACTATTGAACTATCAAAAAAATAACAGTTGACAATTAAAAATAACAATATCTTCCACATTTTTTGGTAACAATTTATTTGAAGGGGTCTACATAAGGGTGACACAAGCCTGTTATAAACATGACATGACACACATCATGAATAACAATGAGTTAAGTATCATTAATGTTCATGTCATGTTTATAACAGGCTCATGTCACTCTTATGTACACCCCTTCAAATAAAGTGTTACCCATTTTCTTTCATTTTAAAACCTGTATTGGTGAATACAAATCTTCCTGAAAACTGCATAAGTGGGTTATAACACATTTCTTGGTAAAAATGGTTAGTGACTGAGGCCCATTGTTCTAACCAGTAATGACCTCTGCTCTGAGATTTACATTGGGAGTGAATATTAAAATTTTCTCCTTAGTCATATGTTGTTAGGGTCATTTTAGGGGGTCTTCAGCCACCCTAAAATGGACTTATCGATGTCCATGTGCGGAGAGATCATGGCCGAAACCCTCAACAAAAGCTATTTTAATAGATGCACCAAAATCTAGGGCCACTACTGATGTTTGAAATAATTTGGCCAATGATGTTTTTTATTTTTTTGTTAATTGTGATGTTAATTATGCCCTGATGTTAATTATGCCTTTTGGTGGCAGGGAAATAGAAATATTCATTAAAATTATATAAAATAATAATATCCATTTTTAAGTCTTCTTGAAAAACACTTCTCCTCTCAAACTAGTACTGGACTGGATGTAAAGAGGGCATCTTGAATATCCATAACAATACCTCTGCAACCTGGTGGCCAGCTGTTTAATATCCTTTCTCCCCTAGGGTTACACCTAAATCCAAAGCCAAGAACAACTCTAACTACCCTGTTTGGTGCAACCTGTTTTTGCTTTAGTGTTTTCCTGAAACCCCAAAATCATCAAAATGGTGGTAGCTTGTGGCTAAAATTTCTTCTGAATTCACATTTCCAGAATCTAAATATAGCTTACATTGCCCAAAGCTTTAAATACCCACCCAGGACGGTCAACCAGCGAGCGAAGGCCCCATAGACCTCATCCATTATTATTATTATGATGAGGTTGATGACAGCAGCTGTTGACTTCACAGTTGCACGAACATTTGAGCGGAAGGTAGGTGTAGAACTCATGTGCAAGGCTGTTTTAATAGAGATCCGGTACAGGACAACCCCCAAAACAATGGCAAAAGTCACAATAATCTGTGCAATAAAAAAGAAGTGTAAAAATCTCTCTCAATGTAACCATATCTATAGTATTACTATTGCTTAAGAGCATGAAATAAATTTAAAGTGATAAGGTAGCAATTCGTTTTAAAAAATACATATATAAGCAAAAAAAAAAAGACCTCTACCATAAAACACATCATAACAAGGACCGTCACATATGCTGGCATTCTGTCTTTGCAGGTTAGTTTAACCTTCTTATTCTGAAAAAGGGAAGAAATAGTCATACTAAGTTATATTACAAATTATCAACATCAATTATTAAATTATTAAAAATTCAATCAATCAATTTTTTTTAGACAGAGAATTTTTGACCAACTGGTCTAAATAATACAAAGGAAACACTAAGGGGCATATAGATCAGCCTGTTGCATGGTATGAATTTTTGCCATAAATATACACTTTTTCCACAATCATCCCACAAGCACACAATCATGAAATACATAGGTAAAGAAAGGGTGGATTCAAAGTCAAAGCAAAGTACACAAATGGCAGTACATGGAGCTATACAGGATATCCATAATGTGTAGTTGCACAGCAAAATGGGACATGCTATTTTTTTTTTAACACAATACAATTGACACATTTCATAACATGAAAGCTGATGGGAGAGTAGCTAATGACATATGTTCAGGCTGCACTAAGAATATGCATTTGGGGGAGGGGACAGGGGTGTTGTGGTGTTTCCTATTTTTATCTGTCTCTGTCAATGACAAGGAGCTTACCTTTGAATTATGAACAATGACAAAGAGCTTACCTTTGAATTATGAGATTCCTTTCGGAGAGTTTTCTGCATTACTCGAAACTCATAATGAGGTCGCGCATGGTCCTGAGAAGTGTTGAATGCACAATTGTCATTACAGGACAATAATACCAACATGAAAAAGAATGTCCCGATGCATAGCAGAGGTCTGTTTACTACGCACAGCAGAAGTCTTTTAGCCTGGTGCACCACTTTCACATTGTTTCACTTTGTGCAAAGTGTCTGGAATTGGCATAGTTTCCTTCCTTGTGGGCAGATACTTTCTGTAAACTGTAAAAGTATTGGGCATGCTAGAGCTATCTGTTCGATGACTGTCCAGACAAAATTTTACCAGCGAAAACCTAAACTAATGGAGAGATCCTGACTGTGCTGAAGTGAAATGTGATACTGAACAGAACGTAATCCATTAGATTACTTTATACCACTGCTTGATAAAATTTTCTATTGTGATGTGCTTTTTACAATGTGCATTATTTTCAGATAACTGCACACCTATGAAGAAGTTCCACTTTTCTGGCCATATTACACTTACATATCAATTTGCCAAACTCTGTAAAGTTTAAATGAACTGTCACGTTAACACAGGGTGGCCTGACAATTCAGCAGCCTGACCAACATTTGCAGCACAGCAACATTTTAACTTGTGACCGAGATGGATTGTAAGTCTGTTACACTGCATTTGGGAGAATGGGAAACTGTGATTTTAAAAAGGCCAAGAGAGGATAGAATCTTTGGATGCGATGTTTGACAAATTAAGTAATCATGTTTCAGGAATGAAAAGCTTTCAAATGATGCCTATATCGATATTATCAATGGTGTTCAAAGTGTCAGGATTTGTAAAATTTGGCAAAAAAAAAAGATAAATACGGCTGTAAAGTTTACTACCAATGTGGCATTATCTGCAATTTTGTTTGAGCGTTGCTATGTTGAACATTAAGTTTCTGAACTTGTTATTAACTCGTCTGGACACTTTGTGTCAAACTTTAGGGCAACCTAGCAATCTGGCTAAAATGTCTTAGATGATAAAGTTGTAATCAGCTGGACTGTAGCCTTTGCCTATATGCCTGAAATACCTGTTACAACAAACTTCTACCTGCGATATGGAACCATAAACCCTCAGTAACACACCCAAAAGGGTGAATAAAGCCATAATAAAGCCATTATTCATAATGTGAAAGTGTAGGCGTTATACCGTCAAACTATGTTGATCTATGTCTTGGCGCACACATTTTACATCTCAAAATAGCTTGAGATGGCCCGCTGCAACAAGCTTTTTTTTTGGGCCACAGGGCTGCTACTGGTTATTTGGTTGGTTGGTTCTGTCCACTCAGCCATGGCTTCCAGAAATGTGTCAAAAAATGAAACATGAGTATCCAAAATGCGATGCAACAACAAAGTATACTTTACAACTCTGGGCCATCTCTGTTTAAGCGGCTTTTTTACTATCATCACTTTTGCTTCCACACACCACGTCACACAGCTAGCACAAACCAATCAGAGTACCGGATGGCTCACAGCCAACACTCTCTGCCTTTGCATGCTTAATCTAAGCAGAAACTGTATGCACATCTCCAAATGTTTCTGATCGCTTCCAATGTAGCTGAACACAGGGAACAGATTTGTTCCTGAACTTTTCCGAGCCTCCCCAAATGCTTCAGACGGACAACAGTCAGCTTGGTCTGTCTGCTTTTACAGGTCTTTAGTAATGTCTTCGTTAAGACACGTGCATTAGGCTACTTATGCATTATTGAGCCACTGGCCTCCAAATGTTGCTGACAGGAAGGCTACTCCTTACAAATTTTAAGCGCAGAAAAAAAACTCTTGCTCTAATGTCAAAAAAGGTCTAATGTCTAAAATGATGATGAAAATGATGAAAAACTTATCCATGCCTTTACTGCCAGTAGGGTTGATGACTGCAATGGCATTGCTTTTAAAGCATTGCTGCTTATGTTTAAATCAGGACCCAATTACTTATCTGACATGTTTCAGCAATACACAAAATTATGATGTCTCTGTCAACACAAACAGCAAAGACGAGAAGAAACGCTTTACCGAAGGTGCATTGATGTCCCATAAATGGAAATGTAATCCATCAATTTTCACAAAGTAACTATGTTCTGATCCAACTATGTTCTCATCCATTTTAACTGACTCTAATGGAATACAGTCAGCCAGTTTTTGTACTCTGAATAAATAATGCCGATGTATGTATGTATGTATGTAAATGTTAATTTATTAAATGTTAACTTACACAAACTGTTTACTTACATTAACCCCTTCCTCCTCGAAGCCGGTGAGGTCCCATGTGTAGTTGAGTCTCATCTGCCGCCTCTTCCAGTGTTCCATGAACATAGTGGCTAAGGAATTAAATGGTGAGGAGCACTGTTTATAAACAACTAATGGAACTAGAACACAAACCAGAATATTTAGATCACCTGTAGCAACCATCACAGCATATTTGTAGTTTATGAATGGAGACCCATCATCATGATTCTTCTTTACAATACATCTATGGAATACAAGAATTCTTCTAGCATGTAAACTGAGGTATTTCAGAATTCTGAATACTTGGATTAATGCTTTAATTGGATTTCTCTGTGCATGTAACTGCACTGATTGTTTATACCTGATATACACGGTATGCTTTCTTTCCATATTTTTAGTATTAAACTGACTTGGTGTGTTACGAATGTGTTTACATAACGTCACTTAGCCATCTTACCCTTTACTTGGACTAGTTGGATTAAGATTACATTGCTGTTCATTGCTGTTGACGGCATTGCAAACTTTTTGTTTTGTGGACATTCCATAAAAACCTTTACACATGACCACCATTGAAATGCTTGGCTTGGGTTTACTCATTCCAAAATATTTCAGAATTTTGTGGGTGGTGGCAGTGTAGTGGTTAAGGAACCTGGCTAGCGTGCAAGTAGCCTGAAAAATTGCATATAAATATATAAAATATAAATTTATCAAACAGCCATAACAAAAAGACCTAGAGTTTGAGTGTGCTTAAATCACTACATCAATGCTGAAAGGTCAGTGGCAAATAACTAATTAATAATTATCAATATATTAGTTACAACTATACTGTACAACCACAAAATCAACCCAATATTTCCCCCATCCGACTTAACTCTGTCATGTCTGTCTGTCAGCGTCACCCGGTCTCTCCCTGATCACTTGCCCCTCCCACTCACTCTACTCTGGTTCAATCATTGCTCTCACCTGTTCCTTGTTAACCGTTGCCTGTTGTGTATTTAAACCCCTGTCTTTCAGTGTTTCCCCGTCAGACCGTCCGCGAACCTACTGCTACTCACGCAAGGCAAGCATTCTAGACCCTGACTTCTGTTCCTGTTCCCGAAAATCCTGTGTCTCTGTCGCCTGTCTGTTCCTGTGTTCCTGTCCTGTTTTCCTGCCTGCCCTCGCCCTCTGTTTCTTGTAACCTGCCTGATTGCTTCCCCGTTGACCGATTGACCTCCGCTCTGCTCTCCTGCCCCTGGTACCGACCTCCGCCTGTCCCTGGTTAACTGACTCCCTTTCCCTGTTTCCCTAAATAAACTGTGTTTAACATGACGCTTTTGGGTCCGACTTGCTCTGTTTCCTGACAAACTCCCTCTCTTCTAGCAGCACCCTACCATTTTGCCTACCCTGGATACTGTATTTACTGAGGTCAAGAAGAATGTGTATAATGTACTTATACGATACCTTGGTGAATATACTTCAATGTGTGTCAGTGTTTCTTGATCAACAAACTTTAACAATAATGAGATGATATCAATAACTGTCACTCTGTTTTCAATTGTGGTGCTAAAGTGGACACCCAAAATTTAACAAAAATTCAGTGATAGAAGGGCCACTTTTTTACTGCATTCATTGAAGATGAGGGTCAATGTGAAGGCATTTTGTGGCAAATGTAGTTGACTAAAAAAGACTGCAAAGAAGGAATTTTATTTGAAAGCCACCTTGCATAATATTCCATATTAATATAACAAGGTGCATAAATGTTGCTTCACCCATTCCTGAATATGACTCTGGGGGAGAGAACAAGATAGTCTGTCCATCCTTTGGGATCTAATGCACAGTATTAGTTAACAGTATTTAACACAGTATTTTTAAGCACAGTATAGGTAGCATGAGACAGTCAGTGATTCACTTTGGGGTTGCAGTGATGGAACATGGTCAGTCATAGCACAGCAACTGGCCTTATTAAAAGGTGGACCAGCTCGTTGTCTAGGTCTAGATCTAACGTCACAAGCAACACCAATTGTAATGGGGACAGGACAGATGTAAATTCTGCACAGGCTTACCCCACAGCGCCATGAAGATAGAAAAAAAGACAGTTGCTGGATTGTCAAATAGGTGACTTGCTCGGGCTGTGCCACAGGCTGTCACAAGCTTCCAATAGCTACATGCACGATCACATAGGGGACACATGGTGATGTTGTTGCGAGGGTCACAGATCTCCATACTGCAAAGACAAATTTTGAATTTGTATCAGGATAATGCTATATGCAGAACATATTGTAAATATGCTCTTACTTTTTTAAGTCACCTTTCTCAGCTGTACAGCTGTAAATATTATGAGCTGTCTTCCAGTTTGGTAGTGCAAATCACACTCATTTTGGTTTAACTGGGGCAGAATTTGTTGTCAAGGAAATACAGGTAACATGTATGAAGCAAGCAAAGGGATGTGGTAAATTCCCAACTTAATATAAATTAAACTATGTGACAACTCATCATTTCAGCATGTAGAATTTGGTTTGTTGACATCCTTGAAGATTTTATCAGTATCAATGCCATTGTTGACTCTGCTTATCGGTCCAATTTATTTATCAATTTTCTTATCAATTCCTTACTGATTAGAAGGTATATTCTAATACGAATAATATTCTAATATTATTCTAATTCTAAAAACAATAATATAGCCAATACCACTAAGGGGACAATAGCAGCTTATTAGAATGAGGAAAACCATGTAGAGCTATGTTATCCATTTCAGTGTTGTATTTGAAAGACCCATTGACAATGGTCTGAAAAACATGTTGGCACTGATTAGAGGAATTGATTATGTCAGGGGGATACAGTACAAGTGAATTGAAGCATTCGATTCTCGATTCTACTCAATTCCTGGTTCTCGATTCCCACCCCTAGTATTGACTTTTTCAAGTAGAATAGCAGATGAAATTCTGTGAAATGTTGACTTTCTGCTCTGTTTAATGAAGCCTTCATCAACTGGAGAAAATAATTTAAGATTGGTCTCATGCATACAAAAGGCTCTCAAATATTGCATGTAATCCATGTTGGTGACATCCACTTTTGCCAGGACAATCTATCCACAGGTGAACCATATCAAAAGCAGCTGATTTAAAAGGCATAGTATTTGTAATACTGCCCTGGACTGGTCACAAAGCCACTCTAAAATATGGCTTTGTCACACTACACAATGTCACTGATGTAACAAGTTTGAGAAAATGTAGTGGCATGCCAGTATCATGCTGCACTCTAGTGGACAAGAGGTGTGGTGAATTAAGAAATATGTGACCTTTGACAACTGCTGACATTTGACAGTGGAAGTTAATGATGCCCAGAGGGCTGACAGACCTGGGAATGTTATCATCTACAGTTGCACAGCCGTACAGGAACACAATAACCCCGACTATAGCTGCTGGGATCAGCATTTGAGTGTACACACCAAGCCAAGCAAAGTAGAGGGCCACCTTCTCCCCATAGTACTTCCTGTCGGGAATAAGAGAGCGTGCATGGGTGACTTTTTTTACTCCACAACATTAATGAAGTGTATTAAATGCTACTTACACAACACAATAATTTGGAATGTGGAAAACAAATTCCTGCAACCCCATCATATTTTTACTTATTTTCATATTGGGACTATGTCATAATAAATGACATAGTTAAGCTTGGCCATTCATAAAGGTAAATATTTTCAAACGTATTTCTGAACATTATAGTCATCTTGGCAAGCCAGCCAAATATTATTTTCCATAACATAGGCAGAGGGAGACAAGTGAAATTACACAATTTTAGTAAGTTAGTAAGTAAAATTTTATGAGGTGATTTTTTCATACAAATTTTTTTATACAAATTTGAAACGCTTGTTCGACTTCCCAAGTTTGTCTACAGTGTAACAATCTGCAGTGTAAATTGAACTCTCTTACCATTAAACACAGGCTGTAATTGGTTTCTTTAAATATCAAGAGAGAACAGAGCCACCAGATTTCAAACTGAATAATGTCAATCAGACAAGTCTGGCAATAGGTACAGACAGGTCAACAGAATCAGTTTGACAGGTTAACTGTCAGCTGATAACTGACAATCAGCTGGTCGTCTAACTCCAAACCACAAGTAGCTATTTGCCACTTGCCCTAACCCTGCCCTACATTCATATACTCAGAATCCTCATAATCCTCAAAAGTAATGCTTCAATGGCAAAATATGGAGAGAATAACTATTCTGTAGCTTAAAACAACCGTGTTAAAACCCTAACACTTTCGGGTCCATTTGACCCTGGCCCTGTTGTGTGAGGTCACTGAGTGCTGAAAACATAGTACAACATAGACGTGGCCCTGTTAAATTGGTATTAACTGAAGCTTTGCTACTTGGTGAATGTTCTTCTCTCATTCTTTTTCCTACCAGCCGCACTAGGTTACCTTGAAAAACGGTTAGAAGTACTCCGCTTTATGGAGCAGGATTATTTATAAAAATGCAGTTTAGGAAATAAATACAGAGAATATTTAATGGAAGTCTGAATATAAGGAATGTTACCTGAGAATTTCAAATTAAAGTCTGGAGTGAAACTTGGAAATAATAATAATAAATAATATATTCATAATTTAATGTAAGATTCTAAAGTTTCATTCCATACAGATTACTTTCCTAAACAACATGCCATAATATATAGATGAATGTTCAAGAGCACAGAGGATGATCAACAGATGATGATACTGATCATGCTGATTCACTAGCATACCTGATGAGTCCAATTGGCTGGTATTTGTAGAAAATGCTGTAGCTTGCCCACTCCTCATACAGGACCTGTGGAGAACAAGGAGTTAAAATCTAAGTTAAATCAAGTCCACTTTTAATTAGTCTGGGAAACACCACCAATAGGCTTTGAAGTAAATATAGAGCTCAAAAGTGAGGTTCCGTAGACTGTAGACTATAATCACTGAAAATTTGATAAGCCATGCTATTGCAATCAGCCAAGTTAGACTGGCTACAGAACAATAAATTTATGACATATAATCAGATTTTCATGTGGCATAAAGCCTTGTGGTAGCACTTTCTATGAACCCAGTATTCATAAAGTATTATAAATGCATTCATAAAGGCTTATAACTAATGGTATTTGTATTCATCACTGTTTATACATTCTCATGGCTGTACTCATAAGGCATTATAATGTTATCATATAAGCCTTTACAACTTCAAGTTTCACAAAGCATTATAAAGCTTTTTTGTCCTTTTGATACTGGGGAAACATACCACTTCTCTTATTGTCTTTAATGGTGCCTAATTGATTATCATGAGTAATTATGAGTGTCTCACTTTACTTTGAGTATGCACTGAACGCATGACCAATTGGGAATATAAAGGGACAACTAACAAAATGAAACTTTAGAATACTTTGACACTTCAAAGTTGATAATGCTTCAAAGATAACATTATAAAGCCTTATAAGCGCAGTCATGAGAATGTATAAAGAGTTATGAACACTAATGACATTAATTACTTAAAGACTATGAATGCAATAAGCTTTTATGAATGTAATTCTTTATGTTGAAAAGGCCAGGACCTTTATGTGCGTTTTGTCAATCTCTGTAAATGACACTATTTCCTGCATTACATCCTCTTTGCCTGCCTACAGCGAGATAGCAAGACACCCAAGTTCGGTATGCTCTCCGATAGGCCAAGTTTATCTTCCTACCTGTGTTTAACCCTTTGAGCCCTAGGCTATGTTCAGGGTAATTTCACTACCTTTGCTTTCACACACTTATCTCAGACATTATAAGGTCCATCAACACATGCTATGTCTTGTTTTTTTAAGGACAGTCTAGGCCAACATTTCTCAAACTGTGGGGCGAGGACACATGACAGGTGGCACGCAAGGCATTACAACACCAACGGCCACACTCTGCCCCCTGAATTCATACCTTTTTTCTGTCAGATTACTTGCAGAGTAGAGCAGAGCAGTTTTCATCACACAGATACCATGTGCATATCAAGTGATAAACTGCATGACCTGAGTTTTCCAATAGTGTTAATCAGTAGTTGTGGTATATGGTTTGCAAGAAAATCAGCTTTGAACATAAAATTACTAATGGTGTTACCATACTAACATACGAATCAGTATCCATCACATACCTATACATCTCCATTAAATCTCATGATCTCTTTACTCAGATATGGCATATATAAATATTGCATTTCACAAAAAGGAGAACTTGCCAATTCCAATCCTGTAGCACTGAGCAATGGTGTAGCATTCCTCTATGATTAGCGGAGCCTGAGTAATCCTGTCTTGAAATCACATCAAATGTCTGCATTGTCTCCAAGCCCCACCACAAAATAATTTATTTCCTTTCCATATCAAAAGTTGTTTGAAAGCCAGAGTACATGCAGAAATGTGATTTTTATCACTGATGAGATCACTACACTTTTACCTCCAAGGCACACACAACTGTATTCAATTTTGCTGTTTTAAAATGTGCAAAGTTTAAATAACTTACCGAATTTGTCAGTAGAGACTTTGTGTGTAAAATGACTACTGGTCTAGCCATTATATTTCCTCAACTCTAATTAACATATCATTAACACACTTCTAGAGCTGGCTTTCTGTTCAGTTAGTTATTAGAGTCAAGTTTAATTCTAAACTCTCACTCTCACCTTGCGGTCATTGGGTTCTGCATGGATACCATCAATATCTCCCTGTAAGATCATAAAACAAAACTGTTAAAACTGATGTTTTACTGTATAAACTACAGAATTATGCTAGTTATACCAACCACAGATTACATAGCATTTCAACACTTACTCTATGGTAGTTTGGGCTATCTATATCAATCTGTCCAAGCAGATATATCTACCTTTCCAGTAGCCTATGTCTACCTGAACAAAACCTCTGCTGCAGCTCATTAATTCAGTTCACTTTTGTACATTTTTCCATTCCAGAACTACTGTCTGAAACTGCTTTAACAAGTTGGAGAAAAAAACATCATGTTGTTAAAGTTGGGCTTAACATATGGTCATATAGTTACATGTTAAATATGTCTAAAACCAATATATCAACATGATGACTGACCAATAGCAATGTTTTATGAAAAAACTGTGGAGCAGCTCTTGGGAGTTCATCTGAATTACCATCAACAATATACAGAGCCAGCTCAAAGTGCCGACCCACCGGGAAGTAAACAAATGCCTATATGGCCTGCAAACCTCACTGTACTAAGCCTATGCAATTACATTACATAGGGAATGATTCTGTTTGAAATAGATTCCTATAGATCTTTTTTGTGTTTTTTTGTGTCATAAAGATTCTACATTCTGTCACCAGTGCGCATGTTGGTTGCAGAAAGCCACCCTACCTAACCCGCTGTAATGTAAAATTGGCCATTTTCAGAAGTGTCTTTAAAGGACTTATCAAGTAATCTTGTACTTAATGATTCTGACACAATCTATCAGGTGATTAGTTAGTATTCCTGGCTCACAACAATAATCATATGCACTTTGAATTTCTTTTAAAAATGGTTAAAATAACGTGTCAGCTTCGCATAAAATAGCTTAACCCTTTTGTGCTATTCAACAGATAGAACAGAGATCTTTAAAGGTACTGCTCATTAGTGCTTTGTGTTTATTATTTTATTAACAAACCCTTTATTAACTCTCACCAGTAAAAAAAAGTATGGGATCCTTGTTGGAGAAATAATTATTGATTTTATTTAAAATAATAAATGTGCTCTTAAAACTTTGCTTCTTTTTTTAAAAAAAATGACCTACTGCAGTAATTACATATGGATGGGCAAATCTTATTTGAGAGACACAGAACAAATCAAATGATGAAAGAACCGTTCTTAATATCATCAATTACAATCTTGGGATGCTTTGGTGGTAAAAGTGGTAAAAGGGGAGATGAAGAAGATTTTGCATAAGATTTTCCATACAATACCCTGTGCACAGCACATGCCAAAGTAATCTTACAACAGAATAACAACTCAGTACACCTAGAAACTATGCCAGCAACATTTAAAGAAAATCAGTCACTGAATTTTGACAGCTGACAGAATACGGAATGAAGTGGTCACGACAGTTTCTTTATATGAACATTATGGGGCTTTTGTCTGACTGTATGCTATGGAGGAAGAGTCCACTGAATTAATCTATCTTGTGGGAGATGCTCTTGAAAGCATGAGGTGAAATCTCATCATATTACCAGGAAAAATTGACAGCTAGAATGCCTAATGTCTCCCAGGCTTTAATTGCTACACAAAATGACGTGGGAGCAAAGTTTAAAGAACACATTCATCATTTCAAATAAAATGTATATCCATCATCACTGTAGTCTAAGAAAATGTGTCAATGTGCATAAAGCATTAGTTTACTTGAGTCAACTTACATCATGTAAAGGGTAAGCAGAGGTATAAACTCCACTTCCCAGGAGGCTTGTAATTCCTTTAAAAAACACAGACATATTAAATAAAATACATTGATTTCCATTAGAGGGTGACCATTTTTTGGGACTCCTGCAGGTCTTGTGATTCCCGTGGGACAGGAGTGAAATCCAATAATGATCACAGAAGTGGGACGGGACAGGACGGGACGGGACGGGAGAAGAGATCCAACGGAAGCAGGTGGGAGCGGAAATAATATGAATAGGTCATTTGATATTTCATTCTTTCTTCACGTTTAAGAAGCCCACTTTCTTGTTGAAATGATAGCAAGTCAGTGCTTAAAGCACACAAACTGCATAAAAATAATAAACTTTCCTTGTATCTAATAAACTTTCCTTGCTTCGTGATAATGTTAGCCAAGAATCTCTACTTTTTACTACTCTAATTTTTGGATGGATGTACATGTATATACGACAAAGAAAGCAAAACAACAAAAGATTATGCATAAGAATGGGTTAAGGCTGGCACTATTAAGAAATAGATTCATGTTAAAGAACAGAAAGAACAGAAAACTACATAGCAATAACGTTTACCCATGATGTATTTTGTCCGTGTGCATTTTGTTCTCTTCAACACTTCATATACCTGTCAAAGAAAATCCATTAAAAAATCTGAATCAATTGAAAAGACGCACAATACAAAGCAGCATGAGTCCCAAACTCCCATCACTGCAATGAGGTCCCCCTTGCCAAATCACCTGTACAGCTTGTGTTTAGTTCAGTAAAATGTTCATGAACATTTTAAATGTATATATTTGTATAAATCACCAGGAAACTCTATGAAGTGAAACAAAAAAGTGGGGAAAGACCTATTGCCACCATGTGCATCATCAAATACCCATATTTATCATATGTGTCAGTCAGCATCTTATGCTAATTGTTAGATTAGTCATTTACATTTAAGTCCCATGAATTTTACACAAATCCCAGCAATCATTTAATGTAGACTTAGTGTAGATGTTGCATACAAAAAGAAAGTACCCAATACTTACAATAGAGCTCCTGGTTTTGCTGCTAAAGAATGAATCTCTGTCTGAAAGGTCAAACCTGCCAAAACATGTATGGAGTAAGTGCTGTTCCTGGATTTTTTCTATTTGCAATTTGTGCTGCTGATTAAAAGTACAAAGTGCAAAGTTCCTGTGAATGAGTGTTAAAAGGAAATATAGCGGGAAACAAAGAAGGGGAAACAAAGAAGGCTTCACATGAAAATTAGCTCACAAAACAAGCAACCAACACAAAGATAAAACAAAAAAGCAAATGATGAGTACTGTTGAAAAGTTGTAAGTTGTATAACTTGTAAAAGAAATTATTAAATTCAATTATTTAAATTTAAATCAGAAATGTAAATGACCTTGCTGGAATAAGGCTGAGAAGATGTGGGAAACCAAGGAGATTTTTGGATAATGTATCTAAAGTGCTCAGATGCAAAACCAGAAATATGAAAAAATTTCAGTTGTCTTTATGTTATACCACTGCTTCATCAAATTTCCTATTATGATGTGCTATTTACAATGTGCATTATTTTCAGATAACTGCACACCTGGGAAGTTCCACTTTTCTGTCCATAAATATATCAACATTTTAACTTGTGACCAAGATGGATTTTAGGTCTTGTTACACTGTGTGTGGGAGTATGGGAAACTGTGATTTTACAAAAGCCAATACGGGATAGAATCCATGGATGCGGCGCTTGACAACGACAGACCCAAACTAGTGACCCACTTTTGATCATAGCAACCATCCATTTAGAACTAGTAACGGGAGTTTATTCCAGTAAGTTTTGAATGAGTCGATGTGTGGCAGAAAGTAGTAATTCTGCAAAGGAGCCTGTGTTAGCTATCAAAAGGTGTAAATTGTTAGCAAAACTACATAGCGCAGATGTGGCAACAGTGGTATGAGCAGAATAATGAACTCCACGGCATGCGTATATCGGTGAATACTGCACCTATCGAGGTGTATCACAATATACACGATATATGCACACCATGTCGTTCATTATCCCTTACATAATTTCCAAGTAGGCTAATTTCTATCAAACTGCAATTTGAATTGTACATTCAAGTAAAAACAAAATCAAGCTAAAATAATCCAACAGGAGTTGATGATCTAATTATTCATTTTATCAAAATTATATAAATATATATATATATATTAATCGCAAATGGCTTTTGCATCTTGACCATCTTTTTTCTATATATTGTATGAGGCTAGAACGGTGGAGGGACAGTAGAGATATGACTGGGATATAACAGGAAATAACTGGGAGAGATATAGTGAAAGATCAGGAATTGGCCAACTGATACACTGATAATTAATTCTAATCATTTTGGTGAGGCTGCATTAACACAGTTACCACATTTAACATTGACAGACCTAAAAATAACATGACTATTGTTAATTGTACTATTTATAATTGACTGCCGCGTCACACACTTACGGTACTCAAAACTCCAAAACAGACTACTTACCTTATCCAACAAAGAGCACAACAGAAGGCCTATGAAGTAAAGTTGTTTACACAAGTATTTTCAAACTCCAAGCACCATCTAAACTCCAACTGCCCAAAACACTTTTATGTCAGGAGTAAATGGCCTTCCATACTCACAGGTGCTGTCTTTCTCTGGAGAATGGGTAGCACAAATGCTTGACAGTCTGAATCTTGCTCTCCTCAACATTGGGATGTAATGGTTCTGTCACTTTATGAATAAACAGATTGATCTTCTCTACTATGTTGCTGCCTTGCTCGACTTCATACACCTGTAAAAGAATTCAGTGAATGCATATCTGAATACAATGTGTATGGACAGAGCTAACAGGACACAGCACATAAAGGTGTGTGGCAAAGGTTTTGAGAAGGACATGTAGGCCTACTTCATTTTGCAAATTTTGCCGTATCAGATTTTGTGATTGTGAATTTACATATTTTTAAAATTTCACTGTATTTCAGTCAACACAGATAATTACCTAATAACATTTCAGTATGACCATATCAGCACAGGTGAAAGTGTTATATCAGCTGACTCAAACTTATTCACAAACAAATCAGACATGACATCCACCTGTGGTGGATTCTGCCCAGCCAAAACTCCTTGTACAATTCTCACAAGATGCGTCAGGCTCTACACTTCTTGTATACTTTAACAGATGCTTACCCGTGTGGAGTGGTATGCTGGCATTTTGCTGCAAGATCTATGATATTCAAGCAATGTGTAATGTTGAGGTGAGACATGGTAATCAGCGAGCGTGTGCTCATTCCGACACAAAACATGGGGGGGGGGGGGGAGGGGGACAAACGACACATTGCGATTTTTTCCAAGTGCAATGATGATAAACAAGGATGTTTGGGTCAAATCGTAGTACATTATACCTTCCATATATTTGCTAAATATCTTCTGGTTATGGCTTTTTTATCACAGAGTTATAGGTGATAACCGATTTGTGAAGGTGCCAAGTAAATTTTAGGCCTATTTAGTGGCTGAAACTGTTTTTCATATTATGGTTCAACTTTTTGCTTGTTCAGTATCCCAATTCATGCCATTCCCCATAACAAACTTTCATGTATATTACTAGTTCACATGGAATGCAAACCATGCTATGTGGAGGGACGGATGAAGAGAGCTGTTTCATTTGTCCCAACCAGGGCCTTACTCTCATTTAATCAAGTAAATGCACAAAAATCTATTTTTATTATATTTAGTTAATTTTATAAAGATGCAAATATTTCTGACTCTATTTGGCAGGGCGTTGACTTTGCTTTCTAAGCCTACAGAGAATGGTGCGCTGTAGGTTGTGAAAGGCATGCACAAGGTTTTAACTCCTATTATGACGTAATCAAATAACATTTTGCATGATAGAAGCATGACTAAATGATATCCCTTACTGTTGTGGCTGAGAATGGCAAAATGGCAAAATCATCTCTCAAAACCAGCTTTTTTAGTGCAAATTATTTTTGAACGGATTTGTCTTTGAATGGATTTGGGTAATGTGGTGAAGGCAAACCGCTCAATTTTTTCTTACAATCTTCTTAAAATTTTCTTCAATCTTTTCTTCAGCTGTCCGTCCCAGCACCACTCCCACTCCTCCCCCATCAGTTGAGGTTACTCATCTACCACCCCAAACCCCCCTTTACCATCTACCTCTACCACTGAGGCTCCCCACTCCTGGGCTGCTACCTCATACAGTGACCCACTCACACCAATCCCCTCTGTTGCAGGATAGTCGGCGGCGGAGCAGACAGAGGGAGGCCAAAACGGTGATCCTCAGAAGGAATATTTATTATTTTTTTCCCTTTTCAAATTTTTCTTAAAAATTGTGCAAATATTTACAGTGAAGAATAAACTTCCCAAAATGCAAAAGAAAACTTGTGAAGTACACAAAACTAAATAGGCATTGGTTCACCAGGCTACGTCAAAAGACCCTGTACAACATTTCTCAATAGCCAAGTAATGTACCTTCCACTCAAGACTCCTTTTCCCAACTCAGGCTCTGGGCCTAATACAGAGCAGTGCTAGCTGCAGCCCCTCCCACAGGGTAGCCCAAATGCAAACATAAATTAATTAACTAAATAACAACATTGTGATAGCCCAATAATAACTGAAAGAAACAAAAACAAAATACACAATAACTCAAAATTATTTTCAGTAAACAAGAAGCCTTAGGTGCATAATAAAATACCTGTTTCCCCATCACCATTAAAACACCCCCGTCACAATGGCGCAGTCCACGAAACACCCGGGAACTCTACCATAACTAGCCAATGGAACATTCCCTCGGTTTCTCCACGATAACCGGGAAGTTCGGATAGCACGGTGAGTAACAGAAGACAGTTGTTTTTGTAAATGCTAAATACTAATAAACTTTATCGTTTTAAACAGCCAGTGTGTATAATTGTGATTCTCTGCAACCAGACATGCTTAAAACAGATGAGACGATGATGATTATGAACATGAAGTGTGGATGGTAGACGTAAGTTAGGACCAAACAATTGCTACTTGAAATGCTGGTAGGCCTTTCCCTGCACCCTCATAACAATGTAAGGCTGAAGACAGGTTATTGCAAATGGTGGGGTATGACATGTTTTGAAACCAGAATTACGAACAGTACAAAACGGTAATGCGAACAAAGTTGAAACTCACAGCAACAGGTCAGCTTTGATGTTTAACATTGCCGGCAATTGGCTGCCTATGTACTGTGTGCTTACGTGAATACTTGTCTGCGTGAGCGTCATGGCTCAGTCCGTGACATTTCCCCCCCCTTCTGGAAATGCCCCTTGTGGCATTCTAGACAGGAAGTCAGCTGTACAGTTCATTTTCCCTGCCCTGTACAACACCTCAAAGTCAAAGGGCTGTATGGCCAAGAACCACCTAGTGATCCTGGCATTTGTGTCACGCATTCGGCCCAGCCAAGACAGAGCTTGGTGATCTGTCTCAAGAACAAATTTACGCCCCAACAAGTAATATTTAAAAGAGTCCAATGCCCACTTAATGGCCAGACATTCTTTTTCTACTGTGGAGTAGTTCTGCTCCCTTGGCAGTAGCTTACGGCTAATGTAAGCCACTGGCTGTAGCTGACCCTGGTCCCCTTGCAAAAGGACCGCACCCAAGCCCCTCTCAGAGGCATCGGTCTGCACCGTAAAAGGTTTATCAAAGTCTGGACTGAGGAGCACAGGCTCTTGACACAAAGAGTCCTTTAAGTCCTTAAAAGCGCTCTCGCACTGCTCAGTCCATTCCACCTTGTTTGGTTGGCACTTGCGGGTCAGCTCAGTCAGCACAGACGCTTTTTCCGAAAAGTTCGGTATGAAGCGCCTGTACCAACCCACAAGCCCTAAGAAGGACCGCACCTGCTTCTTGGTGGTTGGTCGCTCTGCTGCCATGATGGCTTCCACCTTCCCCACCTGAGGACGGATGACACCTCGGCCCAGGACATAGCCAAGGTAAGATGTTTCCTCTTGGCCAAGGCACACTTCTCCGGGTGGATGGTGTGGCCCGCCTTCTTCACCAAGGAGAGAACCTGCTGCAAGTGATGGAGATGCTCCTCCCAGGTGGCGCTGTATATGATGATGTCGTCCAGGTAAGCCGCAGCAAAGCCCTCCGTCCCCCTGAGGACTCTGTCCATCAGCCGCTGGAAACTCGCTGGCGCCCCATGCAGGCCAAAAGGAAGCACTGTGAACTGGAAGTGCCCAAATGGTGTTCTAAAGGCAGTCAGCTCCTTGCTGCCCTCTGCCAGTGGCACCTGCCAATACTCTTGCACAGATCAAGAGTGCTGAGGTACTTGGCCTTGCCCAGGCGCTCCACCAGGTCATCGATCAAGGCATGGGATAGGGGTCAAACTTTGCCTGCATGTTGACCTTCCGAAAGTCTAAACAGAATCTCAGGCCACCATCCTTCTTGGGGACCAGGATGATTGGGCTGCTCCACTCACTGAATGACGGCTCAATGACCCCCAGCTGAAGCATCATGGCCAGCTCCTCCTTCAGGACAGGCAGCAGCCGCTCTGGAACACGGTAGGCTGGTTGCCGGACTGGGTGGTCATCCTTGAGCACCACTTGATGCTCCACCAGCTCTGTCCGTCCAGGTCGCTGTGTGAAGAGGCCCTCCGACAGGACGTTGTAGAGATCACGCTGACGTTCCTCTGGCAGATGACTGAGGTCAAGCTGGCTGTCCTCCTCACGGCCGGGCAAGTACTGCTCACTGTACTCCTCCTCCTCCTCGATCGCCTGGATCAGCATCGCTGACACCTCTGGCTGTGGCTGGGACTGCAGTTCTGGCTTTGGTCGCTCACTCCACTGCCTCAGCATGTTAATGTGGAAGACTTGGTGTTTCTTGTGACGGTCTGGCATGTTGATCTCGTACGTCACCTGTCCCATCTTGCGAGTCACGGTGTAGGGCCCCTGCCATTTCGCCAGCAGCTTGTTGTCTGAGCTAGGCAACAGTAGCAGGACCCGATCGCCAGGCTGGAAACTGCGCTGCATGAGCTGACCGGTCAGACCATGTATTCTGTCGGTGTTGGGCTTGGTGGAGGTTTTCCTGAGCCAGGGAAGTGACAGCCATCAGCTTCTCCCTCATCTTCATGACGTAGGAGATGATGTCACTCTGTGTCGATGTCTCTCCTTCCCAGGTCTCCTTTAGAACGTCCAGTGGACCCCGTACCTGATGTCCGTACAGCAGCTCGAAGGGGGAAAATCCTGTTGACTCCTGTGGGACCTCCCTGTAAGCAAACAACAGGTAGGGCAGCCACTGGTCCCACTCCTTGCCACTTTTGTCCACAAACCTTCTGAGCATGTTCAGTAGGGTCTGATTGAACCGCTCAACAAGTCCATCAGTCTGTGGGTGGTAGGGAGTGGTTCTGATGCGCCTTATCCCTAACAGATCGTAAACCTGCTTCAGTGTTCTGCTCATAAAGTTAGGGCCCTGATCCGTTAACACCTCCCGGGGGATCCCTACTCTTGAGAACAGCTGTAACAAGGCAGAGGCAACCTGCTTAGCAGTAATGTTCTTTAGGGGGAAGGCTTCAGGGTACCTGGTGGCATAGTCACAAATTACCAACATGAATCTGTTCCCTGCCTTACTCTTTTCCAGGGGACCAACAATATCCACCCCTATCCTCTCAAAAGGGGTGTCAACCACAGGTAGTGGCACTAATGGAGCACGTGCAAGGCCTTTGCCTCCAGACAGCTGACACTGGGGACATGACCTGCAGTAGCCCTTCACTTCAGCAAACATTCCTGGCCAGTAAAAACGTCTGCTAATTCTAAGGAGTGTCTTCATGTACGCCAGGTGACCTGCCCAGGGAATTGTGTGGCCTAGCTCCAGAACCTGCTTCCTGTATTTTTCTGGCACCACAAGCTGCAAACCCTCCTCGCTCTGCCTATACAGGAGGTTGTTCTGCAGAATAAAAACTTCCTTTCCAAGAGCAGGGACAAAGCAAGCACCCTCCTCCACTTTCTTCAATAATGGGGCTAGTGTGGGGTCTGCACGTTGCACCTCAGCAAAATCACCAGCAAAATATAAATCAGCCTCAGACAAACTAGGGGGATCAACATCTGACTCATTTTGCAAGTCTGCATGTCCTATAATCTCTCCTACAGTCTGTCTGCGCTTATTACATCTATCCTCTCTGGTACATGTTGGGTCTGCTGGCACCTCCTCACCATAAAAAGGGAACTCAGACATATCAACAGGTTTTGCTTTTGCCATTGCTCGTGTCACCACACAACTCAATGCAGTCTTGCCCACTAACTCTGGTAGCACAGGGAGATCTTGGCCCAACAACACTGGATAGGGGAGCTTGGGGACCAGCCCCACCCTGAGTAAATATGTCTGACCACACACCCTGACATAAACATCTGCTGTACTATGTTCACTTTGGTCACCATGAACACAACAGATAGTCAGCTTGTCATTAACATTTCTGAACTCAAGGGGGACAAAGTCAGCCTGTACCAGTGTCTGTGTGCAACCTGTGTCCACTAGAGCTGTGGTGGGTTTGCCATTAAGCTCTACTTTAATAACAGGATCCCTGTTCTCCTGAGACTTAAAGGGTGTGGTGGGGTTTGGAACATAACACAGATGAAAGTGCTTGGGCTTTCTGAGGGGGCAAGCAGGGCTCTTATGACCTTCCCTACCACAGTTAAAACACGAAATGCCTCGGGGCTTGGCATTACCTGGGGGGAGGGGTGGTGTGTTTCTACTGTAGCTAGGGGAGGCATCAGAACCAGCTCCTCTCCCAGCACCATCAGACTTACCCCTGGGTTGACGGTCCAGCACTCCAGCGTAGCGATATCCCTGGGGCCCTTGTGTGCTGCAACGGTTCTCCACCAGTGTGGCGGCCTCTGCTGCTGTTGATGGGTTATGCTCTTTGACCCAGGTCCTCACCTCAGGGTAGAGAACTCGTAGATATTGTTCCAGCACCATGGTCTCCATCAGGACTTCCTTGCTGCACTGGTCGTACTTAACCCACTTGCAGAACAAGTCTTTCAGCCGGACGTACAGTTCTTTCGGCGTCTCATCCAGGTGGGTCTCCAGGACACGGAACTGGGAACGGTAAGCCACTGCATAGATTAAAAACTTTTCCAGTATGGACACTATCAGCTGGTCATAGTCCCAGGGTTGCTTTCAGGGTCCATGGCAATGAAGGAAGGCACTTCTGGCTTTTTTACCTGTTAGCAGAGGTATTAGGTGAATGGCCCAGTCCTCCTTTGGCCAGCCACAAGCTGCTGCCAGTTTCTCATATGTTGCCAGGTAGTGGTCGATGTTGTCCGAGTCTTCCAGCTTTGCCATCTTCAGCTTGTATCCTTTACCCCCTCTGGTGGTGGCTGCAGGCGGTTCAGGTGTTGCGTCTCGGGAAGGAACTGGCGTGCTCCCCTTCTCCCGCACCGTCTCCACATCCAGCTGCAGCTGTGTCACTTGGTGGGTAAGGACAGAAAACTGCTGTGCTTGCCAGGCAGACTCTCTCTCCAGCTTTTCATCTCTGGCACGCTGTACATCCATAAAGGACTCAAACATCCTTGCCAGACGGTCGAGGGATGACTCCGTTGGAGTGGGCGCTGTGGACTCTGTGTCGCCCCCTACTGCTCCAACCTCTTCATTGGCCCTCCGTCTGGTCGTCATTTTTGTGGTTGGCTGTTCACTTTTTCCTCTCTGTCTAACTCCTCTATCCCACTTCTGACACCAAATGTTGCAGGATAGTCGGCGGCGGAGCAGACAGAGGGAGGCCAAAACGGTGATCCTCAGAAGGAATATTTATTATTTTTTTCCCTTTTCAAATTTTTCTTAAAAATTGTGCAAATATTTACAGTGAAGAATAAACTTCCCAAAATGCAAAAGAAAACTTGTGAAGTACACAAAACTAAATAGGCATTGGTTCACCAGGCTACGTCAAAAGACCCTGTACAACATTTCTCAATAGCCAAGTAATGTACCTTCCACTCAAGACTCCTTTTCCCAACTCAGGCTCTGGGCCTAATACAGAGCAGTGCTAGCTGCAGCCCCTCCCACAGGGTAGCCCAAATGCAAACATAAATTAATTAACTAAATAACAACATTGTGATAGCCCAATAATAACTGAAAGAAACAAAAACAAAATACACAATAACTCAAAATTATTTTCAGTAAACAAGAAGCCTTAGGTGCATAATAAAATACCTGTTTCCCCATCACCATTAAAACACCCCCGTCACAATGGCGCAGTCCACGAAACACCCGGGAACTCTACCATAACTAGCCAATGGAACATTCCCTCGGTTTCTCCACGATAACCGGGAAGTTCGGATAGCACGGTGAGTAACAGAAGACAGTTGTTTTTGTAAATGCTAAATACTAATAAACTTCATCGTTTTAAACAGCCAGTGTGTATAATTGTGATTCTCTGCAACCAGACATGCTTAAAACAGATGAGACGATGATGATTATGAACATGAAGTGTGGATGGTAGACGTAAGTTAGGACCAAACAATTGCTACTTGAAATGCTGGTAGGCCTTTCCCTGCACCCTCATAACAATGTAAGGCTGAAGACAGGTTATTGCAAATGGTGGGGTATGACATGTTTTGAAACCAGAATTACGAACAGTACAAAACGGTAATGCGAACAAAGTTGAAACTCACAGCAACAGGTCAGCTTTGATGTTTAACATTGCCGGCAATTGGCTGCCTATGTACTGTGTGCTTACGTGAATACTTGTCTGCGTGAGCGTCATGGCTCAGTCCGTGACACCCTCCCCAAGGCTGGTACTGTAAACAGAGTGGCCTCACTT
Source organism: Tenualosa thibaudeaui (assembly GCA_027481765.1). Taxonomy (NCBI): domain Eukaryota; kingdom Metazoa; phylum Chordata; class Actinopteri; order Clupeiformes; family Clupeidae; genus Tenualosa; species Tenualosa thibaudeaui. The sequence continues at coordinate 1,002,714 of JAIFZK010000174.1, forward strand.
ACTCCTTCGTCATCAGCCCCCAGATTCCCTCCACAACTGTCCACTGGAAGTCTCCTCCTTCTTATGCCTCCATAACATAGCAGGTGAGAGGCGAGCTCAGGAGACTGCAGCCTAGGAGGGCTGCTGGGCTGAACAGAGTGTGTCCCAGACTCCTGAATGTCTGTGTGGCAGACCTAGGTGAGCCTCTACAACATGTCTGCAATCTAGCTTACAACTTGGGAGGGTGCCAACATTGCACAGCTGTCTAGTTCCCCCAAGTTAATTCACAGTCTACCTGTCAATGCCAGCATAATGTGGGGCCCTCTTCCATCTCCTGTTGATTAGCTTTTGAAATCCTGAGCATATCACAATGTCACAAGTGTGCTGTTAAGCCACAATTTCTCAATAACTGCCAGCATAGCAGAGATATCCTCTGATGGTAGCGTAGCAGTTAAGAAACCTGGCTAGTGTACAAGTAGCCTGAAATGTTGTGGGTTCGTATCCCAGCTGCCACAGCTGTGCCACTGAGCAAAGCACTTAACCCTAAGTTGCCCTGAACAATTGATAGTTGGCAAAAAAAATTTGGATAAAAGCGTCAGCTAAATGTAATTGTAAAGCAATGTAACCATACTTTTCCCTTCAAATACTATTGTTGGACACTGGGCTCATAACAGAGTTGAGCCATTCATTTGCATTCTGAGTGCCTCCATGCTGCATGCATTGGAGCAGGCTGTCACTACACATGCAGGCAAAAACAAGAATAAACTTCTGACTCAACTCCTGTGACAACAAATTCCCTGCATGAAAGTTCTCTCTCTGGCCTTTCACCATTCTCCTGTGTTCTCCTGTACAAACACTAGGAGGGAGTGCACCTAATGTGCAAGAGGTTGTGATTGTTAGACATGTAGTGGAGGAGGCCTACCCATATTTCTGCATCCATCTGATCCAATGGGCTTTGGTTGTTGAGAATAGCTCCCCGTAATAATTTTGCAAAGCTTTACATTTATTAGCAGCCAGCTGCCCATGACCTTTGCCCCTAATTAATGCTGAGCAGGTAGTTTCCAAATGCTGTACCCATGTGCTTGAGAACATGATTGATGAGCATTCAAGCTTCACTATTTAATGACTAGGGTATGGATAGAAATAACCACCTACTTGAACACATGCTTTTGTCCAAAATCACTTACAACACAGTTACAACAAAATTAGAACTGAGTATTTATTGTCTGTGTTGTTCACATGCAAACTTGTGTAACTATAGGTTCAGCCGTTTCTTTTGTGAACTAGCGAACCTGCACGGGTCTATAGCTGAAGGCAAGCAACAGAATTCTGACTCCTGTCTGCTCCTCTGTTTTCCTGTGTCTGTACCTGCATCTGTTTCCAGTCCGTTTCCTGTTTTCCCGTCTGGTCCCTGGTCTGTTTCTGTTGGTCTCTGTCTCCTGTAAGATCGTCTGCCTGTTGCCGAACCCGGACCGCCTGTGACCAACACCTCTGCTCCTCTGCCCCTGGTCTCCAACCCATTGCCTGCCCACAACCTACGCTCTGCTTGCCTGTCCTGGATTTCGACCCGCGCTCTGTCTTTGACTAACGCTCTGCGCTCCAGCCCCGGCTACTGACCCACCGCCTGCCTGCGACTCTCGCCTGCTCTCCTGCCCCGGTTTCCGACTCGCCGCCCATCCCCGACCAACGCCTGTTCGACCACGAGTGCTCCTGCCTGCCCTTCCCTGCTCTGCGCGCTTCCTACACCTCTGTGCCGAGGGCGCTCTCACAGAGCACATTGACACTCCCTTTTCCCCCTAATCCTTAAATAAAGATTATTGCAACTTGCTGCAACTGTGGTCTACTCTGTCTGCTTCGTGACAATACGTCCATCAGAGAGCTAACTAGGAAGTGTGAGTATACCACGTGATGCATTTGAACCAATCGTCTTGTCGGAATTCGAGCCCACCCAATGAGATTTCAAAAGACTCCTGTAAGAGTCCTGTAAACTTTCATGATTGGTGGTTGACAGAGCAGAACTATCCACATTTGGATTACAGAATGTGATGCAGGAGAACCTTAAAACGATACCTCATTTGCCATGTGTCAGAGACCGAATGACAGAATGTTAGAATGCTAACTTTTGGTGAATATTCTGTAAAATTCACAGGCGCAAGTCATCAAAGTGTAATAAAATAAACACCTAAATGTGTAATTTGGACATTTTCTTTATAACAGTGTGAGAGAAAGTAACACTGTGTGTTAAGCAAACTAGCCCACAATCTCATGAAAAATCGATGTTTTCACCTGTTGTGTCTTACCTTAACTAGAGGATCCAAGTTATCTGAGTATACATCAATGGGAACCAAAGTGTGTTTGACTCTGCAGCATTTCTACCAGCCTAGTCATGACTAATTCTTTTACTGTCTATGGCTAAACATAAGATGTTATGCTTAACCACAAACTTCCAATGTAAGTTTGAAGACTATGCCGATATTTGACGGGAATATGAGCGAAGAGATGTTCAACACTGCAGGACTGTAGGTACATTTTGTACATACTTTACTTTTCATTGTTTTGCACGTGAGACAGAGGCTGTACATGTACACAAGCCAGCAGTTGTTGCCACCAACTGTTGTTGTTACCAGAGCCCATTTACCGACCTCGCCATGTCTTTGTCATTCAAGGGGGGAGTGTCAGTGATGCAGGAACCCAACATGCAGCAGAGGGCTCTTGAATCATTGTGAAGGGAGTTTTTACACTGCTATCTATTGAAGATATCAATAACATAACAATGAAGCATTGTTAATCATTGCTTTCATCGTCATTTTAATGATTAAGATAGATAATAGCTTCTGCGATCAACTTGTTCGGCGTTGGGGTCCTGTTCGTCCTGTCGGGAAACATTTTCCTATAATAACCAACGGACAATACATTATCCCACCGACACAACGACAGAAAACGTCACACAAACATTTTTAGATTCATTTTTAATTCATTTGTTTTTTGTGGCTTCCCTGGATAAACAGTTTGCAACGCAACATGATTCTTCAGAATGCAGCTGGTCTCCTTTCACTTTCAACAAAGTGCCATTGCGATAACTACTCGCAGAATTGCATATGTACATCTGAAGCAAAAAAAATCAATGTTGCCATAGATAGTGGTCCTGCAGCATTCTGGAGAGCCATATAATAAAAAATCTGAAGTAGCGGTTACGGGTTTTGGGCTTGTATTTCAGTGCTGTGGCTTGTTTTAACTTGCTCCATACACCACCTCCCCCTTGCCCTGCATACAATCCCAATATCCCAATACACCACACACACACACACACACAATCCCTATGCACCACACATACACACACAGCATAAGTGCAGCTCTGACTACGAGCAAGGCAGAGAGAGATAGAGAAAACATATGTCTGAAGATCGTCATTCATCCAGGTCATCCATGATAGTCAAGGTGTTCAGTTATATGCAACTGGACTTCTTTTGGGGGGTTGAAGATGTTCATGATCCAGAGAGTGTTCTGATGGTAATGAGCAGTTAAATTTGCTGGGATGGGATCTCAAGGGAGAATGGTATGTAGCAGATAGATGATGGCATAGCCCCCTCTTCTGTTCAAAGTTGGTTGTTCTAGATGGACATAGGTAGCCTCCTTCACACCTCTCTCAAAACAGCCGTCTTCCTTGTCCAAAATGTGCATGTCAGTGTCTTTAAAGGAGTGTCCCTTCTCCATTTGGTGTAGATATACTGCTGAACCCTGTTCTGATGAGGTCTGCCTCCTGTGTTGGGCCATGAATTTGTGGAGTGGTTGTTTAGTTTCCCCGATATACAGATCTGGGCATTCCTCACTGCACTGTACTGCATAAACCACATTGTTGAGGTTGTGTCTTGGAGTTTCGTCCTTGGGGTTTCCTGCCTTGAAGTACTGGGATGGGATGTTGTGCTTGTTGAAGATTCTCCTTAGTCTCAGATAATTCATGTGCATCCTGCTGGTGCTTTGCATTGTGTTGGTTGGTGTTTTGGTTCCATTTCAATGTCTCTTCCCCATCTTGATAAATGCCCAAGTTGCTCAAGTTCTTTTTCTTCTCATTTTTTCCCTTTCTTTTTTTCAGTGATTTTTGGTCGTGCATCCCTGGGGAACCGAAACATTTAATATATAATTTGGTCCCCAGTGACCACTACCCCCTCAGCTGCCCCCCTGTAAGGCAGGTTGGTTTGTCATAGTGGCCAATGAAATTTTACTGATCTGTAGGTCTCAAAGGTGTAGCACCACCTACTGAGAAACAAAAAATGGCAAAATCTGAAGTTTTTCTTGTGAACAAATTTCCATCAGAAACACTGGGTCCTGTGAAGCTTGGTGGGAATATTGCCCCACTAGGCTCATAGCACGTAAGCTATTTTGGTCCACAGGGACCACTACCTCCCTGTGCTGGCCCCCAGTAGGCAAAACACAAATTTCATGAAATTACTCCCCAACCATTGTGTGCAGGATTACAAAACAATGTAGGTCAAACAAAGATTCATAAACTAACCCCTAACCACTAATTTGTCACCTAGTAAGACAAAAATGCAAAAATATAGCACTTTGACTGCCAATGTCTTGTGACAGTAGCATGTGAACAGCATAAAATTCACCATGGGAATCACTATGACATTGTCCAAGTATGTATCATGCCTGTAGACCTTCAGAAGATTAATCCCCTGTATACCTTTTTGGTGGGCATCTTCAACTTCATAAATTCAGCCTCCCGACACAGAACACTCCATGGTGCATGGATCTTCAGGAAACCCATACCAGGTATTACAGTCTTCATTATTTCAAATGAAAAAGAAAAATGAAATATGTAATCAGACATCAAATGGAAATAAGTATGGTATTGATATCCTGGGTGGCTCAGTGAATGTTAACAAAATCCATAACATTAATAAAACCAACTTCTGCACTTACCCCTTCATCTTTCTCCAACTCTAACCCCATTTCCCTGAGATTCTCTTCAAACTCTTCCCGCCGGAAATTTCTGTCATCCTCATGGTAGTTTGACTGATGCTCCTGTGCAGCAATTTCTGGATCCTCTTGTGGAGCTGGTACTTGCCGAGTACGCCTAAAGCTACGAGTCAGGCTTTCCCGCATACTTCTTACGAATGAGCGTGAAAAGTGGCGCCTTATGCTGTTGGGCTTCTGCACATGGTAGGTGAGCACATAGTCTACAATTGCATGACAGAATGGGATTAATGCACAAATTACCGAAAATACCATTAAGTTTGAATCATCCAGCATTTTTCTTAAGTTGTTCACAAGTTGTATACCTATAATGAAATATCTGATGACTTGAGAGAATGTACTCCTCCTACTGTATTGCATACTTTCATTCATAGATGACAAAAGGTTTACTAAAATTTATTTAGTCTTGGTGGCTTATTTCAACAAGAGGATTTACTTCAGAAGACAGCCCCAGGGGCATGGAAACTTCTAAATGAATTAACTAATGAGACCTTTCCTTAATCTAACCTGTTCCTCATGGAGAATTTGGTTCCAAAATGCTATATATCCATTTCCTCTAATTGTTCCTATTCATACACAGCATCCTCCACATTTAGGCCTATTGGCATCCTTCAAAAAAGTTGTTCATTATGCAAGTTATATTTGTGACAACACTAATAAAGCTAGTACCTATCCGTCGGATCCCATCTCGAAAGTAAGGTCCTCTCTTTCTCCCTTGTGATTCTTCATCCACCTTAAATGATTTAAGGGGCTGTCCACACAAGGAAACACAAATTCATTATGTTAGCAGTGAAAATAGCAGCTCATTTTGAGTTTGATGCCAGCAACACACCTCAAACTAGACACATCAGGTTGCCGTTATTTTGCCTCTCTATAACTCCACTCTATAAAACAGAGGGTCTTTATTGGGCCACCTCATGGAGCAGATACATTTCCAAGGATCCCTAATAATCGCAATACAAAAGTAACTATATAAGCTCATAGCCATCTGCTCTGTTAGATACCCAACATCAAATATATAGTGCTAACTCACAGAAGTAATTTTACTGCATTTGGCAACTATGACAATATGTAGGAGTAGCATTTAAAGGATTTAAAGGTTACCACTGGCTCTAGTCACAAACAAAGCAAACACACAGATCTAAAAATAATATTACATTTTATTATAAATCAAAAAGATGTCTAGAGGGGAAAAGATAATGAAAAATGTGTGTGAGGTGGGTAAATGTGTAGTTCAGTGTGAAAAGCCAAAAATGATCCGGGAGATGAGAAAGCGAGAGAGGAGGAGGAGCCCAGGCCATCTTTATACCATGTCACCGCCAGGTTAAACACCTTAATGAGGCCAATGGCTAACCACTGCCATCCCCCACAACCATAGCACTGCCACAGCCAATAGGTCTACTGTGTAACAAAACAGCCATCACCTCACATAACATTAATTTGGTTTGCAGTGCCTGTGGAAGCAGTAGAAAGGTATTTAAACTGATTGATGTCACTGGTTCAACGTTATGCATGTGAGAGTAACAAGCACATGATAGGAATGCACCAATCCGATATTTGGATCAGATGTAGGTCCTGATATGGACAAAATAGCCGAATCGGGTATCAGAAAAATGTAGCTGATCCATGGGCCGATCAGTTCCCTTCAACTTAAATTAAATGTACATTGTACATTTTAAATGTACATACAGCAAACGTTTACAATTATCCTGTTGGTGTAGCCTTGCAGTCAGACCAAAATCATTACAAAAAAATAGTCTGGTGGTATAGTCCAATAAAGATGGGCTATAACTTGTGTTTAATTTAATAACTCTCAAAACGCCACCTATATAGCCTATTGGTTACATCAGATTTTACCCAGATGGCAATTTACTCCTCTGGTATCGCCAATTTGCCTGTAAGCTAACCGGAACTAACTTGCTACATGTTAGCAAATGCAGCATGGTTAGCCTGAAACAACAGGTTTGCAGCCGAATTTGGCTACTAATGTATATATGCTTAGCATCGGTGTGAAGCACATGTTTTTAAACCGTTAAGCCGTTATCAAATGATTTAATGCCCTCTCCGTATAATATGAGGGGTTGAGTGTGTCTGCTACCGCCTCATTTGTATTAACATGAATGCCGTGACTTGATTGGTACTTATTTTAAGCCCAGCTGAATTGGGTTACTTTACGGAGCTGGAAAACGTTGGCTGAGCTATCTTACCTTGCTCTGTCCTGCCTTTGCTACTACCTGCATCATCAGAAGAACCTTTTAAAAATGTATATATTCAGTGAATCCCTAAGGCTCCTGGTTTTTCTCTTTTTTTTCTTTTTTGTGCCCCTGACTTACACTGACACATGTTGACATACTGAAGCGCTAATCAAATCACGTCGCATTTTTGATCAAAGGCCAAACCATTTTTCTGGTGGCGGTGGCAGGGGTGTTTTTGATCCCCATTTCAAGGACAATAAAGGTAAATAAAACAACTTCAACAACTTTCTTTAAATGCAAATGTTATACATTTCTTCCACAAATAGGCATATTTTGAAATAAAATAGAATTATTCCACACTTTCATGAGGGCCCAAACTGTATAAGAATGACAGCATTTGGTACAACGTAGGCCGAATTTGCGAACTGGCAGCTAACACTAACAGATGTTTCATTATGTTTTAGAAAACATAATTTCATTGTATTTGTATTTTTTTTCCAAATAAGCCAAGTTTACGGACCCTCAGGTAATGCACCTCTACACACCGCTTTGAGAACCAATGCTGTATGTAACAAATGCAGAATTTGAGAATAATGTACCCCAGTGAAAATGCATAGAATCCAGAAAGATCTCAGTATGCAAGGGAGAGAGGCTGAAAAACATTGATAATCCAACACCATGATCCCCAGCTCTCAGGTGGCATAACAAAAACAGAGCTGAATCAGTGAGTCTTGCATAGGCTCAGGAAATCTTCAGACAATTGTCTGAATACAGTTAAAACTGAGTGCATCCTGCAAACCTCACAAAGAAAACAGGAGTCTTAAAGCGCAATTTATTTATACTGAGGCCAGAGGAAACCAATGCACAATTTTAGTGTAGTTGTATTTAAATGTATTGAAACATATTATGCAAAATTCACTTTTTGTGAGATTTCCATTTGAGTCTCAAATCCCATAAATCGTCTGTCATTTTTATTTAGTTCCCAGTATGCTGTTGTTATTAGAATTATTTTTAGTTTGTAGATTTCATGAGGGGGTTTGGTAAAACAACAGGATGATTCAAAATACAATAATGTGCAGTAGGCTAAATACACTGTTAGTGTGAAACTTGGCAATGGGCTTTCCCATCTACCAGGAGCGGAGATTAGGCGGGATGGCGCGGCACAAACAACCGCGAGCCTCAGCCTTTAGGGCCTTTGTTTTTAATAACATATAAATGTTGTTGTGTTGTTGTAGCCTGGAAAGTGCCAGTGGAGGTTCTTTTGTTGGAAATCACAAGTTGTCATGAGGAGTTTTTTTCTCATGAACATGTAAAGAATAAAAGAGTGCAAGACGTAGATGAATGAAACATTCCGATTTTCTTCTGGAGCATAAAGATAGGCAAGTTGTGATGGGATTGACTATGCATGGTTTAACTCTAATCATGCTTATAGCCTGTTCAAGTCACAAACAAAACATATGGAGTGCATTTTTAGGCCTACATTCTGATTGATTTTGTTGGATACACAGGCTGGGTGTATCCAACATGTGTTTTTGTGTGGGTGTGATCAGCATTTTTTTTGTAGTCATCTGTCTTTACATTAAATGGAATACATTTTTTTTATGTCTGTCAAATTAAACAGGAGAATCTATCCATCCAGATATATTTTTGGCCTCTCCTGAGGTCATATTGGTTTAGATCTGCTTGAGCTGCTGTTACAAAAATCTGCAAAGCTTATGAAGCAAACATTGTTAAAGCTGCATGAGAACTACAATTATGCTGAAAAAGTGCAGCCACAAGAAAGCCTAAACAGATCTAGGAAGGTGGAGCGGCAGAGGAGAGGGCAATAAAACACTGATGACACAGGAGTTGCATAGGTCTGCCAACTGTGTGGATTTCAGAGATTGACGTTTTTTTAGACGTTTTGAATGGAATGTCTTAAATCTACGGCCGTGCTGGCGTACATTGTAGATCACATGTTTCAGAGTGAGCATGTGAAACGGAATGCACTTGAGATGGCCGTTCAGGCCTCTCAGGTCTAAGATCGCTCCCATGCCTCCATCCCCCATGTCTTGATGCAAGATGTCTGAGTGTTCCTCCAGAACGATTGAGTGGACAATACCATCGAACCTTGGAGGGGGCGTGCGAACTGGAGCACGTAGCCCGTGAGGACCGTGCTCAGAACGCGCAGCATTGAGGGCAGTTGCCAGGTATACAGAGTGCGGCCTGTGCATAGTCCAGGCCCAGGCACATCATGCATCTGTCATGGCCATCAGTGGGGGGGATGGCCTTGTTGCATGGGCAACGCATCATGGCAGTCACCATCTTGAAAGGTTTCACACTACTGAATCCGTCTTCTAAATCCGTCAAGTTGTAGATCATTGCTAGACGGTTCACTCAGGGGAACCTATTGAATCTCGAGCACTTTGAAGTCATAGCAGGTGAAGAAGTCGTAGAGGGATCACACAATCAGTAAAATGCTGAAAGGTGAAAGAGGAAGATGGCACACTGACCCCTGCATTTTATAGCCTGAGGGCTCAGATTACACATTTGCACATCTGATGTCTGACTACATCAGACGTTTTGCTAGACGTATCAGTGATAATATGTCCAAGGTGATGTCCCAATAGGTGGCGTCAAAGTGCTTTGACTGAAATAGAAACATGTTTTTAAAAATATTATAATTAGAGTGAGATAAAGAAGTAGGATTCAGAAACTGCACTGAACTTTAAAACACTAGCAACAAGTCACTTAGTCGACTTTGCTGCTTTGCTCCTAATACTTATTTAGCATACTGAATTAAACGCATCAAGCTGATGGAAGTCAAAAGCTGCACACACTGCCTCCATTGAAGGGCTGAGCTTATCCCTAGGCACCCTAACTCCTTGTGAAAAACATTTATTCACCAAAAGCCCCTCTGGTAACCACTGGCTTGCTGTAAATTTCCTATGAAATATGTTTGTTGTCACCAAATGACACCAAAACATACAAAATTAGGAAAATTGGCCCCATATTATTGAATCACAAATTACTTGTAGTTTACATATACAAATTGCAATACATTTCTCAAACCAGTATTTTGTATTATGTTTTGTTACAATTGATGAGCATGTTTCTGTAATTCGTAATGAAATGGAGGACTGAGCTACACCTTTGTTGTGTTTTGTTTGGTCCTTGGTTTGAATAAGATGTAAGATGTGTTTGACAAAAGTGTACACTGTGCCTGAGACACATAAACACATGCAGTGCCATCCAGCATTGCTAACTGCACCCTTCATCAATCCAAGTGAAAAAAAGGAGACAAAATGTAAACTTACTATGGACTGTGCATTCCCATCCTCTGCTCCCCTCTCATTGGCATGCACAGGAGTGTAGTCATCCTTATGCCACATACTTTCCTCTTTGTCCATGTTTGACAGAGGTTCTCTTGAAAAGTTATGAACAAAGGCTTTTTCTGTAAAAATAAATAAAAATAATTATTTTTCCTGAGTATAATGCAGAAAAATACTTCATTCCCATCCATCCTAAGCCAAACATTACATCAGAATGTATAGTCTTCCCATGACCGATAGACCAGGCTCAATACAGGGGTGGAATTAGCAGTTGTCTTTCATGAGATACTGCTGGGTACATCTAGGCGACTCTCTATGAGGACAGAGCAATGTGATTGGTCCAACCAAACCTTGGAAGAAGAACTAATGAGACCCTATAGCTTCTGGATAGACAAACAGGGAAAATCCAAAAATCCACTCAGTTCAGAGGCATATTATTCGGAAACCTCAAGACTGTCAACCAGCTCAAAAACTTGTCTAGGGATTGTGTTGCCTAGCCTGAAAGTCCTTAATCTAAGTGTGTGTAAATATGTGGATGTCAGTGTGTGAATAGGCCATAAACAAAACAAAGACAAAACCCCAAAGCAAAGAAAAATCTAAACAGGAGGGTAACATCCACCAAAGGGTCCAGGGCTGACACATCAAGGCACTGAGCCACAAACAGTCAAGTCTCAACATGCCAAACATTTCCCCCATTTCCTCATTGAGTTTTAAAGCTACTCAGAAGCTATCTGGACAAAAAAGCAAGCCGGTGCCCCCTTGTGGATGAGATGTGTATGCGAGTGTGTACTGTCTGCCTAAGTGAAAGTCACAGGCAAAACATTGTAACAACATATATACCCACTTTATCAAGTTTGTCAGAGAGCAAAATAGATCAGGCTTTTTCCTCCAAAGCAATTAAAAGGCCTTCTTTTAAATTAGTCTCACTAATTACAAGTGGTTCTCTAATGGTTAGACATCCATTCATTCTTTCATCAAACTGTTTTGATTTGAATAATGCTGATATTACGGTCACAAGAGAATCAAATACAATTATCAAATACAGTTATAACATACATAAACAAGAAAAGACAAACAAAACAAAACAGAATGTGTGTGTGTGTGTCCATAGTAATGGTAAGATATAAAGGAGAAATTATTTTTAGACCTCCAAATGTACATAGGAGCCTCATATGGTCATTTGATAGAGGCAGAAATATAGATTTTAATCAGGGATTTGGTTGAGAAAACATGTATTCTGCATTAGTTCAATGAAGACATGAAAACTGTTTCAATATTTTTTCCAACTAAGTTGGTCTTACTTGTTGGTCTTACTTGTGTTAGGTATGTGTAGAAACATACCTAACTAATTAAATGTGTGGCCAGCACTCAATAATGAAATAACAAAAAAAATATTGAGTGAAGCTGCTTCTACACCTCTAAACTTCACATATGAATTGTCAACCAGAATCCTGAGTTATACCCCATTTTGTGATGCATGTGTGACTTCAAAAAATCTAGTCTTCAGTCGTTAATACAAAATCCAGCCAAAAATGCTACCACTGGAGAAAAACACAAAAATGAGGCAAGGTTGCATAAGCTTGTCAAAACAATGGTGAAGGCATGAATGTCTTAAAGATGCTCCAGTGAATCATCCGAGATTGGCGTGATGTTTCTGACACCTACTGAAAACCACTGACCAATGGTTTGCCAGGCTACATCATTAGAGCTGCTAATTAGATTTTTTTTTTTTAAATTCACTTAGAATAAACTGACATATACCCTGCTGTTTTGAACCACAGTTGAGACCTAATTTTCCTTTAATGGAACTCTCCATTTTGAGTGGTTATAACTTTTGCGTCAGCTGTCGCTTCCATCAACTGAAAAAAATGATAATTACCTTCCCCGAATTATATAATTTGACTATCCCTGACAATATTGGTTATGTGGGCTGTACCTCCACTTTCCATAGAAGCCTACAGTCCAGTATGCATACTGCCTAACTGAAATAATAAAATACCTGATAGCCTACTAAATTAAAAAGCGTTGGAAATTTTGCCACGTTTACACCACAGTTTTCACAAGTCGTATGTCTAAGGAATATGTGTATGTCTGTCAAAATTAAAAATGGTTTAATAATAATAATAGGCTCATACAAATGCACAACGTACATATGGACGAGGGCTTTCATCAAACTGGTGGTTTGCGTTTATCGGGCTATTTCACTCAGTCATGGACGATGTTGCACACAGCACCCATTCGAACGTGCGCAAATCACAAAGCAAGATTACTACAGCAAGGTAGTTTACATTTTGTCTACTTGCTGTATCATTCTCTATTTTAGGCTTTTTAGTATAAATATGTGTCTTACCAGATTCACTATGCTTGGTTCCCTTCTGATAATCTTCAGAACCATCCATCACAGCGAATAATTAGGTCGTGCAGAACACTTGTGTTTTTCTCTATTCCCACCCAGTGCATCGATAAAAGACGCCTACAATTACCATAGCCTATGCGCAACGACAACATCAAATTAAAGGCTGTCTGTGTGTTTGAGTATATGAATAGCCAAGGCTACTAGTATGAGCCCATGCTTCCGCTCTCAGTTTGAGAGATTTCCATTAAATCGGCAGATTAAGAGCGATGAAAGCAATCGAGGCTGACCGTTAAAATCTCCCTACACCGTAAGACATTATTATGGCAACAATGTAGGTCTAAAACGTGCATTTCCTTTTTTTCGGATTCACTGAGTACGAAATAATGTTTCATTGATCGACATTTATTTTGCTCCTTGTAAACCTAGTTGATTATATTACAATGACAAATCAGTGTGAACAAAAATAAACTTCACGGAACGTAGTATTCATACCTCGGCCTACTCAATGGATAATAAAAGCTGTAAAACGCGAATCCTGGACGTATTGGCAAACCCAGTCTGGACTGACAGAAATTGGCCTCTGGTTTGGTCATACGTAATATCGTGGTATCGATATTTTTACCCGAGTGTGGAGGAGTAAAATAGACATTTAAACGTCAAGCTATATTGCACGCAGTTTCACATTTGTGGATGGCAGCTGAAATAGCTGGTACAAGGTAAATAGGTTCTTCAGGGGGTTGTTCTCAATATTTGATGATCTTGAAAGAAGCCTTCCAATTAGCCAGTTTATCGCATTTATAGCCAAGATGCAGCAGTGATATGTGGACAAATTTAGGAACAAGTTGTATCAGGATCGGATTCAAAATGCAGTAGAGTGATTAAAACGTGTGAACAAGTGAATTCCTTGATAAGAAGACTATCACTGGAGGGCCCTTTAGTATACAGTAGGCCCTACTCTCCTTTGGGAAAAGCACTTCAAGATATTGTTCCACAACACTGACATAACATTGTTAACGCAATGAGACATGACCACAACATGTGAGATAAACACAACAGTGTTGTACTGTGAAATGAGACAATGGACTGTTGCCTAAAAAGATAAACCAGCAAAAAGCTGTTTTATCAACATTCAACATCCATATAATTGAAAAATCTATTAAAGTATCTTTAGCATTAAGAAATTATGAATGACATTTTGGCTATCTATATACTATTAAAACACTGTCCTGGATGTTTACCTTTTTCAGAATAATCTGAATTTAGACACACCCCCTCACTCATTCATTCTACCTGATTCAACCTGTCAGGCAGGTATTTCTGCAAGAGACCTATCAGATGGCTTGCTTTCCCAGCCTGAACCATGTAAGGTGTGTTCAGTCAGTACATTTCCATTACCATTACAACTATAACAATATTTGGCTTCACATTTTGAGATAGGCCTATTGTTTGATCTAAAATTAGAGTGGTTTCATTGCTTAACTGATGACATTGAGATCTCTTTAAGTAGCCAAGTCTTTAATTTCTTCAATGATTCAATTAGGCTAATGCAAAGAAAGGGAACGTGGCTTGCCAGATTCTGAATAGGCTACTGAAATTGGAGTAGCCTATGGTTTGATTTTTATTATTATTGGAAATCTGAGGCATTAGACCCAAAACTTTATGGCGGCAGACGTTTAACACGTTGCAGCTTGCAGAGGAGCTCATTGCGCAACACGTTTCAATTCTACTTGTAAGACTTTGTTAGAAACTGGCACAACTCCAGTGTGCTGTTTCTCCTCTCACACAGTTTAAAGATGATACCCAAAAATTCGTCATATCCATGTAGCCTGTGTGTATGTACATTTCCGCCTACCCTGCATCATTTTCAGAAAACGCTCCCTCAAGTGTGCCAACCTTCCTGTTAAAAACTCGTGGTCACTGTGTGGCACTTTGAAAGATAATGCGGCGTTCCACAACTCACAGACCTCTTGTACACATACAGTGTGTAGGTCACTTTGAGTATAATTAAGAAAAGACATGAAATGACAATGACAGGCAACATTGTTGATCTTTTTAGACAAGTTATAGTCAATTTCTCTCGCCTTATTCTCGTAAATAAGCTTCGTTTTTCTCAACTATCAAGTAACTACATGGCAAAACTGAACAACTCCGCGCGATAACTAAGTTACTAAACTGATGATATGCAGCCAACTAGATGCACCCATCAATTAACTTCTTTCATACAGACCACTTTCTACACGTAATCCACATAGATAGCTTCCGAGTAACCGAGGCAAAGTAAAGCAAAGAACAAACTTACCAGAAGCTTATATGTTTGGTTGCATGAACGCCTTCCCAATCAACCACCTGAGAGCTGTCTGAATTGTGCGCACCCTGTGGCGTTTCTACAGTGAATTACTCTCCGGGCAAGATCGCCTCCGAGCGCCAACCTCACCCCGCCCCGAAAGAAACGAAAGAAATATTGTCAATTCCCAAAACAATATAACTTAAGCATAACTTTGGCCTTTTCCTGTCCATGTTTGGCACTCGACAGTCAATATATTTGCCATGATCCCATACCCCAACACTGTCACTCACGACCAGGAGTAAATCAATTCACCTTGGTGACCACATAATCGTTTAACCTATTTTTATTAGATTTCACACGCAATTAAAAAAATGTGCAGGACAAACCAGCATTTATTATGAATTAAATGTTTGTTATTTGGAAGAAAGTTGATGTGTAACTGACTTTAGCCAGACTCACCAAATGTTTTTTTTTATATAAAGAATGGTTTTGTGTGGTAATTGTGGGATTATAACCTCTATGTTACAGCTGGTGTCAAGGTACTACTAACAGAAATAATTGTTAGTGTGTGCCTTATATCCAAAACCATGGTCCAAGCTAATCATGCTAATAAACAGGAACATGGAACATTGTTTAGTTAATTTTTGACAGGATTGTACAATTTTGAATCTTTAAAAGAATGTGAAATTTAACCTGTGACACTTTCACAGTTAGTCGATCATCCCGATATATACAATTAAACTTTTTTCCCTTTAATTTGTTTATTGTGTTTTCAAATGCACATATAGAGACATAAGACACTGATATGTCGTATATGGCTATGGCACAATAGGAAGAGCAATTCAAGAAACTGAATTTAGAAATTACAGCACAGACTGTTATGTGAAAACAACAACACAGAGAACACCCCACCCACCCATGCATATAGTATGCATTGCATATGCTATGTGTGCAGACATGTACCAAAGAAAAAACAAAAAAACAACCAAAAACAAAACAACAAGACAACAGCAGCAGTAACAAAAACAACATACACTAAGCCTGCATCCTATAAAGAAATGTTACTACAGGAGTTTAACTGTTGAATTAAACAGTGTGCACACAGTTCTAGTCTGTCACAGAGGGAAGGATTGTCTATGTAACTAGAAAGAGATGCCCCTGTTTTAATGAACAATGCAAACATATGGTGTATAAGTTTGCTGCACTCTCCACCAACTATGCATTTTCCCACACCTCACGTCCATCTGGGAGAGGGGGTGGTGCGGAGCTGTTTATATCGGACAAATGGAAATATGCTCAACTGGGACCATCTGTCACCTACAGCTCCTTTGAATACCATCTGCACCTACTGCGCAATCACCGGAATCTATCTCCTATTCATTTTTCCTCCTTGGTGGCGTCTGCTCTACCACCATCCAGACGTTTCTCTTCTCTTGAGGTTGATGATGCTACAGAGTCACTCTGTTCTACGCTGAGCTCCTGCTTGGATCGTGTGTGCCCTCTGTCTACCAAACCTGCACAATCTACTCAGTCTCATTCGTTCAATGCGCACTAACCACAGAGCTGCTGAAAGGAAATGGCACAAAATTAAGAATTCGGCCGATCTAACACAGGATCTATCATCCTTCTAATCCAGTGTCACTTCTACAAAAAAGGCTTTCTATCATGACAAGATTCACAATGCCACGGACACCAAGAAACTCTTCTCCACCTTCAAATCTTTACTAAACCCACCTCCTGCAACGAACCTCACAACTGACACTTTTGCTGCATTTTTTACTAACAAAGTTGCAGCAATTAGTAGTCAGTTCTCTAACCAATCTACAGAGGTTCCTCCTCCAAGCTTCTGTAAACCAACTGCTTCCTTTTCTTCTTTCACTCCTCTCTCCGAGGCTGAAGTGTCTAAGCTTCTCACAGACAGCCAGCCTACCTCTTTTCTTCTGCCCCCTATCCGAACAACCCTTCTTCAAGCCATATCTCCCACCATTGTGACAGCAGCCACACATGTGGTCAGTGTAGTTCACTAACTAGGGGTACATTTCCCACCACCTTCAAACAAGCCCAGGTAACACCGCTGCTCAAAAAAACATCCCTTGCTCCCACTCAAGTGGAGAACTACCGGCCTGTCTTTCCTTTCCAAAACCATTGAACGAGCTGTCTTTAAACAGGTCACAGGATTTCTCACTTAGAACAACCTCCTAGACTCAAACCAATCCGGCTTCAGAAGTGGCCACTCCACTGAAACGGCGCTTCTGTCTGTGACGGACGCATTAAAAGAGGCCAGAGTGGCAGGTCAATCCTCAGTACGCATCCTGCTGGACCTATCAGCAGCATTTGACACGGTCAACCACCACATCCTACTGGACAAGCTGACCAATATGGGCATCGATGGGCTATCCCATACCAATATGGGCTATCTTACTGGACGTTGTTCAACATATCATGGCTAGGAAAGACATCCGCACTTCACCAACTCGCCGATTCACCGATTCACAAGGATCTGTGCTGGGGCCCCTTCTCTTCGCCTTGTACATCACCTCGCTGGGCTTGATCATCCACTCCCATGGCTTCTCTTATCACTGCTATGCTGATGATACCCAGCTCTGGGACTGTCTGGGACAGTCTTGGACTAGGACTGTCTTTCTGACATATCTGCATGGATGAAAGGACATCACCTCCAAATAAATCACTCCAAAACTGAACTGCCATTCCTCCCAGCCGAACAAGTCATACATCACAACATCAACATCAAGAAACCTGTCTGTTTCTCCCACCAAAGTGGCAAGAAACCTAGGTGTCATGATCAATGACCAACTGACATTTGCAGATCACTTTCCTCTGTGGCTTGGTCGTGCCTTTTTTCCCTATTCAACATAAGGAAGATCAGGCCGTACCTAACCAAACATGCAACCCAGCTCCTGGTACAGACCCTGGTTATCTCTCGTCTTTACTGCAATGCCCTCCTATCGGATCTTCCAGCCTGTGCTGTGAGACCGCTACAGATGATCCAGAATGCAGCTGCACATCTGGTTTTTAACCAGCCAAAAAGGGCCCATGTCAGACCTCTGTTCATTGAACTCCACTGGCTACCCCTGGCTGCTTGCATCAAATTCAAGGCACTAATGGTGGCCTACAGGGTGACTGATGGTTCTGCTCCCATCTACCTGAATACTCTCCTAAAGCCATATGTCACCCGCCGACCACTTCGCTCCTCCAAGGAACGTTATCTAGCACGGCCAACACTCTAGCTACCAGATCAACTGAAACCCTCTCCACCTTCAAGAGACCCAGCTCTTCCAAGAATATCTCCTGGCTTGAATTTTGAGAATGCACTTCACCTCTTATACTTAATCTCTCTTTTTGTCATGGTCCTGCTTCCTGATACCTTGCCCCCCCCCACTGGACTATCAATGATCTGCAACCTCTGCGCTTTGTTACACCACCCATGTGTTTCTGTTTTCCTGCCTGTCATGATCCTGCTCCTTGCGACCCCGGCCACCCACTGGACTATCAATGTACTGCAACCTCTGTGTTTTGTTTACACCACCCATGTGTTTCTGTTTTGCTGTCTGCCCTACCCCTTTCTCCTCCCCTGCTCTACACCTGTGTCTCATGATTCTGTTTTCCCGTAATGAGTATCACCTGTTCCCTGTGTGTTCTAGTGCTCCTGTCTCCTATTTATACCCCAGTCTTTCCTCTGCTCCTTGTCCGTTCATCTGACCTCGTTCCTCGTCATTTGTAAGTCCGTTTCTAGTCTGTTCTCCTACCCGTGAAATCTGTTTCCGTGTTGTTTTGCCTGCTCTCGTTTCTCGTGTCTGCCTCGTGGAAATTTTGTTTTTTCTTTCCCCGAACCTTTTGGAGTTCTGGATAACTGTCTTGGTAACTTTTGGATGTTTTTGAGTTTTCTCTGTTTTTTCCTGAACCCCTGCTTTTTGAGATCTGTTTTCGGAAACCTTTGTTGTATTACTTGTGTGTTTGCTTTACCGATATCTCCTGAGTTTTCCCCACTTCGTACTGTTTTTGTATATTTCTGTTCCTTTTGAAATAACCTAGATCTCCTGAGCTTTCTCCCACTGCGTGCTGTTTTTGTATCGTTTTTTACCCATTGTGAAATTACCAAGACCTCCTGAGTTTCTTCCCCCGCGTACTGCTTTATGTAAAGTTCCCTGCTCTTCATATATTAAATCGTGTTGAACTGCATTTGGGTCCCTGTTTTGAGTATTAGCGATTCTAACACTTTTATACTGCACTTTTATTACACTATTGCATTTATGCACTAATGCACTTACACCATGTATATTGTATAAATAATTTGCAACAATTAAAATCAGGGAGAAAAATTAAGTATGATAACCAGAATCAGTAGAGTTGCCAGACATCATATGGGAGCCACTGCCTTAACTTCGGACTGTGAACCGAAATATTATTTTTGGAAAGAAATTAATTTTGCCATAGAGGTTGGAATGCTGACAGCAGGGGGCGATGAGAGAACTAGTAACTTTACCTCCCTATGTGACACTCAAACTTAGGCAGACCAGAACTATTCATGTTTGCTATATCTTGGTCAGTATTCAGTCGGGGAGTTTAGAATGTTGATAAACAATAGTGTTCAGCCACCTGCAAGTATCTTATCTCTACGGAAGTTCTCCCAGAGATAACTGTCCCTTCCCTTAAGTACCCAGTATTTCTATTGATAAGGACCATAGTGCACATTGGATTCCAAGACAAAGGGAACAGTATCTAGCGCG
Source organism: Tenualosa thibaudeaui (assembly GCA_027481765.1). Classification (NCBI taxonomy): domain Eukaryota; kingdom Metazoa; phylum Chordata; class Actinopteri; order Clupeiformes; family Clupeidae; genus Tenualosa; species Tenualosa thibaudeaui. The sequence continues at coordinate 1,022,573 of JAIFZK010000174.1, forward strand.
GACAACACCTTGCGCAGGTCCATCCAGACTCTTCTCATGTGTTATTCCACACTGGTGGAATGACCTTCCAAGCGCTACCAGATCAACAGATACCCTCTCCACACCCAGTTCTTAAAAGAATATCTCCTGGCTTGAATTTTGAATACCAGGAATGCACTTAACCTCTTATACTTAATCTCTCTTTTATACTGCGCTTTTATTACACTTTTGTATTTTCAACTTAAAATACTGAATTTTTTATGGCACTCTTGTTAGTTTCTTTCATTGTGTTGTAGCTTGAATGTTATCCTCTCTTGTAAGTCGCTTTGGATAAAAGCGTCTGCTAAATGCATAAATGTAAATGTAAATGTAGATTACATTCTATAAAGTCATACAAAACTTAATATCTACATGTCCCCTTGTCTGTCTTCACAGTGGGTTCAGTGTGAGAGGGCAGAGTGGGAAACCACATGAGACAGGGAGTGAAGAGATAGAACATAATAGGGTGTGAAGTGGAATAGACAATATTACTCCTCCAACAGTGGGGGGAAAGTTCATCAGCCATTGAATGTATCAGAATTTATCTCCTTATGATACAGTAGCTTACTAGCTAAACACAGTTAAAGACTGCTGTCCACACTTTAGGATTAGTTGAAGACCAAACATGACAATATTACATTTAACCAATACATTTACAGATAAGAGGTGAATCATAGGTAACCAGAGCCAGACTTCCTATTGTTCGGGTGAAGGTCAAGTCCTCAAGATGGTGCTTAATGGTCATTGGCCTCCTATAGAAGGGCAAACAGTAAGTGTTTGTGTAGGCCTGACACAGGCCAGACTGTTCCATATGCCCTGTTCACATAATTACTTTTTCTTTTTATACACAACACATAAACCTGGATGTTGCTACAGGATATAACACTATACTGTGAGGGCAAAATGTTTCATGTTTTCCTAACCTTATAACCAGTTTACACTAAAATTAATAGACATCTTAGTATTCATCTGTGTGACCCTAATTATAGCTAAATTTGAACTGATTTTTAATCTGATTGAAAAATAAAAAGACATAAGTAGTGTTTATGTGTAATATTTATGTGTAATATTTTGGGTGGGAACAATACCCTAGATGGACAAGGAACCATATATGGTAACTTCATTAACCTTAATTTCCTCCATCAAAACAATATTTTTGAGAAAAATCAAAAAACTTATGTGCCTAGTTAAAAACAATTGGCCTGTTGATTGGCAAACAAACAAAACCATTTCTTATTGGCACAACATGTCAAAAAGGTTGCCAGCCCCTACTCAAACATTACATTTCCAAGGATTTCAATGAGTACCAAAATAGACATATCATAATATGAACATTCTCTTGGTAATACCCCCCGGGCGCCGGACACGCCGCTTGGCACGACCTCTACCTCGCCTCCGGCGCCTGGATTCAAGGATGGCCTCAACCGAATAGGCCGGGCCGTCGTCCACCAGGACCGGCAAAGGCGGGTCCGGTCGTGCATCAGACTCTGGAGGAGCAGGGGACACACGATACACGGGTTTACGTGAGGAGATATGGACAATGGGGTGAATGGACATGGGGGAAACAGAAGCTGGTCCCCTAGGTGGGACCTGCCTGGGGAGAGAAGCCTGGGGGAAGTTCGGAGGACCAGGCTGCCGTTGCTGGGGGGCGTACTGCTGCTGGCACAGACCATAAGCCTGCAGTGACACCTGGGGCCTTGGCAATGACCGAGGCACCGGCTGCAGGACGGGAACAGACACAGGGGTAGGAGCCGGCGGAAAGTGCTGCTGCTGTGGCTGAATGGGGATAGTGGTACTGTGTGTGGGAAGTGGGCCCTCAATCAAGGTGGTTCCCAACACCAGTGCGGAGTGTTCGGGCGGGGCCCTAGGAACCTAGGACAGGACAGACACCGGGTGAAACACTCATCGCCCCACTTCAGAATATCCCCAGTGGTCCAGTCCACCACCGGGGCATGTTGGACCAGCCACGGACGGCCCAGGATCAGGTCTACGGTGGCCTCCTCGAGGACCAAAAGGTCGATACTCTCCTTGTGGTCGCAACCCACTCGGAGAGTAAGTGGGCCCACTGCTTGCTGGGTAACCTGGCAGGTGAGGGGGAGGCCCACGATGGAGTGCATGATGTAAGGGCGTGGGCAGTCCCGGCGCTGGAGCTTCAAGTGTCGGCAGACCGACCCGGATATGAAGTTCCCGGCGGAGCCAGAGTCGAGGAGGGCCCGAGCTGGAACAGACACACCTGCAACACTGAGGGTTACTGGTACCAACAGCGACAACGAGATCGATGGATGAAAACTGACAGAACTCACCTGGACGCGAGGCAGACGAACAGGGCAAGTGCGGAGGAGGTGACCCGTAGCACCACAGTATAGACACAAACCCTGCTTCATCTGCCTGCGTTGCTCGGTGGGACATAGCCTGATGGAGTCTATTTCCATGGGGGTCTCCGGACAGTGGCTCTCAGGGGGGTCCATTTCCATGGGGTTCTCCGGACAGTAGATCTTGGGCAAGGAGTCGGGAGGAGTAGGTCGGGTGGTAGGTGGAGCGGTGCTGGAGACGGTCGGCAGGCAGCCCTCCCTCCGGTGTGCCACCCGGATGGCGAGCTGGATGAAACGTTCCAGGCCCATGGAGTCATCGTATGCCGCCAGGTGGAGGCGCAAGGCGGGCTCCAGGCCAAGGCAGAAGGTGGTAATCAGCGCCGGCTCGTTCCACCCACTGGCGGCGGCGAGGGTTCGGAACCGTAGCGTACTCAGTGATACGGCTCTTTCCCTGTCTCAGGTGGTGCAGCTGCTCCTGAACTGAGGAGTCGCCCACTGGGGTCTGGAAAATCTCCCAGAAGTGCTTGACAAACGCCTCCAAAGACTGCGTGGTGGGTCCCGCCTGCTGCCACACACTCTCTGCCCACTGGAGGGGCCCGAAGAACAACACACACGTTGGAAGTCCAGGGTAACATTGACGAGACCAGACACCAGGTGAAGCAGAGGGGAGGCTTAAATAGGGAGGACCAGGTGACACCAATTGATACACAGGTGAGGGAAATCGTGCATCAGGAAGTGGGTGCAAACGGGGAGACGAGCTGTGAGTCTGTGGAGTTGAGTGAGGGGGCGTGGCTGTGACCAGGTCCGATGCAGACCTGACAGATAGACATTAATAAACACAGACACATAGACATGTCCTGACCAAACACAACCATAAACATTCCACCTTGACACAATGGCTTAATAGTTTAATACAGACAGACATGCCAGGACAACAAGAACATCAAATACATGAGGTGATGACCAGTGTTGGTTAAGTTACTTTGGAAACTACAATTTACCCTATCTAAAATGTAATAGTAGTGAAACTATTTCAATTACTTTAACAAAGTAATGTAACTAATTACATTTCATTACTTTTGGATTGCTTTTCTAAAATTTGAATACATTTTCTCAACTGTCAACCATTTTCAGTTTTTGAAACCTGGCAGGATTAACCTTACACTGACTGCTGTCAAAATCTGTCAAACTCCCTTGACACAGCCACAGCAGTGTCGAACTTCAACAGATCTTTGAATAACTATACCTGCTAAATCTGATATTGGACATTTGGTGAGCATCACTGAATAAGCAGTTGCCTATTCGCCTGGGATTGATTGTACCCATATCTAATCTAGAATCAGCCCTAGTTAGCCCTAGGGCTAGATGTGAAATTTATAATTGAAACAGAGAAGTACTATTAGAGAATACTATTATACTACTAATTTAATAGAGGCTCAACAGATATGTCAGTGATGGCAAAACCCTATTTTAGATATAAGTCAGTCTTTTACTTGTAGGCACATTCTACAACTGGCAGTCTAAACACACAAAATGAGGACAAAAACACCATACTTTATTCTCCACACATGTGAAAAAGAATATAAACGTTCATATTCATGGTTGCAACAATGTTTTTCTAATTTGGTAGTTTAGCTATACACATCCTGTAATGCAGACTCTAGTTCTCCCAAAGTGTCAAATTGAGAACAGAACTATGTAGTTTGCATGGTGAAACAAACTATGTAGAAAGGTGAGACATGCCTGCATCATATTTTTCACATCAACAGGGTGCAGGTTTTCCTCCTGTATAGGGTCAAAATGCAGCTTTCATGGAATTACTCCGCAGTTTTTGCAAAATTACTTGAGAACCTTAGCACCTCGGCCAATGCAATTTTAGTGGTTCATAGGTCTGAAGGAACCCCATCCAACAAGCCCTCCACCTCCAATGTATGGTATAGCGCCATCTAATGATAGAAAAAAATGACAATAATTACCATTTCCCATTTGAGCAAATTTCTGTTGATTCCCGAGACACCACAACACCAGGTCACTTGAAACTGGGTATGTAGTCCCAGTGGGATCATATGTCTTAGGCTATTTTGGTGTCAGGGGATCATTTCCCACCTGTGCTGGGCCCCCTGAAATATGAGTAGGCAAAATGTAGTTTTCGTGGAATTACTCCCCAACCATTGTGTCCAGGATTATGATTTCTTTTTTTGTGGCATTTAGATGTTACTAAGGTGGATTAAACAATCCCATAACTAACACAAAACAGTCTGAAATGCTTGAAGTGTAGAATCACTCTGACAATGTATGAAAATGTATTCATGTGGGCCTGTGCAATTTAGGAAATTACACTATTACTGCTTTTCCATGACGTTACCAATTCAACACTATTCTACTGTGCTCGGTTTGGTTGTTTTTCCAAGACAAGGTACCACCTCTGTGTGCTTGTGGTGGGTGGGGCAAGGAGCACCACAAACAGGCTACTATACTTTTATTTTTTTGCCTACATCCCACAAACAGGCTACTATACTTTTATTTTTTTTTGCCTACATCCCAACAATTTAGTGTGTCCACAAACCAAGCTAGTGAGTTAACGTACCAGTCAATTCAATTCAATGAGAGAAACAAGTTGGCTGTAAAGGTAACGTTCGGCTACATCAACAAAAATAGGCTACTAAATAGGCTACTATAAGCCTACTACTGCTGCCATTTTAGAAGGCAAGTACTTGTTGAATATCATGTTAGATTAATGATAATACACAAACTGGGTTCAGGATTCTGTGTGAACTTTACTTTGCCTCGCGTATGAGCATTACAGATGCACACATGTATCACGGTGAGAAAAGTAGTAACCTGACCCGTGACCCGTGCATGCGCACTCTAGTGTTCACTTGTAATGGTCATGTGGGGAAACACCTGTTATATGAACTAGTCCATAACATTACATAAATGTTCTACATCCTCTTTCTTTAGCTCATGGCTGTATAAACAGAAAATAATACCTTCAGCATAATGCATAAACAAATTCTACAAATCTGTGCCAATATAGCTTGAAAATTAACCATTAATAATGCCATGAACTCATTTCAGACCTTTAACTGTCTCACTGGTAATGACATAGTCAGCATTTCACCTTGTCACCATCAAATCATAAACCATCCTCAAAATCATCAAATTACATACAGTGTATATATATATATATATATATATATATATATTATTTATTATTTTTTTTTTTACATCACATGTCCTAGTACTCAGTGTTCATATTTGGGGTTTGGCTTACAAACTCTCCCAGAGGGTGTGACATAAGTATTACTTGCAGGGTGATGGTGTAGTCGGGCTAGCCTTACGGCCTAAAAGGTAGAGCAGCGAGTCGGATGCTGATGGTAAAAATTTGTTTATTTTCCTTCCCAAGTAGAAAAAAAAATAGTCCAGAGGGAAAAAAAAGAAAAAAAAACTCCAAACAAAATCAATCCGAACTTAACATTTTCAAAATGCAAACAAAAGTCTTAAAGATAAAGATAAACAGCTGTGTCTCTGTCTGTTCTCTACTGTGGTACTCCTTCAGAAGGTTTATATGGAAGGTCTGCTTCTTCTTCCCCCGCTCTGGCCTAGAGACCGCATAGGTGACATCACCCACCTTTTTGACGATCTCATACGGCCCACGCCATTTAGCCAGAAGCTTGCTGTCATCAGTGGGGAGTAACAGCAGCACCTTTTGGCCTGGTACCAAAGTTCTCCCCCTGGCTTTTTTGTCATACCAGGTTTTCTGCTTTCTTTGGGCCATCTCCATGTTCTGATGTGCCAGCTCAGACATTTCCTCCAGCCTTTCCCTCATCTGGAGCACGTACGTTGCCACATTCTGCTGCTCTTGCTTTGGCCCCTTCCACATCTCCTTCAACAGGTCCAGTGGCCCCCTGACTTGCCGACCGTATAGAAGCTCAAACGGCGAGAAGCCTGTGGAGGCCTGTGGAACTTCCCTGTAGGCGAACAGGAGATATGGAAGCCATTCATCCCAGTCTTTTCCTGTCTGTGAGACAAAGCGGCGGAGCATGGTCTTCAAGGTACGGTTGAAACGTTCAACTAACCCATCTGTCTGGGGGTGATATGGCGTGGTCTTAATTGCTTTAACCCCTAGAAGGCTGTAAACCTGCTTCAAGAGTACTGAGAGAAAATTGGTACCCTGATCCGTGACTACTTCCCTAGGCACCCCCACCCGCGTACAGCTGTACCAAACAATTGGCCACCTGTCTGGCTTTGATGTTTTTCAGTGGGAACGCCTCAGGATATCTAGTGGCATAATCACACAGAACTAGAATGTAGCGGTTACCCCCCTTGCTTCTCTCCAGCGGGCCCACTATATCCATACCAATGCGTGTGAATGGTGTGTCAATGATTGGAAGTGGATGTAGAGGTGCACGGGGAACTGCTTTGCCTGAAGTGAGCTGACACTCTGGACATGAGTGTACAACTTTGGCCGACTAAAACGGCTACCAACTCTAGCTAAGGTCTTATACTTCCCCAGATGTCCTGACCATGGGATTGAATGGGCTAGTGTCATCACTTTGTGTCTCAGTGGGCCTGGCACCACCAAAGTCTCACTCTCACCTTTCATCTGGTACAGTATGTCATTTTTCAACACATACTGCTCTTCCTGCAAAAAGCTTCCTGGTTTCCTGCATTCAGTCACCCTCTCAAACCATGGCTTAAGCGCTTCATCCTGTCTCTGTAGCTCTGCAATATTCATGGGTACATCTACCTCCATGGACTCTGGCTGTGGCCACTCTTCTGTCTCTGACTGACAGACTCAACCCTTTACCTTCTGTCTGCGCTTCTGCTGCCTTGACAGGTGCCTCCTCTCTGGTCTACAGATCCAACTCTGCATCTGCAAATGGAAGCTCCCTCATGTCTTCCTTAGCACTTTGGGCTCTGGTTACCACATTGCATTGCTTAGTCTGAGGGACAAGGTCCCAGAGAATGGGAAGATCCTGACCCAGGACCACTTTATATGGCAGCTTAGGGGCTATAGCTACAGACATGAAAAAGGTTTGGCCACTAACCGTGAGAAAAACCTCAGCTGTACTGTAACTCTTAACGTCACCATGAACACAACACAGTTTTACTGCAGGATAGTTTTACTGCAGGCGGTCGTGTCCATGACGTGTTTGCATTCTTACTACCTCACCTGGCAGTAGGGGACGAAGCGGTTTGTTGGACTTGTCATAGTACTGCTTTTGTGCATGACGTTTACGCAGTAGGCTTGCCTTGACAACAGTGTTGCTTTTGTGTGTTGGGGCTAACAGTTGTTTGCACACAGGAAGGGTGGTGCGTGTCTGCCTTGACATCAGCCTTTCAGCTGGAGAGCCTAGTGTGTGATCACGTGGCACATTGCGGAGATTAAGTAGATTGAGAAAGACATCCGTTCCATCTCTCTTTGACTTTTTCATCAACTGCTTTGGACTGCGAACGGCACGCTCAGCCAGGCCATTGGCCTGTGGATATTCTGGGCTACTTGTTACGTGAATGAAGTCCCAGGCTAGGACAAAGTCTGTGAAGCGTTGGCTGGAAAACTGGGTGCCATTGTCTGACAGTACTTTGTGTGGGCAGCTATGAACAGAGAAGTGTCTTTTAAGCTTGGTGATGACAGTGTTGGCAGTTAGGTCACAGAGCAAGTCAAACTCAAACCAACCAGAGTAGGAGTCAACTACAACTAGGTAGTGTTTGCCATTCCACCTATAGACTGACTACCATGTATTGTAAGAGTGGGATAATACTCTATTATGAACTATTATGAACCTTAGCTAAAAACCATAGGCAGCTTATAGTCTGGCATGATTACTACTGATTGTAATTTTTCTGCATGACCCCTGGCAGAGGAGGGCCTGAGAGGAGTAGGCGATCGGGGCGCCTTCCTGAAGGCATGCTGCACCGAGTCCGTACTGCGAAGCATCACAGGTAAGTGTGACAGGTTTCCGGACGTCATAGTAACTGAGAGTGATTGGACTGGTCAAACTCTTTTTTAAAGCATCGAATGCATCTTGATGCTGCTTTAGCCAGGACCACTGAATGTCTTTGCGTGTCAGCTCGCAAAGTGGGGCTGAGAGCTCACTAAAGTTGGGAATGAACTTTCCTAGGTAATTAATCATCCCTAAGAAGCGCTGGAGGGCTGTGACATTCTCGGGTATGGGCATTTCATTGATTGCCTTGGTCTTGGCCAGATCAGGCTTCAATCCCTCGCTTGTGAACACATGACCAACATAGCATACTTGTTTCAAGTCGAATTTGCACTTTGAGGGGTTGAGTCTCAGTTTGACTTCCCTCACACGGTTAAGTACCTTTCTGAGGTTCTCCTCATGCTCTTTCTTATCTCTCCCACCAATGATTATGTTGTCAACAATGACAGCGCAGGGGTATCCAGCAAAGATCTGATCCATTGCACGCTGGAACACCTCGCTGGCTGAGTTGATTCTGTATGGCATTCTGAGAAAGCGGAATCTGCCAAATGGAGAGATGAAAGTCATGAGCATGGATGACTTGTGGTCTAGCATTATCTGCCAAAAGGAACATTTTGCGTCCAGGACGGAGAAGACTGTGGAGTTTAGCATTTGTGCGGCCACTTCCTCTACGGTGCGCATTGGGTGATGCAGGCGTTTCAGAGCTTTATTTAGATCCCTTGGATTGATGCAGAGTCTGATGTCGTCTGAATTATTCTTGTGGGTTGCCACCATAGACGACACTCATTCTGTAGGCTTGGTGACAGGAGTGATCACCCCTAAATCAACCATCCGGGTTAATTCTGCTTTAACCTTGTCTTGCATTGGTACTGGGATTTTGCATGCGGGTTTTACAACTGGTTGGACCTCTGGGTCTATTTTCATAGAATAGGTGACCGGGAGCTTACCAAGTTTGTCTTCGAAGAGGTCGGCATACTCTGATAAAATCTGCCGTGAGAATTCTTTTCTGTCGTCGATGGCTACCTGATGAACTTCTTTGTTCAGTGTGAATAAATCTAAGCGCAGAGAGTCTGGTAGGCCAAGCAGAGGTTGCACGTCTCGTTTAACTACATAGAATTGCAGGGATATTCCTTGCCTGCAGAGTAGCATGAGAGTGTAGCTGAACCTGCCGTGTGAATTTCCTCACCTCCATATGCCACCAGTTTGGTTCCCTGTGATGGTTGGAGTCTTCCACGTTGGAGCTGTCCCAGTTGTGCCAAGAGGTCAGCTGGCATGACATTGCACTTGGCACCGGTATCAACTTTGAGCTTGATTGGTCTTCCATTGATATGCACTGTGGTGAATATGTCGTACCTATGCAGAAGACAGGAAACCGTGTCTATATTCACTCCATTCACATAGAACATTTATTCGTTGCTGCTGGGTGCTTGCATCTCAACCTCGTTCACGGATCTCTTTTTAAATCCACATGTGTGTGATGACCTGCAACATTGCTTGAAGTGGTTGCATTTTTTGCATTTGTGACATAGTTGGCCATATGCAGGGCATTTATCTCTTTTTGCCTCATGGTTGCCTCCACAGTTGCTGCAGTTAGTTATAGTGTTTGCTTGTGTAGCGCTCTGTTCAGAGCCTGGCTTTGTTCAGAATTTCTGTGGCTGTTTCTGATTTTGTCGTGCAAACTGTCCACTTTAGCTGCTGTTTGTTTTGGGGTTGCCAGAGCTTTTGTGTGCTGATCGGTCTGCTCGTATATTTGTCACATTTCAATTGCTTTGGCTAACATTAAGTCACTGTCACGAAGCAGTTGCTTTCTCATGCTGTCGCTGTTTATGCCACAAACAAGCCTGTCTCTGATAAGCTCTTCTTTGAGCTGGCCAAATCTGCAGCTCGCTGCTTTGTTTTTCAAGTCACTTACATACGATTCAATTGTTTCATATGGTCGTAGGTTTCTAGAATTAAACTTGTGCCTTTCCATAGTTATGTTCAGTAGAGGATTGCATAGTTCGCAGAATTTTCGTTTGAGGCATTCTGGATCTTCCCTCGATTCTGCTCTGGCCACAAGCCGTCTGTTGTCTCCTTGTGTACGTGTACGCAGCGGGTGCATAAACAAACGCACGCTCTCTCTCAAAGGCTTCTGAGCCGGCTAAGTTTAATAGGATGAACGCTCGGGTCCTGGCATCCTTATCTGAATGAGCAGCTGCGATGAATATATCGTACTCCTGCTCGAAAACGCGCCATTTCTCTGCGATATTTCCATTGAAAGTCAATGGGTCTGGTCTACGAAATCCTACTGCCATGGTCGTTGACGTTACGTTAACTAGCCTTTGCTACTATAGCTGCACAACGCTAGCTGGTTGCTTGTTTGCTATGTCTTCAAAGTGCTAAGTATTTTCTTTTTTTCGTCTTACCATACCGCTGGCAGAGCTGAAGTAACCACCTCTTCTGACACCATGTTGAATATCATGTTAGATTAATAAGTAGACGTGGACAAAGAGAAGACAAAGACAAAGGGGACCTACAGGGAGAAGTGGAATGCCAAATAGCTGTATTTGGATAAACTTTGTACATTGGACAACATCGACTCTTACAAGATGCCAGCTGCAGAATGGAGTATAGACCTGAACACTCTACCACCATGTACTCATCTCGACTTGGTGAATTACCTCGTTTATGATGTAAGCTATTGCACCAAGCAAGAATTCAAGAGCTACAAGTCCCTGGAACGTCACAAACAGTTCTGCCATGGCTGGGTGCAAGACCTGCACATGTACAAGCCTAAACCCTGCGAGAACACAGCCGTACTTGCGAAGTTAAGCATCCCTTAAGAGCAACACTGCATTTCTGTTTGTAAGTATGTATTCATGTTCGTTTTCTGAACATGTTCTGGTTAGGCAGGCGATCATTAAATGTGAGAGTTTATAAAGAGGCGTTAAACGTGATAGCGAGGCTGCAGTGTTAAACATGAAAATGCACCTGTTACGTTCGCTAAGACTCAAATAGAAACCCAAATGCAGATCAACACGATTTAATAAATGAAGAGCAGGGAACTTTACAAAAAGCAGTATGCGGGGAAAGAAACTCAGGAGGTCTTGGTAATTTCACGAGGGGTAAAAAAAAAGTACAAAAACAGCACGCAGTGGGGGAAAGCTCAGGAGATCTAGGTTATAACAAAAAGAACAGAAATATACAAAACCGTACGAAGTGGGAAAACTCAGGAGATATCGGTCAAATAAACACATAAGTAATACAACAAAAGGTTTCCAAAAACTGATCTCAAAAAGCAGGGGTTCGGGAAAAAACAGGGAGAACTCAAAAACATCCAAAAGTTACCATGACAGTTATCCCGAACTCCAAAAGGTTCAGTGAAAGAAAAAACAAAAATTTCCACGAGACAGACACGAGAAACGAGAGCAGGCAAAAACAACACGGGAACAGATCTCACGGTAGAAGAACAGACTAGAAACGGACTTACAAATGACGAGAGATGATGAACGGACAAGGAGCAGAGGAAAGACTGGGGTATAAATAGGGAATTTATTGTATTGTCTATCTTTTCACAGGTCATGCATTCACAGCACCTCAGCCAGCCTCCACTGACACCATGGGTCATACTTGCACCATTGGGAGAGTAGGAGAGCCAAGTTCTTTCACATTTTTTACGTAAACCTTCTAAAATGTTACAGCACGTTATTAATTTGCACTGGCCTCTTTTTTACAGTTTACATTGTTTTAGCGCTACATGTGTTGGCACTACATATTTTTGCACTATGCACATTGTTTTTTTCCAAAAGGCTTATTTAATCTACATCTCAATAAAACTCAGTATATTCATTTGTTTCAAGTGTTTATTTCACTTAACCACACACACAGTCAAAGCATAAGTCAAGTGTTTCAAATAATGACACTTTCACACGTTTGTAAGGGCACAACGAATGGTTACAATTTTGTCTAAAAAGGTTATATCCTCACCGTCACAAGGCAGAACCATATGGATGGGTACTGTACTTGTTGTGCACAACACCAATCACTCTCTTCACATGGATTCTAAGGTGAGCTACAGCCCTGGGGTGTATACTACAAAGCCAGGTTACTGGCTAATCTGGGTAACTTCTGGGGTAAGTGCTGATCTAAAAACAACATGTCACTTCAGAAACAATTGATGCTCAGTGGAGGGTTCTTCTAGAGATCAGTGGTAACTCTCAAAACTACCCAGGTTAACCGGTAACCTTGCTTAGTAGTACAGGCCCCTGGTCTCACATCAACAGTCTGTTAAAAAGCAACACCAACTGCTGTTCTGCGTACTCAAAACAGGTGGCTGAGGTGAGGTCTCGGATGGGTGCTGAGCTCCTTTCTAGGAACATTGACCGTCACTTAAACTCAGCTTGTTCCTGACGAACCAGAGTTTGGTCCAGGTGGCAGACTGTCCTACACAGTTCTCTGCTGCCCCGCTGTCACCCTAGCAGCAGACAGACAGTGAGAGTGTCCGTGACTAAAACGTTTTCAAAACAACCCGGTAGGGGTATAAATTATACCAATCTCACAAAAATAAAACCAGAAACAAAACAAACAATATAGCCAGAAATCACAACTGAAATTTGGCTCATTAAATATTCGTTCCCTCTCCTCAAAAACCTCAAAAAATAAATGAACTTATTTCTGACAATCAAATTGACATACTTTGTCTTACAGAAACCTGGCTAAAACCTGATGAATACCTCCCACTAAATGAAGCTACCCCCCAATTCATCTAAATTATCACATACCATGTTGTTATGGCCGTGGTGGCGGAGTAGCCACAATTCACAATTCAAATCTCATCATGACCCATAAGCTTGATTATATTTTTAGTTCTTGTCCTTAACTTGATTCATCCTGATAGGAATGGTGCTAAACCGTTAACAATTGTAACATTATATAGACCTCCAGGCCCCTACACTGAACTCTTATCAGAATTCTCTGACTTCCTGTCCTCTCTAGTCATTAAAACAGAAAAGATAATCATATTAGGTGATTTTAATATCCACATGGATGTTGCAAACGATAGCCTGGCAATTGGATATCAATCTCTGCTCGATCACATCGGCTTCTGCCAAAATGTAAATACATCTACACATCAAGGTAACCACACCCTTGATCTTGTTCTCCATTGTTGACACATGGAGTACAAATAGGACAACTTACAACCCTAACTCAATACTCTACACTAACTGACCAACTGACCACTACTTATTAACTTTAAAAATCACATTAGACTATGTAGCACCTAACTCAGTCTACTACTACACTAGAAACATAACTCCCAAAACTACAGATGACTTCATAGCAAAAATTCTGTCTCTCCTTGAGCCTCTACTGAGCCAATATAGCCCTGCATTAGAAGGCTCTACGCCAAGCCCAACCCAAGTTGATCAATTAACTGATGCAGTTGTAAATGTACTATACTCCACTTTCAACACCATTGCACCACTCAAAAAGAAAACTAGGAAACAAGAAAAAATTGCCCCATGGTATACCACACAGACACGCTTACTGAAACAAGCTGCGCGTAAACTTGAAAGGTAAAAAGGTAAAAGGAAAAGTGTTTTCCACCTTGCTTGGAAAGATAGCTTAAAAAAATACAAGACAGCACTTAACAATGCCAAATCATATTATTCCTCACTTATACACAATAATTAAAATAATCTGAAATTCCTCTTTAACATTATATCCCGTTAACAAAAAACAGGAACGAGGTATCCCATTCCATTCTAATAATAATAAAAAAATACTTGAAAAAATAGTGTCTAAGCAAATCTGTAGCTTCTTAAATGAAAATAATATCCAGGAAACCTTCCAGTCAGGCTTTAGAGCTAATCATAGTACAGAATTATACCTAGTTAAGGTCTTTAATGACCTCCTTGTTGCATCTGATAATGGATATATATCAATATTAATCCTACTGGATCTTAGTGCTGCCTTTGACACTATTGACCATGGTATCCTACTACACAGGCTTGAACACAATAGGCATCAAAGACTCTGCATTAGCCTGTTTCAAATTCAATTCAATTCAATTCAGTTTTATTTATACAGCGCCTTTTACAATAGTATTGTCTCGTGACGCTTCACAGAAGGAGCACCCAAGAGCAACAGGGGCAAGGAAAAACTCCCTTATGTTCAGTTAATCTAGGAAGAAACCTTGGGCAGATCCACGACTCAAGGGGCTAACCCAACTGCCAGGGGTCATGGAGAAAAATTACAATCAGTAGTAACCATGACAGACTATAAGTTGCCTATGGTTTTAGCTAAGGTTCATAATAGTTCATAATAGAGTATTATCCCACTTTTACAATACATGGTAGTCAGTCTATAGGTGGTTATCAGGAATTATGGCTGGACAATGTAGCAGCGGCCAGACATAGTGACAAACTCAAAGGAATGAGATGGGTCATGGGGGTACCAGTAAGGGTCCATTTGACAGCGCCATTGTGAGGGGGGGTCAATCACAAAGCCTCAGGAAGGGGAGGGGAGGGTGAGAGGAGTCCCCCGGAATGAGGCAGGGATGACACTCAAATGACACCTTTTTATTTTATGTTACATTTTGTTTTGTTTTGTTTTTAGGTCTCCTTCACATTTCAAAGTTCTGTTTAGTTTTGCATTTTTTTTACGGAGCACGCAATTCAAATAAAGCAGCGCTACGACAGACGTGTTTTGCCAACGAGACTCCAGAGGGATGTATGACTTCAACAGGTATCTCTCCATCTGTGGAGCTGCAGAGACAGAGGAGGCCAAAACTGTGATGGTGACATTGAGATGTGGTGCTACAGCAGCGGTATGTTCGGACATCACTCAAGCTTAAAGCCATCTCCAAGTCAGCTCCTTGCAGTGAGCTAGCCTGAATTCCGATGGCCGAATCTGGAGGAAGGCAACCCCTGCCTACTGATCCCTTTGGCGGTACAGTGGTCTCTGATGTGGGCAGCGGGCTAAATCCACTCACATCATGGGTGAGCTCAATGATGCCATTGCCACCTACCACCTTGGCTGAGCCATCACATCTTCTTCAGACTTGAAGGCAGACAGTCTCTGAAGTGCTGCTATACACATCTGTAAATCGCTTCCTAGATATGGATCCTGATGACAACTGAACTAGGCCCCTATTTATTTGCTTTTCATTTTATCCCTCTATTTTATTCATTTTATTTATTTTAATTAATTAATTTTTATTTATTATTATTATTATTTTTTTTTTTACTTTTATTAAGCAATTTCACTACATGGATTACATTAGTATTTCAATGTATGTGACAAATTCACTTTTTGATCCTTGATGCATCAGCCGCTTTCACATTGTTTTACTTCATGCAAGTCTATATTAAATAAATCTATAGGCCTATAGGAAGAATATTCTTAATGCACATTTAAATGTACAGGTATGTCTATTCCATAAAAGTCTGTATTATTGTGGATGGTGTGAGGGAAGATGGGACATGTCTCATTTGATGTCATGCCACAACTAGAGGACTCTGTTTGAAAATACATAGTTTAAGCTGCACCTTAAACTATGTTTTCTGTAAGGATATAGCTTCTAGATGTGTTATAGTAGGCTATCAATTGAGATATCTCCCATGTTCCTCTAAACCATTCACAATAGAGCTGTATTCTATGCTGTATAAATAAAGAGAATAACATATGCATTTTGACTCCTCTATCCTCTCTGATTATTGACAGCTTCCCAACCTTCATTCAATACATAGTCAGCCAATCCCCGTGAATTCATCAGAGCCTTGCAATTTTGACCAATCACCGCAACTTTCTGACTGTATTCTCGAGATATATCACCAAACACATCAGTCCCTCGCATGTAATAGCGTTACCCTGCTCTTTGTGCTGTGATTATACACTATGTGCATCTCGAATGCATTACCTGCAGCCTACTAGCAAAAACACCTGCTAATGGTTATATTTCTGTCTTGTGTATAATTGTTTAGGTTAGGTTATCAGCCATTCAGAGTTTTAAGTTATGACGCAAGTTACCTTACTCTTGCTTAAGAAGTGACAGAGCTCACTTCCACTGCTCCCTCTCCCTATTCTAGAGTCCATTCCACAGTTTTCACACTTAAATAAATTTCAATGTGGATTCTAAAGTTAGGCTATAATACTTGATGGTGCAACAACTACCCCCTTCCCCGTCTTAAAAACAAAACAAAACTTGCAACTCTTTGCAATTTTCACCTGCTTTTCAACTTTTTACAAACCTGCATCAAAGTCAGGCATTTTTAATTGCAATAATCACAAAAAGGCCCTTCCTGAAGGGACTGTCAATGAGATCAAATCCAGACTGAAGTGCTAGGAAGGCAAGGCCAGACTACTAACTGAGCAAATCAGTAGAAAATTTTAAAAACAAACAAACAACAACAACAAAAAAAAAACATTTGGGACCAGTTTAAACAAGTACAGACCATTTCAGACCA
The DNA here is from genome assembly GCA_027481765.1 of Tenualosa thibaudeaui. Classification (NCBI taxonomy): domain Eukaryota; kingdom Metazoa; phylum Chordata; class Actinopteri; order Clupeiformes; family Clupeidae; genus Tenualosa; species Tenualosa thibaudeaui. The sequence continues at coordinate 1,039,295 of JAIFZK010000174.1, forward strand.
GCTAATACCAGTAGCTAGATTTCCTATTGGATTTTCAACTGTGTTTTGCACTAAACTTGGGGTAGGCTATTCTAAAAAGCTGGTTTACTGGCTTAGGACCCTGGGCTTTCAGTTCCAAAATAGTCAGGTTAAGTACGTCACGCAGGTAACATACCGTCTGAACACAACCTGGTAGGAAATTTCACGTTGGTGATACAGCGTTCCGAGTTACCTCAAACGCAGCTAAACGAAATCCCGATTTCCGCTTTATTTCCGTCTCGACTTGGCTTCTGCATCCCTGTGGTTTCTGTTGCAGTTAAAAATTTGTAACAGCGATTGTGGTCTCGTGTTAAGTAAGGACAAATGCTTTTTGGGCTTTTTGAGAAATTGGGTGTAAAAGATCGCAACTGGGTGGTTTTCAGATTGTAAACTCCCTATATAATCTTTACATACCGCCTGAACGTAACCTGGTAGGAAATTTCACATCGGTGAGACAGCGTTTCCGAGTTACCTCGAACGCAGCAAAACGAAATCCCGATTTCCGCTTTATTTCCTCGTTGCAATCGAAGTAGCAGTCTCAACTTGGCTGTACCCCTCTGGTTTGTGTTGTTTGTTGAATTCAGGTAATAAGCTGTATCGTGAAGTTGAAATTTTGTAACAGTAGAATTGCGCGGTTGTGGTCTCATGTGGAGTAAGAACAAAGGCTTGTGAAGACATTGACAAGAAAGTGTAAGAGTTCGCAAGCATCTGGGTGGTTTTCAGTTTGTAAACCCCCTATATAATCTTTGGATTACAATTTGGACATAATTGTCCCTGTCAAAGTATGGCACATTCAAGAAAAAAACCTAAAGAGGATGACCTGCAAGGAGCTACTGGCGGTGAAGGTAACGTTAACTTAACGTTTGGCTTTACATTTCGTCAATGCTGATGTTTTGATGGAAGTGTGACCTCTGGATAAGAACATCAGTATTTCGATCAAACTGAAATGGTAGGACTAGTTGTCGACGTTGGCAGAACATTACGTGCAAGTTAATGTCAGAGAGGTTGGATAGAGAAGTTGGATCCGGAATCTCAACATGGACATATCTTTAGTCAGTAAACATTCTGGAGCACGGAAGTAGCGAGGGGAGCAAAACCACTGATCTCTGGTAGGCTAGCCTTTATTAGATCTGTAGCCAAAACTGATATTAGGCTCGTTTGTCATGAACAAACTGTCTGTAGACAGAGATGTATTCTGGGTTATATTTTTTGAGAATGTACAGCTATATATGGCAGTTATAAACATATCCATGAGTAGCTTGTCATTGAACAGAGCACACAGGGGAAGTGTACATAGAAAAAAACAAAAGTAAACAAAAAAATAAACATATACATTACAAAAACAAAACAACAACAACAACAAAAAAAGGGGCTAAGTTTCTTCTATTATCCAAACGTTTTTCAGTTATTATCTAGCTAGAAAGACTTTATTTTTGTTATATAAATTCAGCCAAGAAGAGAGAGGTTTCCATTTAACCATCTATCCAGTCTTGATTTGCATACTTCTAATATGGACCATAAATTTAGTGATTGGCTGAATTTAATATAATTATTGATAGGCACCCCTAGATATTTAACCGAAGTTTTGATGGGGATACCATACGCTAATAAGTGTGGGCACCTATGTATGGCTAGTTCACATTGGCAAGTTTAATTGTAGACCAGAGGCCTTAGAAAAGATTTTGATGGACTGTATAACTTTTGGGACTTGTTCAAGGTTGTTTTGAAGGTCATTTGCTAATCTGATAAATTTATTGTTGAAAACATGCTCAATATCTGAATTTTTGAGATAGATAGCATTTCCACTGCTATATGCAAATATGAAGAGATGGAGCATCCTTGTTTTATACCTCTTTTAATATCAAAATGAGGGGATGAGCCTTATGATTTATTTTGCCAGTCATCATATTCATTGTAATGATTAAATAGATTCAAACTGTTCTCAATAGAGGCGCTGCAAATTGTTTCTTGTGTTTTCCCGCACTTCGGCAAGTGTCAAGGACGTATGCAGCCAGACGAATGTTGATCCTGAATGGGCTCTGTGCACAGAGGATGAAAAGTCCCAGAAGGATGTTTGTTTCAGGATGGTCATTTTTTCCATCTTACGTTATCAATATAGGCTACCTAGCGAGTTTTCTGGGAGACTAGGGTTTTTTTTTTCCTTTTTTATTTCATCTTTGTCAACACAACAAAGTTACAAGGTAACAAGGTAAACAAAAGGTTACACAGTCTATATGCACTTTTGTTTTTAACTTTCTTCAAAGGCTCAAAAATTAACAATAATTTGGTAATAAGAGCAACAATAAATATCTTGTTTGAATTACTGAAAATTCAGATGATGATATATTTCTTTTAACAGGAAAAAACACTCATTAATCATTGCATACCATAAAGGACAAGTTCATTTTTTTACACTTAAAGCCTTGTTTTCTGGTTGTTTATGATGAAACACAATGGTTAAGATTGAAATTTCGACTTTTCGGTTGTTGCTGTCGCAACTCCCCCACCCCCATTTACAGAATGGCTGCATAGGTGCACAGCGGCAATCCTTTCCAAAAATGCATTAAACCTTCATTTGTAGTGGTCAGTAATGTGGTCAGATATGCTGACACAAAATTTGCTGCAAACTATGGTTTCCAACAGGTTTTTGACCGTTCATTCTGAATTGTGGACCCATTTCTCACACCCGTATCCTTCCATCTAAGAGTTTAAAGCAATACAAATGTAGATAATTAACTGTATAGTAGTAAGTTCATAATATATAAATATAGATAAAATAAACATAAATACATAATATAGTAAAATACAGTATTTACACAAATAATTAATACTTAAATAATGGTGAAAAAACTAAATTATGTCAAATAGACACTTTGGTAATAATTAATAACTATTATCAAACTATTAGGTAATGGCTACTTTGCTATTTATTGTGGCACCAGTGTTACCAACAAAGCCTTAAGTGTAAAAAAACAAAAAACAAACTTGTTCTTTAATACACTTTTTGGAAGAGAATAAACAGGACTTACTGATGAACACTGTAAAATACCCTTGAACATAAATTTCACTGCCAAAGAAATAGCTTTGACTACTAAAGAGTACTGTTTAAAAGAACAATCCAAGTTGAATATGGATTTGAACTTTGTGAGACAAGACATTTCCTTCTTTATCCTCTTCACCTCTTCTCGGTTCTTTGTTATCTTCCTCACCTCTTCTCGGGAATGAGTGAGCAGTAGAACAATATCGAGCACAAAAAATGTTTTGAGCAATCAGAAAATTTGCTGAACTGATTGCAGAATTGATTCCTGTCTGTTCAATTACAAATTATTCGTGCTGATGTTTAATTTTTCTTCAAAATATAATTTGTGTGCGTGCTAAATTTTACATTTTTTCTGCGCTGACATTTTTCTACTGCTCGCTCATAAAAAGCCACAAATGTAACTCCATAGTTATCCATAGTCAATTTCGTACAGTTGAATGAAGCTAGTAAAATAGATTTAATGAATTTGCATGCCTCGACACCTGCCTGTTTAATCTACACTTGGTAGATTTATTCCCAGTATTGTTTACTCTGTTGTCATGTTCATTTTAATGTTAAAGAATGTGAATTTCAAACTAACATAGCCCGCTTACAGCAGGTAACAACGCTAATGTTACATAGGGAGCAGAGGCGACTCCTCCATTGAGGAAAGGGAGGAAGATCCTCCCTTAAATTTTTGAAGAAAGAACTTCCAGGAGAAATCTATAAAAATATACATTTACAGATATTTAATAGATAAACATGCAAAAATATGTCAAAACAGTTGGAATCATGTTATTTTATCACTTCAAAAACAGAAAAAAAGTCACCAAAATATCATCCTCCCTTACTCCCTCATTGACATCCATTATAAACACTACAAACCCGGGCGCGGGCTCCTCTTTTAACATTGAGTGAATGGCAAAAAGGGAGGAACGTGTCATTTGTGAAGGTGCGGACGGTGGAGAGTTTGAAGTTTTGCTTTGTTGTGTCAATAAAAAAGGATGGAAAAAAAAGACGTTCATGATGTTAAATACCCCATTTCACACACTGGAGTACGATGAGAAGGTGAAAATCAAAACAGAGGAGGGACCAGTTCAAAAAACTGACACTGAAAAACCGAATGGTATGGTCAGTGTGTTTAACACCACATGGTATCAAAGATACCCATGGCTAACAGCTAGTGTTGCCACCAATCGTCTACTGGCCTTTCCTGCTGGTAGGGAAATCTCAAACATGGTCTGTGCAGGGATGTAGTGACCTTAAAAATTTGGACAGGGCCATCAAGCGTCACGACAAGTGCAATTACCACATTGGTGCAGCTATTCACGTAAAATTGCTGAACTGAACTGATAGCACGATACGACAATTTGCTCGCAAAGCAGTTGCAGCCTTCTGGTGTTTCAAAATAATTTCTGCCACTTTCACAATATTGCAGTGTAAAGCACAAAAGACATACTGACATTACCACAAGCAGACTATACTCATTGCACTGTGTTAAGATGATTCCAAGGGTCTGGCACTGGTAGGGGGCCCTAGAGAACATTTTTTCTTCCCCATATATTTATTGGATTTTGTTTGTATTTCAAGACAATTACATTACTGCAATACATCCCAAACTTCAGATGCATGCAAACACAAACACATACCCACACACACACACACATCCATACACACAAACTTGCAAAATCTATGTCAATGTGTCTTATTCCAAATTTAAGCTCAAATGATAGAAAATAAATTAAAATAAAATACAGCAAGGTTTACTTTTTTAACATATGAACATATATATGTATAAAAAAACACAAACAAATAACTAAATAGAAGTTTACACTGTAGATTCTATAATCCTCACGGTGCCTCAACACATTTCCAATTAAGTGCAATCACTCTCCTGGCTTACAGAAGTCTAAAGTCCAGTAGTTTAGTCTGTTTCTGCATTTGTATGAAATTTAAGGGGTAAATCCCAAGTATGCATAGCTTAGCATTCAGTGGTACATTAATACAAAAAAGCTTCTGACAGACAATTTAAAACATCATTCCAGAACATTCCCATAGGCAGTGAAAAAGAGTTCCCTTGCTATCTAAGCATTTCGTACAAATATCTGGAATATTACCAGATATATGATTAAGTTTAACAGGAGTCATATATGACTGAGCAGCCATATAATACCACTTGAGGTTAGGAACTTGAAGCCCCCCTCTTTCATAAGGTTCATATAGTAATTTTAATTTTAATTTTAATCCTATTGTTCCAAATAAACTCTCTGAACAATTTATGTAAATGATCATAATGGCAAAGGAAGTGTCTGGAAAAGATACAGGAATTTAGGCAGAATTGTTTACAGAAATATTTATTCGTCCCATCATGGATATGGGTAAATTATCCCATTTGTTTAATAATTTGGTCACATCATCTATCAGGGGATCATAATTTGATGGTATTGTTTTCTCAAGTTCTGGAGTAATTTGAACCCCTAAATATTTAAAAAATTCTGTGGCTGTGAATGGTGTTGTTATAATGGGGTTTGCTCTGTCTTTATCATTTAGAAACATTAATACAGATTTAGAATTATTAATTTTGTATCCAGAAAATGTTCCAAACTCCTCCAATAATCTCATCAGATTTGGGATACTTTAAGTCTGTCAAGAAAAATATGATGTCATCTACAAATAACGAAATTAGATGGTCTCTCTTACCAATTCTTATACCTGACACTCCAGCATGCGCTCTCACTGTTACAGCCAAAGGTTCTATTGCTAATGTAAATAATAGTGGTGATAAAATAGATAAAATTTGCGTGGTAGGGTATACCTTGGAAGTAATTCCAGGAGATATTTCCATTCTATTCTATCAAATGCTTGTTGTGCATCTAGAGCTAACATCGCTGTGTCTTTAGAGTTGTGTTTCTCATATAGTATATTTAGAACCCTTCTGATGTTATGATAACCTTGACCATTTCTCACAAAACCTTGTCTCCTGGCTAGGACTTTACATAATATCTTGGTATCACATCCCATGAGACTAATTCCCTTGTAAGAGGAACATTCAGTTGGGGATTTATTTGGTTTTAATAAAAGAGTTATAGTAGCTACTCTCAATGAATTTGGAAGTATACCCTGTTCATACGATTCATTATACATATCTAGTAGTGGTTTCACTAATTTACTTTTAAATTCATTATAAAATTTTATTGGTAGCCCATCTGACCCAGGTGCCTTACCACTATTCATAGCTCCTATAGCATCTACAAGGTCCTCTATTGTCAAGTATTGCTTTATCTTCCTCTGACAATGTCTGGAATTGTATCTGGTCAAGAAAACTCTTCATTTCCATTATATTCAGATTAATATAGCAGCTCATAAAACTCTCTGAAGTTATCATTTATCTCTGTGGGGTCTACTGCTAAGTTACCTGTTTTGGACCTAATGCTACGAATTGACCTTTCAGAGTTTTTTTAATTCTCCAGGCCAATAGCTTACCCGCTTTATCCCCTTGATCATAATATGCTTGTTTTATCCACATTAAATTCCTAGCCACTCCTTCAGTAGTTAGTTTATCATATTTAGCTCTCAGAATAGTCAGGTTCTGTCATTTTCTGGGAACTTTGTACTAGAATAACATGAATACTGACAATTATTGGAATTTTTAATTCTCCAGATGTCAAACAGTCTTAAGTCATGTATATAATTATGGAGTGTTTTTCTAGTTTTAATATGGGTGTTGTCCATTTGAGTAGATCTATCCAAAACTGGATCCAAGGTCTCCTCCTATAACATATAGGCCCTCCAAAGCAGATATGGTTAAGAATAGATTTTCAGAAAAAGACAGGGTATCATTGGGTCCATATATTTACATATATTTACATTTATTTTTTGCTACTGAATGTTTCCTTGTACTATATCGCCCATTTGGATCTTTGATGACTTTTATTGTTTGAAATGGTATCAATCTGTGTATACGAATAGCAACCCCTCTAGCTTGACTACTGAGGGAGGCATGAGAAACCTGACTGTGCCATCTTTTGTTTAGCCTTTGAAGCTCTGCAGCAGTCAGATATGTTTCTTGTAAGAAGACAACTTTTCATTTTAGATCTTATATCCTGTTCAATACCTGTTTTAATTTAGTAATCTTTCTCAGTCCCCTGACATTCGAACTTTTCGTTACATTAATGAATAAACTATTTTCCTCTTCAGTTCTATGCATACACACTTTTAACCATATTCAAAAAATATATATATGAATTATGAATAATAGAGTGAAAAATGGAAAGACCTTGTTATAGAGATGCAAGTTTGCACACATGCTCAAACACACACACACACTCAACGTTGAACCTAACATGAACAACCCCTTATTGAACATTGACATTTTGTTTCTAAAATGCCTATCCCTCCCCTAAGATCAAAGTAGGTTTGGAGATTGCTGATCCACAAGTCTGGGGAGCAACTAATCAACGTGAACTCAAATAGCAAAACCGTGGTAAAAACGGTACTATAACCCTTATCAAAAATATTGCTTATTTGTGATTCTTATCTCTCAACATACATATGTAAAAAAAAAAAGTCTGTAATAAGTCTGTATAGACATTAAACTGTCACACTTTGAATATCACCTGCTGAACTCGCTGTGTAGGCTTTGTACATTCCTCCAAAAGTACTTTCATGTAGCCACCACAAGCCATGCAAGGTATGTGTCCATCGCCCTTCGTCTCACTCACTTGGCTCTACTGTTGCATCTAACGTTGCTGCTTGTGGTGGAACGTTTTTATAAAATTCTTTAGCCTCCCGTGGTGTCGAGAAGATATAAATCGAATGTGCATCGTCGCAGGTCTTGAACAAATGTGATCTTGGCCCCATCATGCTCGATTTCCAGTTTCCTTGCCTCCCGGTATACAAACTCCTTCTCATGGAAATTGAAAAAACAAACAAGCACAGCTCTGTTTTGATTCGGTTTCTTTTTAGCCAACGTGCGATGGACCCGTTCCAATGTGAAAGATTTATCTTGTGGTAGCCCAAGCCATCTTGGCAGCATATCGGCAATAAAGTTGAGGAAAGATTGTTCTCCCTCTACTCCCTCTTTTAGGCCAAATATACGCAGGTTTTTCCTCCTTCCCCTGTTTTCCAGTTTGTCAGTTTTGGCCTCAAGGAAAGTGATTTGTTTAACAACTGATTGCAGAGCAGACTCTACTTTCTCCATCGACCTCTCCGTCTGGTCAATGCGCATTTCAGCTTCCTCTACATGGGCTGTATTAGTCAGAATATGGTTTTGTTTAAACAGAACTGGGTCTGGCAACATAGTTCACTGATGGGAGATGTAGGTATAAAAGCTATCCAATAAAACTACATGTGGGAAAAAAACATGTGGGAACAGCCTTCACTTTGATCTTTGTACTTCTCGCACTGAGACCAACATGAACACATATACATTTCATATACAAGATACATTTTAAATCCAACATTTAAAATTATCTTTGCTTTAGTGGGGCCTGGCCTAGCAGAAGGTGAACGAGAAGTACAGTCAGTACAGTGATTGAATCTTGCAATAAAGGTACTGAAGGAGAGACGGTGAATCTACCGAACGATGGCCAGTATGAGGAGCCTGGAACAGTACCGCATAGAGATACTACAACCAATAACAATGTTACGTTCACTAACATTGCCTTATCAAGAGCCGATCATACAGGCCCTATGCCACAGCAACTAGAATGTAAACAAACTTCTAAACTCTCTGATTAAAACAGGAAAGCATTCTACCATAAGAAATAAAAATACCTGTGCTGGTAATGTGAGAGGCAAGGGTGACAGAGACACAAACGCCTGGCCTAAAACGCCATGCCCTATTTAAGGAGCCCAGCTGACAATTTCCCACTTAAGGAGAGGGTGGGACAACAAGGACATAGAGTCAGCTGTGTTGCTACAAGTAAAACTATTACTGTTACATAAACAAAAATAAATTGGGCAACTATAGGGGGAACCTTAGTTTTTGTTTAATCTTGTTTAGTAGGCTACCCCATGTAGACGGCAGTGTTGGGGAAGTTACTTTTAAGTAAGTATTTTCACTCCTTACTTGTTACTTCTACAAACTTGAGTACATGAGTACAAACTGGCAAGCAGCATACAGTGTGTTGAGGTAGTATACTGGTGGAGGTAATAAAACAAATAAATAACAATCAGTGCAAATATGGAAAGGGGACCCCTTTGTTTCTCATAACTAATAATATTCATTTTACTTGCAGTTAACAGTTGCCTAAGGAAATTGTTTTAACAGAACAGAGGCAAGTTTACATTTTGTAGCAAATTTCTTCCAGTTTGAGAACCAGTGCTCTAGTTTACTGATGGATAAATTTGCCAGATTTGTAGTTGGAGTGAAGTTTGCCTCATTATTGTTGTTTTCTTGCCTGTTGCAGTGATTGGGTGGCATAGGTTGTGATGCTAGATTGAAGTATTCAGGCTTCAAAATATCCACACAAGTCACTGACCAAAAAATCTGACCCAATAATGCATTCAGAGCCAATTTCCCCAAGCTAAAGGTAGGGAACTCTAAACTTCTGATGTGACTACACTGCAGGTAATATTGGTGTTGGCATCAGCTAGCTAGCACATAAAACCGTGACACTGTTTTAAGTTTTATTAAAATTCTTTCAGTTCCTTAAACTGCCACTGTTTTTTACGTCTCATACAAAAAGTGACATCACCTGCTTGAACCAGTACAAGCTGTTGCTGCACATACACACAGTTTATATTGTTCCACTCTCATTTCCTCACTTATCTGAACACCTCCCTTTTCATATAAATTCTGAATACTGGCGTCTGCGTTTTTTTTCTCCCGATTGACAATGCAAAACTGCAAAAGGCTAATCAGAAGTGTTTATTTTGCTGTAGTCTCTGACTCAACCACTTTTTACCCAGAAAGCATTGAGACCTAAAACGCACTGGCCGTTTACAAGCTTACAAGCTACAAATAAAGTTTTAATAAAAATGAAAGCATTTTGAGTGTTGTAAATAACATAAAATATAGCTAATGCCAACATCAGTCTTATAAGTCCAACATGTCTTACCAGTCCTTTTAAGTGCAAAGTAGTGTATAAATCAGCACCTTTGATTGGTAAATTCCTGTTGCAATGAAAATTGTTTATAGCAATTACCAGCTGCAATGTCATGAACTCCCTCTGTTTTGAGAGGGAGGAATGGATTAGCACTAGAAGGGATAGGTAGAGAATGGTTAATAATAAACTGACATGTTTGAAATGTTTTTCTCATATTTAAAGTTGAATGTGCTCAAAGCAAACTGTAGGAAGTTTGTCATTTTGATGTCTTTAATTCAAGAAGGGACTCGGTGACAATTGCTATTGTTTGGTCATGGTGTATGTAATTCCTTAACTCAGTAGAATGAAATATGTAAATACTCTTGTACCTTTGCCTTTATTCATTGCTTTTTTCACTTGAATGAATAGAATGGTTAGGCTCTATGGTCATCATTTATAGGCTCTATGGTTATCATTCCACCAGCGCGGAACCAGATATGTTAAAGACCAGACGTGCAGCTGCATTCTGGATCATCTGTAGCGGTCTCACTGCACAGGCTGGTAGGCCTGATAGGAGGACATTGCAGTAGTCAAGCCGAGAGATAACCAGGGTCTGTACCAGGAGCTGGGTTGCATGTTGGGTTAGGTACGGCCTGATCTTCCTTATGTTGAATAGGGAAAAGCGGCACGACCGAGCCACAGAGGCAACGTGATCTGCAAAGGTCAGTTGGTCATCAATCATGACATCTAGGTTTCTTGCCACTTTGGTGGGAGAAACAGACAGGGAGTCTGTCTTGATGCTGATATCGTGATGTATGGATTGTTTGGCTGGGAGGACTAGCAGTTCAGTTTTTGAGAGATTTAGTTGGAGGTGGTGTCCTTTCATCCATGCAGATATATCAGAGAGACAGTCCGAGATCCGTGTTGACACCGTGGAGTCATCAGGCGGAAAGCACAGATAGAGCTGGGTATCATCAGCATAGCAGTGGTACGAGAAGCCATGGGAGTGAATAACTGAGCCCAATGAGGTGATGTACAGGGCGAAGAGAAGGGGCCCCAGCACATACATATATATGCATAAACATTCCACACTGAAAAAAAAAAACTTTTTAGACATTTGCAAGCACTGCGTACTTCCTGGGAATTGCAAATTTGGTTCTTACCTGATCCATCAAAATGAGTCACAGTGATCCAAATTTCAAAATTAAGATTTTGGTATGAATGGAAAGTAGATATATGATATGGCCATTTGAATTACGGTCTTCCACTCACTAAATACCAGCTCCTGCATGCCAAAAACACCATAGCATCAATCAAACGCTTCAGTGTATCCTTATTACGAAGCACTTTAGCATTGTGCTGTGCCACTTGCAACAGGGCACCCTCATCCACAAGTTGATCAACTGGCACGCTACCTAATTTTATGCGAATAGCTGCACCAACGTGGTTGTTGCACTTGTTGTGACGCTTGGTGGCCCTGTCCAAATTTTTAAGGTCACTTAAGCCCCGTCCACACGACAACGTTCCAGTTTCTTTTTTCTTTTTGCAGGTTGAAAAAAAATCTGTGTCCACACATGAGCCGGAGCGAAAAATATCTGCGTCCTCACGACAACGGAACACTGAGTGAAAACAATGTAATACATATTCCACATCTATATGTGGCGCTGTGTCAGATACAGCCAGAGCCACTGGACACACCAACACCAGAGAGCGCATGCACATAGAGCACAAACACATCTCCGTTGTCCTCCATTGTTGTTTTTACCGCTTGTTGTGTCTTCTGGTCACGTGACAGTGACAGATTGGCGATGTCATCGTTTTCAAAAAGCTGCGTTTTGCTTGTCCACACAGCAACGAGACTGCGTTTTCAGATTTTTCCACTCTGAAACCCATTTTCAAAAAACTTTGTTTAAGGTCACCCAAAACGCCGGCGCCGTGTAGATGCAAGGCCAAAATGCCTAGAAACTTCTCAGTTTTAACAGAAAAACTTTGCCGTGTGGACGGCCTCTAAATCCCTGCACAGACCATGTTTGAGATTTCCCTACAAACAGGCAAGGCCAGCAATATAGACGATTGGTGGTAACACTAGCCATGGGTATCTTTGATACCATGTGGTGTTAAACACACTGACCTTACCATTCGGTTTTTCAATGTCAATTTTTAGAACTGGTCTCCCCTCTGTTTTGATTTTCACCTTCTCATCGTATTCCAGTGTGTGAAATGGGGTATTTAACATCATGAATACAACGTCTTGTTTTTCCATCCTTTTTTCCTCCTGTAGAGCAAAACTCTACAAAGGCTCAAACTTTCCTCTGTCTGCACTATCACGAATGACAGGTCTATCGACAATGACAGTAATACTAGTCCTTGCGTGTCAACCCATCAACCCACCCTTTCATTCTGATTGGGCCCATTGACGAATGCAGCTCCGGTGATTGCCTGATTGATGACAGGCGAGCATTTTGAAATGACCCGCCCAAAGGGAGGATGTTCCTCCCTTTTTGCCATGCACTCCATGTTAAAAGAGGAGCCCGCGAATCGCCCGGGTTCGTAGTGTTTATAGTGGATGTCAATGAGGGAGTAAGGAGGACGATATTTTGGTCACTTCTTTTCTGTTTTCGAAGTAATAAAATATAATTATTCCAGCTGTTCTGACATGTTTTTGGATGTTTATCAATTAAATACCTGTGATTTTTATACATTTCTTCTGGAAGTTCTCTGCTTTAAAAATTTAAGGGAGGATCTTCCTCAGAGAGTTCAGAGTTGCTAACATTGGTTTTCAAGCTACTTACCAAGGAAGAAACTTGAATATCTCTCGACAGACTCGTCTGCCATTCATGTAGTGTTCTCTTCTTTGGTCCCGACGCTCTTTTCTCTTCGAACCTTTGTTGTTGAAGTGACAGCTGATTTTTCCCAAAAGGACGAATTCAGTTATTCAGTTAAAGATGCCATGGACATACGGAGATCATATACACTATTTTCATCGAAGGATTTTGGCTAACTCCTCCTCTCGATCACTGCTAACAGTCCCTAGACACACAAATAGGCTACTACAAACTACAAACTCAAGATTATTTTGTTGTGAATTGAATTCCATGTAATCTGAAACTGCATGTAATATTTTGAAATTGAATCTAGGCTAATTAAAGAATTCTGCTCTCTCTCCATAACTGCACTGAGATCTCACAGTTTCAGTCCAAAATTTTATTTTGAGTCTGTGTTGGTTAGAATATCTGCTTGTGTGAGTGCATTGGTGAGCTGCCTCTCAGTGACAAGGAGTGGCATGGAGTCGATTTTATGTCAAAGAGTTGTGTGTCATTGCAACCACTGGTTTTTTGATGTAACAAACTTTGAAATTTGAATGTGCTAATGTCATTTTGCAGTTCACCTCTCAGGTCTCAATTTCAAAAAATTCTCTTCAAAAACGTCTTTGATATTGATGCTGGGGTGTAGAAAGCAATGCCCTCAGCCACCCGGATGACAAGTCAATAAGTGATGAGAGGGGATGACTGTTGTTATGAAATCAAAAGTGGCAGTGGTAACAATACTAGCAAAACCTGTGTATTTCATCTGAAAGATTATTTATATAGCAAAGATAAAATATTTTTTTTCTTCCGAGTGCATACCATTCAGCAAAATGGTAAGTAACATTGAAACTAACATTGGCAATGCAAGCAGTAAGAAATGTTGAAACCATTATAGAGTGTCCACACTAGTTATGTTAAGCAATAAGCCAAGAAAGGTCATGGGTTATGGTGGTTCATAGCTAACGGGAGTTGTTAGGCTCAATGCATAGCGGAGTGCCATTACACCTCCTTTGCCATGTTAAAACCAGCATCATCCATGCCCTGTGTGGCTTACTGCATTTCTAAAATGGTTATTAATGATAATAATAATTGTATTGAGTTATATATTCACTTCATTATCAATATCTACTACTGTAATGTTTTCAGTAACCTTAAATAGCATTAGTACAGAATGGCTTGCCATAGTCAATCTTATGTTAAAATGGCTTGCCATAGAGGCGCACTCAGCTAGATGTAGGAGACAGATAAACTCAAGCAACGATACACAGACACTTTCCTCTTTCAGTGTTGTCAGTATGCCCCCATCAGGCTTCATCACTACATTGGGCATGTTCTTCCTATTCACATGAGTTTGTAAACATATTACACCCGGTGTTTGAATGTTTACAGACTGTTCATTGAGCTGTAGCATTTCTGTTTATGTGCCTTCTTTCTAGCATACGTTATGCGCCTGTGAAAAATCTGGCAGCTCGGGAATATCACTGTGTATTTGTGATTAAAGTATTTGCGAAAAAATTTAAAATGAAATTAAATCACGAAAATGAAAAAAAGCTTTCACTTTACAACTCTACCAGTCTGCAGCATATTTAGCGAGAGAGGTCAAACTTTGCACATACTTGAAACTTGCTTTGCATTGCGTAGCCTATTTCACTAAACAAGCGCAATGAGAAAATGCTTTATCCAACGTTAGGCTACTTTAAATTTAGTTTTAGCTATGGAAAGTGTAGACTCTGTAGCCTAATCAGATCGGAGATGCAGGTTGCAGAGACAACCTGCAGTGACACCTCTGATGCATAATTTTGGAACACCGTCGGACACTTTTATGTTGGCGCCGTTTCCGTAGTAGTACCGCATTGCCTTACCCAACCTTAGTCTGAGCTTTGGTTTATCAGGGATTTTAATGCGGTTCAACCAATCATAATTAAGGACCCGAACTATATTTTTCAGAAAATTATTTTGACTCTACCAAAGGTTTGTACCAAAAAACATAAGGAATTAACAGCCTTGTTGATACACTGATCATTGTACAAGTGGGAAAAAGTAATAAAACTCAAGTTCATCTAACAACTGTGTTTCATCTCTCCTCAGATGTGATAGATGATCAAATAATTGAGGAAGGAGCAGTGGTATTAAGAGGGTAAATAACGTTTGCCACACAATCGGTTTATCCTTAATGATGCCTTTACTTGCTGTGTTACTGCCATGCCATATTTATTTTTATTTTGCAGATATGTAATCGAAAGAATTCAGACAGAAAATCCTGATGTACACATCAGCCATGAAATCCTAGGGGGGGATTCCTGTGAGGGAGATGACCCCCAAGTGAAAGTAGTGGTGGATCAGCTACTAAGAATAGCTGATGACCTTAATCGCAATGCTGAACTTCAACAGTATGTTTATCTCTTAATTGTTTTTATGTTTTGTTTTCCTCACACACACCACTGCACATATGGTAGCCCCTGTCAAGCATGGGATGCAATTAAGAATTCACAATTCTTTGCACCAAGGATTTTCACATTATATTGTTTCAATCTTTCAAACCTCAGAACACACACACACAAATATATATATATATACACATGGAAACACTTTAGATTAGGGTACACATATTCGCCACTAACTAGCAGCTTATTAACATGCAAATTAATAACATACTAGCCCTTTTTCTGCATGATCTTATACTACCCAGACCATTAACTAGACTTTCTCTAATATAAACTCCTAATTACTGTGTATTCACATACTAACCAAGGCATATTAAGGTCGTAATTTATATACAACAAATAACTTACTAACTATGAATAAACTGTAATTATGAGTTTATATTGGATACATTCTTAGTTAATGTTGTATTATGGTTTGAATAAGGTCATGTAGAATAAGGTATTAATAAGTGATTTGTAATGGCTAACAAATGACTAGCATGTTACTTATTTGCATGTTAATAAGCTGCTAGTTAATGGAAAATATGTGTACCCTACCCTACCATGTAGGCTCGTGAGATCTTAACTGGAGTTTCAATAGTGTTCTGAGACAACTGAGAGCAGTTTGTTTTGCTCACCTCTCATCCTAAATGTGCCTACTCCAGCTTGATTATTTAGCCTCCTGCTGTTACCTCATAACTGCACTGAAAAGACATCTTGATTGCCATTTTTGAGCTGTGCACTGAAATTATGCACTAAACAGGCTAAATGTCCGCATACGTCACATGACCACATAGTGTCTCATTGGAGAGCCGCATAGTAATATATACATTTTAGAAGCTACACCAGAGTAATGTATAAACAATTTTGTTTATATTTCATTTGATGTTCATTAGGGCACAGTTTAGTGGTGCTGAACTTCTTTATAATACATCCAAATCTAAAATGCAATGTTTTTGATTTGTTCACTGATGTACCTCACATAACCTACACTGTCTGTCTCCTGTCTTCACCAGCCTCATTAATACTGTACAGGCCAACTGTGCCCAGGATGTGTTTGTCACAGTAGCCAGAAGCATCTTTGCAGATGGGATCAACTGGGGCAGAGTGGTAGCATTATTTCACCTTGCCTATAAGCTAATTTACAAGGTATGCACACTGCTATTTGTACCATATTTTCAATAGTTTTTTTTCTCTCTGAGGAGTTAAAAGCGCACCATGCAAAATTGTATGCTGTTTCTAGGTTACTTTTCCAGCTTCATAGTCACTTTGATGGTTAAATTGCTCCTTACAGGGTGAATGAAGGCTCTCTGAATGAAGTGCAGTTACAAGCACTTGCAGTATGAAAACGAGGGTGAAAAAACTGAAACTGAATGAAACCAAAATCACGTCCATTATCTTGTCAATCAACATAACTCTACCATCATGGTCATTGCTGTTTCCTATTCTTTGGAAGGTGTCCATTTTATAACCACAATCTCCGTCATCCACATCTACCATGACATGCATAAATCATCAATACATAACTGAAGTTAGTGAAACAAATACCTATACCTCTAGAACTATATATGCTATCAAAATATGCAACTGTTGCAGAGAGAATGTGGAAAACAGTAAATTAATGTTGCCATTAAACAAATATTAATGCAGCTGGTCATGGGTAAGGGGTCTTTAAGAGTCCCAAAAATGTGAATTGACTCAAGGACCTTTCATCTATCTGTCTTGAGTTACTGATTGCAGCTTGAACAATTTACATTCTGCAAATCTGGAAAGATCTGCACTAATTTGCTTTGAACTGTAGTTACTTTTGTGATACTTAATGCAATGTTTTAACAGATAACATCCAGTGATGATAACTGAAGGGTGTGTGTCCTCTGTGTTTTGCTCTGAAAGTTTTTTGTAAATTGTAAAAGAAAAAAATTTTGATTGAATGGTTTCAAATGTTTAGTTCAGGGGTAGCCAAACTTTTTTTCTTTGCAGCCCACATCACATACTGAAAAATGCCTAGTGCCACAGCAAAAAAAAAGAGCACCAGTTTTCAAACAGTTGCAAGTGAACAGATCAGAAAACCCCCATGCAGTTGAGAACACTTTATATGACGTATATGATACAACATGCCAATGTGAAAAAAAAAAAAATGATGCACATGATATTAACTAGTGTAGTATTTGAGTCTGGTCTCAAGACAATTTCTGCTTTCTCGGTCTCGTCTCAGACTTGAAAGTAAAAAGATTTGGTCTCAGCCAACAATTTAAGAGACCTTTGTTTTTCTTTTTTTCAACAGACTTTTGGTCTGGTTTTTCAGGCTATTAGTAAAAAGTTCATATGAGGTTAAGTAGACAAAAGTGTAGTATACTGCTCCTTTAAACAATCCCCAACTGTGCGCCTATTGAATATTAACTAGGATGATACTAAATTATGATTATGAAAACTAGCTTGTTTTTATGGCCTTGGTTTCAGTCTTGCTTCCTCAAAGTCTCTTGCCTTGAGTCTCAGCTACATTTAAAAAACAACCATTGGTCTTGACTCAGTCTTGACATAAGCAGTCTCGTCCCCATCATAATATTAGCTTAATGTAACAGCTGCATTACATTTTATTTTCAGATGTCATGGCAGGCTGCTTACATTTTTAGATTTTTATGCATTTCGCAGACCACAGCGACGTATATTTGTCAGTTACTTTTTATGGGCAGTCTCCCCTAGAGGCAAGACAAGGCATGGCAAGGCAATTTTATTTGTATAGCACATTTCTTACAACAGGGCATTTCAATATGCTTTACAGGTATGTAATAAAAAAATAACAGAAATGAATCATGCAGGTGCATCACACTACCTCCTCACGTACACACGCCCTCCTCACGTATACACACAAGGACTGTGATTGGAATTCGTTAAAAATCATGTGGTAGGTCACCCCTGCAATAGACAACCTGACAACCACAGACTTTGCTGAAATCTGCGCTAACCAGGGGCATGTGTGACATTCTTTCTTACCAAAAAAATTAAGAATTCTGAAAATTTTAATGTTTGATTAATCGTGATTGCCTTAAATTTTCTATTGTGATTAGATTATTTTGTTCAGTTGACAGCACTATTCAAAACTCATGTGAATAGGAGGAACATATCCAATCTAATGATGAAGCATAATGGGAGCATACTGACAACAGCCTTGAAAGAGGAAAGTGTGTCCTAGAACTAGCCGTGTGAGCCTCTAGCCATGTGAGCGTCTATGTATATTTCGGCTTTTTTTTCTTCAGGTACTGATTCAAGTACTGTTTAGGCACCGTTTACTGTTTAGGCACCATTTTAAAAGTATCAGTTTAGCACTGGTATCTAATAAAACCCAGTCATTACCCAACCCTAGTTATTATTAGCTCAGCTAACATAACATTGTAAAAAAAAACATGCAGTGTGTGTACTCTGTGTCTGTGTATTTAAATGTGAATGTGTTTGAATTGATTGATTGCGTTTTGCTTTTGGCAGCTGGTAAAATTTATATAATTATTGAACGTTTACCTTTAACATTAAACTTCAGCACTTTTATGTTATTTCTTTCCATCTCTACCCAGGCTCTGACTCAAAACCACTTTGAAATCATCCGCCACATCATTAGTTGGGTGCTTCAGTTCATCAGGGAAAATATTTCAGCTTGGATCCGCCAGCAGGGAGGATGGGTAGGTTTTCAGAGAGTTTTTGTGTAAGGGTGTAGGTTGGTGTGTGTGTGGCTGGGTGGGTGAGCATGCATTCAGGTGTTCATTCCTTTTGTTTTACCTTGCCTTCATTCTCAGCTCGATCTTTATCATGAAGTACTGGATTTTCAGCCTACTTTTTTGCTGTTGGTCACTGGCTGTGTGTGTGTGTGCATGCATGCGTGTGTGTATGCGTTAAGGATGCTGTCACAACTTAACAAATCGAGGTATCCCTCTCTCTCTTCACACTCTTCACTTTTCTTTTCACACTGTCAGCTCTGACGTTTAAAGCAATTCTTCACTGGTAGGATGTGGTAGTGGTGGAGAGGAGACTGAATCCCGGTAACTAGTGGACTGCTATAGAGTGATGTGGAGAAAATAACCCACTCTTAAATGTGGCTAAGACCAAAGAAATGATGGGCTTCAGAAGGGTCAGGTCTAAGATGAACACCATTCAGGGAGAAGAGGTGGAGAACTATGAATATTTTGGGGTTTACATAGACAATAAACTGGGCTCGAAGTACAACGCTGAGGCTGTCTACCTGAACTTCTTGAGGAAGCTCTAGTATTTTCATCTTTGTAAGACCTGTGCTATACATTTGTATGTATTTTTTTGGACCTCATGAAACGTATGAGAAATTATATTTTTACTGTATAGTAAAGGTACATCAGGTGACATTTGATCCTGTTTTTTTATTAATTTACCAGCTTCATAGTTACTTTGATGGTTAAATTGCTTATTAAGGGGTGAATGAAGGCTCTCTTGGCAGCCTCTAGTGATTCCCTGAAACTGAAACTGAAATTGAAAACAAAACATGAACATGAAATCACATTTATTACCTTGTCAGTCAACACGAAAATTATCATTGCTGGTTCCTATGCTTTGGTTTCCAAACAAATCCACATGGTGAGAACTGGTGAGACTGCTACACACAACATGGTTCTCTGGTGTGTAAGCAATCTTTGGTGGAGTCAATATCCTCCAAACCTCTTCAGTGTTGCATTACTCAGTGTGATGTTGGTACAGAGAGGGCAAACATCACTGAAAAACTTTCAGACTGGTAATATAGCCTTATTTGGCAAACACCTATGTTAACTAAATTGTCTCAGAATAATGTATATCGGTTATTTGTGTCCACATGAACTGGACAGGAGTTTGTTTATTTCCCAAGGTTTGCTTTGCCATGACTGGCTCTCTTTTCTCTCTGTGGGCCTATAGACTAGTGTTGGATGCCGTAGAAAAGTAGCTGAATTATGGCTTGCTTTTCAATAAAAAAAAAACATATTGTGATTGATTTTTCATCTCAACCGATTTTAATCCTGAAACTGTTAGATTAATCAGTTAGAGTAAAGCCAACAGATAGTGGATAAATGGACTTTTCAAAAACAGCATTGGTAATTGGCCACACAAACTAATAAAGAGTGAACACTACCAACATGGATATTTACACGGACTCTTTCCAGAAGCACACGTCCTCACATGAGGACATGTAAGTTATACTTATTGTAACGTGTTAGTTAGAATGTTCATTATATTCTGAATCGCACACCTATGAAGTAGTTACACTTTCATTTAAGCTTCTCGACAACTCGTGAATCTTAAATGAACTGTCACTTTAATACAGGATTATAGTTTGACGCCTGACTGATGTTCACTGTATGGCAACACTGTAACTTGTTTTTAACTTTGTTAGACTGCATTTGGGGGTAAGGGAAACGGTGATTTTATTCATTTAATTTTGAACTAGTAACGTCACTTTATGGTAAATTTTGAGTGAGTTGATGTGTGGAGGAAAGAAGTAGTTCTGCAAATGAGTCTATTTTAGCTATCAAAACGTGTAAATATTGTTAGCAAAACCTCATAGCGCAGCAGTGGTGTAAGCGAAATAGTGAACTCTATGGTGTTCATATATCAGAAAATAATGCCCATCAAGGTGTTATTACCTCCTTGATCGTGCATTATTTTCTATTATTACCACTGTGTCATTCATTAGACCTTACATAACCTCCTGATTCATTACAATTAGGTATGCACTGATTCAATGTTTGGGTCAGATATCGGTCCCAATATGGAAAAAATACTTGAATCAGGTATTGGAAAAATCTGTAGATCCATAGGCCATTCCGCTTTTGAAACTTAATGGCTTAATTTTGAAACATTACTGTTACTGTGCTATCAGCAGGCTTGCAAAGAAGAGATGTGGTATAGCATGTCAGCTGGGTGCTTTCTATAGCTATGAAGTGCTATTAATAAACTAAAATTTAAATCAAATTTTAAGTGGCAGGCACCTAAGTAGACCAAGGCTCACAAACAACAAATACAATGTAATGGCACACATTTGTTTATTTTTAATTTATTCAAACTATTTAAACTAACTATTTAATAATTATTTTAGTTATGTCTGTGTTATTTTGTTCCATTTTGTCTTGGTTTGGAAATAGTACCCAGTTAGGTGAGTAACACAATAAAAGCTGACAATGATGCCTGTCACATAATTCTTTGGGTATATCTGGTCGGTATCAGATATCAACCGATATGCAAAAGCCATGTATCGGAATCGGTAAAGGAACTAAAAAATCAGTGCATCCCTAGATCAGTGCATCCTTAATTTTAATTGATAAAAACTGTGCAAACGGTTTCTAAGCATAACTAAATTATTTTCAACCATATAAATATTTATGGTGCTCTACCCTGACAGTCGCATGTGACTGCTGGTAACATGTTTAGTTTTTAGTTTTTGCCTAAAACAGTATTTTGCTTTTATCATAATCACGAAACTTTCCTTCAGTAAGGACAATAGTTATTTGTTCAGAAAAAAATAAGTACAATAAGTACAAGGGGCAGCAAAGCCATAGATATAATTTCCCAATATGCGAACGCCAGGAGTCAGGAGGTTCATGTGTGTACTAAGATGTTGCAAATGCTCTGTCTGCAGTGGCAAGTGTAATTTTCTTTGCTGTCATCTGGGGATGTAATGATACACTCTTGTGGCCCTTTCATCAGAGCTGCTACTAAAATAGTATTTTCTAACAAAAATGAAATTGGAGAACTGAAACAGACAAATCTGTAAGTTATTAAAAAATGTAAGCTAATAATGATAAAAATTGGCTATATTACCAACACTCATTTGTTTGGGCTGTCAAAGTAGGCATAAAATGATTCATAACAGGATTGATACGATTCAGAATTTCTCAGTTTGTAGGAAATAACATTTCTTTTAGTTGATTATGTGGGTTTATTTTTGTTTTTCAGGAGGGTGTTATCCATGGTGTGTCAAGATGGCGTACAGTTTCTTTGCTTTTTGCTATGGCTTTCATCACAGCTGTGGTATACTGGAGAAGAACCCGTTGAGTTCAGGGTGTACTTCAGCTAGGCAAAATCAAACTCTTAAGAAGAGAAAATAATGGGCTAATCATTGGAAACTTGGAAGTCTGGAGGCTTGCCATGTTACCGGAACCCTGTACCCTGCTGAAGGGTATTTCTTATCTCTTATTGTTTTTCAGCATGACAATTCAGATGACACCAGCACGTAATATGGCTGAATTTAAACCATTACCCTGGACTGTTCACTTAAATCTCTTTTTATACTATACTTCTGGTATACATATTAATATTTGGTTTCAGTTTAGTGGACCAATGGTGAAAGGGAAATGAATGACTTATTTAATATATAATTGAAGCAAACAAGTGTCTTATCCATGTATTTGTATGAGGATTAGAAAAAACAACTTAAAATGTACAGGTGGTGCCAAATATCAGGAATAGTTTTAGCCAACAATGTTTCCACCTTGAAAACCTGAAGAAGAGAAATAATAAAATAGCAGTGTCATTGTGTCAATTTGACATGCGAGTCAAAGTTAGAAAAGTAAAATATGTACTGAAATATGAAATGTGTGGTTATGCACTATTTTATGGGCCAGGGCTAATGTACCTTCTGTTAATCATGTGTTGATAAATACATTGTAATTTGGATATTAAAAACAGTGAAATAAAGTAGTCGATGAAAACGGATTTGCATTTCCTGAAGTACACAATAATGCTTTCAAAACTAAAAGGCTTTTTGGCTCATTTTGCCATTTCAAATATTGAAACGTTGAAAACAGTGGCTTATTAAATTACTATACAAGGGAGAAAAGCAAAGGACAGTGAGATGGGAAAGGTCACGGGAACAGTGAAATAATGTAGAATGAGAGCCTCCATTCACTGTGTAATGAGCCATTTAACCACTGAAGCTGGTGAATTAACCTAAAAACAGCACCAAATGTTGCCTAGTTTGCCTGTAAAGGGATTGACTGTCTGCACCTCAGCCAGCAGCTATTACAGGTGGCTCTCCCTTCTCCTTCAGCTTACAAAGGAAAATGTTTGCTGAACTCAAGAACTCAAGTTCATTTCTTCCTTTGGTCTGGACTTTTTGGGCCGATGTGAATACAAGCACTCAAACTCTGGTGTGGGCCAAACATGGAGAAAGTGAGGAAGTCCCACCCCTATTAATTTCAATGGGAAATGCTAGGTTAGTGAATTCAGCCAAAATTGAAAAAAAAAATCCTTTTTTAAAATGGGGTTTCATTGGGCTCATTTCTGGCAACATTTTATTAAGCCAATAAGGTACCATATTACTAATGGAGGTGAGGGCGGCACAAAGCTGTCATGGATGCACATTGCAGGTGAAAGAAACGCACATGGTGTTCTCAGAGGTGAAAGAAACACGCATGGACATGCAGTGTCCTCTGCCCAAAATCACAGCCCATTGGTGGTCTATTCAGCCTTCCCAAGTGTGTGTTAATTTTAAAGACAGTAGAGCAGCAGAGAAAGTGATGATGTTTAGTAATTCACCATAAAACACAGTGTTCATGACATTCCATTCAGTTTCTTTTTCAGGTACCTAGGTAATTTTTTTTTCTTGTGCCGTGTTGCAATGAATAAAACACACAAACAGAAAAGAGTCTACTTGAACATGGCTGTACATGTTAGCAAAACACTGCAGCTGATTATTCGGATGATTGACAACAAGAGTGTGCAGCAAAGTTTATCTAGCCTACTCATAGCTTTGGCTGAACCAGCCTGTTTTGGAGACCTGGGTGTGTCATAGACGTAATGCTTTCGTGAAGATCCAAGACGCATTTCCTTGCCTACATTTGTTACTGCTGATTTAAAAAAAGCAGAATAGGCTTGGAAAATAATAACTTCCCAAAATATGCAATAATGCATGCCAAAGCATGAAATTCATAGATGTGGATAAACAGATCACAAGGCAAGTCAGAGACAGCCAAAATAAAAGACAACATGACATAGAAGGTAAGATTATTTATTCATTAATAGCTGGCAGTGTTTCATATGACAAACTTGTGCTAGAACTGGGTGTAGGGTGAAATGCTGGATTTTTTTGTGACAGGCTTTCAAATGTGTAAACTCTATTACAAGTGACCTGGTATATCAGCCTCAATAATGTGTGGAAAGTGATAGACTAGACTGCCTAGATAGCCTAAACCAATGACTATATATAGATGGACAGCGCATCAACCATAAAAACTTGAAGCACCCGAAAGTCTAGTTGCCTCCTGGTGGCTGGTTGTAGTACAATTTATAACCCCGCCCATTCCCATGTATCTCTGTGGCCAAGTAGCTCATTTTCAGTGTAACTTCTCACCTTTAATCTAATCTTTCATCTAAGGCATTTTATTCGATTTTAATATATGAAAAATGGGCGTGGTTGACGCATGATTGACAGCTGTTGTTGGAGATAGCACTTCCCATCCCCACACTGTTGTTCATTATGAAGCTGTCGGGTTTATTGTAGACTGTGAAGTTCGTCATGTAACGCTATCAAACCTAAAATCATGCTATTGCACATTATAGTCTAATTAAAACATCTCAACAGTAATGCCTTGTTCCGATGATTGTATTGTTCTTTGGCTTCCACTTAACATTAACATGCTATCAGTTGGGAAGTTCTTTCTTCTATTTTGGTAAGCCTAATACTAGCTTGCTAACATTCTCTTATTACCCCTGTATTTAGCACCTTTGCTAGCTAGCCATATGTTAATCATAGATAATGAATGGTAAAAGTAACGTCATTTACCTTACCTGGTCGTCCTCATTGATCATTACATGTTTACAATGTTGGCATGGCATTTCCTGGATGAATATGATTCCCTATTTGGGTCATGTTGCTGTTGTAACTACTGTTTGTGAGCAATTAACACTACGGGAGGCCCATGTCAGGACCGACTCTCCATCATAGAGGCCCTTCCTAGACTCCCATGCAAGGCCCGACTCCCCTGGACAGAGAAACAGGGAAAGTGAAAACATTTCAACTGAGTTGAGGGATATCCACATGGAGTAGCATCAATGCTGCAAGTTATGAGAGGCTACATAATCTAGAAACGATGACATGTACAGATTCAATTGTGTTAATTTCGTAACAGTGCAAGTATACATACAACCCAAAGTGTAAATTTAGTAATATTAACCAGTGGCCCAGTGGGATATGCACTGCTCATAGCAGGTTCAAATAGTGACGTTCTCTGTTGAAGCATGGGTCGATTCACACTGGTTTACTGTTGACAACACAAACCTTTTGACAGTATCAACACTCCTACATCCAAAGTTGTTTACACCACAGTGGATGAGTTGGACATTCAAACATATTAGTTGAAGACAAGGAGAAAGGCATCCCACTTCAGTCGATCTCAGCCTGACTGTTTAATCTGGGCAGTCAGGTCAGTTGCAGGTTCTCAGCAACAAAACAAAATGTGCTGCATTATTGTTAATGGTACATGCCATTTGTCTGCTGTTGCCAACAGTTCAATAAAATTCATCTTGTAATGCCATGCTGCTACTTGTGATTGATAAAGCCAGACCAATATAGCAAATTTACAGTCCTGCAAAACTTGTAACCAATCACACACATTGCCTAATCCAAGACATTAATAATGCAGTTTAATCAAATATGCTTCCCATTTGACATAGTTACATAGTTATTACTACACTGCTATAGGATGCTATAGTCTACGAATGCTGTCTGGGGAAGATTTATGTAACATAATAAAAAAGCAACTTTTGTCAGAGACACTGAAACATGTGTAAATCTCAGAGAGGGCAAATCTTAAGCGAGTGAGGGATGATGGTTTAATTTAGGGGTCTCCAACAGGTAGCTCGGGAGCAACCAGTAGCTCCTTGCATGCTTAAGAGTAACACTCCGAAGGGTCCAATGAAATGTAAAATCTCACATACACAAAAAGTAAATCTGTTAAACATTTATGTGAAATGAAATTCAAAAACATCCTGCCCTGTCTGGTGCAAAATGATTCTCTCACGGATTTACAGTTACATTATTGTGCACACTGTTTAGTATATGCCAGATTTGGTTGTAGCTATGGAAAATAATGGGGTCGATAAAGATCAGGAAATATATATCCTCCCACAAATTTAGATGACATTTTAGAAGAACACTCTGCGTTGTGTGTAAGTGTGTAAGATGGTAAAGGATGTAACGTTTATACGTCTAGCAATAATACTGATGTAAACATTAGTTGAGTAGCTTGATCACGTTGATTTTGTAGCTCTCAGACAAAAAATGTTGAAGATGTTCGCTCTCAAGAAGGGTTACGAAATATCTGTTGTTACTTACACGTCAGCAATCTTGTAGCTGTGTAGCTAGCTCTCTAACCTTACCAGTCTGTACAGAGTTAACGTAAATGGGCATTGAAACAATAAAGAGGCAACGTTGAACGCAGGGTTATGATGAGAAACGGATGAGAAAACTGAATGAAGGATCCAAAGAAAACCAAGCTGGTCACCAACAGATTTTGTCTCTGTCCATGCTAATATGTACTTGCTATAATGCACTAAGCTAGCACTTCGAGTTGCTTGCTAGCTTTAGCCAGACAGTTATCATGTTCTTGGAGTTCATTTCTAAGCTGGTATTTGCATTTATTATACTGACGTGACATTATCACTATTCAAAATTATTACCTGTCTAATTTATGTATGTCTGTCTAAATTTATATACAAACATACAAGAGCTTCGCAGTTAATACATCACACTTACCTGACAAACTTCAAAGTCCGCTCTTGGTTGGTCCGAACCAAAGTTGACCTGAGGTTATCAAAAAGGAGATGCAAGGGAGGGGGCGGGGCTGCACGTTAAGTGGGCATATCCAGCGGCGACTATCCTCCTCACTGCACATACTCAAAGCGCTACGTAGCAGAAAGTAAGTTGTTGCAGGAAGTAAGTTGTTTTACGGTTGCAGTGGCTTCAATTCCATAGAACAACATTAATTCAGATGCGTTGTCCGTCTATATATAGTCATTGGCCTAAACTTCCAAAATCAATATAGTAAAACTCAATGCATTGTGTAGAGATGCTAATTAATTTACTCTGGTTAAAACTGGAATGTGACAGGGTTTAAAAAGAATCTGCTACGGCATGGGGACCAGACAGGTGATTTTTGGTGGGAGTGGAATGGGACAGAAATACACCTGCGTGTCGTGCTCTATAGGCAGTCCAGTAGGCGTCTCCTATAATATATTACCATCTGCATGCTGAGGCAAAGGAGCTCGTGCACAATGCTAAACTCATCCATGAGCTGAAAGGGGGGCACCCACTAATGACTAAGGGGGAAACGGTGCCGGAAATGGCGCTGATGATTTTTTGGCAACGAGGAAGGGCTAATCGGCTGAAGCTAACCAGCTGACTCTGGGACCAAACAAGTGTACTAAGACCCAGCTGAAAAGGTGGTCTCGGAACGTTTTCCAACGAACCCTAGTGCAGTTCATTTGAGCAGTGAAAATGATCCGACGTCGATCCGACCCAAACGCAAAAAGCATTTTTTTTTACCTAAGCATCTCCCGTTGTCACACATTACGGGGGAAGAAAGTGACTATTCGTTGTTCTGACAGCGCCAACTCAAACAAGGCTACAGTTTCATCTTCTGGTGCAGACGGATGCACGTTCCCTCACTCATAGCTGTCATGCAAGTCAGTTTAAAACTTGTGTTGTAGCCCATTAAATGTGTTAATACATTGTAGCTGTTAAATCAAAGAATGCAATTTGTGTTTTTCACTTCTGCAGACCTCATAGTCCTCAAAAGCACCTGTTTCCATTTTTTTTTTTCTTTTCAGGGTGGACACACCCAAAATCCAAGATGGCTGATATGTCATAATAATTTCCTTAATAACACCATTTGAACATCTGTTATGAATACCAATCATCTTTAGTGTAGGGCTGGGCAATATGGCAAAAAATGTTATCATTATATATTTTTCCATATTGACCAGTATTGATTTTTATCACAATTAGGGCTGGACGATAGAGCTTCAAATCAAAATCATCTTTAATTAACTGGACTGGGCCAAAACACATGACAAGGTGTGATAGTGTGCTTTCAAGGAACAGGACATGAATACACACAGTGGAATGCACAGAATAAAAACAAACTTCACAGAATAAATATTAGTAATAAAAAATAATATTAGTAATAATAAACAACAATTAGTAGTGTCATGTGCTTGATCATTATCAATTAACGTTACGGTTGTCGGTTCAATTCATTTTTTGATTAATTGACCAGCTGTAGTTTAGTCACTTTACAAAATGCTCTTAATAATTATATGAAATTATCATGATGATAATGATAAGTACAGAGGCATTTTTCAAAATTTCAATCTTAACCATTGAATTTCTTCATAAACAATCAGAAAACAATGCTTTAAGTGGAAGAAAAAAACAAACCTAGCCTTTAACAACATTTATAATTTGATATTCGCTCTGCTAACATTTGTAATAATGGAAAGGATCACATGACGGAGTCATGACCAATCGGGGGATTGTGTTTTCTGGTGTTTTCAATTCCTTGTGTTTTTGCTTTACAGACATGCCAGTTCTACTCCTGTTTTCAAATGAATCTGAGACAGACAGCATCTTCAGACAGCAACAGATCATTATGGCAAAACCGGTCGATTAATGTGGATGAACAGTGCTTCCGCAACAGAATTGTTTCATTTGAAAATGTATTAATGTAGATGTAGCTTTAGGCATGAACTGGAGTTAGGGTTGTTAGGTACACAACAACCCTCAAGCATTGAGTTTTCTGAAGTTTTCAGTTTTCTAGAATGGAATCTCAAGGCAGCATTGTAGATAGCAAAAAGCCTGCCACTGTGATGGTCACTTGATCTTGTTCAGGAAGTTCTTAGTTCCACTAGTGCTTTTATGGTACTTATCTGCACTGCGTGCATTGGTTGTTCCACATACACTTTGTACCCTCTGCCATATGATCTTCTGGTACTATTCATTCTCAGGTCTTGGGAGGTGCTGGTTGGTGTTGGTACTACTGTGTTGTTGAGAGTTTGTCTTGCCTGCTCAGATAGCTGACAGCATCCAATTTATTCGTATGACCTCTATTTCCTTGGTGTATCTCTTCAGGCAGGCAGCAAAAATGGTGAGTCTCCAAAGCCTCATGTCTTGACAGTTGGTCACACTTCTTGGGTAATCCTTTCTTACCATTGTACAACTGACAGCAATTCTATATAACTTCCTTCAGTGTTACTTTGACATTGGCTTCCAGGCATCTCAATATATAGAAATACACAACAGAAAAGGTGAAATATGATATTTCTATGATTTTTCTGTACATTGTCTGTCTAGTTGGATTTTGCCACTGAACATCAGGGAAAAATGAGTGACTGCTTTGTATTCAGTGGGTCCAAGAAAGAAAAAAAAGTTAAGAAAAGCTTCATTGAAAAAAAAAAAAATATATATATATATATGAATCGTTCCCAAAATGACACATTAGCTTACACCATTGAAAATGCAGAGACTGGCAGTGATGATAATGGCAGCTGAGTTGACTGATACTGTCTCTCCCAGATGTTTTTCTGTTTTGCCACAGATGCTTTACATGTGAAATTGGTGGTGTAGTTTATATTTTTTGGTATAAACTGGTTGCATAAAGATTTAATGACATTTTTTCCCATTATATGGTGGAAGCCATAATTTCATATATGAAATAAATGTCATGAAAACAGTCTATTTCTCTTGTTTGACCATCTAGAAGTATACCTAACACAAATAATTACAAGATAAAAAGATGTCTCTATAGAACCAACAATGTTATTTTTCTATATATACTGTCGGCCATCTTGGATTTTGACATAAAGAAAACATTTGATTGGAAAATGATTGGTTTTCTATTGAGTGGGGTCCTAGAAAGTTAAAAAATGTGAATTGCACAAATCTATATGAAAAACCTAAAATGATTTATCAGCATATATCAAATGGTTAAATACAATAAAGATTCAATTTCCATGACTGTTTAGGTCTACTTTAACTTGGCTTTGCAGCCTCCATTATGCCCCAAATATTTCTGTCCAATGATTGAATGACCTTATCACACACATGGCTTTATTTAGAAATTCTGGTGCACTCACAAAAGATGCAACATGAAAGAGAACTACACCAAATAATTAATAAATAAATAAATAAATAAATAAATAAATAAATAAATAAATATTGTATTTTGGTCTGGACCTGGTGTGTATCCCCCCTTAGAATCTGAAAACAAAAAAATCACACTATCTACTGTACTGTATTCTACTGTCTCCCAAAATTTCAAAACAAAAGTGTCTTTAAATTGCTTTTGGCCCAGTGAGTCACATTTAAAGGCACACCAGGCAACATTTTATGCTGCAAATTAGATTAATTTACCAGTTTTGTAATCACTTACATGGTTAAATGCCTTATTATAGGGTGAAGGAAGACTCTCGTCACCCTCAGCATTTTCTTTTTGCAGTTACACACTTGCAGTTTGATGAGAGCACCCTGATGTCAAACAAAACCGAAACTGAATGAAATGCATTTATTACTTTGTCAGTCAACATAACATGATAATCTCTGGTTCCTATTCTTTGGTTTGCAAACACATGCATTGGTGAGAACTTATATTGTTCATTTTTTTAAAAAGGGGGCGACTGTGTAGGGGGAGCTCCGTAGCTGGAAAATCATGGGCTTGCCTGGTAAGCCTTTAATGTTCACCCATCTACAAATGTTACTGCTATGCTAGTGGCATTAGCAATCCTTAGCTGTGTTGACTCACAGCTAGGGGCCAGTTCAACAGCACTACTGTCTCTCCAGCCATCCTGACACAACCCTTCCCTAACTCCATTAGTGCCAAGGTATGCTACATACAGTGCCAAAATCTTTCCTAATCACCACATGATCATGCAAATTTAGATCCTTATGAAGGGGTAGTTCTGCACGATGCATCAAATGATGAAGTTCAAACACAGAATCCATGACATCAAACATGTCATCTGAATGAAAAATGCTATGCTATAGTGCCATATTTAAACAGGAACACAGTGCTTCCAGTGTGGAAAAACATGTGAAATTGGGCACATCAGGTAGAGAAACAAAGGGAAAAACAAGCCCACAGAAATTAGTCATCAATGCATAGTCCAAGTCCAGTAAGAATGATGCTTTCATTACTCATTCAGTTTCAGAGGTAGATACAGTTGAAACCAAATGTTTGCATACACAAGACCAAAAACTATTTTCCTTACTGTCAAGTATGCAAGTAAACTTTCTTTGTTTTAGGTCAGTAAATATTACCAAATATTTTGTATCTGAATTACTTTCATCAGAAATCAAAAATGTGCATGCACTTCCTTTGTATTTGGTAGAAAGAAACAGAAAAAGTTTACTCCAATTTAATTTTTCAACTGTAATGAAAAGTTTCTGTGTCTTTCTCTGAAGTATATGTAAACATCTGATTTCAACTGTATCTGAAGCGCCACACACCATGACCACTCCCCGGTTGTGCTTCTTTTGCAAGTGTGATGACAGAGGAACTACAAAGTACGTACAGAGCAATTCAAGACTATAGCCATTTCCAAAATTCCATACTGCTTTGCTTCTTACTGCATACGGTTACTACTTTTCCATCAAAATCAGAGTATGAGCAACGTGCAGTTGACTGCCACTTTGAAAACAGCATATTACTGAATAGCAGACTGTGTATGGGAACAAAATATTAGAGATGAAAGGAAGGACTTCTTACTTAGCTTTGAATGGATAATACATTGTTTGTCTACACGCCACTAGCTGTTTACACTGTCAGTGGCTGGCTTTTCTCAGAATGTATCTATGCTAAAACACACAGGTGATCACAGGGTACATTCTTGTGATTCCTGTGCTCATCTCACAGGTATAGATGTATGACACTGCAGGCCGCACAGAGTCCTACTTCCATCAACTTCTGCTTCACACTTACAGTCAATACTTTTTTTTTAAAAGATATTTTTTTGGGGGGTTGCCTTGAACAGGACAGTAGAGAGGGACAGGAAATGAGTGGGAGAGAGAGATGGGGAAGGATTTAGAAATGACACTGGGTCCCCGGGTTAATGGCATGACACCTTAGCTCATTGAGCCACAGCACCCCCAAAGTCAATGCAACTGACCCTCTCGCCATCAATTCAGACTGCCCTTCTTAACCAACTGAAAAAAACTACTAGTCCATTTCTCATTTGCAATCCATTGAAGCAACTGTAACAGAATCGAGAATTAACATATATCTCTCGTCATCCAGTTGTAAGCTATTGTGCACATGAATTTAGTCTCTAAACAGTGTTCAAACTCAGTTAGTACACACAATTTGTCCATGGACTGGCATAGTTTACATAGTGAGAGAATTCGATTTTGTTTTATTTACTTCCAGAATAAAATGTTGAAAGTTATACTAGAATCAGATGATTAAATGTAATGGAACACTTTAAATGCTTGTTTGTTTAAAACTCACAGTTACTTGCCAAACAGCACTGAAGAGTCAACAGATGCTGCG
Source organism: Tenualosa thibaudeaui (assembly GCA_027481765.1). Lineage (NCBI taxonomy): Eukaryota > Metazoa > Chordata > Actinopteri > Clupeiformes > Clupeidae > Tenualosa > Tenualosa thibaudeaui. Next base: position 1,072,115 of record JAIFZK010000174.1, read on the forward strand.
GAGAATAATCTGTCAGAATGTTCTGTCATGAAGTCAGAGAATCTAGTGATATTATTATGATTAAATATATAGACACATACATAATGTTATACTTGTAATCTAAGTAAAACAAAGTGTAAGTATAACATAATATGCACACTTATGCACAACATGGTTATACATTGCATTAATTTTATTGTTGTATAAGGGGTAATACAATAATGTCTGGGAGGGACCTGACCAATTCCAAATACCCTGTGTGGTTCATGATTGAATTTTATGATGAATTTTATGATGATTTATGAATTTTATGATTTTACATGAAATCTGTCAAAAGTATCTGTAATCTAAAAAACATTGGAACTTATGACATACATCCACATCACTTTGACAATTTCCGAGCAGAATGTGGCCAAATGAACCAATTTGTCCTTGAGGCTGTTGTGCATTGGGGATGAGTTCAGTGATGTCCAAAAATATACACAGTGAAGATTCCTCACGTCTGGCTAGCTCTGTCTGATACCTGTATAATTACTTATGAGACATTTCCCCTATTTGGAATCTACAGTCAAAACTTACTTTTTGCTGTTTTATTTAGAAAGCAAGAATAAGAATAAATACAATCTGGTCCCAGCAGCTTGCCAAAGTCTGTTCTGTCAAATGCAAATCTGAAAGTTGTGAAATAAAGCAAGGTGTACTGATGACCCATGTCAGCCAAAAAATAAATTGTGTGCATTTACACAGCTGGATCTGCTGGAGACAGGCCAATCTGTGTGAACACCTGCATGGCAGAGTAGATATTCAGCTGTTCAGTAGATAAAAGTCACATGCAAGATGCACGTGCAAGAATGCCAGACAGTAAAAACATGTGTCAGAATTACTGGTACTCTTGTGTTTAATCCTTTGTAAAGCTTCCCTTAACCCATAAAACAGCACAGTGTTGGAGAGTAATAGGTGGTGATTTTTATGTCTCTATTTACTCCATTTTACCAGGTGTGTCCATAGATACAGAGAGCACTGTATATGTGGTGGCCTTGTGATGTTCAGGGGTTGTTTAATCCCAAATGTTCTGGGAACCTCCTTGATGTACATGCCAGTATTGTGATTGCATGAAATAGACATTTTGCATCAAAAGTCATTTTGTCAAGACACTAAAAGTGGCTTGTGATTTGCTCATCCTGCAGTTCAGTCATCCCAGACATGTCTGGATTTACACAAAATTGGTTTGCTGAACACAAAATCAAGTTTCCAAAATCAGTTCATGGCCATGTCAGCTGTCCAGAACTCCATTGTAAATCAATTAGTTAAAAACTGATGTATTGACAAAAGGAAACTTCTGTGTTAAAAACAGGAATGTAAATATTTGTGGTACATGTTTTTGTTTTTTTTACTTTTCAACCCTTCAAGTTTGGATTTTTCATTGTGAGACAGATAAGCTTTTATGCCTCTTCCTCCAACTTTACCGGGAGTGCTGATAACCTCAGGTGTACAAACAAATACATGCATATTTATTCAAATGTGTATATGTGTGTGTGTGTGTATATATATACCACAATGATACCACATAGTATAGTATCAGGTACCGGGTGGTGGTGGTGTTAAGGAACCTGGCTAGAATGCAAGTAGTCTGGAAATTGTGAGTTTGAATCTCAGCTGCCACTATTGTGCCCTCTAGCAAGGCACTTCACCCTAAGTTTCTCTAGGGGAGACTGGCCCTGATGTAACTGATACTTGACAAAATGTAAGTCGCTTTGGATAAAAGTGTCTGCTAAATGCATAAATGTAATGTAAATGTAAATGTAGTATATTTGTAATGCAGATACCTACATGCATTTTTTACTGACTGAGGCAGTGTACACAAGTTTGTGCAGATACATGGTATGAGTGCATGGATGCTGAAAATTATTAGTCTGTGCAGACTGTGCAGATTGTAGTAGCATAAGAATTGTATGTGCAGTGTGGAGTTCTGTAGGTCTTGAATTTTGAGCTCAGTCATACTCTGCACTGTATTTACAGCATCACATGTGAGATTAGAGTCGGGCTGATACTAGGTGGTTTGTATGCCTCTGTGAATATCTGGGCATCAGCAACATGGACTTCATGGAATTGACTCTTTATATTCTGCTTATATTTTGCATAATGTTTAAATGTTTTAAACTTTTAAACTCTGCACAGCACCTTGAGGTGAAAGCTTGAACAAGAATTTTGTGAGCCATTGTGGATGTGGAATTGCACTGTCTTTGGGGGGTGAAGCAATACCTTGTGTTACATGAGGCAATTTTGTGACCTTTGTGATTATGAGGACAAGTTTGGCTCTAAAACAAATTCAGAAGTTATTTGTGATATTATTGGTGTTATTATACAATATTAACCTACATTATAAAAGCAGACAGAACATTATTGTCATATTTTAGTTTGTGTATGTCAAGATAATTATATAGCATGTTGTTTGTTTTGTGTGCACTTACACATATATGTACTTCTGTTATTTTATGTTGCCGTTCTAGCACTTCATATAGCCTAGGCTGTGTATACTGGATATTACTCTGTTAGATGTTCACTGAGTAACAGAGTGCATGAAAGACTTGCAGTTTGAAAGAATTTGCAGTCTGCTTTTCTTTGAAAGGTAAAGCAACAACATGCAGTGATCAAATTAATATATACCTCTGTGTGCTCCATTTTCTTTAGTGTAAATGTTGTGTCATCCTGCGTGTTGTAAAGTCAAGCCAGTTGAAAATCTGTTCTATTTTTGTGCCTGTGTAATATCTAAACGTATTTGTGCTTAACATTCATATGGTGGCATTATTGACCCAATTATTATAACTAGTGGCCTACATCAGATTCTGTTAAATATTTATTTATGTAACAGACATCAGTAGATGGGAATATTCTTGATGTCAGGAATATTTTTAAGAAGGAATTTAAAGCTATTCAATGTTATTTATTTATTTATTTATGATTGATTGATTTTAGAAATTTCAAAGATTTTGTGCTGTTTGATCATAAACAACCTTAAGCCACACTAAACTTTAAATCTTCAGCATGGTGTTGAATTTTGCTCTGTCAGCATGTCAGATTTCATAGCTTTTATCCATATGATTTCATTGGTCTAGTCAGTACACTGCCTTTGCTGCATGATCCTTAAAAAACAAAATTCATCAAAAAGATTAATCATGTAAAGTTCCTTAAACTTTGTGTTGCAAAGACTTGCATAAACTCCACTTTTATAGTTCACTGAAAGGCTTTAATCTACTGATATCTTTCATGCACTTACATTTGTCTTCACAACTATAGTCTGCTTTATGGGCCACAGGCTATATCATAATAGCAAAGAGTAGAAATATTCCAGATGGATCAGTCTATGTTGCAAAAGAGTTTCATGAAGCCACTGAATTTTCATGAATGGAGTTGTTTACTTTAAATTACTGTTTAACTCCAGTGTTCCACCCCAGTAATTCACAAAAAGCAGAATGGCAGAATGAAAACCCTTTCTGAGACAATAGAAATACACAGAGAAAATAGCTGCACAACTTAACATTGTTAATGTAGTCCACTTGTCATTTCCAGATAAGGTTATTTTAGATTTCCATTTCTGTTTAGGTTAAAAGCTAGCTCTCTGGTAGCTGATGTGTTTAGTTTAAACTAGCCTAGACTTTTTGGTGACCATAGCCTTAATATTTCCAAAGTAAAGCTATTTATAAGGGATAAGGGATTTTCTAAGCATATTGCATAAAACTCAAGTACAAATTATGTTTTGACATATCTTCAGAAGGTAGAAGGAAGCCCCCATGCTCCATACGTAATTGCCTAAAAAGTTCTGGAAATCTGGAACTTGATCAGTTAGAGCGGACAGCCTTTTCTTATCTCTTTAACTGTTGTTGGCTACTCTGTGGGGTGTGTTGTGATGTGTTTCTCAGAACTGGCAAAGAGGTAAATGCTTATTGATTGGACTGATAAGCTTTGCAGATAAAAGGCAAAGGACGAGCTCACTCAAGCGAGTCGCATTGTGGATGAAAGATTTGACTCCAACAGACAGTTAACTTGAGTTAATTAAACCTGTGAGAATTCCTCAGTGATGCCAATGATGATGTTTTTAACTCTGTGTTGTATTAATATTATTCTGGCATTGACGGTAGTGTCTCTCCCTTTGCCTGACTCTGGCCCGCATTTGGGAAATGACTGGACACAAGCTGTCAGGCTAAAGCATCTATATGCTGCCAAAGATGGACTTCATCTTCAAATTAGAGGGGATGGAAGAGTGGATGGATCTGCTCAACAAAGTGCTCTAAGTGAGTAATAAGTTGGATTATGCAGAATTAGGATTTTACACTGGGTGGCTGTATCATTGCATTGACTTGCTTAACCATACTTTAATTCAGCTTGTGTGATAATAGCATAAGCCTACTCATATAGCTTGTATCAACTATCTGTAAAAGGTCTTAAGAGGTGGATAAATCTGGTATGTGTGTTTTGTGATGGATAGCTGGAAAATAGATATAACAATTTACTGTCTCCTCTATGGCTCAGGCTTGATGGAAATACGTCCAGTTGACAATGGCTGTGTGGCCATCAAAGGAATAGCAAGTTCTAAGTTTCTCTGCTTGAAGAGAGATGGAAGATTGTATGGATCTGTAAGTATTTCATGTCAGCAACCATTTAAATAAGCGTGTTTTGGGATGTTTTAGTCTGATGGTTATAGAGAAGTTTTGGCATTCATTTTTTCCATTCTGATACAGCCACAAAGTTCTGCTTTCCATCAATGAATGACAGTCTTACACGGACCTTAACACACTAACTCAGGTGACTTGGTTGCCTGAAGAATCTTTGCAATAATTTATTTAGGGACATGAAAACAATAAGATGACAGCTCATGCATATTACTAATACAACCTTTGTCCCATTGTGCCATGTTTGCACTGTTAAAACCTCATTGAAAAGAAACAGCATAAACAACCTTGGCCTCTGTATACCTAATGCAAACAGCTCTTGAAGAACTTAAAGCAGGGCGGTCATTTAGTGACGACAGAGGGCTTGTCCTACGTATTTCATGTACTCTTTCATCATCTCTCTCTTATCTTTCTTTCTCCACATCTCTTTCTAGTACAGTTATGAGAGAGATGACTGCACTTTTGCCGAGCACATACTTCCAGATGGATACAACATCTACATTTCCAGCAAGCATGGCACCCTGTTAACCCTGAGTGTCGGAACTAGCAGCCAGACCCATGGCCTTAATAAAGGCCTTAACACTCATGCTCAGTTCCTACCCATGAGCAATAATTTGAAAAATCCACAAATCCACAATAGTGATTCTCGGTCTGGGCACCATCAGAACACCCCATTAAACCTTCAAATAGACAGCATGGACCCTTTTGGAAAGGTTTCTCAGATCTACATACAGAGCCCCAGTTTCAACAAAAGATGAACATTATTTTTGCTTCATAGCATGTCCATGCATTCCAATTGAGGACAATGAACGGCAACAAGTGTCCTGATTCAGATAAAACAGGGATGGACTGAGAACATTCCAGTTGGGCATTTGAATGTTGCAGACTGGGACACAACTCCAAGCGAATGACTCCAAAGTGTTGAGACAGATTTTTTTTACAGAGTTTCACAACTGTATTTTAACTGTGCTGTTATTTTTCCCCAGTATGTTGATGTTTATTGTGTTTTGCAGATACTTTTGTCCAAAGTGATTTTTCATCTGTATTTGTTTAAGCCTGAATATCTTGCCATTTTTTGTCTGAGAATGAGATGTAGGCCCTATGCATCCTTGGCAAAACAGAAAAGATAATTATATTGGGCAATTTTAATATCCACATGAATGTTGCAAATGATAGCCTGACAACTGCTTTCCAATCAGGGCCGTTTCTAGTGCAACCTGGGCTGAGCCCAGACTGGATGAAGCCTTTTTTTGTATTTATTTTTCAACTGAAATTATGATATGTTTAGCTAATTCATACATCATTGGCATAGGCCTTTTAATGGAAAAAAGGGCAAAAAGTGTATTTTTGGTGACAGCCATAAGTTAAATGCCAGGTAGGCTATTTGTATGAATGATTAGCCTATGGAATTTGAGGATTTATTGGAATGTACAAAATGTTTAAATGTTAAAATGTTTAAAACACTATGCTTCTGTCACACACATGGAATAGCCTATAAAATAAATGCTGCTGTATTGGGCACTGTATTGGATAATTGTGTACTGTCACTTTAAAAGATTTGGACGAATGTTACAACTCCAATTTTGATTTTGGTAAAGGTTTGAGTTAAGTAAGCTGAGTTGAATTAAGGCCTACTCTATGCATTTGCTTGAAAAATGTCTATTTCTAGTCAGTAGGGTATGCCTACTTTTACATGTGTGTGAGTTTAGTTTGTACAGCATAATTTTGTGACAAAGCATTAAAAGATGAGGCTGTTTCCTCATCCCAGACATCTGCAACAGCAGCCATGCTGATGAGACCTGCCTCCACAGCCCAGTGAGGCCTGAACACTCACTAGGACTAAAAAATATCTCTCCTGTCTTTGCTTCCTTACACTGGCTCCCTATTGAAAGTTAAAAAATACTCCGCACCTCTCTTGTGGAATAATCTCTACCCCACATTCAACAAGCGGACACTCTCAATGCCTTTAAGTCTAGACTTAAAACCTTCCTCTTTACTGCTCCCCATAGTTAGGGATAGTGCTGGTAAAACCAGCTGTGAGGCATGGCGGCCACTGACCATCCCTCCAGCAGTGTTGGGTTGTCATGCACCATACCTTAGTTTGCTCAGGTATTACTACACCCAAAGAACAGTGATGATTACCCCGAGGTCTAACTTTTGTGTTACATGACAGTGAAAGGCCACTGAGTACGTTTTGGTGAAGAGGTGGAATGTTAATCAGCTGTTTCAGGCTGTTTCATGATAACTTCATGAGTCCATGAGTCCGAGTTTAAACATAAGAAATTATTAGTCATCCAGATGTCTTTAATTAGTCATCCAGATGTCTATAATGTCTCAGAGGCAAGCATCAAGTTTAGTTATTGCCATATAGCTAGCACAAACTTCTCACGTGTCGTGTCATACAACTCTCCTTCTCTCTGTGTCTCTCTCTCTCTATATATATATATATACACAGTATAGGACAAATGTGATCAGTGATCTGTCAATCATCTCTGCTAAAAGTGTCATCCCTGCCTCCCACTGGCTGATTTTTGTCACTTCCCCCCCGAGTGTACTGCGACCACGTGAGGCCCATGCCAGGACCGACTCTCCTCCCTAGAGGCCCTTCCCAGACGCCCATGCCAAGACTGACTCTCCTTCTTAGAGGCCCTGTGACTGACCCCTCCTCACAATGGCACTGTCAAATGGACCCTCCCAATGTTACCCCTATGATTGATCTCACTCCTTGACTTTATGTGTCCTTTACATTATGTCTAGCCACTACTGCACTGTCCAGCCATAACTTTTGATACCCTTATGGCTTGACTACCATAATTTTGCAGGACAGTATTTTGGAATTATTATGATGCTCAGCTAAAATCATGAACAAATTGTAGTCTATCATGATAATTACTGACTGTACTTTTCCTGCATGACCCCTGGCAATTGGGTTGGCCTCTTGAGCTGTGGATCTGCCTAAGGTTTCTTCCTAGAATAACCAATATCACAGAAATACCACAAAGGAGTTTTGCCTTGCCCCTGTTGCTCTTGAGTGCTCCTTGCTGTAAAGTGCCATGAGGCAATATTATTGTAAAAGGTGCCGTATAAATATAATTGAATTGAATTGAATTTGTGGAAAGTGCTGTGAAACCGTGTGCAGTGCTGTTGTAAAAATCTCATAACTAACATCGCTGACAGCATTTTGTTCTATGTATAGCCCAATATTACTGTGCCATGAAAAAGTTAAAGCTGCTACATTTGTCCGTTTCTTGGCAAATATTCAGCTACAAGATATTTCTTGGCAAAAATGACTTAGTTAAGTATGAATAACCATGATTGTGTCTGTTTAAAAACATGCCAGATCTATGTAGCCTAATAACCAATGTAAGCAATTTCAGCATTACGGGCATGACATTTGCACTCTTACTGATGAACAAAATTCCACATAACTTTAGCAAGCATACATGGTCGTAGCTACCATAGGGGCGGTGGTAGCGTAGTGGTTAAGGAACCTGCCTAGTGTGCAAGTTGTGGGTTTGAGTCCCAGCTGCCACCGCTGTGCCCTTGAGCAAGGCACTTAACCCTAAGTTACTCTGGGGGAGACTGTCCCTGAAGAATTGATAGTTGACAAGTTTGGATAAAAGCGTCTGCTAAATGCATAAATATAAATATATATATATATATAATATAAATATAAATATAAATATACCATTGGTTGAGGACTCAGGTCCTCTTTCTAGAGTTGATGAGATTTAGAATCCCTGTAACAAATCTACTGTCTTTCAGATATACAGTGCTCAGCATAAATGAGTAAACCCCCTTTGAAAAGTAACATTCTAAACAATATGTCCACGAAAACAAAAAAAACATTTTTGCAGACTAACTTTAATATCACATCTGCGTAACATACAACAGAAAAGTTTGCGTAATAATATAACTTAGATTACATATTTTTCAGTTTTACTCAAATTAGGGGGGAGCAAAAATGAGTACACAAGTCTCAGGGCAAAGCAAGATTTTAGACTGCAAATGTCTGATTTACCAAGAATTCAACCACAGGTGAGTCTAATTATTCAATTAGTCCAGCAGATAGTTGACTATAAAAGGGTGTTACTAAGAAAACACCTCCCCATTTCCTGCTGTCAGCAATGGCACCACATGGAAGAGAAATGACACAAGAAAGAAAATTATTTCCTTACACCAGAAAGGTAAAGGCTACAAGATCAGCCAATCATTACTTATTAGTCAGAAAAATGTAGCAAAAGTGGTACAAAGATTTAAGAAAAATGGAACTGCGACCATGTCACAGAGACGTCCTGGTCGTCCACGGAAGTTAACACCTCGACAGGAACGTCTTCTGATGAGAAGGGTTGAAGAAAATTGGCACACAAGTTCACTACAGTTAGCTAAAGAAGTAGAAAGCCAAATGGGGGTGACTGTTTCCCGTGACACAATACGCCATACACTGCAGAGGAATGGCATGCATGGATGCCGTCCACAAAAGGCAAGGGCCCATGCTGACAAAGATGAAGGCTACTGGGACTCTGTATTGTGGAGTGATGAGACCAAAATTTGTGTTTTTGGAACTGATGGCTTCAAAACTGTATGGTGTCGCAATACAAAAGAATACAAAGAAAAATGCATGGTGCCTACAGTGAAGGATAGTGGTGGCAGTGTCCTTATGTGGGGCAGCATGAGTGTTGCTGGTGTTGAAGAGCTGCATTTCATTGATGGCATCATGAATTCAGAGATGTATTGCTCTATACTGAAAAAGAAAATGCTACCATCACTCCGTGCACTTGGTCGTGGTGCACTTTTCCAACATGACAATGATCCTAAACACACATCTAAGGCCACTGTTGGCTTTCTGAAGAGGAACAGGGTGAGTGTGATTCAGTGGCCAAGCATGTCACCTGATCTGAACCCAATCGAACACCTATGGGGAATTCTGAAGAGACAAGTGGAGCATCATTCTCCATCCAACATCCAGTCTCTAAAACAGGTCATTATTGAAGAATGGAAAAAGATTGATGTTGCAAAATGTTGCCAACTTGTTCCTTCCATGCCCAGAAGACTTGGTGCCGTCATTAAAAATCATGGAGGCCATACAAAATACTAGATGCAGTAGTTTTGTTGGGGGTGTACTCATTTTTGCTCTGCCCTAATTTGAGTAAAACTGAAATATATGTAATCTAAGTTATATTATTAAGCAAACGTTTGTGTTGTATATTATGCAGATGTGATATTAAACTTAGTCTACAAAATTTTTGGAAATATATTTTGTTTTCATGGACATATTGTTTAAAATGTTACTTTTCAAAGGGAGTGTACTCATTTATGCTGGGCACTGTATATCAAACTTCTCAAAACGAGAATGTTAGACAAAAATGCAGAGTGTGTGCTATTTATAGAATGAGCACTTCAAATACACAATATGTCTATGCTCGCATGACCTTAATACACTCAAACTTAAAGTCACATACAAATGAGCATTTGTCGTGATGAAGCAAAGATATAATGGGTCTTCCATTAGAATGAGATGGTTAACTCTACAAAGAAAGCCTAAACATTTCAATGGGCTCTGTTCACGTAGTCGAAAAGTCCTAGAAGGACGTTTGTTTCAGGATGGTCACTCTTTTCGGGTGAACGTCTACTTTTGTGAAGTTATATTAGGTGTATTAGTATTAGTTGTATAGTGTAGTTATACTAGTTCACTATCCAAAATAAGCCTAACTAATAAGCTCTGCATGTTCCTTGGCAGGTCGGGGTTCATTTTGTGGTTAGCTCGTAGCTATAGCCTTATTACAACTGTTTACCAATTTAAAAGCTAATTACTGGAAACAGTCGACCATCCTGACACTCCACCCTGCACATAGGGAATTGTCAAAACTGCAGATCCGGTCTCCACACAGCCTCTCGCGAAAATGTCTTTGGCAAATATACCTTCAACTTCTATCTCTCTCTCACTGGGCTATAAATCAGTTATAATGAAAGTGTCTTGCAGGTCAAACAGTCTTTTAAAAATACGCTTACACATTTCAGCCTGTGTTGTTGCAGCAGTGTATAGCCAGTGTAATGACAACTAAGTTTAACAGTTCTTCTATGTTATTCAAAGCTAGTATAATTTTTGCAGGTGAGGATGTCTGAAACTGCATTTGGAGGATTTAATTGCAGCTAATAATGCAGTATATGCAATATTTTGGTCATGAATGAAACTGTAACGCACTATTTTGCATTTAGCCAACACAAAAATGCAGCATGTAGGACTTTATTTTGCCCCATAACTGTGGGTAGGTTACGGAATATTTAAATCTATTAAAATTCTGTGAGGGCATGATTTGTTAAGTAATGTGATGTTAGACTGAATATCCTTTTTTGTCAAACAGCTACAAGGAATCAGTTAGCCTCTTGGCCATTACAAAATAATAAACTGGAGAAAGAAACATTCAGTTAAGAATAGTCAAGAGAAGAGAGGGAGATTAACCTTTACAAGTGAGAGATGGTCAAGAAATTACTCCCTGCCAATATATACACATGCACACACATCAAAACACGCAAATGGAAACTGGCACTAGACAAGTAGATTTCAGACTCAAAATCATGATTTACAAATGAGTGACTTGTTAAAATTGTCATTTTTTGTCTAATAGCTAGTGACCTGACACACACTCACACACAGTCAGGAGGGTCAAGGTGTTCAGTTATATCCAACAGGACTTATTTTTGGAGCTTGAAGACTTTTCACCTTTCATCCAAATAGCTTCTTCAGTTCTGGGTTCTAGTGATGGGAAGAGCAGGAGATTCATCTCTGGGCTGTGGGTGTAACTGTGAGCTGTAGACCACACCCCTCATCATGTGACAATGGGTCATTTAATTGACCCATTGACATAATTAGCATTTCAATGTGTGAAATTGGCGGTCAGTCAGGGAGTTTTAAACCCCACAGGTTAGGTTATAGGTTTCATTCCCCACAGTCATTAGTTTCAAACAAGAACGTACTTGCTGTTTTGCCAACATTGCTCCGATTGCTGTGCCGCTACCCAGTTGGAAAGACAACCACTAATTTCGCCCCTAAGATTAAGCTCGGACTATCAGTCATGGTTAGACTATACATTTTGATGTCTGGTTAGTCTGGCTTGTCAGGCTAAGTACATGGAGTATTTCTCATTAAATACTTAAAAAGAACACTACTCTTGTCCGACGGTATGGTTTCTGTGAAAAAAAGTGTTATGTTGTCTTGATCGTGCACCTCTACGTTTTAAGAGGATGCTGGTATGACAGGCACTCCAAAGAGAACCAAAACTACCTTCATCCCAGCTAAAAACTTTTGGTTTGAGGAATGTTATCTGTTGGGTATGGGAACGTCCCATGAAGGTAGTTTTGGTTCTCTGAATGGGTTCTAGGAACACTTTTCAAACATAACTAGTTATAATTAGTTTGGTTGCAAAAAAAGCAGAAAAAAATGACAGCACGACATGGGATGCAAACCCGGGTCGCCTGCATGCCATTCATTAGGTTATTGAAAAAACTCGACTACACTACACAAATAGAGTATTTGGCATAGGCATACATATGTTTCATCCTCAAAGGCTTACGTTGGCTGATGGCTAAACTGCCTCTGATTGTTCTGCTGACTTCCATTTGCTGAATTGTTGGAGTGAACATAGATTACAGAATATGCTAACCTACAGCTAACGTTCTCTGAACCTACACCCAAGGTTTACGGAAAACGCTCTTAAAATGACCATAGGACAACCATAGGCCAACGTTATTTAAGGTTTTTCCAACGTTCCATGTTAGCCATGTTCCCATACCCAACAGATAACGTTCCCGAAACAAAAAAATATTACCTGGGAATATCCTATGACCAACTTGTTCTGATTTTCTGATTTCTTTCCCCAAGTAAAATCTAGATAAAATAATTTACCTTCCCTATTTTGCCATGTAATTTCATACATCCACCATAAAGGTCAAAGTTAGCTTGCTGCTAAAACATCAGTTGTCATCAGCTGTCAGTTGTCAGATTGCTATACTTACATACTGGGTTGTTAACAACTGTCCTGTGCTTTTTTGCTGGTATACCATCTCCAATGGTGTGATCAAAACGTGTAAACAATCACGCATAAAATTATGCTATGCTGGAGCAGGTTACTGGTAATTCGGTGTAATTCACTTGGGAAACATTTTGCCTGCAAACAAGGTGCAGTTACATCTTGGAAAAACACATTTTTCAACACATTTGGCAGTGACGGTTGACGGTTCATGAAGCTTTGTCTCGCCATCACTACCTACAACCACCAAGTCAAATATATATTACAAATATATATGTGATATGATTCATGTAGCGAAAATAAATGGTAAATGGACTGCAATGTACTCAAAGCGCTTTAAAGTATATGCCTCAAATACCAAACATGTTGCCTACAAATCTATGTATAAATCTGAAAATAAGCTACTTCAATTTTCTTTAGCATTTTAGATATGGCAACAATATACCAGGATGCCGATGCTAGCTGGCTGCTTGTTTTAGGTAAGGGATAACGCTCGTGAGGTGGTCATTATCGTGGAATAACTCCAGACAGAGTGATGGGAGCCCGATGCCCGATGAGTCACTCTGGAGGGACTTATAATGACCGCCTCGCAGAAGGTTATTTTGCTTATTACCCGGCTAAAATGGATAATAGCTTCCAGGAAAAAGGTTAATTTACAGATCAGCTGATTGATAGATTAGTTTGACATTTTTTACGAAGTGCTGCTATTCAAATAATGCACTCTGAGAATCTCTGTGGAGCTGCAGACGTCTTTTGCAGACTATGGTAGAGATGGAGCAGAGGGACACTGGAGCTGAGCCTGTGAAGGTGATGGTGAGACGTGGAGGAGCGGCGGCGGTTTGTTCGGATGCATCGCTTGAGTGGGGGCCATGTGCCTGAGGAGGGTTACGTTCCAATGCCCAGGTTCGGAGGCGGTCCTGCCCAAAGATTCTAGAGGTCCTGCCTACCAATCATTTTGGTTGTGCAGTGGTCTCCAATGCGGGCTATATTTCTACTCACATGGGTGGGCCAAGTGACGCCATCTCCTTATGTCATTGTGTCCATTTGTGCTGGACACAAACTGACTAACCCCATATGGGTCCGTAGGCTACATAGATCCTAATCCTAATATGGACTAATGCCCATTTATTTGCTTTTGCTTTTCCTGTATCTTTTTTGTACCTTTTATTGAGCTAATACTGTATGCAGTTTCACTACATGTCTTACATTAGTATTTCAATGTATGTGACCAATAAACTCCTTGATTAGTTATAGCAATGTTCTGTTTCAACGTTCACTGTTTCCTTAACAGTGGTCTGTTATACTTAGCAACAGTCCATTATCAAGAAATATCATACCGTATATCATTACCGGAGAGCATTAGGGCATTCTACAGTCCCACTGAGCTGTGTAATATTTTTTTCTTATTGTTTGTCACACAAATCTATATCCTCATTCCTATCAGGAAAATCCACAAATGTGGGCCTATAGCCTACTCTAGCCTATAATTTCCATAGTCAGTAAAATAAGTTAACTCTAGCATTAAACTATAGGCCAAAGCTACTTTTATGCTTTAAAATTATATACATTATTGCCTTTATACTCCTGCCAGTCAACATGCTAGGCAACACCCTCACTTTTGAAGTTTTGAAGACTCTTTGAGTGGTACACCTAATTCGCCCCCCTGAAGCTGGCATTTGAATGAAAAGGGTGGACTTTTATTTTGACACAACAGATTGAACGTGGCTCTAGTTCAGCCATATTGAAATAGCTACACGCAGTTTGATGTAGCAATATTAACAAAGGAATGTAATATAAAACTCAAAATGGACAGCACCAAAGATGACCTGTTTGAACCTATTTTTATGGCTGATGACCGGTAAGAACATTGATACGTTATTACCAGTCAGTTTAAAACAAATACTGACATGTAGCTTCAAACCCTGGCAGGAGTCGTCAGATTGATGAGACAGAATTGATACCGACGTCATTTTTATGTTTAGGCTAAGGATCCCCAACCGATATGTTGACCTTGTCAAATTGACGCTGCCGTCAGCTATACTTAACGTGATTTCAATCCACACAAATTGCTTCCGTATTTGTTAATACTTTTAGAACGATCTCTACACTCGTTTACTCGAAGCTCGTTTACTACTTCTCCTTCCGGTTTATGGCGGTTGGCAACGAGCTTATAGAGCATTACCGCCACTACCTGGACTGGAGTTTTGATCAGGAAACTCGCTGGTTTAATATTCTACTACTACTTCAAATACTATTTGAAAAAACAAAACAAAACAAAAACGGACATTCTCTGACTTTCCAAAATTGTAAATTTGTGAGAGAAAAAAAAGGCAAATTTGTGAGTAACAAACTTATGTTTATGTCAAGTCAAGTCAAGTAGGGATTTATTGTTGTTTCAGCCAGATACACAGTACATAGTGAGACGAGACAACGTTTCACCGGGCACAATTGGTGATACACGTAACTGTTAAAACACAGTATGGTCAAGACAGATACGTAATAGTGCCTACATACACTATTGCGGGAGAAAAATAACATTACAACACAGTTGTAAACGATTTGCAGGTCAAAATACAGGTGACCTAAAACAAACACGCTAGACAGGGCATGGCTTTTTGCAGAGCACTGTGGCTAGTGGTGTGATTTGTAAAATGAAGACTGTTCAATATAAATATAAATAATAGCAGCTAGAGACTATTCTACATAAATATAAGTGATAGCAGCAAGAAAGTGCGGGGGGCATAAGGTGCAGTGTGCTGTGACGCGCTGGTTTGCATCCTGAGTAAGAAATTCCAGTCCAATTGCACTACAGGTTGTTCAGCAGTCTGACTGCCTGCGGGAAGAAGCTCTTCCCCATTCTGGAGGTGCGGGCAGTGATACTGTGGAACCTTCTGCCAGATGGTAGTAGGGTGAATAGTCCATGGGAGGGATGGGTAGTGTCTTTGGTAATGTTCTTGGCTTTCCGCAGACAGCGGGTGCTGTAGATGTCTGAGAGGGGGGGCAGAGAGACTCCAGTGATCTTTTCGGCTGTCCTCACAATCCGCTGTAGGGCCTTACGGTCTGCCGCGGTGCAGTTGCCGAACCACGCTGTGATGGTGCCGCTGAGGATGCTCTCAATCGTCACTCTGTAGGAAGTTGTGAGGATGGAGGTTGGGAGATTGGCTTTACGCAGTCTTCTCAGAAAGTACAGACGCTGCTGGGCTTTCTTTGTGATGTGTGTGGTGTTGAGAGTCCATGAGAGGTCGTCAGTTATGTGTGTGCCCAGAAACTTTGTGCTCTGGACAATCTGTACTGGAAGGTTGTTGATGCACACTGGGATGTGTTTATGCAAGGTCCGCCTGAAGTCGATGACCAGTTCTTTTGTTTTGTCCACGTTGAGGGACAGGTTGTTGTTGGTGCACCAGTTGCTGAGGTGAGCCACCTCTTCTCTGTACGGGGCCTCGTTGCCTCCGCTGATCAGACCCACCACGGTAGTGTTATCAGCAAACTTGATGATGTGGTTTGAGCTGTGCGTTGCCGCACAGTCATGGGTGAGGAGTGTGAACAGCAGTGGACTGAGCACGCAGCCTTGAGGTGCTCCAGTGTTCAGTATGGTAGTGCTGTAAGTCTTGCTCCCGATCCTGACTGCTTGTGGTCTGCCCACCAGGAAGTCCAGGATCCAGTTGCAGAGGGTTGTGTTCAGGCCAAGTTCACCTAATTTCGTTATCAGCTGCTGAGGGATGATGGTGTTGAATGCTGAGCTGAAGTCAATGAACAGCATCCTGACATATGCGTCCTTTTGGTCCAGATGAGAGAGAGCCAGGTGGATGGCAGTGTTGATGGCATCGTCTGTGGAGCGATTTGGGCGGTATGCAAACTGCATTGGGTCCAGCGTGGCTGGTAGTTGTGACTTGATGTGTCTCAATACCAGCCTTTCGAAGCACTTCATGATGGTAGATGTCAGTGCAACTGGACGGTAGTCATTGAGGCAGGTCACTGTGGGTTTCTTCGGAACGGGTATGATGATGGTGGTGGTGGTCTTGAAACAGGTGGGAACGACAGTGGTACTGGGTCCCGCAACAGGCGAAGCTCACGGAGAACACCGAGGGTGCTCGCTGTGATAGAAGTGACTGCATTTCTACCGATCTGCAGCAATGTATTCCTATTGCAACCTTGTATTCCATCTTCTCGACACATATTCCATTGTTTCTCCTATGCCAGGCAGGAAAAACATATTTGTTCCACAATGAGTAACATATTTAAACAACCTTTTGAAAAACTAGCTGATTTTAGGTCGGTGGAGGGTTTAGTTGACTCCTCCATGTGGCTGGCGTTGTCATCTCCCTTGAGAGGTGGAATCTCATCTGTGGAGGGGGTGGAGGTTGGCTCTTCTGTGGCAACGTCATTGATACCAAGGCCAAGCTTGATCATCCTGTAGATGCAGTTAAAGTACGTCTGGCGGTCATCCAAGGTGAAGCCGGCAGACAGAAGTGAGGTCTCAAAGAGGAGGATGACCAGGTCCTTCATTGCCTTGTCGTTCTTCTTGGCCTTGGCCTTCTGCCAGAGTGTCTTACTGATGGGGTGGTCAGAGTCAAGGCATCTCAAGGCACTTCTTGATCAGGTTTCTTGTGGATGAATCTTGCTCTGCTGGAGCATCTGTCTGGAGATATTCAGGGGGAGATTCTCAGAATCCACCACACCACGGATGAAATTAAGGTACTCTGTGATTGCAGTTGTCCATGACAAAGACCCTGCAGATGTACCTTGTACACCCAAGATGTTCTTCTTGTTCTCAAAGAGGCTGAAGATGCTGCGGCAGGGGATGTAGAGCAGGGCATGGAACTCCAGACTCTCTAACTATGCTAACACTGTTGCTTAGCTAACTAAGCTAATGCTTAGTTGGAGTGGCTGAACAGTTAAATAGTTAAATTGTTTAAAAAGTTAAATTATTTAATAGCGAATTACAGTAGTGCACTTTAATTAGACGCATTCAGACAACAGTAGAGTGCATTTTCATGCACTATAATAACTAGATTTGCAATTCCCAGGAATTACACAGTGCATGCAAACATTGAAAAATTGAATTGAAAATTCAAGGAGCAATTGTCATTGTAAGATGCAACTACTGGCTGTTTTTTGTTTATTAATTACAATTGACAATTTGTTGGAGATGGTTGGACACAGCTGTTAAACTTGGCAGTTGCTTAACAAGTTGTTTATTGTTTTAATCAAGTTGTCCATTGTGGTTTGTTGTACTTCAATGCTATTAAACTACTGATTGATAAAAGTTTCAGTAGTTGAATTGATAAACATGGTTGGAAGCTTTCTGCAGCTGCTTTGTTTTGCTCCACTAGCAACATTGATGGTTAATGATGTTGGTTCCTATGTTTGTTGCTGGGCAAGGGTGGTAGTTGCTATGCCGTTGCTAGGGTGGACATGGTGGTTGCTATGCTGGTTGCTAGGTTAATCATGTTGATTGCTGGGCCATCATTGTGGAAGTGGTTCCCAGGAAGTTGCAAGGGTACTAGGTTAGTCATGTTGGTTGCTATGTTGTTTGCCAGGTTGTCATTGTGGAGAGGGTTCCTGAGGTGGTTGCTAGGTTGTTTCAGTAGTTGAATTGATAGAGATGGTTTGTCCAAATTGCTTAAGCTGTGACATAATGTTGATGGTTAAAGACAATGTTGATTTCAGCCAACATTATTAAGTGATTAACTCTTTGCTAATTATCTACAGGAACAGATTTCTCACTGAGAATGAGACTTTATTATTATTATTACAGTATTGTATTGTTCTTCGTTGGCTCTTATTGACTGTTCTGTTATCTGGTGGCTTCTTTTTATCATCTTTTTTACTCTTCCGGGATTTTTCTGTGCGCTATAGCTAAATAACCATTTCACCTAGAAACTTAATTGAAACTTCATCTTGTAGAATTCAAAATTCAAAAAGGTGTGCTACATCTTTTTACATTTCTACTCTTTATTTTCTTTAAATATCTGTGATAAACGAGCAATCTCCCACTGAATGAATGTAGAACTTGGAGAATTCAATTTCCCATTGTATACAGAATTCTACAAAAATTCTATTTTTCCATTGTTGTCTGTCAGCTGCCTACTCTGTAAACATTCCACAGTTCTTTCTGCTATCTGTGTTAATCAAACTATCAAACGCTGAAAAATTTTAATACAATAAACAATAATTTACCACCTGTGAACAGTATGCAACCACCTCAACTATCCTAGCAACGTCCTAGTAACCTCTTCCAAAATGACAACCAACCTAGCAACCAACATGACAAACATAGCAACCAGCAAAGCAGCCACTGTAATCAGCATAGCAACAACCTCAAGTACCATTGCAACTTCTGAGGAACCACTTCCACAATGATGACCCAGCAATCAACATAGCAACCAACTTGATTAACCTAGCAACCACCATAACCGCCCTAGCAACCACATCAAATACCCCTGCAACTTCCTGAGAACAACTTCCAAAATGATGGTCTAGCAATCAACATTGCTAACAACAAGATTAACCTAGCAACCAGCATTTGCCCCTAGAAAGCAGAGTCCAAGCTTTAAAAAATGATGCACGGTGAGCACGGAAAACACATTGTTTCAATAGGCCAGAATAGGTCTACTGTGTCAAAAATCTAGACATGTCTTAAAAGGAGGAAACAATTTCTTAGTTCGGTCAAAGGCCTGGAAAACCGGACTGTCTGTCCAAAATCTGGACAAATAGCCACCCTAGTTACACTCACTTTTTGAATGGTAAGGAAAGCTAAACTGGAAAGAACTTGTATAGTGTACCTTTGTAGTTGTTTATGTGATTGTCTGATCAAGTGGGCCATTGTTAGACAGAGTTAACTAATGTATCCTTGCCTATCCTAGGTGTGCTGCTTTATGCATAATATAATGAATGCATAGGCTGCGCAAAAAAAAAGTTTGAATTGATTGGAATTATATCATGATTTGTTCAGGTGTATGAAGTTAGCCTACAGTCTAATGTGCTAAAAATGTCACCACAACATAATATAAACGTCACATAGGCTAAATTGGCTACAACTCAGCCCAGTTCCAGTGTGCTTGCATACAGCTAACAGGTAATTGTGAAGACAAAACGCATATCTGAGTGTCCAGGCTCAGACTGTTACTGAATAATAAGTAAAAAATAAAAATTAAATAGTTGTCACACATTGTTGGGACCGCATGACTTTATGTGGGGAATGCTAACAGCACACCATTATTATGTTTGTGTTGCCATGTGCCATAAGTCTACAGCTCCTTCCAGCCTGTTGATAATTATGTTTTTGCTTCTGCTAGGCATCACGTTCAAGGCTATCAGGAAGGTTTTGAAGAAGGCAAGCGACAG
Organism: Tenualosa thibaudeaui; assembly: GCA_027481765.1. Lineage (NCBI taxonomy): Eukaryota > Metazoa > Chordata > Actinopteri > Clupeiformes > Clupeidae > Tenualosa > Tenualosa thibaudeaui. The sequence goes on from JAIFZK010000174.1 coordinate 1,092,138, forward strand.
GGATGGTATGAGGGTCAAAACCATGGCAGGATTCATGGGGCCAAACTATCAGCAGAGGCAAGTTCTTGTCATCATACTTGATCATTTTAATACTTTATGAGCATGAAAGAGAAAGCTTTATACGTCTCAAAAGACACAAAATGACTCCTGTGGTCAAGCGGTACAAAATTTGAAATTTATATCTAAACAATAATCCAACCTATCCAACAAAGAGAAGCAAAATAATTTGATATTGACTTTTCATTCTTGATTTTTCTTTACCTTTATACCTTATAAAATGATAGTGAAATGATAAAAAGAAAAAAACTATTGTAATCTGATTTGATTAAATGTGTAAAGTATGTGTGGCAAACAGATTTTCAACAAAAATATTTTCTAAATTGTAACTAAAGTAACCACAAAAATGTAATCCTGAAAATAACAGCTATATTTTACAAAGTGGTGTGAATAAACTGGCATTAGTTGGAATTTTCAAGGTTACCCAAATATGAAAAAACACATCTCAGCTAAGAAATAATAATTTTTTGTAATTTTGCAAATTGGGGATTTTGCTCTGTCTATGTAACAGCATAAATCCTAAGAATATAGGCCATCAAATATAGGCTCCATTGGAAGAAGGGGCAGAAGGGAGACAACACAGGATGCAGAGTGCCTTTAGTCCAACTTCAGTTCGATTGATGTTTACATGCACAGATTATTTGTCAAGTGCATTATCTAGGAGTTAATCAGACAAAAAAATGCATGTTCCACATCTTATCCAATGAATGAAGTTCTTAAATTTATAAACATTACTTTTCACTGGTGCCATAGAAAACATAATCAAATGCATTCATCTCCAGCACCAGAAGATTAAAATGACAGACACCTAATTAGACCTACAAACAGCAAATACAATGCAATCAAATTACTGGAGCATATTTGTTTATTTTTTCATGATATAGCCAAAATAACAATTTATTATATTTATGTCTATGTGATATTTTGGTAACTACCTGATTGGTGAGTACATAACACATTCATAGCAGCTGTCATAAATTGCTCACAAAGCATTCATGACTGTTTCATCAAACATGACTCAACATTCATACCCAACCTTTCATAAATGTTGAAGACAAAATAGTTGTAATTTATCAAAATAAAAGTCCAACGGTCTCAAAGCAGCATCGCAGCTTTTGTTTTAAACCTGATCTGACCTGTTACCTGATCATGTCACACCTAAATATTTCATGAATTAAAATGGCACTTTACTATACATGTTGTGAAGTATTCATAATCGCCTGAAGTTCAACACCAAGAGGTAAACTACATAGAGCAATATTTGTGGACCCTAGAACAGCTGGACATTTGAGTATAGGCAAGGAAGCAAAATGAAAATTACCTGCAGAGTTTACATGATTTTTTTTAAACATTAAAAAAAATCATGCTAGCTGCTAATTATCATCTTTTGCTACCTTGCCTACAGTCAAATTTGAATGTGAATTATGAATTATGGCTGGACAGTGTAGTAGTAGCCAGACATAGTGTTAAAGTTAAGGAGTGGGATGGGTCATGTAGGTAACAATAAGGGTCCATTTTTACAGTGCCATTGTGAGGGAGGTCAGTCACAAAGCCTCAGAGAAGGGGAGTCGGTCCTGTTATGGGCATCTAGGAAGGGCCTTTAGGATGAGAGTCAGTCCTGGCATGGGCCTCCCGTAGTGTTGGTTGCAGTCCACTCAGGAGGGGAAGGTGACAGTCTGCTAGAAGGAGGCAGAGATGATTGTGGTGTAGATGGTCAGAGGAAGCAAATGAGTTAGGCCAGGCTCACACGTCACTGATCATATGCATCATTTTTACATACATATATGTATTTAAATATATGTATTTACACACATATAAGAGAGAGTTGTACAGCATGATACATGAAAGGTTTGTGGTAGCGCTAGGCTATAGCAGCAAAACTAAGGTATGGTCCGTGGCAGCCCAACACTACAGCAGGGATGGTCAGTGGCCGCCATACCTCACAGTTAGGGGCAACAGCAGAGGCAGTCCCTCCCAAATGACCCATTAGGAGTGATGATTTACCATGCACCATCCCTAACTATGGGGAACAGTAAGATTTTGGGAGTGTCCGCTTGTCGGGTGTGAGTGGGAGAGATTATTCCACAAGAGGGGCACACGGTAGCAAAAGGCTCTTCCTATCATAGATTTTGATATTCTCGGGATTAGAAGAAGACCAGCATTCTGGGATCTTAGGGTTATGGGAGGATGGTAAGGGACATTGAGGGTTTTGTAGGTTAAGAGTATTTTAGAATTGATTTGACTTTTAATAGAGAGCCAATGTAAGGAAGTGAGGATAGGAGAGATATGTTCATATTTTTTAGTCCAAGTGAGTGTTTGGGCCATGGTACTTTGTGTTAGCTGTAGTTTTTGATACAGTTATTACTACCCTCAGAGAACAGTGCATTACAACAATCAAGCCTGGAGGTAATAAATCCATGTATTAATTTTGCAGCATCCTTAAAGGATAGGAACTTTCTAACCTTAGCTGTAACCTTAGCTATAACCTTATGAATGCTTTGTGAGCAATTTATGACGACAGCAATGAATGTGTTATGTAACACCCCCCTCCCCCATCAAGTAATATGTTGCTGTTATTTTTATATCCTATTATGTATTAATTATGAAGATGATGGCCAGTTAAGAGAGTTGGCTAATGGTTAAGTCAAGGTTGATGCCTTTAGTCTCTTCCACATGGTTGAGGTATGTTTATTAATTCAATGGTGATATCTAGGGATGTAACAATACACTCAACCCACGATAGGATACGATTCACAATATTAAGGTCATAAAACGATACGAGATGAATGTTTTTTTTTTTCAATGCAGACAAATTATGATTGAAATTATAATTTTTTATTAAAGCTGCCACTTAAATAGTAGCATAACTATTTTCTAACAAAAAATGAATTGAAATAAACCAAAGTCAGGCGCACTACTAAGTTTGACTGGTCTATAGGATAGTCTACTTGACTTAAACATATGGGCCAAATTGAGTAGGCTATGTGGACAGAATTTGATTAACCAGCGATCTGACGTATCAGAATGCTAAGAGTAGCGGCTTCTAAAAAAACTTTTTTTTTTCAGACTTTTTGTCTGATGTCCCTAACAGCGAACTGTCATCTGCAGTGTGGACAGCTTCTTTGACTGTATGGTGGACGGAAAGATAACTCTAGCCTAGCTCTAAGCCTGAAACTGAAAAAAGGACATATTGGAAATGGATCTAATAGCATAATATAAAAAAAAGTAAATCAATTAATTAGAGTAATTCTGACTTGTTGCTGTAATGTCTGTTGTGCAGTTAAAGGCTAATGATAATTTCTGTCACTGTCACAGCACTGTTTATTATCAATAACAAAGAGAGTTACTGACGATAAATGTTATCAGTGTGTCAAACCAAAACCTTAGTGCTAGGGAAGAAACTATGGCATCTTACTTCTAACATTGTTAGCATTGTCGCTAGCAGGCAATTGTTAATGCCATATCAAAGGTGATGCTAGCTATTCAAGCTAACTTTCAGCAACCAGCAAGCTATACCAGCAAGTGGTAAAGCAGAAACAGTATAGACTGCTAAGCTGAACTTACAAGTCACATAATTTATGTTGACATTTAGACATAGCAAAAAGTTCATTAGTAACTCAAATGATAAGCTTAGTCTGCATTGCAAGGGCGTACATATTCGCCCTCAAAGTAGCATTTGGATGTGAGGAGGGTTAGTTGGGTTTGTTTCATGTGCATTCCTCCCTGTCTATGTACCCTGCACTATTTTTTGTTGTCTTTAATATGTATGCCATCACTTTGGTGCAGCAGAGAATGTAAATCACTCTACCAGATCAGACATCATTGCATGTCTGATTTTCTAAGCTGCTTAAAGGCATTTCAACCATATTTTTTACTCTGGAATACTGACAATATCAGACATTTAAAAAGAACCCACCAGGGGATGTGGCTAGAACGCTTCAGGCAAAAGGCCAGTTAGGCTACAGAACTTCTTTCTGGACGAAATAATTTAGCCTAATCATTTTTAGGACTCCATGTAGCCTTTTCATTTCATCAGGGGAAAAATTTAAGCATCTCTGACACTTGGCCAACATGAAAATCTGAGACTGCAAGACAACATAACTTCAAAAAAATGTCTCGATCTCGATTAATTTTTCATCTTAAGTGATATTAATTTTCACAGCGTCATATCGAAATTTCGCCGGTTGACAGTGTAGTGTATTGTTGCATCCCTTGTGATATTGGATTGGTATCTGGGTATTGACCAACATGCAAAACCCAGATATCGGAATCGGTATTAGAATCAAAAAAGCTTGCATCCATAATGTAAACATACTGACTGCTTTCAGTTGTTTCTCAATCTCAGTCACCTTTTGTTATAGAAGGCTTATATGGTCAGACAGAATAATGATGATGCTAATCTTTTTATCTTTCAGGTTTCTTTCTACCATGGTTTTGCAACAACATGGAAAAACCTTCTTCAAAAGGAGACCAGATCTAAAACTAGGTGAAAAGGCCATAAGATATTTCAAATATGTTGTTACCATTTCTGTGCTTTTCTCACCTTACGCAATACTTGTTGACAGGAAACAGCTGAAGCTATTGGAAACACTAACTGGACTGATTCAGACATTTCCCCTTGAGGATCCACAGCACAGCAACCTTGAAGAAAATATGGAGCAGATTCGAGCCAAATTCAGACAAGTGAGAAGATTTGTTTGCACTTTTGCTCTATTGTGTTGATAAGGTTATCCACTATTCAAAGATTAACATATTGCATTCTTTCATGCTTTACTTGCTTGAACCAGGACTGATGCTCACAGGTTTGGAAAAACTCTGTGTGGTCAGTGAATGTTCCTTAAAGTGAAACGCCAGAGCTAAAGCAATGTAGGTTGTTTTTCTGCATGGGCGCAAATCAAAACTTGCATCTGAAAGTAAAATTACATCAGTAGCTGGGTTTTTTAGTTTGACTGCCCTTTGCTGGAAAAGTATGTGTCCACTCCAAGAGATTATGAGTTTTCTGTGAGATAGATAGATAAATAGATAGATACTTTATTGATCCCAAAGGAAATTACAAAGAAGCATGAGCTATGATATGTCAAGAGATAGATATCGCCAATCTAGTAAGAATCTAACAAATTCATTCATTTTGGGGCAGAAATGCTCTGTTGACTAATAATGGTAAGGTGATTACTAATTTTGACCTTGGCATTTTTGCACTATTGTTGTTTCTAATCAGCACATCAGTAAAATATCTTTTTGTCTTTGTAATTTAGGAAGCAAAAAGTATAAAACAGATTTGTTATGGTTATTTAAGGATACAAGGAAGTTTTATTCTCACATGCATATGGTTACTGAGTGGAAAAAAATGAAATTGTGTCTATTTCCATAAAAAACTGAGACACTGACACTGAGCACATAGAAGCAATTTAACCAGACAGTATAGACCTAACTGTAACATAGATCAAAACATAGACCTCGGAAAAAGTATGTTCTACTAGTGGCGACTCATGACTGCTATATATGGGGAAGCCCTTTGTCAAGTTTCACACTAAAAGTGTGTGTAGCCAACTGCACATTATAGGTTTATTTTAAATCAATTCTGTTGATACCTCATGAAATCTGCTAATGGCAACAAAAAAGTAATCATTTAGAAAAATAACCAAATAGTGTTGTGCTTGCTGGGAACTAAATGACAGATAATTTCTGCACCAACCAATTGTTTAATGTAACTCTCAGCTCACAAATAAGAATTTTATTTTCTCATACTTCTAAACGTAACCTCCACACTAACCACAAAAATGTTACTTTCTCATACTTCTAAACATAACCCCCACATTAACCAATTGTTTAAGGTAAATCTTAGCTCACGTGTAAAATTTACTCTCATACTTCTATTATGAGTCCCTTTCGTGTTCCACTATTTCCTTTATGGTTGGTAAAAAAAATAATAAAATCTTCAATATTAATAAAGACAAAAAGTTTGTATACCGTATAGGTCTGAATGAAAGACCATCTTGAATATGATATGTCCCTCCTTTTCCAAAATTTTTTTGGGGGGAGAAAAACAACTTCTGTTGACTACATTTTGCTTTTCATAGACAATCATTTTATTTGAAAATGGTGGTGAAAGCTAAAACATTCTCCAATGAGTTAATTGTTTTGTAATATAATTACTATAAAATTAAAGCAAGAAATCAAATTAATTTATCTTCTGGATAAATTTGTCACATTTAAATTTAATGAATAGTACCATATGAATAATTTTCCATAAACCTGCACTGGAGGTACCCAGCAGAAAACCATGTGTATTAGCCAAAGAGGTCTGACTGTGGGTAGGCTACACTTACTATAAAATACACTTACTGTAAACATTTACATTTATGCATTTACCAGACGCTATAGAAAGTTATAGCCTATAGAAAATGTGTGTGCAACACTGAAAAGGTTTATGGATACAAGAAGGTCTACAAACCTGGCCCAGTTACACCAGTTCTGTCAAGAGGAATAGGCCAGTATTCCAGCAAACTATTTGTGAGAATCTTGTGGAAGGATACTCCAAACTTTTGGCCCAAGTAAAACAGTTTCAAGGCCATTCTGTCAAATACTGAGGAAGTGTATGTTTTTGACTGATGAAAGTAATACAAAAACATCTCGTAATTTTTCTGCATGACCCCCGGCAGTTAGGTTAGCCCCTTGAGTCGTGGATCTGCCCAAGGTTTCTTCCTAGATTAACTGAACATAAGGGAGTTTTTCCTTGCCCTCTTGGGTGCTCCTTCTGTAAAGCGCCACGAGACAATACTATTGTAAAAGGCGCTGTATAAATTAAATTGAATTGAATTGAACAAAAGTTAGATAGCTGCTTGAAGAATAAGCTGCTACTTTGGCAACTTTCTATGGACTAATTTAAAAATCAGACTGGTAGTGGAGGCTAAGTATCTAAACTGACACAAGGAAACACGACTGATAGACCAGGCTAAATCCTAGGGGTAGACTGCTACATCCCTGTTACAACCCTGGGCAGATTCAGAGCTCATGGGGCCAACCCAACTGCAGGGTCATGCAGGAAAAGTAAAAATAAGTAGTTACCATGATAGACTACAGTTTGTTTATAGTATTACAACAATAACCTACTGACTGACTACCATATAATGTTGTGGGACAGTATTTTTGGAAATATTATGGTGCTCAGCAGTCTATATTGATACATAATAAATGAATAAAAAATGATGAAAGTAATACAAAAACATCTCTATAAAATCCCTTGTCTCTTTATTCTGACTGTCTGTAACAAATATGAAAATGTGTTCATATTTACTGACAAAACAGAACATACTCTAATTTAGACAAAGTAAAGAAAAAAAGGTTTGTTGTCTTTTTCTGTATGTAAAAATATGTTTTCAGTTGTCTTTTGTACTGCCATTGTTCCCAGTTGGTGTTTGGTTTTGCATAGTTTTATTTTGCATCATATGAAACATTCAATTTTTTTTTACTATTTTTCTATGTTTTTGTAATCGCAGTTAGAAAGAAATGCACATCTTGTTATTAATCATCACTATTGTTATTTGTTTTAGGTTGACCTAGATTGACCGGGCAATATTTTGATACTGATGTGTTAATGTCATTACTTTATGAAGTAAGTGTTCTGTGATCATCTATAGATGTAGCTTAACCAGCTCATTTGTTTTTCCACAGGTTTGCTCTTTATTGCACATCTCTACAGACTTCTATGGTTATATCAATAACCCTGGACAGTTGTCATTCTGAATGTGAACTAGTGAAGCTTTCACATTCACAGACAGGAAACAAAGAAGAATGGAGAACCACCATTGCATCTTTTTTGTGTTAAAAGAATTTGACACAAGTTTATCTAAGAGGCTTTGTCTAACTTTTAATAAACTTTTTGTGTCATCCTGCCAAAACAGTGCTATTCCTTGGTAACAAAAGCTAACCTACAAAGCTCTCAAAGGCGATGCACCAACAGATATAAGACTTAATTGTCCCTTACCACCCTCCTAGGGTGATCCCAAAATGCTGGTCTCCTTGTAATCCCAAGAATATCAAAATCTATGGTAGGAGGAAGAGCCGTTTGTTACCGTGCACCCCTCCTGTGGAATAATCCCCCCCCCCCACATTCGACAAGCGGACACTCAATACCTTCAAGTCTAGACTTAAAACCTTCCTCTTTACTGTTTCCCATAGTTAGGGATGGTGCGTGGCAAATCATCACTTCTCATGAGTCTTTTGGGAGGGACTGCCTCTGCTGTTGCCCCCAGTTGCGAGGCATGGCGGCCACTGACCATCCCTGCAGTGGTGCTGGGTTGCCACGCATCATACCTTAGTTATGCTGCTATAGCCTAGTGCCGCCACAAAAGCTTCATGTGTCATGCCGTACAACTCTCTCTCTCTCTCAATATTTATATATATATATATATATATGTGTATAAATGTATGTGTATATGTATATGTGTGTGTGTATGTGTGTATATGGTATGGTATGGTATGGTATAAATTTTATTGTCAATTTCTTCACATGTACAAGACATACAAAGGAATCGAAACTGCGTTTCACTCCCCTGTGGTGGGAGAGCAAGGGGCCGCTGCCGGATGCCAAATTAGGGGGGATGAAAGGCACAATACAGCATAACATGAGGAAAGAGGAGGAGAAAAAAAAAAAAGCATCACTAGACTATGCTCCAATGCTTCTTATGGTCTCCAATCTGTGAGCCTCAGTCCGCAGGGTGACACAGCGATAACACAGCCAGTAGCCATGGAGACAACCTTGATCGGAACCCAGACATATACATTCATATATATGTATATGTATGCCCAAATTACACATTTGCTCTCTGATGTGTGAACCTGGCCTAATTCACTTTCTTCCTCTGTCCACAATTATCTCTGCTGAGTCATAGAGTCCCTTCCTGGATGCCCATGCTAGGCCCGTCTCCCCTTCCTTGAGGCTTTGTGATTGCCCCCCCCCCTCACAATGGCACTGTCAAATGGACCCTTACTGTTACCCCCATGACTCATCTCACTCCTTTGAGTTGACACTATGTCTGGCCACTGCTACATTGTCCAGCCATAATTCCTGATAACCACCTATAGACTGACTACCATATAATGTAAAGTGGGATAACACTCCACAACTATTAAGAACCTTGCTAAAACCATAGGCAACTTGAAGTCTGTCATGATTGCCACTGATTGTAATTTTTCTGCATGACCCCCAGCAGTTAGGTTAGCCCCTTGAGTCGTGGATCTGCCCAAGGTTTCTTCCTAGATTAACTGAACATAAGGGAGTTTTTCCTTGCCCTCTTGGGTGCTCCTTCTGTAAAGCGCCACGAGACAATACTATTGTAAAAGGCGCTGAATAAATTAAATTGAATTGAATTGAACAAAAGTTAGATAGCTGCTTGAAGAATAAGCTGCTACTTTGGCAACTTCTATGGACTAATTTAAAAATCAGACTGGTAGTGGAGGCTAAGTATCTAAACTGACACAAGGAAACACGACTGATAGACCAGGCTAAATGCTAGGGGTAGACTGCTACATCCCTGTTACAACCTGGGCAGATTCAGAGCTCAACCCAACTGCAGGGTCATGCAGGAAAAGTAAAAATAAGTAGTTACCATGATAGACTACAGTTTGTTTATAGTATTACAGCAATAACCTATGGCGTGACTGACTACCATATAATGTTGTGGGACAGTATTTTTGGACTGGTCAATATAGACTGGTGCTCAGCAGTCTATATTGATACATTATAAATGAATAAATAAATAATGCATATGTGCAGTTGTTTTATTCCTACTGTAAAACAGTAAGCAAACCATTAGGCTACAAAACTGAATCAGAGGTATCAGTGCGTTGTCAAAATCAGTTGAAATTTGAAGCCTAATTTAGTAGACTACATATGGCACGACGTACTAACACTTTTAGATTGCAAATTATCACCTTCCTAAAGTAATTGTCTCGTTTTTTCCCCCCAAATCATCTAAAAAAGACTTTGATTAAAATTATTTTAGGAAGGTGACACAATGACTACTTCTCACGCAGGTCTACTCAAAACTATTCATACGATTAATGGGTAAAATTGTGCTCCTACTTCTTGCCGTAATCAAGCGTGTAATATGTATTGTGCGAGCGTCTCATAACACCTTCCACTGGCTCTGATAACTTGGTAGTGGTGGGCCAGCTTTCAGATATTTTTTTGTATTTTGAACTCAACAATTGCAAGGACAGGCGTATCTACTTACCACACGTCGTGGCCATGTTCAGAGGTCGTAACGTTTTGAAACGTTTTGCTACGGTTCCACATAATCCCTATAGGTGACGTATAAAATGTTTTGCAACATTTTGTCATAAACCCGATGAGTCTTTTCCATTCGGGGCGTGGTTTTCAGTGTGACGTGCCGTGTTATCCAATGAAATACCTGAACGCCAGCGGATAGGAGAAAATGAAAATGATAGCGAAACAAGACGTTTGACGGAGCGTTTTAGACAAGGTGGGGAAGTTAAACTTTTAAACCTTGTTTTTTCTGTTCTGATAACATAACACGATCTACCTTTGAATCGAATTTCAACATAGCCCTAATGAACACGCTGGATGAATTTAACGCCGTGTTGCTGCAGATCTCCAACGAGCTCAAGGATGACAACTTGAAGAATTTAAAGTTCTTGTGCTCTGACTTAATCGGGAAGAAACACCTGGAAAAAGTAAAGATGGGTGCAGAGCTTTTTCAGCTCCTCAAGGAAGCAAACAAAATAGAACCTGGCGATACAAGTTTTCTGTGCAAATTACTGGATACAATAAACCGACCGGATCTTGGTGACAAACTGAGGTCGATGCAAAAGAATACGAGTGAGCAACCAGATGCCGAAGAACAAGGTCTGTTTGTGATAACACCATTCTTACTCAGCTAAGTTACACAATACCTTACCCTACAGGGGCTAGGCTTATCAACTTCTCCATACATTTTCTACTTGGCTAAACGTTATCACGTTTCATGGGCCCCATCGGTGAGCTGTCTTTGCTACTCAAGTGTTATAATGTTAAGACTTGGAAATATCCTGGGCCAAGTTTTTCAAAACAGTTTAATCTGGATGAAGTTGATTCAGATTTGGAAATACCTTGTTTTCCTATGTGGAATCGGGTATTATTTTTGAGCAACTGGGCCCTCATCACAGGCAGTAGCACATGGATCACTTATCCAGATTAAACTGGGCCCTGTACTAACGTGAGACATTAGGCCTTCGTTTTCCTCGGGTAGGCTAAGCAGCATGACATATCAAATCAGCGCCTTATTAGATGTCGTCAAGATACCATTAGTAACGCCTTGCTACTTCCTGGAAAATTGGTTGCTGCGAAATGGGTCAATTTACTTGATGGGTTACTCAGCCTTATGGGGCTTGGGAATAACTTCCCAGTGGTAGGCTATGTGCTTACAATTGAGAGTGTTCATGTTCAAGTCAGAATATGGGGGGAGGGAGACATAGATGGCAAAATAAAGATAGAAATGTGCAACACGTCAGATACCCTGTAGTTCAAGGAAATTCACTCATTTACCAACAGTACCACAATGCTTTCAACCATATGCACACTAATAATAAATATACTCAACTCTATTGGCTTATTACTAAAGCCTGAGGTGCTTGTGAAAGAACAACAGTGTTCCATGGTAAAAACAACTGCAATACTGCAAGTTCATGTTAAAATCACTGACTAGCAGTCCACATATGCAATTACAGTCGAAAGGGACAATGAAGTGACACACACAAGGTGGCATTCATGTGGTCTTTTCTACTGGGAAACAGTTTTTTCCCATTATTCCCATACATCACAAATGCAGCAATAGATTACTTGTGGCACATAAAGTCTAAATTAGACCATACCTATTTTGGTATGGTCATATCTAATTTTGTTTGCACCATCACAGACACATGCATGTCATTAGACAACTGCCACATAAATCAGCAAATTAGAATACAATGTTACTGTTGAAAATGAATCTATTTCCTTTTAAACCCTTCTAACTTTATCCAGAAAAAGTGAGAATAGCAGCTGATGTCATTGTAAAACAACTTGGGAAGGACTGGAGAAAATATGGAAGGAGTCTGGGATTGCTTGAGGCGAAACTTGACCAAATCCGGGAGAGGCACCCTTTTAACCTTGAGGAGCAGGTGATGGAGGTCATCAGTGAGTGGAAGCGGATGCACAAAGGGGATGTCAAAGCAAATGATTTGGTAAAAGCACTTCGTTCTTGCCAGCTAAATTATACAGCTGATCTAGTTCTGAACAGTATTATGTCCCCAAAGACATAACATTTGTGGTGTTGAATTTATTTTTCTTAAAAATGGAAGACTTTAAAGAATGGCTGACTTGATTCAAATGATTACACATTGTTCATTTCTTTTTTTTAGCTCATCTAATTTAGTTTATTTTTTTGTGTTTCAGAGTGCTGTTTAATTATTGTATTTATCACTCTGTGTATGTGGAAGGCCCATGTGTTGTATATTTGGTTGTATATTTAGTGCACAACTTTTACACAACATTTACAGAACAACTATTATGAAAATCTTAACAGCACTGCACTGAAGTCATTTTGATGTTTGGGGAAAGGTTTGATTTCTTGATAAAATAAAACAGCAGTATGATTATTGAACTTTTACTAAGAGGCCTCTTTTCATTAGCCTGGTGCACCAGACTGTCTCTTCATTATGCTTTGTATATTCCACAAGAGGGGCGCACGGTAGCAAAAGGCTCTTTCTACTATTGTAGATTTTGATATTTGACGGGATTACAAGACCACCAGCATTTTGGGTTCTAGCAGGGTGGTATGGGACAAGTAAGTCTTTGATATATGTTGGAGCATGGCCATTGAGGGCTTTGTAGGTTAGGAGGAGTATTTTAAAATCAATTAAACTTTTAATAGGGAGCCCATGTAAGGAAGCAAGGATAGGAGAGATATGTTCATATTTTTTAGTCCTAGTGAGTGTTCGGGCCACAACATTTTGTATTACCTGTGGGTTTTTGATACAGGTATTACTATACCCAGAGAACAAAGCATTGCAATAATCAAGCCTGGAGATAATAAATGCGTTAATTTTTCAGCATCCTAAAAGGATAGGAACTTTCTAACATTAGCGATATTTCGTTGGTGGAAAAAATATGTTTTTGAAATGTTTTACATGACTATTTAGAGAGAGGTCTTGGTCAGTAATTACCCTGAGGGCTTTAACTGTTGTGTTACATGACAGTGAAAGGCCACTGAGTATGTTTTGGTGAAGAGGTAGAATGTTGTTCAGCTGTTTAGGGCCGATCATCACAACTTCAGTTGTGAACACACACGGTCTGTGTGCTTTTGTATTCATTCACATTCAGAAAAAAATATAATATAATAGTTATTGAATATTCTCAACATATTATGGTTTTAACTGACATGTTTTGGATATTTTTTTCTGGTTTTATTTGTCTGTAGTTTTTATTTATTTGTCTCGACGTATACCGTTGCCTGTGCACCGTTCATCCTGATTTGATCTTGCTAACCTCCTTGAGTCATGAGCCATCTATCAAGCTAGACGATACATGGTGATGAAAATGTCTCAAGTTGGCCTTAACAAAAATATAACTAGGCATATGATGACACAAATGTAGACCTGTACCCAAACAGACCCATTGATGGTTAGAGAAATCTTAATGTCTTAAAATGGATGATGTTCACATAAGATATAAACACTAAAACACTGTCTAAATGTTTCTGTGTGTGGCTGGCCATGCGGTGTTCAATCAGCGGCAATAAGTGCTGTAGCCATAAACAAGTCTAGGGACGCAGTTTTCTAAGGGTGTGGAGGCAAAAATGTAATCTGAACTGGCCTGGCGCAAAAGTCGACCCTGCATGCTGCCATCATGTTACAGCCACATGTTGCAGTGTGAGAATTCTTGGTCAGTGATGTGCCTACCTTGCTGTTTACCTCAGATTACAACTGTTCAACTATGTTTCTAAACAGCAAAGTCAACATACTGGTCATATAGCCATACAGGCGTGAGGTTGGGGGTGTGGGCTTATCAAAGCCCCCGATGTCTCAACTTAACTTCTCTGCTTAGGTCCAAAAAGCATGAAATAAATTTTCTTTTCATTCATTTTTCTTCATTACTTGTGTTCATATTTTGTTTTTCACCCATAAAACAGGCGGAATACAAGGCCATTTTCATTCTGCAAGTCACAACAGAATCTTGAAAAGTCTGTAAACCACTTATTTTGCATCTCCCATTTCATTTCCAAAATAGACGATGACTCAATGAAGAAGTACACAGACCACACACACACACAGCTGTGAGCAAATGGCACAAGCATAAATTGACACACTCTGATACCTAGAAGTCAACAGAAAATGATTTTGACTTCAATCAGTCCAGAGGCTGGCATTATCATAGTCATTCTCAAACTAGTGTGTGTTGTGTGAAAGGGTGTGACCTGGATGAGATCCCAACAGTCAGGGAAATGTGGTTTGGTTCTTCCTCAATGTTACACAAAAAAAGACCAAAACAAATTGTACAGAATTTAAAAATTTATTAGGAATTAGCCCTATACACATTAGCTCATTACAGCAGCTTCAAAGAGGTCTTGTTGTGAGGACCAAAAAAATAATCCATTATATTCACATACCCTTCAACCACTAATTAAACGATCATTAAAGCCCAATTTAAATCTTTTTGCAGACTAAAACAAACTACACACCTCTAATTTAACCATAACACTTACCCTAATTGCCATATTTATGCAAAGAAATTACCTGGCTGGAATGTGAAGACATCTTACACATTTTGAACTATGCAACTGCATACTGATTACCACAAATATATGATTAAACTAATAAGGCTGTAGAAAAAAAAATACAGTAGTTATGTGAAATGGAATAGATTAAAACGGAAAATGTAGTGCCTATACTGAAACGCTTAACATTTCAGCATTTCAGTTTCTATATGGAGGAATGAGATGCTACTTATCTTTACTAACATAAATTATCAGAAATGTTGGTTACCTACAATAGACTCCTGTCCTGCAGCCATGTCCTTTTGCTGCCTATGTAATGAATGCTGGCTGAGTGTGGTAAAGAACCTTCAACCTCAGTTAAAAAGGCACTGAGTTTGCAATCCTACAAGAGGATAAGCTGCTAGTTGTAACATTCCTCACAACTATTCAACACTATGCTTCAAACTCTTATGAATCCAAATATTTAGTGTACATAACTCCAAATTTCTGTTTTCTTATAAATGGAAATTGGCAAGAATTGACAGGTGAGATGAATTAAAATCCTGGACAAAGCACCTTGCCTGCAGCACTACTGATACTAATGTAGTGTTAAATGCCTGATAGTTTTATTGTCGTCAGGATGCAATGTTTTGTACATAGTTAGCAGGGTAGAGACCCACTTCGCCACTGTCAAGCTGCCCTTTGCACCAGCCCTGCTCGTCCTCTTCCCCCAGTTTCAACAACTCCTCACCTGGAAAAAAAGAGTTGAGACTCTTACATCCATGGAAAACACTGAAATATAGTTGTAAAAGTACTTGAATGATAATTCCCAGAACAGTTCAGTGATGTGTTCCAAATAGCGTGAGAAAATGGATGATAAGGAGGTGAAACAGAGTCTAGCCTCTGGTTGCACCAACAACATAAACACACAGCTCTCTGGTGGAAGCCAGCACCTGTGGACTTCCTGCTACCTTCCTCTACCAGCATGCACCAACAGAACATGTAACAGTTTGGATTTGCTTGTGGATTCAACAAAAAAGCTTTGAACAGATATCGCCTGTCTCTGTGTCTTTACCACACAAAACAGGGCATGCTGTGTCACTTGCCTTAGCAGGGAACCAACCAGATGGTACCAACCAACCTTCTGGCTCAAGGACTAACTTGAGTCCCTATTTCAAGGTATCTGTGCTTCCACAGAGCTCGCTTTCTGTAGTCCACACTTGAGGCTTCCGAGCTAAAGGTCAATAGGAGGTCTCAGTCATGAATTTAGTGTTAATGTTTTATTTTTTTAATAATTAAGTGTTTTTATTGTAAGCCATCACTTTGAACAAATATATCAGCCAAATACTACAAGCATAAAAACTTAATTACGGGTTGGTTGGCTCTAGTCATTCTGCATTTTCTTTGCCAAACTTTGCTGGTTGGCCCAATCTCAAACCTGAAGACGAATTTGACTTTCAGACCTACGTTTCCAACCATGCCTCCAAAACATGGCATCCAAGTCAGAAGTAGCTTCAGAAAAGGAATCCACTGAATAGGGGTGCCTTTATTTACCCAGACCACAAAATGTATGTCCCGGTGTCATAGATAACAACTGAGGAATTAATACCTGCTTGAAAGCTCAGTTCATCAGCCTCCTGCCCTGTATAATCATACAGTGCTCTCACACGCACTGCAAACACTTCTTTTTCATCCAATCCATTTGATGCAATATACTTCTTGGGGCTTTCCTCATCAGACCACTCTGAGGAATGGTCCTTCACAGCTCTGTTTTGCAGATTGGATAGAAAAAAAGAGGTTTAGAATCACCAACATGACAAAAGGGATGGATGCATTCAATGGATTTCGTAATGAGTTTCAGATAATCGCTACATTTTTTAAACATTTTTTACAAACAAGCATATTTCAGGGTTGAACACTTTTTTAAAAGAGGTAACAAATGGCTAAATCTCAAGATAGATTACTGCCTTTATTGTCCAATAGAATGTCAGGATAACCGTGAAGTAGGGTACTAATGCAATTTTTGTTTTAGACATTTTTCAAAACAGCCTACCCTTCTAAGCACCACTGGGGCCATTATCTGCAAGTGGGAGGAACATCGTTCCACTGTCAACTGGACACCTGCAGAACTTCTTACCGGTTTCCTGTTCTGGGAGTCAAATGCATGCTGAAGACCCAAGGACTTGGAGGTAGCAGTAAAATGTGTTACAGAAGAAACAATGTGGTGTCCATATAGATGCTATGGTGTTGGAATACACTGTGTATTGTTTTTTCTGTAATAAATGTACTTCATTTAGCTCTTTCTGAGTGGTCATTGGCTTTTGAGCAACAGTCTCAACTGTGACTGTCCAGTTGATGGTAGGCTGATGGTCTGTCCACAGGCTGACAATG
Organism: Tenualosa thibaudeaui; assembly: GCA_027481765.1. Taxonomy (NCBI): domain Eukaryota; kingdom Metazoa; phylum Chordata; class Actinopteri; order Clupeiformes; family Clupeidae; genus Tenualosa; species Tenualosa thibaudeaui. Next base: position 1,109,321 of record JAIFZK010000174.1, read on the forward strand.
GCCCATATGGTGCTTGGAGGCATCTGAGGTTTTGAAATACATCTGTGAACAGCTGGATTTATATGCATTTGCAACAATAAGGTTGCAAGATGTCTTGGGGGAATTTTTCACCATTACTACCATGAGACATTCTTGTGACACTTCAATGTTGAAAAACCTTTTTGTGGCCTACCAAAATGTACTAACCTGCCCGATATTGTTGTAACCCCAGGTGTTGGTCACCCAGCACAGTACAGGCTACTTAGAGTTACAGCAAATGACAATAAATAATGACGTCACAAGATCCTGACTTCTCAGCGGTGAAATGGTGAGCTGGCTGAAATTCCTGATACCATAAATATAACTGTATAACTGTATAGTAGTAGTAAATATGAAAATGAAGTGGTTACAAGTGATTACAAATTTAGTAGCGCAGTGCCTCCACTGTGAAAAATGCTACACTTCAAGTTACAGCAGGATAGATCTCCCCAGAATTCAATTACAATGTGCTAAACATATAATAGTGAATGTAGAGCTATGCGGGCCTAACTGTAGTGTATTCAATTACAATACACCCATTAAGCTACCTAAACAGCACTCTTCAATAGTAATGTGAGAATAAGCTGCCAACATCCAAGATATATTTTGAAGTAATACAAATGTATTGATATCTGAATATATGATAATAGTAATAATACAAGACAAGAAAAGAAAAGAAAAGAAGGAATATGTCAAATAATTAATAAGGTAAAACTGTCTTCATGGAGACAGAGGTGAAAACAATTTCCACCTCCAGGTAGCAACACAGCAACAAGTCAACAGAGAGCACAGGTGAAAACAATTTTCACCCTTGAATTTAATTTATTCTCTCTCTCTCTCGCTCAAAGTTAAACAACAGAAAAATAAAATGAAAGCCCAACCCCAAATAAAACAATCTCCCCTCAGACTGACATAGGCAGCGCTGCTAACAGCAGGCTGCAGCCCTAAGGAAACGTTACACACTTATCATTGAGTTATAACCGCTATTAAAGTAACGTTTAAAATACACCCATTAAGTGATCACCAGTGTAAATAACAGTAAATCAATATTCAAAGAACAAGAAGATAATACATTAAAATAAAAAAGCAGCACACAGTTGGGGCCCGTACATTGGTGTCAAGTATAACACAGTTCATTTTTAATGGAGTGCGGCGAATCATCATGCAAAGCATCTCGGGAAGGTGGCGTGTCAAACCCGACACCATTAGCCAGTAAAAGCTGAGTGACATGCTTGTGCAGTAGAAATCAACCATCAAACCAGAAATCAGGACCAGCTAACTGAAATTTGAAATGACACGCCTCGCATCCAAAACACAGGAGGATTTGTGATTTGAGCAATTCTGACGAGGTCAGTGGATCACGACTTGTAAGTGTGGGTTCACGTAACTCACACTCCACCAGAGCGACCAGTTGAAACAAATGCAGATGACGCAGTGATAATGTGGTCACTCAGCAGATGCTCCAGCGCAGAGGGCTATCTACTGCTGCGGGTTAGCTCGTTCACACAGAATGCACACAGTGAGTCCCCGGGAATGGCGATGGTACTCCAGTGGGTCCAGCACCAGAGGGCAGATGGATCCCATGAATCCCTGTAAACGACGATGGTAGTGCGGTGGGCCCAGCACCGGAGGGCAGATGTGTCACCTGAGACAGCAAAATCCTTCCTCACTGGTGAAGCTAGGCTAGCAGCAACTAGCAAGGCAGTCCAGAGAATGCCCAGCAAAAACTAACCTAGCCAACACTAGCTGCTAGATTTCTCACTCCTGTAAAAGGAAAACTAAAATGATAGAAATAGCAGGAGCACTTACTGATTTCCAGCATTATAGATGTGTCAAAACATAGGCAAGCATCATTCATCATTCACATCCTGCTCACATCCTAAATGACAGCGACAACTGTGTTTCTGCAAAGACCACCTCTCAAGATGGTCTCAGTACAGTTTGTTTTGAAGGGGTCTGGGTGCGGTTGGAGTGTTCACATATGCGCAAAAAATGCTGAGTCGTCGGTCTGAGTTTGTTTTGAGGGCTGAAAGGGTCAAAGTGTGAACACCCTTAGAGGACCGAGTTCGGTTCGCTTAACGTGGACTATATGTGAAAACACCCTTAGGTAACTCATAATGTTTTTAACTGTTAGTGTTGCTAAGCTAACTTAGCTAATGATTGTTAGCAATTATGCTATCATTGCTAACTAGCTAACTGTACTAACAAGGTGTTGACCAATGCCTTACTACAATGGTTGCTATGTTGATTGCTAGGTAGGTGGTGGTTTACTATAGCTGTCTGGAGATATGGTTGATGACACTGACAGAGTGGCCAAACAGTTAAATAGTTACATTGTTTAATAGTGAATAATAGTACTGAGGAACTGGAACAGTTGTAGGCAAAGGAAACAGTTGGCTGGAGTCACAGTTGATGACAACTGACAGTTGGAATGGCTAGAAAGTGAAATAGTTGAATAGCATAATAATAACAATAGTAGTGAGGACTTTTATTTTGAAGCAGCTGAAGACAGAGGCAACAGCTGAACAGGATCTGTAGTCTTAAGAGTGTCAGATTGTATGCTTAGAGCTTGAGAAAGTGACAGTTGGTGCATCTGGCCTGAACAGCTGTCACAAGATTCTAATTGTTTAATGGCCCTACTTTGATGTCATCAAGCCAATGGGGGAGATATTTCAATAGTTTTTAATTAATAGTTTAAAAAGTATAAAAGTTACATAGATGAAAATTACAAAGCACACATACCATAGGCAAGACCTATGCAATGCAGTTTGAATGAGGTTTCTATGTTATACGGTTGAAGCTGCATTAAGTCTGTTAGAAGATAATACGAAGCCTAAAGAGAATATAGCATGGAGAGTATGGAGAATACAGCACGTTGTTTATACCCTCATGTTGTGTGTGTTGTTAACTATAACTGCCATTTGTATAATGTGCCTAGGAAAGACCACAAGTGTATCTAACAGTTTTATTTTAGCTCATTGATATTTCTTCTATTATGCTTCTATTAAACCAACTTTGGCCCTTGCAACCATAAAAAAGTCAGTTTTTTTACCATGATTTTATTAGATTTAATATTAACCAAGTTAATGTCAAACAGTTCGGCAAAGAAGATTCTTCATGCAGCTCTGGAGATGGTTAATATCATCATAATGCTGAAATATTGGAATTGGGACATTTATGTTGTATATATCTGTATTTTTCAGTAAAGTTTAGAATTGTATGAACCTGTCCTATGACAAGGGGTTGTCGGTTCGATCCCTGAACAGTGCACCATGGCTAAAGTGCCCCTGAGCAAGGCACCTAACCCCTCATTGCTCCCCGAGTGCCGCTATAACAGGCAGCCAACTGCTCCGGGTTAGTGAATACTTCACTATGTGCTGTGTGTGCGTCACTCACAGGATCAAAAAAGTATAGATTGTTATTATTAGGCTCTGACTGAAAAATGTTTTGAAAATGTGGTGTAATAGTAATTTAGAATTTTATTCACACCAAGGTTACATAGTTACTATTAATATTACAGTACAACAGCACATATTACAGTACATCATTACAGGGCAATACTTTAAATATTGAAGTGTTAGAGGAGACATTTGGTGTGAATCAATCCATAGCCCTGTTGTGCAAGCTCACAGAGTGTTATGCCATATATGGTTAATGTTGGCTGGCAGTTTGCTATTCTGTCCATGTTATTTAAAAATTTTCTCTTTCTGTATTCTGTGATCTCAAACTACAATGCAACAGATTGATTCAGACAGGATTTCTCCTTTATATGACGTGCCTTAAGTTCAGGGAGGATCCTTTACCCAGATCAAGAGACACAGACTAATGTCAACATATCACCAGATGACCCAATATTCATTTTACCATGGTCCGTTAAAGGCTCTATAATTTTTTTCCAGTAAGGATTAGCATTGTAGACACATGAAACTGTTCCAACAATACAAATTCGCTTTTGCTCTATTTACTTCCACCTTCACTTCTGACCGTTTTTCAGACTAATTCACTTAGACTACACCTGTCAAACTCAACGCCCGTGGGCCAAATCCGGCCAGTGATTTAATTTGGCACCCCAGACAATATCTAATGTGTAACAGAACTGGCCCGCTGGTATTTCGCATGCACTGTTAATACAGGCTGATCCGTTTCCTTATGACCGCAACAGCCCCGCTACACTACTGTGCTACTATGTGCCCAGCTGGCTTGCAAAGACATGGTCATGATCAATAAAGACATGGCATGTCAGCTAGGTGCAGCTGTAAGGTATGAACACAGATTTTCTATAGCTATTGTAAGTGCTATCAATACAATTATCATAAAGGTCATTTACTGCCAATTTTTTTAATGAACAACCTGCAAATAGTTCCTGTTAGTGAACTTGAATTGAGTCTGCTTGTCAGTAATATAGCAGTCTAAGGTTTCTCACCAAAAGGATAACAAAAATTGCCTATTGCAAAACACATTTCTCCTATTATTCCAGTGTGGAACTGTCATAGGATGCCACCCGTGCAACAAATCCAGTCGTGAAATTTCCTCGCTCCTAAATATTCCACAGTCAACTGTCAGCTCTATCATAACGAAATGGAAGAGTTTGGGAACAACAGCAACTCAGCCACGAAGTGGTAGGCCATGTAAACTGACGGAGAGGGGTCAGCGGATGCTGAAGCGCATAGTGCAAAGAGGTCGCCGACTTTCTTCACAGTCAATTGCTACAGAGCTCCCAACTTCATGTGACCTTCAGATTAGCCCAAGTACAGTACGCAGAGAGCTTCATGGAATGGGTTTCCATGGCCGAGCAGCTGCATCCAAGCCACACATCACCAAAGCGTCGGATGGAGTGGTGTAAAGCACACCGCCACTGAACTCTAGAGCAGTGGAGACGCGTTCTCTGGAGTGATGAATCACACTTTTCCATCTGGCAATCTGATGGACGAGTCTGGGTTTGGAGGTTGCCAGGGGAACGATACATTTCGGACCGCACTGTGAAATTTGGTGGAGGAGGAATTATGGTGTGGGGTTGTTTTTCAGGAGTTGGGCTTGGCCCCTTAGTTCCAGTGAAAGGAACTTTGAATGCTTCAGGATACCAAAGCATTTTGGACAATTCCATGCTACCAACTTTGTGGGAACAGTTTGGAGCGGGTCCCTTCCTCTTCCAACATGACTGTGCAACAAGTGCACAAAGCAAGGTCCATAAAGACATGGATGACAGAGTCTGGTGTGGATGAACTTGCCTGGCCTGCACAGAGTTCTGACCTGAACCTGATAGAACACCTTTGGGATGAATTAGAGCGGAGACTAAAAGCCAGGCCTTCTCGACCAACATTAGTGTGTGACCTCACCAATGCGCTTTTGGAAGAATGGTCAAAAATTCCTATAAACAGACAGCCTTCCCAGAAGAGTTGAAGCTGTAATAGCTGCAAAAGGTGGACCGACATCATATTGAACCCTATGGGTTAGGAATGGAATGGCACTTAAGTTCATATGTGACTCAAGGCAGGTGAGCGAATACTTTTGGTAATATTGTGTATGTCTATGTTATAATGACCCATCGTAATATGAATCAGTATCCCCCAAACTATCAATTTCTGCAAGAAAATTGCATTAGTACCCTACTTCACACTTACGCCCTAATATTGGTCTATTTCACAAACATCTGTGACATTATTATAGCATAATGTAAGAGTGTAACTATATATTGTTACAGTGTCAGTGTCAATGTCAAATGGCAGATCTGAGTAAAACCTTTTTTGCACAGAATGGAGTGTGTGGATTTTTCTTCTATCCTATACCTACTAATCCTGCACCTTGATAAATGAGCAGTGATATTTTACTTTATTACAGTGTCGATGTTAAAAATGTTGAAACAGCTTAGGCTCCATGTTGCTCAAATATATTACAGTTTCTATATTCTTTGACTAGCCTTGGGCCACTCTCACAGTAGAAGATTAAAAACAATTGAGATGGTGAAACATGGTGATGCTGAACAAATGTAAAGAAAAGTTACTATTATATTGAATTTCTTAATTTATTTAGTAACATATCTGTATGGATAAAATAATGCAGCAACTGGAATGACTGAAAAAGTCTTATTTACTCAATTCAAAGTAAACTACAATGTTCATAGTTTAATCATAGACAGTAATTAATTGGTTGGGAATCATATAATGCCCATCTCATGCAGAAGCAGTCATGATTGATGCCTGGATTTCTGTTGAATAGGTAATGAGCTGATATGCGGTAATGATTGGTTTCTAGGATTTTGGAAGCATAGCTAATGAGGTCCAATGGCTCACCACCAGATAGATCTGCAGAGCGAATTCAAATTTGCTAGCGGTGCATCTGTGTTTGCAAGCCACAGAGAAATGCGTTACACTACTTGCGCTAATGGGTTTCCCTGATTATTTATATAAAGAAATCATGACATTACACAGAGAGAAAAATGGGTACGAGATGGACGCAGAACTGCAAGCACAATTTAAAAATCAATTTTGATGTAATGATGATTTTCTTGAGAACTGCATAACCTGCGCCTGGCACTATTTGAAAGGTCAGATCATGCTGCTTCATGTGATATGCATGTGATATGTGTGAATTTCCATGAATTTGGTGTGCATAGGGACCAAGTAGTTAAAAAAGGCCATATGTTGCATGTCTAATTATCCCTGAGGGATTGCTATCGTATGGTAATAAGATGGATCATTACAACTGTGGAAATTCCTTTACATTCCTATGCAAGTCTGTGATATTTTACCTATTAAGCTACCCCTACAGTCACTGATTTTTTGTAACTTACACCAAAGCCCTAGCCTAGAAATCTGCCCTACCTTCAGTAGGTCTTCTACCAAGGCTTAGTTGGACCAATCAGCTTTATCTTTGTAGACAGTTGGGAGGGCTTCTAGACAGGGCAAAATAAGCAACTTTGTATTGTCTGCATTTCTTTCAGTCAATATAACATCACTGGTGGGTCAGATAGCAATTCCAAGGTCACATCAGAAATCAACACATAATACTACACTAGTGCGCAAATTTTCATTAAAAAATGTTGTTTTGTTGAGGAGAGAGGATTTTACACATAAAATATTAGCATTTAGCTGGAGTTTTCAAGGCTATCCATAATTGAAATGGCATATCTCAGCAATGCAATAAATATATCAGGCTGAATTTTATTTTTGGTTTTTGTTTGGACAAAAACTGAGCAAAATTCTTAGACCCTGATGACAAGGCCATTCAAACTGAGCCAGAAAAAATACAAAATGTCCCAAGCAAGGCAAAGCACAATAGAATCATCTGAGAAAAAGTTTAGCAGTGACCTTTATCATAAAGTTGCTTATTTTGTCCTGTCCATTAGCATAATGGCGATGGGAATGTGACGATGCAGAACAGCTAAGGCTGTGGGCAAGGAACAGTGTTTTTTTTAATTGGCTTTGGCATCAACTTTGGAGCTGTTAGAATTGGGCTTTTATTTGAAGGTTGAGCAGTAAAAGGCACTTAAGTCATTGAATTCAAAGAAAGACGTATTTGCTGTTTTGCCAAAGTTGCTTTGATTCTATTGCTCTATAGCTCTATTCTATTGCGTGCAGATGCAGTTTGATACAAAGATTCTAGAGCACTATGCAGAAGATAGACTACTGGCCAGAAAATATGTTACTTATGAGGAAGTACGTGTGTACAGCACTATGGGCACCATTTTGGTAAGCTAAATAGGGTCATAGAGGCTTAACGGCTTTCTAAGGTAGAAATCCTATGAATCTATCCTGAAATTGTTATATTATTTATTCTTGAGAAATATATTTTCAAGTTACAAGAAACCAATCAGACTATTGTGAATGTTTAGAATACATCGCAGCCACTTGGATTGACAATTGACAATTTTCATGGAAAAATTAGGAGTTTTGTGCACTTTCATATGGGAGCTAATTTTCCTAAGCTAAGCTAAGTCTATTTTCTTTTTGTATTAAAATATCGACCATTAAGAGAACATATTTCACCAGTTTTACTTTTATTTTTGGTTGCTTTTTCAATTGTTGATGTTGTAGTTCTACTTTTACTTGAGTATATATTTTGCTGGTTATTTGTGCTTTTACTTAAGTACTGAGTTCCAGTATGTCTTCCACCACTGGCTGTTCTCCATCATGGGCAAGATTAACCAGCACACTCACAGAGACTAGCTTGTCAGACCAACATCAGCTAAGATGGTCACACCAGCAAGCCAAAGTGGTGGCTCAATCAGTAAGACCAGTAAAGACCAGCAAAAAAATCAGCTAAGAACAGCCAAAACCAGCCACCATCCTAAGCTGGATTGTAGTTGTTTTTTTCAGCAGGGTTGTAAAAAGTGAAATTCGCAGGGGAAAAATATACTAAACACACCAAGAAAAAGCAGAAAACCAAGGAATGAGCAAAAGGCAAGGAATGAGCTGTAATCTATTAGTAGTTTCAAGGTAAATCTGCTTCCTATCCAGAGGTGTGGCACAAGAATGTCTTATGGTGGTGAAGGCAAAGAGCTCTCCCAAGACATCTGCAACCTTATTGTTGCAAACATATCAATCCAGCTGCTACTGCTACTGTGACACTGTAGTTTGATCAGACAGTGGACATACTATATGCAATATTTGGAGGAGAAATTATACAGTACATTGTTTCCTCTGTAACAAATATACCTCCTACCTCCCAGTCCTGGAAATATTTCTGAGTGGTCCTTGGGTCTTCAGCTACTCTTCTGACTATCCTAAATGGTTAACCTGCAAGAAATCCTGCGAGTGTCCAGTTTGCAGTGGAGTGATGTTCCTCCCATTGCAAATAATGGCCTCAGTTGTGCTTAGCAGAAGCAGAAGTTTTGAAATATGTCTAAAAACAGTTGTATTGGTATGTATCCGCAACAATAAGATGACAAGTGTCTGCAGAGAGCTTTCTGTCTTTACCAATCATGAGATCTTTCTCACTTTGTAACCAAAAAACTTTGTAGTCCACCAAAATTTAAAAGCCAGGCTTAATGTATAAGTGCTGATGGGAGTCAAACACCTTCAAGCTACTTGTAGATTCAAGCTGATTCCTTACCTTTCGGTGCCTTGGTTTACCGTTTTTTCACTTTATTATACATAATGTTATTTAGATTTTTTTTACATGTGTGTATTTCTTGTGTTATTACCAATGCCTGGTAAAAAAAAAATCCAGAAATACCTGTACTGAAAAAAGTGTGGACGTGTTTAATACTTATTTTCACTGCTGTATTAATTAACGCTGTAATGATGGCTAGTTAACATGATGGATAACGTCACAGACAACCTGAACCGTAGAAGATGTGAAGGCCTAGACCAAATGACAGATGTCCTTTCCCTGATATTGAAATTATTTGTGGTTGTACGTGAAATGTTTTGGTTTTTTAATATAGTATAATAATAAAACAAACTGTTTCTAGTGGTCTTTAACTCCACATTCAATAGGCCTACAGTGGACTTATTTTGATATGGCCACATTGGAGCGACACACATAATTTTCACCATGTCCGGTGCCACTGTAGTGTGTGCAGTTTGGTTGTCATGTCTGCCAAAATATATGACGCAGCAATGTTGAAATGCTGGTTGACTATACACGTATGCTGTATGCTGTATGAATAATGATTGACAGTTCGGTAGAACCAAGAGGAAGAGAAAAGAAAAGACTTATGTCAGACTATTAAATGATAATCACTGATGTACTGTATAGTTTTTGTTCTTGGCAGGATACAGATTAATATTTGTGTAAGAACAACTAAAAACAGGTGCAAGGTGAGCCGAGAGGGAAAAATAGCTCTAGCACAAGACATATATAGCCAACATACAAAGTGAAATTAACTTCCTTAAATTAAATATCAACGCTGTTAATATCAATGTTGTCTGGGCATATATTGAGGTCTTGTGCGATCTACCAATTGCATGTATCTCATGGTTAAACATAAATGTACAGGCTTGCACTCTCACTTTCCAACAACTGGTTTGTTACAATTTTGAGATCGTAGTTTGTACATAGGGTTTAATTGTTACAACGGACAACAGATTTTCCCCATTTCCCCATGTAACATTCGCACAAGACAAATTACTCTCTCTCTCTCATTTCACTATTCTGTTGAAAAAAAAGTCTTGACTGTTTGGCAACATGTCAATGTTTCATGCATTGTTTGAAGTGTCAAACAAAAAAGTTGCAAACTGTGCTTCATTGCATTTTGTAAAATTATAAGATTTTTCCCCCTCCCGAATTTTTTTATTTTTTTTTGTGCGGCCTGTAATATCTTGTGCACGGGTATGCCTCGCAATATGCACAATCAGCCATACATGCATGCAACTCATGCAAGCATAGCTGTGTAGGCGTGTTCATCAGTCCTCATTGGGTGATTCTACTTTTTTATTAACATCAACTCCTGCTCAAGGACAAGTGATAATCAGGCTCAGATGTATACTGCGCATTGTCCCTGTTAAATAAACAGATAGTAAAATAAGTGCTGGCATCTTGCAAGCAATGTAAAGACTGTGAGGGTGCCAAGGGAGCCTTTATTCACCCTATAATGAGTCATTTAACCATTTAATAAATCCAATAAAATAAAACTTTTGAGTGAAAAAATTAAGGCAAGTTCATGATTACGACCGTTTTGTATGTACATTCTATCTAAAACAATGGAAGTGCTACAAGTTCAGATGTTTTTCAAGTTCAGACAGATGTTTTTCACCTGGTTTCCTGTGGTGTTTCATCCCCAGAAGATACAATGTTGGTTAAGGTGACTTCATCATTTCCTTTGTTGTTCCTATCCCTCCTTGCAATGGAATGTGTTGCTTCAGGGGACCACTCCTATATAAACCAAATGTATGTGAATGAATGTATATGAATATACATTTTTACAGTTACTTTTGCCATCAATTAATTCTTTATTTTGGGGAAACCTAGTGCAGAGTTCTTTACAGTGTGATTATAAAATGCAGCCAATAGTAAATCAACAGCTTGACAGACCCCACATTAGTTTTCTTTCAATAAAAACTACATGTAGTATGTTGTCCATGTGGTCTTCAGACCCATTATATCTCAGTTGCAAAGAGCATTGACCAAAATCTGAACCTGAGATTAATTTCAACTTAAACATTCATTCATTCTCAAGAGAGAATGATGTGCAAAGCCAACACAGAGCCCCATAGCTGGATTAGCTCCCGGTTAGCAAAAATCATAGTTCACCTCTTCGCAGACTGATAAAAGACTGTACTGATTTCAAAAGGGGTCCACCTATTTCTGGTGTGTGTGTGGGTTACCCATAAAAGAAAACCTTCTTACCTCAAACTGAGGCCAGTTCATGCTCATGCCTGGACCATATGTGTTCCTCCACCAGCGCAGGTCCTCTGTGTCATTGGCTGCATTGATGTTTTGGCTCAGATCAGAATACAAGGCCTTAAATCTAAGTTGTGTGGGTTAGAGATAGATGGAAGAAAGGGATTGCTATTTTAAATCTATTTAAAATCAAAAGTTTTTTAACAAAATATCAAGTTTCCAAGCTATGGTAATACCTTGCACTACCAGCCATGTAGGTGGTGTAGCAACAATTCACCACTAAACCAGATGTTAATTAATTTCAGTTAAAGAAGAAATTCAGTTTCAGAAGAAATAAATTTCAGTTTAAAACTTCTGAGCTCTGAATGTGGTGGAAGCCAAGAAGAAAATAGTTATTTTCCGAGAACTGGTGAAATACAGATGCCAGATCAAAGACCATAATATTTGAATGAAGAAAGTGAGAGAATTAATGGTCCTTACAGTCCCTAAAGCAACACATGAGGTGCTTAAAACTTTTGCAGAGTACTGTGTATACACTCTTTTCATCCTGTGAGGGAAATTCAGTCTGTAAATATGTGACACACTTGGCACACAGTGAACAGAAACTGACACTACACACAGCACACACTATCCTGGAGCAGTGGGCACCCTGCTGCTGCAGCCTGCATATTTATCCTCCTTTGCTTTACAGTCAGTGCTTGGCAATATGTAACCTGGTTAAGAAAACCAGACTCTTGTTCTACACTTTTGTTTCATATAGTAGATCTGGACATTTGGTAGTGAGCTTGAATTGCTTGCTTGAGGTGTTTAAATTTTTGAGAGATTGGATCAGCTCCTGACTGATAGCTTGCCCTGACTGATTCATTCTAGCTCTGCATTAACAACACCTTCCCCTGTTCACCGATTGGATGGGGTAAAATGCCTCCTGAGAAAACAAGATCAATAGGATCACAACCAGACTAGCACTGTAAAGAGAGGATAACCAAGCGGAAGTGCCTGGAAGGCATGGCCAGGCTAGGAAATATGTTTTAAGGATGTCATTCTGTGCTCACGCAGGAAGCGTTTCCCACAGAATTTTCTGAGACTATGGTGCGGACCGTCATACTGTAGGCTTAATATTTATACTTATGTAATAGGGTATTCGGATATTTAATTATTTTCTGGTTATAACACTCTTACACAGCCAACATGAACTCCCCTGCATGGGTTTGGAACGAATATTCTTCTAACTCATGTACAGAAAAACAGGAGGGATGCGCCGATCTGACATTTGGTTCAGATATGGGTATAGGAAAAATTGGCCTATTCATGGGCCAATACTGCTTGTCAGTTGCCTTAAGCTACTCACCATAAGGATAATAAAAATGTCATATTAGACACATCTCCCCTATAATCGAATAAAGTGTCTGCTTAAGTTGTTTATGAATATTTATTTAAACTGATGCAACAGAAAACATAATCAACATCTGCAGCAGCTTACTGATTTCCACTAGGACCTTGCATAGAAACAAAGTTTTTTGACTGTAGTCCAACTTTTGACCTATTGGACTTATAAAAGGGGACTTTTTTGTCCTATTGGACTTATAAAAGGGGACTCTTAGTTTCCAACTTGAGGGAAGAGCTTCAAATGAAGAATGAAAGGGATGATTATTACAGTCCAATACAGACCTTGCTTTCTGGATGATCTGCTTCTCATAAATGGTCTGCAAGAATAACTATGGACAGCCCTACCATAACTGCTGATAATGATGCATTGTCTTAATAAAGCCCAGCTTGTGCAGATTTAATAAAAAGTAACTAAAGCCCATTGTCAAATTACATCAACACTGAGAACTACATAAAAATGGTAGGCTTATAAGTACATAGACTCTGTTTAGAGGTGGGTAAACTATACTTAGGCCTACAGGTATGTAAATGCTGTTTCTGTAATTCATGTAAACTGTGTGCATTTACCCACCACTACAGCCCTGTTTATACACACTTTACACACTTAAGAATAGAGGGAGTGCATAAATGGTGCGCTTTGGATAACACACAGTGCTATGTGTTGTCTCCACACAATTCATTGTGTTTCACCAATCTAAAAACCATTCTTCAAATAGCACTGTGAAGTGTCAATGTTCAAATTTTCAGCACACAGCACGCTGTTTTTTGAGAGCAAATCCTCCAATGTGATGTCCTGCCATGAGCACACCCAGGGCACCATAAATTAACCTCCATTCTAAATTTATTTGCCCCCACCTTGTTTATTAATGCTGTGAATCAGCAAACTTTGGTAGCTGACATGCCTTACCCGTTAGGTCAACCATTGGCCACATAAATCAAATTGTGAGGATAACAGTAAAAGTATGTAGTAACACGTAGTAACTTCTAGAACTTATGAAAGAATCTGACTGGACCCCTTTAACACATCCAAAAGACTTTCTCATTCCATGTGTAAATACCTGTCAGAGTTAGAGAGATCCAGGTGTTTTTTGATGTCCAACATAACCTCTTTGAAGAAGCAGAGCCTCTTTTTCTCTGCATCCTGAGTGACCTCAAATACTTGTTCCATATCTTCCATATAGCGTGGATTACAACGGTTCAACTCATCTAGAGCCTTCTCATAGCGCTCTTTTGCCTAAAGAAAGAAGAAAAAGCAGAAAAAGATAGAATTGAAGAGCATAAAAGTATAGATCCATATATGAGTGTTAAACATGCATGAGTAGCAGACAAAAAGGCTGCTCAAAATAAAAAAATGTACGCCCCCCCCCCCCCCCGCCTTAAAATAAGCACTGTTTTATTGTTGTAAAATGTATACACAATTGTCCAATCTTACTTGTAAGGGATAATCAATGACAGCGTTCATATATCAGAAAATAATAAAAGCTCAAAGTGGTAATAAGACCACAACACTAAGTTGACTGGCCTTTATACTTCAGAAGGCATCAATTTCTTATATACGAACGCTGTGGAGTTCATTGTCCCGCTTACACCACTGTTGTCATGTATGCGCTATGCAATGCTATGCTATAGTCGAAAGCAGGTCATTAGTTCCATCTCTCCTTGTGGATTCTTTGTAGACACTTTTATCCAAATTGACAAACTACCCAGATAATATATAAACAAAGAATTAGCTAAAAATTTTAAAATCTAATAGGCCTATGAACCCAAACATATATATATATATATATATATTATACAGGCTAGTGATATTTATATTCATACATAAATAAAATAATAATAATAATATGCAAGGCCAATAACAATTCTTCAATGACTCATGCCATACCCATGTCCCGTAATGCAGACTCTAGGTATGGCAACAAGCCAAAAATAACAAAAAAAGAAAAGGTTTACTCTAATATGTTTACTCTAATATTTTAATAATTTAATCTAAATGTATTCTAATTTTGTGGCATAGCTCTACCCATGTCCCATAATGCAGACTCTCGGTATGTCATCAACTATTCTAAGTATAAATTAAGGGATAAGTCTTTCAAAAATCTCTTGACTGAGACCTCAGTCGACACAGCAAAACCTCATTATAATGAGTGAATCGGTCTGGAACGATATTGAAATTAGATGGAGCAGATCCCGCAACAGTCCTGAATGCCAGTATAAGAGATTTTAATTTAATTCTGTCTGAAATAGGAAGCCGATGCAGGGAAACTGATAGCGGAGTGATGTGTTCTCTTTGGTTGAGCAAAGACAAAGCGTGCCGCTGCATTCTGTATCATCAGCAGTTTCACAGCACATGCAAGGAGTCCAGTCAAAAGAGCATTACAATAATCTAGTTTTGAAAGAACCATAGCCTGTACAAGAAGTTGTGTTAAGTACTTACTTAAGTGAGATAACGTCTGATATTCTTGATATTGTACAATGTGTATCAAAAGACTGCAGCAATATGTTCAGAAAAATAAAGTCCATCATCAACTATGACACCCAAATTCCATGCAAATTTAGTTGGAGTCAGTGCGAATGAGTTAAAATTGACATCAATGCTCTCAAGCACCATATCTAATGATTCTATCCCATCTTGGCTTTTGTAAAATCACTGTTTCCCATACTGCCAAATGCATTGCAATAACGTTGAAGGAACTTGTGGGGAAATATGCTAATTTTCCACCTAACTTTGCTAGTTTGAGTTTTACCTTTCTACAGTTCATCCAGCTGTTCTCTCAGTCTGACAGTAGTGCTTTTAACTTCAGCCTAGCATCGATCGTTGGATCGGATTAGAACATTAGCATCTCGCCCGTTAGCATCTAGCTCAAAAGTGACAAAGAATTCAGTATCCTCCTTGTTAGTGTAAGTTGATCACTTACATTACAGTTACAGTGTTGCTGTGCTGTGCTGTGAATGTCGGTTAGCCCGTTAAATTGTAAACCTGTGTTAATAGTGCAGTAGCAGCAAGCATTGCAGTGGTAGCAAGCAGTGGTATAAGTAAGGGATAATGGCCACAGAGGTGTGCTGTTATATAGAATTAGTAAATGAAGCAGAGGCAAAGGACTTCACAGTGCATTTGTGTTGACTTAACACAGACCTTCTCAGCCATTTAAAAAAGATCAACACTGAAACATTGTTAAAACATGGTGTTTTACAGTCACATGGCACTGAAACAGAGATTTTTGGCCAATTATCAAAGCCCAACTTCTACCTATTAATGCAAGACATGTCTGCATGTCTGGCTGTCTGTTCCATGCATAGGTCTCTGACCTCAAATTAAATAAAACACAATTGTCTTGTGCTGCTCTATTTGCTGTAGCTACTGCCCTTCTCACACACATACGCTCCATATCAGGGAGCAGGAAAAAGCCATTGACTTTGTGCTCAATAGCCCATCATGTTTCATTGTCACCTCTTACCATTCAAAGGAATTACCAAATCTCAAAGATATATATATATATATATATATATATATATATATATATATATATATGCTTTAAAAGTTAGCAGTAACATGCGGACACATACAAGCCTGTGTGAGTAAGCAGTCTGTAAGTAAGCAGCTCTGAACTCTTCATCAGACATAGCCCCTTTGGCCCATGCAGTTGGCATGCATTAAATAATTTCACGGGCATGCATCTCAAAATGCCATGACTTATGTCTCTCAACGCGTGTTGTAACGGGCCACTCCCAATGTAAAAAGCCAGGTTAAACGAAGTTAAATAAAATTAGCAAGTTGTAAAATGAAACTTGATGTTGCCTGATGGTAAAAAAGTGCATTGCTCAATTCATATTCATTTCATCGGGGGAGGGGGAAGTGGCGCAGAACATCACCCAGAGAGAGAGATCTGCTCCTAACAGCTGGCTGTGAGTGGAACCAACAGCTCAAGTTTCCAACTGAGTTCACCACAACTAACTTGAAATCTGACATAATCCTATGGTCCACTACAGCCCAGGGCGTGTTCATGGCGAAGCTCACTGTTAATTGGGAGGGAGTGATGAAGGCAGCCTTTGAGAAGAAGAAAGACCGGTACCTGGACCTGACAGCTGAGTCTAGAGAAGCAGGCTGGTCAGCTGTATTTGTGGGATTTGTGGGAACACCCACCCAGCACTTCCTATGGAGCGTAGGAGGTTTTGGTCCAAAGCTCAAAAAAGCCATTAAAGACCTGGCTGAGGAGACAGAAAGTGGTAACTGCTGGCTTTGGCTAAGACGACAAGGGTCCTAGGGTCAGCTACAGGCGGTGGAGACATCCCTGCCACTGCTCCACCACCATGAGATGTTTCAATGAAACTAATGTTTTAATGAGGTGAAACATCAATGGAGGGTGGCTCCTGATTGAAGACTTGAATGGCAACACCGCATGGTAAACAGGTATCCCTTTTATCTGTTTCTATCTTTATGATGGATGTGGCATTTTCTTGGAATGCAATATATCTGCTGAATATCTGACAACATTTTGCAAGACTCCAAGAGCTGTTCATTAAGATATACTGCTAAAGCCAATTAGTCAAATGGAGGGGCAGTTGTGTAATAGTTAATAATAAGATAGTATGCAACATTTAGTCTTGGATACAGTATCCGCTACTTTGACTACTGCATTTCTATCACATTCTCCTGCCAATTTCATGTTTACACATTGTACTCTTAGTACAGTTTTTAATTGTGTTGTAGCTTGAACGTTAATCCTCTTTTTGTAAGTTACATTGGATAAAAGCGTCTGTAATAAAATTCTGCTGTAGAGTCACAAGTTCAAATATGCAGTATTGTTTTTTGTCAAAACCATTCCCATAGATACGACTTGAGTTTCATAAGTGTTAGTCAAAAGTGGAGCCACAACACATTTCTTTACCTGCAACCCAAACACTGATTTTTCTGTTGATATCTCAACCATTGACTTATTCTACATCTTTGGGCTAATTCAATTTTGAATATGAATGTGATTGACATGACAGCAGATTAGTTACATAGTGTAGCAGGAATGAATGGACAGCCCTGTATTTGATGAAAACCTTCATTCTAACCTGTAATTCTGTGTCAGTAAGCCCCAGAAAGACTGTCGCTACAAAGAAACTCAGGTGTTTCCTTCAGAGTATTCCCACTGATGCCAAACACATCCATGATTGACACGGGGGGTGATATTGAACAGGTTAACTTGGATCCTACTTCTTCCTGTGTGTCTACGGACTGTGCAACAATGCATGAGGCAGCAATGAATTCAGTTTAGTCATCACCTTAGATAGATCTATTTTTAAGTTACGAACACTGGTAAACAAAAAACAGAATTCATACTACCTTCTCAGACTCCAGAGTACACTTCTCCACGCGATCTGTGAATTTGCGGACCTCCTCCTGTGATTTTGTGGTGTCTGCTTTGGCATGCGTTTCCCTTGTAATGGCTGTCCGCTCCTCCTTGCGTGCTTGGTGATAGCTTTTCTTAGAAGACTCTACCTGTTAGAGATACCAAATCCTTTCACTTCACAATTTCAAAAGGCACTCTTGCATCTAATAAATCAAGCAGGTACCCAACTCACATCTTTAAATTTGCGAACCCAGGGCTTCTGGGCCTTTCGAAAACCCTCATCAGCTTCTTTTGCCTCTCGAAGACCACCAATCATCTGCTTGTGGAATGCCTCTTTTTGCCAGATGCGTATTTTTTCACTGTCCTCCATCATAAGACGTTCTCGCAGCTCCATATGGATATCACTAAGCTGGTCCGCTGCATTCATAAAGGCATGCCATGCTTTTTCCAGTGTACCATACTGAGGACCTGCAATTGCCAAAACAGATCACTGATATCTTTGCTATGTGGACACAAAACATCCTCATAAGTAAACAACTGCATGGTGTCCAGAAGAGAAACACTGTAGGGCTCACTGGGCCATCTGGCAAACCACACATATTAATAAATTTGAAAAAAAAAAAAAAACATCCCCCTACAGTTTTGTTGACAGCAAAAACAAAATCAGCTTTTTCCCACCTTAAAAATATTTAAGATGTCTTGTGTCTCAGAGAAATGGTCTGCATTGCTTAAGTAACTAGGCAGACATCCGGGAACTTCCGTGCTCCTAGGCAACAAGTCTAGCAATCTTAGTTGAGAGTAAACATCCGGTAACTTTGTCATTTGTCTATGTCATTGCTTCTCAAACTGGGGTCCGTGAAAAAATTGCTACAAAATAGCATCTAGCCTTTAACTGAACTAATAAATGTATGCCTGTACGGTCAAATTTGTTTCAATTATGAGGAGTCATTGGGATTTTTTCTGCTCCATGAGGGGTCCCTGGTCCAAAAAGTTAGAGAACCACTGGTCTGTATTAATGACCCTTAGCAGGGTAAAGAAAATTGATGCTGATCGTTCATTTGGATGGGAATGAGGGGTAGCAGTTACACTGAACACCTTCCATTTAATTCACCGGGCATCAAACAATTTGATAAACAAATGTTTTAAAAGGCTTGCTTTCCCATAACTGATTGGTGCTGAGAATATGTACATTAGTTGCCAAATCTGCAATATCCTGATGTTGCTAGCAAACTCTCGCATTTGCTAGCATGTTAACTGGCTGACCTTACTTGTTGAAAATAAGATCGTATGGACATGTCATTGATCTAACGTCAATATTCCACTCCATTTACCCCACTAATGGGCGTCAGCTGCAATGACTGTACATGGACAGCGGATCCACTGTAAAACTTGAAGCACCGAGAAGTCTAGACGCCCCCTGGCGGCTGGTTGCAGTACAATTTATAACCCCGCCCATTCCCATGTATCTATATGGCCAAGTAGCCCATTTTCTGTGTAACGTCTGACTTTTAAAATTATTGTTTCATTTACGGCATTTTATTCCAAAAAAAATAACTTCCCTTGTCCTACAAACAAAACCAGAATTTTCCCAGCGGAGAACTTTTTTTAAATATATATAAAAATGGGCGTGGTTGACCATTGATTGACAGCTGTTGTTGCAGTTTCCACTTGCCAGCCTCACACCGTTGTTAATTACGAAGCTGTCGGGTGTGTTGTGCACTGTGAAGTTCGTCATGTACCCCTATCAAACCTAAAATCATGCTACTGCACATTATAGTCTAATTAAAACATCTCGACAGTAATGTCTTGTTCTGATGATTGTACTGTTCGTTGGCTTCAACTTTGTTGACAGTTATGTCAGTAAGCCTAGTACCAGCATGCTACATTCGCTTGTTACCTCCTATATTTAGCACCAAGTTAGCATGCTAGTTAGCCATATGTTAATCTAGATAACGAACTGTAAAACTAATGTCATGTACCTTACCTGGTCGTCCTCAGTGCTCCAGCATTACTTGTTAACAACGTTTGGTATTTTGTAGATGAATATGTTTGACTATTCAGGTTACATTATTGTTGTAAGTACTGTTTGTGGGCCATAAGTTTTGCTTGAGTGGCAGCAAAACGTTAGCTTTAGACCATGCCTGAATTAGGAACAGAAACTTGTTAAAGTAGACATTTAAGGGAACTTCGTTTTTCAAATCAGCCAACTTTATTCAGCAGTAAATATGACACCATCAGAACATTTGGGGGAGTGTTAAAATTATAAACTGTATATAAGAACAGTTAAAATACATTACCATTACCTCTGATTTCACTGGAGTATTTCCATGTGGCGAACACTATTCTTTGACGTCACAGATTTTTTTTCTTGTAATTTAACAAGACCTAGTCCTATTCTGTTGACGCACACATACATTTCATCAATACATTATCAAATGTAATGACAGGTTTAGATCACACACACACATGTCCACAAGGCAACAAATCTTCAACATTAAAGAGCTAATGACAAGTGACTGCAACATTTAATTTGACTTTTTATTGTGAGATAAGAATCCAGTCATACTCAAAAGGTGTCTCAAACATAAAGCAACGTAAAGAAGTAGGTGGTCTAAACAGGGAAAGTGAAAACATTTAAACTGATTCAAGGACATCCACATGGAGTGGCTTCACTGCTACAAGTTATGAATGGTGACATTATCTAGAAACATTAACAATGCAAGTAAACATACATTGACAGTCCCAGGTGATATACAATCCAAAGTTTGAGATTAGTAATATTAACCAGTGGCAAGTGAAAAAACTGTGGCATATGCACTGTCCATAGTGACATTCTCTGTCCAAGCATAGGTTTAGTCACAGTGTTTTATTGTAGACAACACAAACTTTTGGACATTTATTTGGACATTTATGCGTCCAAGGTCGTTTGCGCCACAGTGGATGAGATGGACATATTAGTTGAAGACAAGGAGAAACGCATCCCACTTCAGTCTATCCCGGCTTAACCGTTTCATCTGGGCAGTCAGGTCAGTTGCAGGTTCACAGCAACAAAAAAATTGTACTGTACTATTGTTGATGGTATGTACGAAGTTCCACTTAAAATTCACCTTGTCATATCAGACTGATACTTAATCCAGCCTAAACCATTTGTGTTAGACTAAGTTTACCAGCCGTACTATAATCCTACAGTTCCTTCAACTTTTATGCTGATACATTCATTATAATAAACAAATGGCATAGAGCAGTCTGGCGTAAGTATCACGCGATAGTGTGGTAAAGATGACACTAGAAAACAGTCAAGTGGCAGATCCCAGCAACAACAGTACAGTACAATTACCTGCCATCGCTCAGACACTTTGGCCAGTTCCTAGCCAGGACCACCTCCCAACTGCTGCTTCGGGTGAAAGTTGTGGTGAAAGTCACTGGTGCTGGATATGAGGAAAAACAAACCAACCAAACAAATAGCATTAAGTAACAACCACATAATATGGCAGATTTACAGTCCCGCAAAACTTGTGACTAATCACACACATTGCCTGATCAAAGACATTAATAATGCAACTTAAATATTATTATCATTTGAGACATAGCCTACCTAGTTATCACTGCACAGCTATAATGCTATAGTCTACGAATGCTATCTGGAGAATATTTATGTAACACAGTAAAATGCAACATTTTCTAATACACTGAAACTACGCCTGTAAATCTCAGGGAGGGCAAATCTTAAGTGAGTGAGGAATGATGGTTTAATTCAGGGGTCTCCAACAGGTAGCAGAGACTTTAAAAGAGCAATTTGCACTGTAAGTGTGCAAGATGGTTAAGGATGGAACATTTATAGGTCTAGCAATAAGCCTGATGTAAAAAGTTTTGGAGTAGCTTGGCCATGTTGTTTTGTCAAAGTAGCTCTCAGAGGAAAAAAGGTTGGAGACCCCTGGTTTGATTGCACTGAGTGGATCTATCGATCCAGATGATAAGCAATACACCACATCATTGCTGCCCTGTGAATTTACGATAATAAAGACAAATTGTTTAAGGTAGTTATCCCTCATTAAGTCCTCCACCTAACATTAAAATGGACTACAAAGCTACTGGTACTAATACACAATGACAGCCCAAGAGAAATTAGCATTCGCTGTCAACAAGAAATTAAGGGTTAGCAAGGTCTGTTGTTACTTTCACATCAGCAATCTACCTTGTGTAACTAGCTCTCAAACATTACCAGTAAGTAAAAAGTGGTAACGTTAATGGGCATTGAAACTTCATGAAAAGGCAGCATTGAACGGAGGGTTAGGATAGGGAAACAGATCAGAAAACTGAATGAAAGATCCAAAGGCCAAAGCCAAAGGCCAAAGAAAGCCAAAAGACAATTATCATGTTCATTTCTAAAATGGTATTTGAATTTATCATACTGACTTGACATTATCACTATTCAAAATTATTACCTGTCTAATGTGTATTTTATATACAAACATATAAGAGCTTTGCAGTTAATACATCACACTTACCTGACAAACTTCAAAGTCCACTCTTGGTCCAAACCAAAGTTGACCCATGGTAATCAAAAGCGAGCTACAGGGGAGAGGGCAGGTCTGAGCAGTAAGTGGGCGTATCTGACAGTGACTGTCCTCCTCACTGCGCATACGCAAAGCGCTATGTAGAAGGAAGCAAGCCAAAATGCATAATATTTCAACCTGCTCCTGCCCGCATCTGTTATGGTTTGTCCTGCTCCTGCCCGCTGAATCACGCATTTATTCCAACGTCAGTCAGTGCACTCATTGTGCTATCATTTGGCCAGCTTTCCAGAGATTCCCTCACAATGCCTGAACTGATTGCACAAGAAAATAAGCCTAGTAAAACAAACTGCAACAACAATTTGTTTCTAATATATGGGTACCCCCTTCCTCTGCCATGGTTTCAGAGCTCAGACTGCAAGTATCCACGTGCGCTATCACCCTGAGCAACGCATTTATCCACAGGTTAGGGCGCCTACCTGTTGTTGTATGCTGTTCCCCACCTAGAAACACAACATTTGGTACTTTTAATCTTTTTGTAAAATGTATACTTTGCGGGAGTCCAGAGAACAATGTCTGTCACACTCCCACGAACACATCTCTTCATTCCGCCCGCACTCGCAAGCAACTCTCAAATGTGGACCCTCGTTGCATGCCTGTCCTGTCCCATTGCAGGCCTTAGGCCCTGTTTATACGTATCTAGATATTTTTATAAACGGATATTTTTTTTATCTGTGTAGGCCTCTTGTTTACATGTAAACAGAGTTTTAGCCACCTCAGATATTTTTTTAAAACAGCCTGTAAAGTGGATATTTAGAGAATGCTATATTTTCTGGATTCCACTGGATATGTGTAAATACAATAAAAAAAATAAACAAATAAAAATATCCGTTTATAAAAATATCTAGATATGTGTAAATAGGGCCTTAGTTTGGCAGCATTAGTGATGTACACAATGTCAGCAAAAGGTTAAAAATGCATCCTTCCATGCTGTCTAAACTAACGTTGCGTCCAGGTTTGCTTGAAAAATGAGGTCGCTGAATAGGCCTTGGTTATTTATTTTAATTTTGTCCTCAATCAGAGGCTATGTACTCCGATGCAACCTTCCGTCATAGAATGACAGATTTATTGTTATTCTGGTTTAATCAATACTGGGAGTGTGTGTGCGTTACCAGGTCAGGACATGTGTGACATGTGTATGTGTGTAACAGGTGTGGGTCTCTGTAAGTAAGAAATACAGAACATGCAATCAGGATACAAAGCCACACAAGGAGTAATCTGCACATAACAAAGAAAGTATACACTAATTAAATAAATATTCATATGCACAGACTCACTATACAATACAACTGCATTTGCAACATGGGATTATCCATAAATGAAATTACTGCAAAGCAGTAATGCTATGCAGGCACCGGCCAGAAGATGGTGGTCCTCTACTCATGTTTGCCACTTCAGAAAGTGACGTAGGTTCACTCAGGCCAGCAGGGAGTTTTCCACAATTAGGCTAGTCCAAGTTACCCACATTTCTACCTTTGGTTTTCTTCTTTGGTTTTCTTTACACACATTCAGACACAGCCAAAGCCACGTACACAGTCAAACCCCTGTTGCAGTCATACTCAAAGCGCAAGTGAGGCAGAGTTGTAAAGTGGTGAATGCACAGTTCCACTGTGACTGCAAGAGTGCTTTTGTGACATTATTTCTAATATCATATATATATACATATTATTATTTATTTACAGACAAGGTGAGTCCTGCTCACACATTGAAGCACTCATGTTCAAAAGCATCCGTGTTGGAGCACTCATGTTCAAAAGCATCCGTGAGAATGGGCTGTATACATTTGCCATTTTGTTGGAATAGTTCATTTGTTACCGACATCCAACCTTCAGCTTTGTCAGGTTTGCCCCTCTACAGTGCTGAGGCAAAGGAGAAGACCACCACCAAAACATCTTAAAGGTAAGACGAAGTCTACTATAGTCAACTATAGAGCCAGACACCTGATAAGAAAAATTTGAACACTTACAAGGAACACTGCTAGTGGCATTTTGACTTACAGTAGCTTTGTGAAAGCCAGCGAGAGTGTGTCCCAGCGTAGTTTACCTGTCAAGATGAGTAGTCTCTTTACTGTTTGTTGACATTGTACAACTTCAGACACAGACAGACAGATTCCTAAAAGTCAAGTCACCAACTGCAGACCAGATAGAGTATCTTACAGAGAGCACAACTGCCCAAGCCCAGTGCGTCCTATGGCATGAGTACCATGTCGGTGTTATCACAGGATCAGTCGTATATGATGATATGATAACATGGAGAAACCTGGCATGTCATATCAGGAAAGTGCAACATCAATACCAATGTCATCAATGTCTCTTAAATTAAACATGAAAGAGAACAAGTTGGAAAATCCAGCACTTCCCATATTATAATACATGCATTGCATGGCCTGCTGGGAAATCTGTTTGTCCAAACATTTTACTTCATCATTTCTGATTGTACATGCTTGCTCTTAGATGATGGATGTTCATTCCTGAGAGTCTGTCTCAGCTTACTGTACCTATTAGTTGTGAAAAGCCAAGCCTTCACCAGCAGTGTTTAGCAACTTAGCAAGCCCAAAACAGGTGCTCAGAAAAGAAAAGAAAGAGCTGGACGTGCACAACTCCAAGCTGCCAAAATTGGATGTATTTTTAAATCTGTCTCGTCCAGATCCAATGTGACCGATCGTCTCGGGGTGCTGTTGTCGCGGGATAAACATTTGGACATCATCATGTTCAATTAATGGGCTTGTTCAGAGTGTCTGGTGGGTTGGACACTTGGTTGAAAGCATTGCATTCTGGTTGTGTATCACAGACTTGTGCCCAATTAAAAAGTTCCATTCAGTCAAAATCAAGTCCAGCATGCAATGCTTGGAAGCCACTTCAAACGAGGTCAGTTTTACATCATTTACTGCGGATGTGACCATGATTTGATAAAATAGTAAAATCACGCCGTCTTCAGTGCAACATAAAATCTGGCTTTTAGTGAACGTAATGTTCTTTTCGTAAAAGATTGCACCATGTGCATGTATTACGGCATATTGAAACTGCACTCAGAAAGGTTAATCTAACTGCACATAAAGACGAATTTGTGGTGCTGATTTGTTGTGGTGCGCAGATAATCTATTTACGTTGCCATAGACATCAAGGCAATTTTAAAGCTTTCTGCTGGTTGCTTCACAGCAGAGAATAATGTTCTGTGCTTGCGCTGCTGAGGCCATGTCGTCATCAGACAACTTTCATAATATGATACCCATATATATGAAATGTCTCACAAAACAGTTACTGTAATTTACAGTGTTACGTTGAAAAAAATGTAATTAAACCCTATTACAATTAGATTGTCTATGTACCCACTCTGCCATGCTTCCAATCTTATGTATTTTTCAGTTTGCCATCATTATTTCATGTTTACAAGGCAGGAAACTCCCAGACGTTTAACAACCAAGAATCACAACATTTTATAGTGAAACTTATGAGATATGAACACTTTGACCCAGTTGAAGCCAAGTGTCAAAGTGAGAATGGCAATTACACGATTGATCTAAAAACAAAAACTGAATGACAAAGAAACATAGCTACTAGTAATAAAGTGATAATGGCATGTTTGCAATTTTTTAAGTGCATTAACCCATTAACGACGGAGGGATCCCAAGGATCACTTAATCAGACCGTATGTTGTGCTATGAGCAATATTTGTGCTCATATATGGGTGTTATAAATGGGTGTTATATAATCATTTTATTTAAGCATTTCTGTCTCATTAATTATATTGTTTCCAAGTTGATTTATTTTGCCATTTGAGAGCTCACCTTTCTCTATCATTCCTCGCCACTTCTTAGCCCAGTCACTTAGCTGTTGTGAGTAGCTCTTCTCAATCTTTGCCCTCTCCTGGAAACAGTTAATTAGCTCATTGCATAGCTTGTGACCATCATCAATGCGCTTCACTGTCCTCTTGTAGTTTCCAGGCTAGAGAGAAAAAAAGCCAAAATAAATAAATGGATATATCAAACACTAGCCTACTTATAAGCAGAGATGGCAAAGGTACACACATACTCAAGTAGCAGTGCTAGTATAGATAGATATATAAAAAAAGACTGGTAAAAGTGTAAGTACTTACTTAACTTCCTTACTCAAGTAAAGTAAAAATTACAGGCTCTGAAATGTACTTAAAGTATAAAAGTAAAAAGTACTCTAGTCTGTTTAAAGAGCTATTTTAACGGTTGTTTTCAGTAAAGGAAGCACACTGTAGTAGCCTGACAAGCCAGACTATAACATCAAAATGTATAAATCTGGACATGACCAATAGGTCGAACCAATAGCTTTTAAACTGCCTCTATCGGCAATAGGATAGCGCTGCAACGACCGTTTAGAGCAACGTCGGCAAAACAGCAAATACATCCTTCTTTGAAACAAATGACTAGAGTGCCAGATATTTTTGTTCAAATTAAGTGGGGTAAAAGTTGAAGTTGTCAGAAGAATAAACACTCAAGTAAAGTACAGATAGCTGAACATGCAACGTAAGGACAGTACTTCAGTATAGTCACTTCCCATCTCTGCTTATAAATAGGATTACTGATATTGTTGTATAATGTGGTACAAACATCCAGTCATCATGCTTTGCACTGCAAATAACACTAACAAAAATATATCACACATCCACAGATGTCACATACAGTGCTCAGCATAAATGAGTACACCCCCTTTGACAAGTAACATTTGAAACAATATGTCCATGAAAACAAAAAATATTTTCAAAATTTTCACAGACTAAAGTTTAATATCACATCTGCGTAACGTACAACACAAAAGTTTGCGTAATATATAACTTAGATTACATATTTTTCAGTTTTACTCAAATTAGGGGGGAGCAAAAATGAGTACACCCCACTAAAAGCCTCAGGGCAAAGCAAGATTTTAGGCTACAAATGTCTGATTTACCAAGAATTCAACCACAGGTGAGTCTAATTATTCAATTAGTCCAGCAGATAGTTGACTATAAAAGGGTGTTACTCTAAGAAAACCCCTCCCCATTTCCTTCTGTCAGCAATGGCACCACATGGAAGAGAAATGACACAAGAAAATTATTTCCTCACACCAGAGAGGTAAAGGCTACAAGAAGATCAGCCAAGCTTTACTTATTAGTCAGAATACTGTAGCAAAAGATTAAAAAAAATTTAAAGATTAAAAGATTTAAGAAAAATGGAACTGCTCCATGTCACAAAGACGTCCTGGTCGTCCACGGAAGTTAACACCTCGACAGGAACGTCTTCTGATGAGAAGGGTTGAAGAAAATCGGCACACAAGTTCACTACAGTTAGCTGAAGCAGTAGAAAGCCAAATGGGGGTGACTGTTTCCTGTGACACAATACGTCGTACACTGCAGAGGAATGGCATGCATGGATGCCGCCCACGAAAGAAGCCTCTCCTAAAGCCCAGGCACAAACAAGCCCACCTAGAGTTTGCCAAGGCCCATGCTGACAAAGATGAGGGCTACTGGGACTCTGTATTGTGGAGTGATGAGACCAAAATTCATGTTTTTGGAACTGATGGCTTCAGAACTGTATGGCGTCAAAAAGGTGAGGAAGAAAATATGCATAAATGCCTAAAGTGAAAAACGGTGGTGATAGTGTATTAAGTGCATGTAAATTCACACAATTAACTTGGCAAAGATCAATAACACCCGCCTTCCCACGAGTGTAAGGTGATTTAGATTCTCTTAAAATCGCAATTGTCTTTTCCAAAGTCCTAATGAATTTATTTTCCTTCTTTGACTCCATAAAATTTTCCAATAAGGTCAAGGCAAAGTGGATCATGAAAGAAGATGGGAGAGACTATCCGTAAGGGTCCATGAAGTTCTCATCACACAGACATCTCACGTATGCCACATGAAACTATACAGCCTAAACTTTCCAATGGGGCTAGCTACTTTGTGATAAATGGTTAAAAAATTTTGATTTGAATACAGTAAATCAAAATTAATAAGGTCTCAGGTCATTCTTAGAAAAAAAAAGTTAATTTGCTGTAACAATGTTAATTATTTAAAAATTGTGATTTCTTTTCACCTAGCACTATACCCTGGCACTAGCATTGTATGCATTTTGAAAGCATCAGCTAAAAGCAGGCTAGCCTAGAATGCATCAGATTAGCTTAGTATTTTTTCCACAATAAATATGGTTATATGCTGCAATATACCACAAGTTCAAGAGTTTAAATTTTAATATGTTAAAAAGGTAGTAGGATTAACTTGAAAATAGCGTAGGGCTCACAGAAGTTACTTAATTAATCGACTGTGTTTTGGGTGTAACATTCAATAAATCAATCTGAGTGCAATCTCCCATTTCCTTGAAGAGCCAGAAGTCCCTGGGCTTCTTATTTTATCATGCAGATGCATTTAATATTCATTTTAAACATTAAATACCCCCATTTGTGGTCTAACATTCCAGTCTAACACTGGAATAGATTTCCTTATTAGATACCCTTGAAAAATAATTTAAATTTTAGCAAGGGAAACCAAAAGTAAATATGGGCTATCCTGCGTTGGTCAGCAATGACATCAAGCTAAAATATTTTTTCAGATTTCTAGAAATCACATTCTGTGTAAATAACAGGTGATGCAATGAAGGCTAGACTGCAGAGTTTAAAGAGAGTTCACTCAGTGCATTCTTTTTGCCGAGGATGTAAGTTTGCCGTTTTGTTAGTCCATCTTCAAGTGCCGGTTAATCCCAGCTCCTCCCTCTCTTCTCATGTGGCAATTGCACCACGCCCCATCTCCCATACTCACCATGTCTGCCACTGCGCGCATAATATGTGATGTCATCAGTGTGCTCAAGTCATATATACCTGCCCTTGACAGACATGCCAGTAGAGGCACTGAACGGTAGATGTTGGTGTTGCGCTAACAGGTAAACAATTTCCAAGAACAGAGGAACTGAAATGTGACGGGCAGGCTTTCATCAATGTTGACCTGTGGTCATCAGGTCATCTCTCCTATCCTTGTTCCTTACATTGGCTCCCTATTAAAACTTGAATCGATTTTAAAATACTCCTCCTAATCTATAAAGCCTTTAATGGCCATGTTCCAACATATATTAAAGACTTACTTGTCCCTTACCACCCTCCTAGAATCAGAGGATCCCAGAATGCTGGTCTTGTAATCCTGAGAATATCAAAATCTACGATAGGAGGAAGAGCCTTTTGCTACCATGCGCCCATCTTGTGGAATAATTCCCCCCCCCACATCCAACAAGCGGACACTCTCAATACCTTTAGGTCTAGATATAAAACCTTCCTCTTTACTGTTTTCCATAGTTAGGGGATGGTGCATGGTAAATCATCACTCCTCATGGGTCTTTTGGGAGGGACTGCCTCTGCTGTTGCCCCCAGCTGTGAGGCATGGTGGCCACTAACCATCCCTGCAGTAGTGCTGGTTTGCCATGCACCATACCTAAATTATGCTGCTATAGCCTAGTGCTGCCTCAAACCTTTCATGTGTCATGCCATGGCAGAGTCCATGTAAGAGGCCAGTTAATTCACCTAGAGCAGGGATGTCAAACTCCTGGTGTCACTACATTGTATTTGATGTTTGTGGGTCTGGGTCTAATTAGGTGCCTATGACTTTAAATTTCTTGCTACAGCACTTTGGTGAAACAAACTTTGTTTCAATGCAAGGTGCTGGTTGAAACCAGTAGGCTGCTGCAGATGTTGATTATGGGTTCTATTGCTGCTTCGAATACATATCCATAAACAACTTAAGTAGAATCTTCATTGGATTGCAGGTGAGATGTGTCTTGCAATATGCAATTTTTGTTATCCTTTTGTTGAGTAATCTTAGGCTGCTAGAAGGCTAGTAGCAGGCAAGTTCGCTAACAGGTTAAATATTTGCAGGTTGTGCAATTAACCTTGATAGCACTTATAATCAGTGCATCTCTAATTAGGGATGAGTTTGGCAAGTGTGGCCTAGAGTTACAATGTTTTGCTAACTGTTCACCCAAGCCAATGTTAACAAAAAGGCTACAAAGTTATTGCAGCATTAGCTGAAAGTTACAAAAAATGGTCACAGACATCCTCTTTCTCACATTATGTTGCGAACGTACTTCCATAGCCTTGGGAAGTGACAAAAAAATAACACTAAAAGCTTGAATTTTGGCATGGGAGGGCAAATAATTTACTCCTATTAAGTCCTGCAACTATAGTATTTTTAACATGTAGTTTAAAAGGTGCACACACATGCAACCTACACATAGCTTCTCTAGATCACAATACTCTGTATGAAAGAGTAATGCAAAAGATCAAATTCATGCATTTGTTTTATCAATGAATATCCAAACAACTGCACAGCTGAATCTTCAAATGCAGCACTGCATTGCTTTCTGCCTGATGTATTGTATCCTATAGCTTCAAGAAAATCAGAGAAAAGCTGAAACAAAGTAGCCCAAGGGCCCATTCACACTGCCATGCTCAGTGTGTAAGCATGGCGGACACGATTTTGTACCATTTGTATTTACAGTAGGACACGTGTCAGGTTAGAGTTTGCACACTGCACACTGCTGGCGGTAGCTGGGTTGCGCTGGAGAAGTATCAAAAATGTTCAGGACTAGTGCATATTTTTTTCTTTGCAATATGGCCCTCAAAAAACTTGATGTCCAAATTTCAACTCAAACCGGTCCTGCTGATGGCAGCTTCTCTCATTCATGACCACTCAACTTTGATGTTGCGAGTCTCTCTAGGGAGAACAATAAATCTACTGGCTAATTTAAGCATATTAGCACATAATCATAACAGCACATACAATGGCACGACTTCCTTGTTCTTCTCAAGAAGGGTGACCACCTGTCCTGCTTTACAGTGTACTGTACAAGAATTTTACATTTTGTCCCGCTTTTTCATTCGACCCTACTTAATAAAACAAAAACACAGATATGTCCATGGATAGGCAGACTCTTGACTTTTGTCCAAGAGTTCAGAAGAGCGGTAGTTAAAGGACAGGTTTGTTTTTTTTTACCCTTAAAGCCTTGTTTTCTCATTGTTTATGATGAAATACAATGGTTAAGATAAACATTTTGACAAACACCTCTGTTCCGAGAATTTTTGGTTGTAATCCCCCCACCCCACCTGAATGGTTGCATAGGTGCACAGCTGCAATCTTTCCTAAAACACATTAAACTTTCGTTTGTAAAGACATGGAACTCACTGAGTGGTCAGGAGTGCTCACTGATGTGCTATGATATCTTCACAAAGTGTGACTTCTATCATTACCTGTATTGCGAATTTTGTGTCAGCATATGAGTGAACATTACTGATCATTAGATGAGTTTCATGTCTTTACAAACGAAAGTTTATTATGTGTCTGTGGTGAAATGTTGGTAATTTAGCCTAATAAAGCTGCAACTCCTTGAACTGAGACAGCATCTTGGCACCATTAAGTGAAAGCCGTTAATGTTCAGCATCCTATAACGACGATCACAATGTCTGGATATTTAACAGCAATGGCTGGTAACATGTTGTTGTCAAGCAAACAAAACCCTAGAAAAATTATTTTTAGTGAGACAAGTCAAAGATGTTTATGCCATTCTCCCAGTATGGGAAAATCCTGGCAACAGTCATGCCTACCAGCACACAAGTGAACGCAGTTGCATTTTATTTCAACGGAGAACCACTTGCTAAAAGGCTGAATTGCAAGCAGATCTTTGGTGTTTTGCTGTACGCTTTGTCAAATAAAATATACATGGCTTAACCACAGCTTATCATGATCTAAATGTTGCACTATGATTATTTACCGGTAATCCTGGTTGAAAACTGCTGGTTTACACTAAAGCCTACACTCATTTGCAGACGCCAAACTTTTGCAAACACTGCCACCGCCACCATATGCCCTAACACTGATTTCAACAGAGCAGCCTCTGTTTTAATTGACGGGTCTCTGACATGCACGTCTCTTGCGCAGTCACAAAAATAGTGGATATATTAAGCAGACGTACTGTAGACAAAAGATTGATCACAAAATAATGAATCAAGGACAAATTTTTCGAGAATCGATATTAATCACTGAATCCATTTTTTGAACCCAGCCCAAGCTAGTCAGTCACTCTCTTCTGCTTCAGATGTAGACCCAATCTTAGCATCATCTCCACTTATGAAACAGTTCCATCTTGTTTGTTGTTTATTTGAAATATCCAAAGTCTGCAATGCTTTCCCAATGGCAAGTTAATTTGGTGGAACTTTATGACACGTCTTAGAGTGACATTTACAGCCGTTTTTCATGACTGACTTTATAACCATTCTAAAATAGAATTTAGATAAGAATACGTCACATTGGGTGAACACTGAAGATTTCCCATGAAGAATGATGGATTATAACAGCATATTTGAGATGTGGTCAAAAAAAATCAACTCAAGAATATGCATTCCTTGAATTTATAATTATGAACCTTTCTGGCATCTAAGATTTGGATGTAATTGGATTTGGAGAAATAACTCCCATCAACAACAAATTAATTTATGGTTGAAGCAGTGAAGGGGGCAATGAGAATTCTTGGTGAGTAGGCAAAGCTAACACATTCAATAGGTTATAGGCTGTTATAAGTAGCTTGCCATCACATCAGCATATAAATAATTAGAATGAGAAGTGAACTGAATTATGTTTGTGTTATGCCATAACAGGCATAAATCTTCCCAAAGCTAACACTGTCTAATCATTTAGCCTACTACATAACATTGGCTCCAACATTGGTTGCTGGATATCTAGCTGTAGCTGACTAACAATATTGTGCAGGGTTAACAATATTGTGCAGGTTCACACAAGCAACCCACAAGCAACACTGCAGATCATACTACACTGAGTGTGTAGTTTTGTCCACGTTTTGTTGGGTATCTAGCTACATCCAGCATTTTCCTTATTGGTGTCATACCTTGAACTTCAATGCTAGCGACTAACTTCTGGCTGATGTTACACTTACTTCTTCAATTCAATTCAATTCAATTTTATTTATACAGCGCTTTTTACAATAGTATTGTCTCGTGGCGCTTCATAGAAGGAGCACCCAAGAGCAACAGGGGCAAGGAAAAACCCCAACTGCCAGGGGTCATGCAACAAAATTACAATCAGTAGTAACCATGAAAGACTACAAGTTGCCTATGGTTTTAGCTAAGGTTCATAATAGTTCATAATGGCATATTATCCCACTTTACATTATATGGTAGTCAGACTATAGGTGATTATCAGGAATTATGGCTGGACAATGTAGCACTTTTCAAAGGGGATGTACTCATTTATGCTGGGCACTGTAAGTCTTTAATATATGTTGGTGCACCACCCTTGAGGGCTTTGTAGGTTAGGAGGAGTATTTTAAAATCAATTCTTTTAATAGGGAGCCAATGTAACGAAGCAAGGATAGGAGAGATATGTTCATATTTTTTAGTCCTGGTGAGTGTTCGGGCTGCAGCATTTTGTATTAGTTGGTAGGTTTTTGATACAGGTATTACTACACCTAGAGAACAGAGCATTGCAATAATCAAGCCTGGAAGTAATAAATGCGTGTATTAATTTTTCAGCATCCTCAAAGGATAGGAACTTTCTAACCTTAGCAATATTTGTAGGTGGAAAAAAGATGTTTTTGAAATGTGTTTTACATGACTATTTAGAGAGAGGTCCTGGTCAATAATTACCCCGAGGTCTTTAACTTTTGCGTCGCATGACGGTGACAGGCCACTGGGTAAGTTTTGGTGTAGGGGTAGTGTTGGTCAGCTGTTTAGGGCCAATCATCATAACTTCAGTTTTATCAGAGTTTAAACATAGGAAATTATTAGTCATCCAGGTTTTTATGTCTAGTAGACAGGCATCAAGTTTAGTCATTGGCATATATTCATTTGGCTTCATAGAAATACTTAGCCTATGTTAACGTTATTTGATGGGATAGGTGACACACTGACATAGTGTATTTCTGCCTATTAATTCTGTTGTTTTCTTGGACCTGTAATCAGTCTACTTTGTGCAAAATATGGATATGATGTGAAACCGATTTTGACCCGTTGATGTAGTCTAACTATTGTGTTCACTTTATAACAGTTATCAGTGATCATTATATATATATAAATCATATAATCTAATAATAATAATAGTAGTAGTCTACTGCATTATTTAAGTTGCAAATACAGTAGTAGATACAGTTAGTAATGTTTTAACTTGCAACACACACTTTAAATTTAATCTGATAGTGCCCCAAAAAAGACAAAAGACAAAATTATAGTGTTTTATCTTTTATATGCCTTAAGTTGTAGCAACCTTTGGGACAGACATTATATCTTAAGCTTAAAGTTATTATGTCTGTCCAGTATTATTCCACTTAAACTTTCTACTTGTCCATTTTGTCTGTTTGGAGGTGGTCACCCTATTCTCAAGTGGGTACAGGGACAAACTGTTGCATTCTTAGATACTTATGAATTATTGCTGCTCTTGCAGAGGGCCACTACTGCTGAGGCGGCTGCAGAAAGTGTTTCTTCAGCCACAGCAACCGCCCAAAAAGGATCAACCATTAAGGCTGGAGAAAAACACACCCCACAGTCAAGAATATCAACTGGTCTCCTTGCCCGGTTTCTCTTGTCAAGGCAACCTGCAATG
Organism: Tenualosa thibaudeaui; assembly: GCA_027481765.1. Classification (NCBI taxonomy): domain Eukaryota; kingdom Metazoa; phylum Chordata; class Actinopteri; order Clupeiformes; family Clupeidae; genus Tenualosa; species Tenualosa thibaudeaui. The sequence goes on from JAIFZK010000174.1 coordinate 1,144,515, forward strand.
CTAGGTGGCTCTGGCTGAAGAGAGAGGCCCAGTTGTCATCTGCTGCCATTTAACCTAGGTAAGTGTGTATGACCCGAAACACCGAAAGTCCCCAGGATACATAATTGATGATGCATCCCAATGTTTCCCAATATAAATAGTAAAATACAAATGAACAGTTATTAGAGCTCAATGGAGTATTTAAATGAGAATCACTGAGCTCAAAACAATATAGACAGCGCAGACAGCAGCATGAGTTTCACTCCAGCAGGCAGCATGAAATGCTTTGTGTAAACCGTCTTCAATTTGCACCTGAATCTTACATTGCAGCAATTATTACACTACATTACATTACTACTACACTTCGAGCGCATCTCTGTCCTGGTCATCACTAACTAAAGTTACTGTCTCTCCCTCGCCAGTCCACTTTTTGCATGAATCATGCTAATTGGTTGAAGGGAAATGCAGAGATCCTGATGTATCAGAGATCATTTGTGAAGGTTTGCTGCATGATGAGCAAATTTAGGAAAACTACACTACAGAATTATATTTTATTAATGTACCGAAATACCGCGATTCACATCTGCATATTGAACCATAGGGGGCGTATTGTTCGGTTCGATATAAAACCAAGAACAGCTGCATCCCTACTCTCTCATCTCTGCTTGTTGACATCTCAAGTATAGTAGGCCTATTATTTCAAGAAAGATATCTTTTATTTCTGTAAAGATTGTCATCTTTCAACACCATTCAGCTGTGCTAAATGAACTACTGCCTTCTCTTCCTTATGCTGCCTCTGGCTAGCATAAATTACTAGTGCCTCTTGTAACAATGATCTGGTTGATCAGTTTAATTGCAACTGCCTACCTTCTCATGAACAGTCAGAGATAAAGAAACCCTAGAAAAATTTGTAGCTGTAAGGATTGTAAGAAAGCAGAGCATAAATGAGCCGATAATAAACTGACGTGAACAGATTGACGGCCACCGATTGATCTGAGAGGGCTGTCGCAAGCGGCAAAACTTTGCCAGTCCAGTCTGAAAGTCGTTTGGTTATTCCTTGTTAAATAAAATATTCCAAGCCATCTGAACTACTGTGCTCCTTTTGAGAAGATTGTGCAATCGTAAAAAATATATTTTATCATTGGTTAAGAGCATGTTTGCCTTTTTTAAAATCCAATGTTAAGATGCAATGTTTTTCTGACTTGCTTTAAATTGAAACTGAAGCCTGGCTTTATTTGATTTACTTACTTATTTTTGTTGTTGATCCACCAATAACCACACAATCTTTATGGTCTATTATATCATTGTGTTATTTTGTCCTTTAGCTAACTTTTTGTGAAGCACTTTGACTCAACCCCTATTGTTTTTAAATGTGCAATACAGATGACTTGACATTTTGAAAAGTGCTATTTACAAAAGATTACTATCAAAGTCTAGAGCAGAGCAAAATTGATAGTTTTGCATTTTTAAGGAGCCCTTCTATTCAAATAATTCACTCTGGCTGATCTGTTTGCTTACAAGACGAAGCTCTAGCTTCACCGGGCATCTTCTTTGTGTGGCAGAGACAGAGTGGAGGGAAACTGGGCTTTGAAGGCTTTGAAAGTGACGGTGAGACACGGAGGAGCGGTGTAGAGGATCGTTCATTAATGGCTCGAGTAGGGGCCATGTGCATGCAGAGGGCCATGTTCTGCTGGCCAGGCTTGGAGGAAGGCAGCCCTGCTTACTGACGGTTTTTGGGATGGGTGGGCCAAGTGATGCCATCTCCATCACCACCTTGGCTAAAGACGATAGCCTATCTCATACTCAATGTCACTCCTCCATCCCGACTTTAAAGCAGCAAGGGTCTCTGGGCGGTTCTAGATACAAAATGACACTTCTGGGTCTGTAGGATACATGAATCCTGATCCCAAATGGACTAAGGCCCATTTATTTGGTTTTGCTTTTGCTGTATCTTTCTTCTTCTCTTTTATTGAGCTAATACTACAATTTATGCAATTTCTAACATTAGTATTTTAATGCATGTGACAAATAAACTCCTTGATGTATGCAATTTCAGAAAAGGCCATGTTTGTAAGGAAAAAAAAACTAAATGATAACGATTCTTACAGAAACAATGTGGTTTTGTACCTTCAATGTAGGACATGGCCTGCACCTCTAGTGCTTGGGCCCTGAATATGGATGTGAAGCCCGTCTTACCTCCCAGAAGCTTTCACAATTCCCAACATCCCTCAAGTCTCCATTTGAAGACATTCTGGGGTCACCTTTGCAGCACGGAATGGTGGCGGTTTTTGTCAAACTACAGGAAAAAAGCATGGTTCATCAATCATTTTTAAGATGGTAATTCTTATTAAACTGAAAACATCAAAATACTTTTTCAGCGCTCCCAATCATGTCATGAATCAGACAGTGAAGTCAAGCCTAATATCCAAGCCAAATAGCAGACATCAAGGAACATGCTTTGATATACAGTAAAAAGATAAGATTAGATTAGATTAGATTCAACTTTGTCATTACTCATGTATAAATACAGGTAACGAAATGCGGTTTGGCATCTAATCAGAAGTGCAAAGAGCAGCAAGTGCAGTATATACAGTATATGCAACATGTAGAGTTAAAGAGCAAATTATTTTCAGATAAGAGTAGTAATAATAAATAGGCAGAATAATAATTAGGCAGAAAAGCAATATACATGTAAGGTGAAGAGATAATGAGGGTAATATATGCTATATAGATTCAATATAAAGGGCAATATACAGATGTATTGAGATGTATCTATTGAGATAGTTATGTACAGATGTATTAAGTGTTAAGTATATACAGATGTACAAAAGTATATACAGAAGTATATACAGATGTACAATATACAGATGTGCAATATACTGATGTGCTATAGAGATAGTTATGTACAGATGTATTAAGTATATACAGATGTACAGATGTGCAGTCCAAGGGCTTTAGCAGCAGAGTGCAGTGTGAGGTTCACAAAAAGAACACCAGGACAGCACAGATGTCTTCTTAATATAAATAAAATATAATTATGTGTGTTGTTACATTGTCATGACTTGTGTGTGGTGTCAACAACATTTTTAGACACGGGATGAATAATTCATTTTCATCACTAACCAAGGTAGGTAGCTTGGTATTGTTAGCACGTCAACCGATTTTGGTTGCTAGCTGTTTAAAACATTCGGGGCTATACCACAAAAGTTAGACTCACGTCGGGCCATGCTGAGTGGTTTGATGTTTACATTAAAGATAGCCTGTAAGGAAATGAATGTCTCTTTCGCCAAAGTGCACCAAATACACCAGCAGCCAAAATGTGACATTAAAATAGCATGAAACAATGTGATGTGAAGCCCTACGCATAAAGAAGAAAGACTACCAACGTTAAATTTGTAACATCTTGCGACAAATTATTCTAAAGTCCTCAACACATCGGTTTCGACTGCATTGCGGAGCACTTTCAACGCACTGCGTGTCCGCAGTCTATGGGTTCAACTTGTCTATGATTGATGACGTACTGGTGAGGGAGACACACTGAAGCTGGCCTCCTCATTTTTTTAATTTTTTTTATTTTTATGGACCTTGATGAGCGTTCGGCGGCAAACCGAGCTTTAATCTGATTGGCTAAAACCTTTAGGTTACCATCTAGGGAGGCGCAGTTTTACAGTATTTCACCAGTTATACTCTGCTAATGCGAATAAACTAGGATAGAGCTGAGCACTGAAACGTAACGTAGGCTATAGCCCATAAATGTAGTGTTCAGGGGTGCTGTTTTGCTCGCTACTGAAGGATGTACATTGGATTCCAAGTCTGGAAGCAACATTTTCAACGGTTTCGAATGGCGACAAAACTTAGCAAAGAGGACGGAGAAGTTCAGGTCAGTTCGCTGATTTATGCTATGGGCTCTGAAGCTGAAAACATATTCAAGTCCTTCACCTTCAATGAAGTGGCGGACAGGAGGAAGTTTGACGTAGTGTTAGAAAAATACGACGAATACTTCTATCCTAAATGAAACGTGATCCATGAGCGTGTGCGATTCTACCAGAGAGTGCAGTGGCCCGGGGAAAAGGCTGAAATGTTCACAAGAGCTCTTTACGAGATGTCTGAACACTGTGACTCTGGCGCAACCAGAGATAAACACATTTGTGACCGTATTGTCGTGGGAATTTTTTATAAAGAACTGTCACGTAAGCTGCATCTGATGGCTGATCTTACACTTGCCCAAATGATTCAGACCGTTCGCCAGTCAGAAGAGGTTGCATTGCAAGTGCACCAGCAGGGGGAGGCATACAGGAGATACGCAGTAAAGTAGCAGACAGAGGAAAGCCAAAGTGGCAACCTAAAAAGAAGGAAGATGGAGAGAAAGAAGATCCCAAATGTGGTAGATGTGGAAAACACAAAGACCCTGAAATGTGCCCAGCTAAGAATTCTACATGCAACAAATGTGGAAAAGTTGGTCACTGGGAAAGAAAATGTCACACCAAAGTTAGAGAAGTGACTGAAGAGACAGTGGAGACACACTATTTCCTGGGTGCAGTTACAAACACAAAGAAATGACAAGTGGAATGGGCAGTACAGTTTGCAATTGGAACAACACCGGCCATATTCAAAACTGATTCAAACGGCCAAAATGCAAACAGCTTGCTTAGTAGAGACACTGCGATGACAATGGGACTGGTGAAGCGTGTCGAGGAAGTTCACAAGGCGTTTGGTGAGCATGGAACTCTCAAAACAGATCCAGTTCAGATTCAGTTAAAAGAGAATGCTCAGCCATACACAGTGCACGCTGCCCGCTGTGTTCCCTTGCCTCGTTTGCAAAAAGTTCAGGAAGAATTGAAGCGAATGGTGGAGAATGAAGTGATAGAGCCTGTAACCGAACCTACAAACTGGTGTGCACCTATGGTGCCGGTTCCGAGGAAAAATGGAAAGGTGCGCATCTGCGTCGATTTGAAGAGGTTAAATGAGGCTGTAATGAGGGAGAGATACGTTCTTGCTACTGCTGAGTAGTGGCGCAACTACATTCACGTCATTAGACACAGCATCTGGATTTTGGCAGATTCCTCTTCATCCTGAAAGCAGCAAGTTAACCACCTTCATAACACCCTTCGGGAGATATGCTTTTAAACGACTCCCATTTGGCATTACAAACGCCCCAGAAATGTTTCAATGTAAAATGACAGAGACTCAGTGGCCTCGAAGGTGTGGCTATCTTCATGGATGACGTGCTAGTGTATGGAGAAACTCCAGAACAGCACGACCAGTGCCTCAGAAAAGTGTTGGAGAGAATCGAATCTAGTCTGAAGCTTAACAAAGAGAAATGCAAGTTCTGACAAAACCAGCTCACTTTCTGGGCCTGGTTATCGACAAATCAGGTGTTAGACCTGATCCTGATAAGGTCAAAGCAATCAGAGAGCTACCAGCACCACACAATGTCCAGGAGCTGAGATGTGTGCTGGGAATGTTCAACTATCTGGGGAAATTTATACCCAATCTGTTGACAATAGGCCAGCCATTGTACAAACTGCTCAAATCTAAGTCAGTCTGGACAAGGGACCATGGCCAGCAGGAGGCATTCCAACAGATAAAAGAACGCCTGTCTACCTCTCCAGTCCTGAAATTCTACGACATGAACAGACCCACTGCCGTCTCTGCTGATGCCAGCAGTTATGGCATTGGCGGCGTGATGCTACAGCTACACGACAAAGACTGGAAATCAGTGGCATATTGTTCACGCCGGTTGTCTGATACGGAAACCAGATATGCACAGATTGAGGAGTGTTTGGGCTTGCGAGAGATTCGAGAAGTACCTGTGCGGTCTGGAAGACTTCCAAGTTGGTCACAGACCATAAGCCCTTAGTTCCCCTCATGAATAAAAAGGATTTGGACAATGTGCCTATACGATGTCAAAGGCTACTCATAAGGCTAATGAGATTTAAACCAACAGCGGAATATGCGCCTGGAAAGTCATTGACAGTGGCAGACACGCTCTTGTGCAGTCCACTACAGTGCACGAAGAATAAGAGTGACTCTCACAGTGATGTGGCGTGTTACATAGCCGCTATTGCGGACAACATGCCGGCTACTCCAAATAGGCTAGAGGCCACAAAAACAGCTACAGTGGCCGACCCCAGTCTTCGGCTGGTGTTGCAGTGCATTTGGGTGTCCGAATGAAGTCGTGTCCGACAACAGACCTCAATTCTCATGTCAGGAGTTTAAAGACTTTGCTATAGACTTTGACTTTATGCACATGACTTTGAGTCCCCACAATCCCCAAGGAAACAGACATGCAGAGCAGGGAGTTCAGATTGCAAAGAGAATTCTACAACAAAAAGACCCTTTGCTTGCCCTCATGTCCTATCGGTCAACACCTTGTGCGACCACTGGTGTAAGCCCAGCAGAGCTCCTTATGGGCCGCAAGATCAGAACAACTCTTCCAATGCTGGAAGCGAATCTTCAGCCGCGATGGCCTGATCTGAAGGCCGTCAGGAACAAGGATGCCAATGAGAAACGGAAACAAGCCTTCTACTTCAATCAGCGCCATGGTGCAAGACCCTTACCGTCGCTGAAACTAGGTGATCCAATTTTCATTAAGCTGGACCATCAAAAGGCCTGGCAAACACCTGCCATTGTCACAGGAGAGAGCGTCACACCACGCTCCTACATCATTGAAACACCACAGGGAGATAAATTCAGACGCAATCGCAGTCATCTTCAACATGCTCCTGTTGCAGCCGCAGCCGCTTGTTCATTGTGTTTGCTGTGACGTGTTGAGGCTACTTTGTTGAATTAATAAGCCACGGACTGTGGGATGAGGGAAAAGAGAGAGTTTATTGTTCTTATGGACAGAATAGTTATTGAAAATGTGAATGCAGCAGATGCTCCTATGATGAAATAACACACAGATTTATGTTTGAAGGGTTTAACTAATTGAATGCAGTATCCTTTGAATGTCCTGTAATGCTGTGGCAAGGTGCCCGTTTAGTTTGCTGGGGAAAACTAAACTTAAAAGGGGAGATGTCATATTATGTGCACATGTAAATGGTGCAGTGCAGCTTTAAGTACATTTATGTTTATGTAATGCGCATGTGTAGTGTAATGCGCAGGGTCTACGTTAGATGAACGTCGCTGTAATGAAGATAAGTTAGACTTGCCTGTCTGTACATGTTCTGCTAAAGTTACTAATATAAGGATCTACATTGGATTCCAAGTGTGTGTGGACATTGAATTCTTAACATGTTACTATGGGAATATGGCTAGTAATTTAGGTTGCCACTTTGGCTTTAATTACACTTGCATATTGTAGCAAACAAATTTCAGAAGAAAATGTTCATTTTAACTAACGCCAGTAATGTAATCTATGGCATTTTATTGAGACTGTGATTCATCAATTTAAAGGCATTACCATGGCTATCGCTAACTTTTTGTAAGCTAGCAATCAGAAAGCAGGACACCTCTCTGGCTGCATAGGCTGAAATAAAGTTTGTTTTCTTCCATTCTGTTAACTAGCAATGATCACAATTACCTGCCCATTGTGACAACGAGTATGAAAAGCTCCAAGTCTCTGCTCAAATTAGGGATGGCAATCCCCATTGAGTTAAAGGCACACTAGGCAACATTTTTAGGCAAATTTAGGTTAATTTATCATCATAGTCACTTCGATGATTAAATGGCTCATTACGGGGTGAATGAAGGCTCTCTTGGCTGCCTCTAGCATAGGTATGCTACACTTACATGATCTGAAACACTGGATTGCAGAAAAATTTGCATTTATCAACACAGGCACTATATCATTTGTGCGACCTTGTATCTTGATGAGACCACAGAGTTGGGAAGAAACTAGTACATGCATCACCACTGCGACCGTGGAGCGAGACAAACTGAGAGGAAAGAAGGTGGTGTGAGTGTGCATCAACAACAGAATGATACAACATCAGTTCTGGCTAGCCAGTATCCAAGACGAATGCATTGTTGGCCAGGATCTGCTGCCAACGTGGGAAGGAATGGTGGATGTGCCCTGGGCAGAACTTCACCTAATTCTTCACATGGCGGGGGGGTGAGTTTTAGGAAGCCTGAGCGCCGGCTTGCCTGGTGGCTGGAGACATTGCAGGCTATGACTGAGCTCTGTCACAGGGCTAGCCGGTTACATGGAAATCCTGATGGAATGTCAAGACGACCCTGTGTGCAGGAACAGTGTTGGTACTGTGAATGTCACAATGTTACAATTTGGCCAGTGCTGGACGAGAACAACACCTCGCCCCCCTAGCTTGTCTGTGGCAGCCAGCTCTACACTTCAGCCTCCCCCCTAGCCAGGTGTCACAGCAAGCTACGTACACCAGCCAACACAACGAGCAACGCACTATAGCCAGGCAGCAGACAAACTGCAGCGAGCACCGCATACAAACCTAGCGGTGCACTGAGAAACACACACCAGTTAGCAGTGCAGCAAGCAACGCACAGCAGCCAAGCACCTCAGGTGGCATAGTGAGCAACGCACCTGAACCAGGTCACGTGGTGAGTGTCGCAACCCAGCCACCCTGTGCTGCAGCAGGCGACACATCTCAAGGGAATAGTAAGATGGATGCTATTGAGGTGGAAGAGCTGCAACAGGCAGAAGTGGAAGACCATGTTGTTGCTCATGGCCTGCCTTCAGAGAGATCAGGAGACCGGCCACTATGTACTGACATTTCCAAACTCAACCTTGAGGTCAAGGCCTTTTACTTGCAGTGGCCTTGATTCACTCTTTGTGATGGTCTGTTGTACTGGCGCTGGCAGTCCCCAGATAGTCAGCGAGACGTTCTCCAGTATGCAGTGGGGGCATCCATGGGGCATGTAGCAGTGGTCATGCTATGGCCCAAGTTCCAGATCAGAGTGCTGCAACCACAGAAGAGAGATTGGTCAACTAAATGTCATTTTGGAGTACCAGAAGAACTCCAGAGTGACCAGGGGTGTAACTTTGAGTGTTTGGTTAAGTCTGCCGCCAGCTAGGTTTCTAACACAATTCGCCCATTGGAGAAGTTCAATCAAGGGATGGACAATGAAACCGAGGACACAGCAGTCACATCAGTGTCATCTTCACAGGCCACTTTAGTGCCATTTGTGTGCACACGGCGACCACCTCAATTTCCAGCATGTTCCAGCAAGACTGTGTTGAAGGCCTGGGTTGGACACAAAATTTAGCCCACTTAAGTGGGGGCTATGTAACCTACTGGCCAGGTGTACACAGTGGCTAATGAGTTAATGGGGCATGGTATCCAGAAGGCCATGCGAATGGGCAACGTGTGTTTTTGTTAGGGCCACTGCATGTTTGTGTGGCAAAGCAGTAAAAGTCTATGCACCCCTGGGGGTAGGGCATGAGTTCTACATAAGTCTAATAAAGAAATAAAGTTGCCTCCCATGCTGTCTGTTACTATATATATTAATGATGTCAATTGATTAAAAATATATAATTAATCACAACAGCAAATTTAAGTTTTCCAAGATTATTCACAAGTAATCACACATTTAAAGTTCCAAAATTATCCTTTATTTTTTTTGTGAAGAAAGAATGCCACACATGCCCCGGGTCAACGCAGGCTTCTGCATGCTTCCCCTTGCTACCCTGGTTTGGCCTTTTCTTTTAATGTCTTTTATGTCATACAGCCTAGCGTTAACTGAAATATCTCTGGTTACCGTAATGCAGCGATGGCAGGTGTTTGCACGAACTGGACAGGAGTTGTTTAGCCTATGCCCAGGTACTGTGTTATGATGCTTGTTATCTCTCTCTTAGTGGGCCTACAGGAAGTAGCTTGATTATGGCTTGCTTTTAGATAATAATGGAAAAGAAAAAAAAAAAAGGTATCGCGATTAATTTTTTATCTGAACCAATATGAATCCTCACATAGTCGTATCGAAATGTTGCAGTTAAGTGAACGTATTACTGATAATCAAATTGACATACTTTGTCTTACAGAAATCTGATTTAAAGCACTAAATGAAGCTTGCCCCCCCCCCCCACCCCCCCAAATAATTTTAATGATCACATATACATCATTATGGCCTTGGTGGTGGAGTAGCCAAAATTTACAGTTCAATGTCCTTATGGCCCAAGTTTGAATACCAGGCCCCTACACTGAATTCTTAACAGAATTCTCTGACTCCCCGTCTTCTCTAGTCATTAAAACAGAAAAGTTAATTATATTGGGCGATTTTAATATCCACATGGATGTTGCAAATGATGTGGCAACTGTGTTCCAATCTTTAATTGATCATACTGGCTTCTGCCAAAATGTAAATACCCAAGCCCAACCCAAACTGACCAATTAACTGATCATGTAAATGTACTACTACACATTCAACTTCAATGCACCACTTAAAAAGAAAATAAGGAAGCAAGAAAAATTGCCCAATGGTATACCACACACAAAATTGAAACAAGCTGCGCATAGACTTGAAAGGAAATGGTGATTATAAGAGCGTACGTATGGTGTACAGTGCCAAATGAGTATATTATTCTTCACTTATAAATGATAATAAAAATAATTTACATTTACATTTAGGCATTTAGCAGGCGCTTTTATCCAAAGCGACTTACAAAAGAGGATAACATTCAAGCTACAACAAAATGAAAGAACGAACAAGGAGTGCATATTGCCAACATAGAGACTGCACCATTTTAAGTTGAAAGTGCAATAGTGCAGAGAAATTAAATTGTTAAGTGCATTCTCAAAGTTTACGCCAGGAGATATTCTTGGAAAAGCTGGGTCTTCACGAGTCTCTTGAAGGTGGAGAGGGTATCAGTTGATCTGGTAGCACTTGGGAGGTCATTCCACCAGCGCGGAACCAGATATGAGAAGAGTCTGGATTGACCTGCACAAGGTGTTGGCCATGCTAGAAAACGTTCCTTAGAGGAGCGTAGCGGTTGTCGGGTGACATAGGGCTTCAGGAGAGAATTCAGGTAGATGGGAGCAGAGCCATCATTCACCCTGTAGGCCACCATAAGTGCCTTGAATTTAATGCGAGCAGCCAAGCGTAGCCAGTGAAGTTCAATGAACAGAGGTGTGACGTGTGCTGATTTTGGCTGGTTAAAGACCAGACGTGCAGCTGCATTCTGGATCATCTGTAGCGGTCTCACCGCGCAGGCTGGTAGGCCTGATAGAAGGACATTGCAGTAGTCAAGCCGAGAGATAACCAGGGTCTGTACCAGGAGCTGGGTTGCATGTTGGGTTAGGTACGGCCTGATCTTCCTTATGTTGAATAGGGAAAAACGGCACGACTGAGCCACAGAGGCAACGTGATCTGCAAAGGTCAGTTGGTCATCGATCATGACACCTAGGTTTCTTGCCACTTTGGTGGGAGAAAAAACAGACAGGGAGTCGATCTTGATACTGATCTCGTGATGTATGGCTTGTTCGGCTGGGAGGACCAGCAGTTCAGTTTTTGAGAGATTTAGTTGGAGGTGGTGTCCTTTCATCCATGCCTGTCTCCTAGACATAAAAACCTGGATGACTAATAATTTCCTATGTCTAAATTCTGATAAAACTGAAGTTATGATGATTGGCCCTAAACAGCTGACCAACACTCTACCCCTTCACCTTACTCAGTGGTCTGTCACCGTCATGCACCGCAAAAGTTAAAGACCTCGGGGTAATTATTGACCAGGACCTCTCTCTAAATAGTCATGTAAAACACATTTCAAAAAGATCTTTTTTCCCCCTACGAAATATTGCTAAGGTTAGAAAGTTCCTATCCTTTGAGGATGCTGAAAAATTAATACATGTATTTATTACTTTCAGGCTCGATTATTGCAATGCTCTGTTCTCTGGGTGTAGTAATACCTGTATCAAAAACCTACAACTAATACAAAATTCTGCAGCCCAAACACTCACCAGGACTAAAACATATGAACATATCTCTCCTATCCTTGCTTCCTTACATTGGCTCACTATTAAAAGTCAGATTAATTTTAAAATACTCCTCCTAACCTACAAAGCTATCAAGCTTAGCTATCATATATTAAAGACTTACTTGTCCCTTACCACCCTCCTAGAACCCTAAGATCCCAAAATGCTGGTCTCCTTGTAATCCCAAGAATATCAAAATCTTCGATAGGAGGAAGAGCCTTACTGTTACCATGCACCCCATCTGTGGAATAATCTCCCCCCCCACATTCGACAAGCGGACACTCTCAATACCTTTAAGTCTGACTTAAAACCTTCCTCTTTACTGTTTCCCCATAGTTAGGGATGGTGCGTGGCAAACCATCACTTCTCATGGGTCTTTTGGGAGGGACTGCCTCTGCTGTGCCCCCAGTTGCGAGGTATGGCGGCCACTGACCATCCCTGCAGTGGTGCTGTGTTGCCACACATCATACCTTAGTTATGCTGCTATAGCCTAGTACCGCCACAAAAGCTTCATGCGTCATGCCGTACAACTCTCTCTCTTTATATGTGTATATATATATATATGACTACCATATAATGTAAAGTGGGATAACACTCCATTATGAACGGTTATGAACCTCAGCTAAAACCATTGGCAACTTGTAGTCTGTCATGGTTACCACTGATTGCAATTTTTCTGCATGACCCCCGGCAGTTGGGTCAGCCCCTTGAGTCGTGGATCTGCCCAAGGTTTCTTCCTAGATTAACTGAACATAAGGGAGTTTTTCCTTGCCCCTGTTGCTCTTGGGTGCTCCTTCTGTGAAGCGCCACGAGACAATACTATTGTAAAAGGCGCTGTATAAATAAAATTGAATTGAATTGAATTGAATGCAGATATATCAGAGAGACAGTCTGAGATCCGTGTTGACACCGTGGAGTCATCAGGCGGAAAGGACAGATAGAATCCTTATATCATCATATTGATCCTTATAATATAATAATATCCACCCAAGTGACTCCCATTCCAATAACTCTAAGCAGCAATAACTTTATGATTTTCAGAAGTATTAAAATAAACTCCCCTGTAACCTCAAACTCAGTTGTAACCCATATGATGGTTACAGCAAGTTCCAGTCAACCTGTAGCATACCTTGATTCATTTACATCCCCTAATTTATCAGAAATTACATCTTTAATCTCCTCAACTAAAGCCTCAACATGCTTACTATCCAACTCTAACAAATCTCCTTAAAACTGCTCTCCCCCTCTTACTGGCTGAGACGATGCTTAAAATTATTGTTGACTCACTCATAGCAGGGCATGTCTCAAACTCTTTCAAGATATCTGTTATTAAACCATCTATTAAAAAAACAAACCTTGAAAAAAGTGTCTAAGCATATCTGGAGCTTCTTAAACAAAAATAATATCAAGGACACCTTCTAGTCAGGCTTTAGAGCTAATTATAGTACAAAAACAGCCCTAGTTAAAGTCTTCAATGAGCAGATCATTTATATATATATATATATATATATATATATAAATTATCCCAATATTAATCCTATTGAATCTAGTGCTGCCTTTCACACTATTGACCATGGCATCCTACAACACAGGCTTAAATACATAATAGGCATCAAAGATTCTGCATTTGCCTGGTTCAAACTGTACCTGTTTGGTCACTACCAGTTTGTATATGCTCAAAATGAATCATCATGCCACAACAAAGTAAAGTATGGTGTACCCCAAAGCTCAATGTTAAGACCCCTGTTATTCTCCCTGTACATGCTAACCTTGGTATCTGTTATAAGGAAATTTGGCGGTGGCCAATGCAAGGTGCCAGCCTGCCACTGGGAGCAATTTGGGGTTCAGCATCTTGCTCAAGGACACTTCGATGAGGTCAGCCAGAGTGGGGCTCAAACTTGAAACCTCCGGTTGCCGAACGGCACCTCTACCACCTGCGCCACCATCGGCCCAAGTTATGGTGATTGATGGGCCCTAAACAGCTGAATAACATTTCGTCTTAACACCAAAACTTACTCAGTGGTTTTTCACTCTCATTTAACAAGAGTTAAAGGCTTTGGGCTAATCACTGACCAGGACCTCTCTCTGATTAGTTATGTAAAACATATTTTCAAAACATCCTTTTTTCACCACAACCTATCACTAAGCTTAGAAAGTTCCTATCGTTGAAGGATACGGAAAAAATGTATACAGGCATTTGCTCAGGCTCCAGGCTAGATTATCCCATTTAGACCGGGAGCGGCATCTGTGTGTATTTACCTTTAAGATCAGCTGCAGCATCTATGTGTATTTACCATTAAGACTGGGAGACATACCGGACTTTTAAAGGCACATGGCCAGTGCTGTGTGAGGAAAACTCTGCGTCTGTATGGGCCAAATAACTTTGCTTACCGTTCACCTGGCTCTGTTTAGTTAAGTGGAGAGGCATACAGTTTTTCTACTGTGCTTTACCGTATCAGCATTTGTGTGTTATCGTGCTGCTATGGATTATTGTTTCTACACCTATGGATTAAAACAACTTAGTACTTACTGGTATGGATCATTGACGTTAATTTCATGCGTAGATTCAATTCATCCTGTCATGATCCTGCTCTCGACAACTCCGGCCACCTACTGGACTGTCTGCGTTTTGCAATCTCCGTGTATTGTTTACTTCGTCCATGTGCTTCTGTTTTGCTGTCTGCCCTGCCCCTTTTCTCCTCCCCTGCTCTGAACCCAGTCCTCATGTCCTTGATTTCTGTAATGAGTTTCACCTGTCCCTTGTTTGTTACATTGCTCCCTTCCCTATATATTCCCCAGTCCTTCCATTGCACTTTGTCTGATTGTCTGACTGTGTTCCTTGTCGTGAGTTGTTGTTCTCATGTTTGATTCTCGTGTTTCTGCCTGTGCCAATGTTTTTGCTTACCCGTGGATTACTTGTGTTTTGGACTCTGTCAACATTGCTACTTTGGATTTGCTTACTGCGAACTTGTGAATTTCTGTTTTTTGCAAACTGCCTGTCCGTGCTTTGTTTAATTTACACGGACTTGATCTTTTGTGTGTTTTTTCCCTCCAAGACTTCTTTGATCTTTTTGTTGGATTATCTTTTGGGTTTTTGATCTTCTAAGCTTTGTCCCCTTTTGAATTTACCCCTGACTTTTTGTAAATAAATTTTTGCATCAATCTGCTTTTGGGTCCCATTCAGTCTGTAACAGTACAATCAGACCAAGAAGATGGACCCAGCAGATCAAGGACACTTTTCCTCGGCCATCCAGCAACATGGGTCTCTGCTGGGCCGGCATCAGGCGCTAATTGAAGATCTCAGAGCCGATGTAAGGAGTCTCACTTCCAGAGTTCAGCCACTCCAATCGACCACGGGTCTTTCCGTGCAGTCTGAGTCTCCGGCACCAATCGCTCAAGCAGCATCGTTGATCCACGAGCCTCGATTGCCTCCACCCAAGAGATACTCTGGTGAGCCAGGTACCTGTCGTTCGTTTTTGTCCCAGTGTACTTTGATTTTTAGCCTCCAGCCCGGGTCATTCTCCACTGAGCGAGCCAAGGTGGCTTACGTCATCACCCAGTTGTCGGGGCGAGCTCGAGAGTGGGGAACAGCTGTTTGGGAAGCGGAGTCCCCAGTCTGTGATGATTTCAGAGAATTCGCCTCCGAAATGAAGCGAGTCTTCGACCGCTCCAAACATGGACACGAAGCCACACGCAAATTGCTCCATCAACGCCAGGGTTCCCGATCAGTTTTGGACTTTGCCATTGATTTCCAGACCCTGGCGATCTCATCAGGCTGGGGTAAAAAAGCTCTGTTTGACACAGAGGAGCTAAAAGATGATCTGCCTGAGACCTGCGAGGGGCTGGTCGATCTGGCCATCCGCGTCGACACGAGGCTGTATCAACGTTGACGTTTCAGGGCATCCGGGGCTGTGGATTGAGGAACCACCCGTCTCGCTACCTCTTCTTCTCCACCTTCCATCGTGTCAACTCCGGAGCCGATGCAGGTGGACCGGACTCGCCTGAGCGTGGAGGAGAGACAGCGAAGACTACAAGCCCTCTTATGCCTATACTGTGGTCAGCCTGGACACTACCTTGCCGCTTGCCCGGTAAAAGCCCACGCTCACCCGTGAGAGGGGTACGGGTGAGCGTCACTTCAACCAACCCCTCACCTACCCAGCGGACCCTCTTTCCTGCCGTCCTGACCTGGGGAACACAACGACGAGAGACGGAGGTCCTCATCGACTCGGGTGCGGAGGAGAGCTTCGTCGACGCCGGCCTGGTGAACCAGTGGGGGCTCCCTACCGAAGATCTCAAGGTGCCTCTGGTAGCTAACGCCTTAACGGGGGCTAAGCTGGCAACCGTCCGTCAGGTCACCATACCGGTGAGTCTCTGCCTTCTCGACACCCATTGTGAGCCAATTAGATTCTATGTCATAGACTCTCCAGATTCCCCTGTACTCCTGGGACATCCCTGGCTAATCAAACATAACCCCCATATCAACTGAGTAGAGAGCTGCATAGTTGCATGGTCCCCCTTCTGTCAGTCTAATTGTGTCATCCCACCCAGCATTTCTGTGAGGTCTGTTCCGGTTCAACCCGAGGAATTCCCCGATCTGTCCGCTGTACCCCCGAACTACATGGACCTAAAGTCCGTTTTTAGCAAGTCCCGTGCTTCTTCCTTGGCCCCTCACCGACCCTATGACTGTGCCATCGACCTCCTCCCTGGCGCCTCCCCACCGAAAGGGCGAATTTACTCTCTATCCCGTGCCGAGACGGAGGCTATGGACAAGTACATACGAGAGTCCCTTGCTGCAGGCATAATCAGCCCTTCCTCGTCCCCTGCCGGCGCGACCGGAGCGGCCCGCCTCGTCTGCTTGAGCCGCCACAACGAGCGACTCAATGTCGAGGCGGGCCGCTCCAACAATACGATCCCGGGTCCCAGTCAGTGCCCTACTAATCTCCTTTATGTTCCCAGCTCTGTCCGTTCACAGGTCTTGCAGTGGGGGCACTCTTCTTAACTCTCCTGCCATCCCGGATCCAGCAGAACCCAAGCCTTTATTGAGAGACGCTTCTGGTGGCCCTCCATCAAGAACAACGTCATCCGTTTCGTCCAGTCCTGTCCTATGTGCGCTCAGAATAAAACCTCCAACCAACCAAATGGTGGTAACACCACCATTCTCACTATTGTCGATCGTTTTTCCAAGTCAGTTCATTTTGTTCTCCTGCCTGGTCTCCCCTCAGCCAAAGACACTGCCCAACTCATGATTCAACATGTTTTCCGTATCCATGGTCTCCCCGTAGAGGTGGTTTCCGACAGAGGGCCCCAGTTCACCTCTTCCTTTTGGAAAGCCTTTTGCAAATTGCTTGGTGCCTCTGTTTGTCTCGGTTCTGGTTCTCACCCACAGAGCAATGGTCAATCCGAGAGGGCTAACCAATCATTAGAGACCGTGCTGCGCTGCATGGTTTCCCAGAACCCTTCCGCCTGGAGCCGACAGCTACCTTGGGTGGAATACTCCATCAACTCCCAGATCTCATCCGCCACGGGCAAATCCCCCTTTGAGTGCTCCTTGGGTTACCAACCCCCGTTGTTCCCGGACCAGGAGGAGGAGGTCGGGGTACCATCCGCGGAGGGATTCATCCGGCGCTGTCTGCGGACCTGGAGGCGTACCCGCACCACCCTTCTCCGTTCGGCTGCCCGGATGAAGATCCAGGCCGACAGACGTCGGTCCCGAGCCCCCTCCTACCCATTCAGTCTGTCATCCACTAAACTAAACAAGACCATATAGAGTCATCCCACGGAAAGCTGCTGGGCCAGATTAAATATTAGGACGTGTGCTGAGAGAATGTGCAGATCAGCTAGCTGACGTCCTGACCGATGTCTTCAACATCTGTCTGAGCACCACTGTTGTCCCTACCTGTTTCAAGACAACCATCATCATCTGTACCAAAAAAATCCAGTGACCTGTCTCAATGACTACCACCCAATTACATTTACATCCAGCATCATGAAGTGTTTTGAGAGGCTAGTCATGAAACACACCAAGTCCCAGCTACCTGCCACACTGGATACGATGCAGTTTGTCTATCGCCAGGGAGGATACCATCGCCACTGCCACCGGACACAAAAGACAACTTGTCATAATGCTGTTTATCGACTTCAGCTATTCTACACCCCCCCCCCCCCCCCAATTGTCCATAGACAACCTTCCATTTGTTCAGGACACAAAGTTTCTGGGCGAACACATCACAGACAACCTCACACAGATGTGGAAGGTCCACCTCCTCTCCTCCATCCTGACAACCTACTACAAGGGGACTATTGAGAGAATCCTCAGCAGTGCCATCATGGTGTGGTTTGGTAACTGCACTGCTGCAGAACAAAAGGCCCCGTAGAGGACTGTGAGGATGTATACTCTATATTCTACCTTCACCACACCTTACACCAGTGCTCCCAAGTCTACTTATGCCCTGTCTTGTTGTCTGACATTTTATATATATTTATAATGTACTGTATGTGCATAAATGTAGCCTAGGTGCACTAAATGTAGCTTGTCTTAATTGGGCTTTCTATACATCTTAAATGTAGCACCACTCCATTGTGAAACATTGTTTTGTCTCAATGTATACAGTGTATATGGCTGAAATTACAATGAAATCCACTTGATTTGATCATACTGTGACAAGTGGATAAAATTGTAAAGCTGTTAACATGATGACAGTCTACACCCACAAATAGAAACAATGGGTTTGAACCATAGGTTGTTCTTCCAGAAGACTCACTTTTTGGCTCCTTTGGCTAAGATCACTTCACACATCCTGGTGGTGAAAGAAAGATGGTAAAAGAGAGGAACCAGATAGCACACATTTCCATGCTCCAGCTATAGCTACAAAAAGAAGAATTTTGTTTATATTTCATTCTCTCCTTGAAAAAGGCACAAAAATTGCCATATTTACAGAAAATTTAGCACAACTTGAGAGAAGTTTTAAACTTTTGAATAAGACAACCATCTACATTTTTTTCAAAATTAGGCTTTTTTTCCTAAATACTAAAAAAATAACCTTGGTTTAATAATCTTGGTTTAATGGTGAGTGTAATTCAAATGTGATCTTAGACATATTCATATGCTACTACCCCAGTGTGTTTTCAGGAGATGAAAATGTATGAAGATAATGTTATTGAGATTGAGATAATTAAGAGAGGAGATAAATATATATTTAAAAAGTGGTCTGCATGAAAAGCTGAAATTTGCAGTGTTTTTCTTGGTCATGTCTATCCATGTTTAAAGAGCCATATCTCAGAAACCAAACTAGATATCAAGCTGAAATTTTCATTAGTTTCTAGTAAGACATGGAGGAATGAAAAAGGAACAAAAAAAATCAAGAACAAATTAGGACAATAATGATAATGATAATAACAATAATACAATACAATGACAATGATGTTGACCGCTCTGACAAATTTTGGAAAGTCAGATGGTACCTCAACTACCTGACCAGTCGATTTCAGAGGCTATATGAAGTGAATGGCTTCATCACCATAGATGAAAGTATGGTGAAATTTAAAGGGAGGCTTGCCTTCCAACAATATCTCCCTCTCAGACCCAAAAAGTGGGGCATCAAACTATGGGTCTTGGCTGAGAGCTCCACTGGGTATGTGTAAAACTTCCAGGTCTACACTGGATGTGAGGGAAGGAGAGACAGAGGCCTTGCACACCACATTATATGATTTTCTTGGGGTGCCATCTTTTGAAGCTTTGAAGGCTCATAGTGTGGATGCACGTGGTACTATTTGTTCCAATAGATAGGGAATTCCCCCCAAACCACAATGGAAAAACATCAGTACCAAGTGGCACAGAAGAATGACCTGACCTTTTATGCCTGGCAAGACACCAAGGTCGACATGGTGCTATCAAATTACTATGATCCTTCTGCAAGAGGGTCGGTCAAGTGGTCATCACAGTGCCGGCGTGACTTGCCGAGTACCAGAAACATATGAAAGGTGTTGATCTTCTGGATCAGATGGTCGGCTACTACCAGTTCCAGTGCCGGTCTAAAGTGCTGACCTGAGTCTGACTGATGTAAACAGCAACATCATCTTTGCATTATGCTCCAGACCACTTTCCATGTCAGTGTTGCTATTTGACCTATGCAAGATAGACTATCAAACTTGATTTTTGATGGCTTAGGATTCCTGGAGTTTCATCTTGTGGCCTGTGTGATCTAGCAATAATGCATCGCAAGGGATGTAGAATGTGGACTGCACAAAAGCAAGTACATATTTGTGTATGGATCCTGACAATTATGGATATTCATCATCGTATTATAAGAATATTTCAAGATAAATACTCAACCACAATGTCATTAGACCTAGGCTATTAAATATTCCAACAAACTGGCTTGGTTCACAATGCAGTATCTTGCACCAATGCCGACTCTGGGCATAATCTGAAGCAAACATACAATGATGGGCTGAACTGTTGATGTATTAAAATGTCAGCATCATTACATTTTTTAAATTATAGTATAAAGGTTATTATAGCCTCCTGAATGGATATGGTGTTAAAAGAAGACATAAATCTGATTGTCTCACTCCACGTTGCACAATACTAAACTAATGCAATGGCATAATTGGTCAGTGTTTAAAACAACTACGGCAGCAGTATCTTTTACGTATGGTAGCATCACCATTCTGACAAAGTCTGGTATAGCCTATAGTTCTGGATAATCCACCAAAGACGTCCTTCCATCGCTTGGAAAACATTAAAAGCTTTCCAGTTGCATGAAGTGACTTTATTTTGCAAAGTGATGATGAGAAGTAGGCTACACTTGTTGCACACTTGTTCAGGGCTGATAATATTTACGAGAATGCAGCAGTGTTTAAATGCATTAAATAAATAGCCTAGGTATTAGCCAGACCATCTTTGCCCTTGTCAATTCAGTTTGTATTTTCTGAGCAGTGTAGAATGTACACCTGACAACAGGTGAACATTCTAAAGATTTTTTCCAACAACTGCAGACTTTAGAATGTTTGTGTTTGTTGGTGCTTGTTTGGGCAGTGTCCAAGCTGCTTAAGAAATGGTGAAGTCCGTTTTTCTTTTTCCCAACTGTCAGCTGCTACAATTCCTACATTGTGGCAATGGGTGCTGAAGCTTACAACAGTAGACTGGGTGGAGGACCTTGTGCAGCAACTTATCACCCCTGTGACATGAAAGAGTGCTCCTCAGTGCCCATCAGGACCTGTGAGAGCCTCAGCCAAGCATGACAATCGAAAAATCTATGAGAGCCTCAGCCAAGCATGACTATCGAAGAGAAAGGCAGGGAGTGCAGGGAGTGTTCACTGTCAAAGAACAGCACCAGGGCCTGTCTATGGATGCCAACAGTGCAATGTGCCCTTGCACAAACATACACGGAGATGGATGACCTGAATGAAATCTTGACATGCACACAAACAGTTTTATATATTTTATATTCAATTTTTTTGGGAGATTTGGTTATTTATTATAGATTTTTGTACAAAATCTTTAACTGTAGCTTGTGAAGATGCAGCTGAACTCTGGCAAAGCAAGTTAGTTCAAATGAAAAGTTGTTAGTAAATGTTTCTCAAAACCATCTGCTTTCAAAAGGCTGTTTACATTCAGTGTTCAACCAGTTCATGTCAATTTACTTCTATTCCTCTACATGACTGAGATAAAAAGAAATGAGTCATGTATATGGTAGAAATTACTTTTAGACGGTATTGTAATTTCATTGAAGATTGTTTATTATTGTTTTTTTTTTTTTTTTTTTTAATCTGTTGAAGATTATGTCAAAGCAAGTAAGTTCCGCTAAAAGCAGAAGGTCTAGGCTATCAAATGAAATTTTTATTTCATGTCTATCTGCCACAGCAGCTGTATACATTTAAGAGGCTGTATACATAACGTCATATCACATACATTCAACAAGCATTTTAGGTCTAAATGGGTTATTATAATGCTCTGTTCTCTAGGTATTGTAATACCTGTATTAAAAACCTACAGCTGATACAAAATGCTGTGGCCAAACACTCACTAGGACTAGAAAATATGAACATCTCTCTCCTATCCTCACTTCCTTACACTGGCTCCCTATTAAAAGTAGAATCAATTTTAAAACACTTGCAACCTGCTACCTTGCTACAACATATATTAAAAGGCTTATTTGTCCCTTACGATCCCAGAATACTGGTTTGTAATTATGAGAATACCAAAATCTATGTGCACCTCTCGTGGAATATTCTCCCCCCCACACACATTCGACAAGCGGATACTCTCAAAACCTTTAAGTGTTGCCATGCACCATACCCTAATTATACTTCTATAGCCTAGTGCTGCCACAGACAACACTAGGTGGCATGACATACAACTTTCTTTCTCTCTCTCCTTCTTTCTCATAGCATATATATTTACAAATATAAATATATATATACTGCACATATGATCAGTGATGTGTGAGACTAGCCTAACTAATTTGCTTCCTCTGTCCTCCTACCCCACAAACATCTCTGCTGAGTGTCATCCTTGCCTCCCACTGGCTGACTCCTATCACCAACTCCCTCTGAGTGGACTGCGACCAACTTCATGGGAGGTCCATGCCAGGACCGACTCCCCCTCCTAGAGGCCCTTCCTTTATTCCCATGCCAGGACCAACTCTCCCTTCAAGAGGCCTTGCAATGGACCCCTCCTCACAGTGCCACTGTAAAAATGGGCCGTCTCAATGTTACCACCATGACTGATCTCATTCCTTGATTTTTACATGTCTGACTGCTTCTACACTGTCCAGCCATAACTGCTGACAACATCCTATGGCTTGACTACCATATAATGTTCTGGGGCAATATTTTGAAATTATTATGATGCTCAGCTAAATCACCATCTATCATGGTAACTACTGATTGGACTTTTCCTACATGACCCCTGGCAGTTGGGTTGGCCCTCCTCCTTGACAACCTACCACACGGGGGTTTTCCTTGCCCCTGTTGCTCTTGAAAGCTCTTGCTGTAAAGCTAAACAATACTATTGTAAAAAGCGCTGTATAAATATCATTGAATTGAAAAGTGTCTAAAATACACAATTTAAAAAAAAAAACTTACCTAATATGGAACCAAATTTTTTGAGTTTCTTTTCCTTTCCGTCCAGTCCAACAGTCATTTAGAGGGTCTGTCCTGACAGAGACATGAAAACCATTAACAACAATAATATTTACTTCTTGGTTAGAATCATAATATTAGGATATTGTTAATACTTTAAAATGGTTCTGCATCATCAGACCTTTGTACACTGTATATTGTGGCACAGAATGTTGGCTACATCTTAGCTTTCTATAAACAACTGCCGTAGAGGTGTGTTCCATTATAAACTTTTGGCCCAATACAGGCAATGCAAGGTGGCTCAACAACAGTTTGTCAAAATGCTCTGATGTCTGCTTTGTGTGCACTGGCACTTAGAGAAGGTATAGCTTATACCACTAAGATAATTTGTGCTTGAGTAAACAAACTGCCTAAGCTGCATTTATTCATCATCCCTCATGGCATTATTCCACAGGGACAAAGTATCATAGATTACAGTGTGTCACTCACCATTGCAATAGATGCATGGCATTGCCAGCAAACAGAGCTGTAATGGCACATTTTGGAGTAATTATAACATAATAACCATGCTCAGTCAATTTAGTCCCTTTCATCATGTCTCTTCCCAATTTGCCAGAAAATCATTGTTTCAAATAACATGCAAACAGAATGCCTTTTTTCTGCATCCACAGCCCACTCCTAAACATTACTGCAAAGCCTTCATAGACTTGTCAAAGAGCCCACTGTTCAGTTAGAGTACAACTCTACTCATCAAAACCCTAAGGGCCTGCTCTGCCCATGTAGGCATGAAAACAAAAGCACACTTGTTCTACAACCTCTCTCCTACAATAGCTCTTTTTGCACTGCCAGGGCTTTTTCAGGTGCAGTGGCTTTTTCACAGTTTAGTGTAATTGTTGAAATAATATTTACAAATGAATTTATTAGAAGTTCTATCAGTTATATTAATCATTATTAATAATCACATAATTTGTAACATACATCATCAGGTTTTTTCTCTTTATTCAGATGGGAGTCAATGACAGGAAGCCATTGGCAGAGAAGAGGTGAGAAACAGCCACAGGTTAGACTGATGACTATGTCACTGCTCTTCCTACCAGTCATGTGGGACATTCTATGTAAAATCATGGCAAAACCTGGGAAGTGCTAAAAGCACCATCACAGATGATTTTGAAGAAGATTTACATAATGTTTAGTAGCAACATTATTGTTTTCCAGAAAACTGGTAGCCCAGTTACAGATGATAAAGATACAGGCAGTTACAGCTACTTGTTTATTGAATGCTACAATATAAGAGACACTCTAAATGATATAACAAAAACTTTAAAAAAAAAAGAGCTCTGAAGTGATTCTTGTAACTCTATAATGCAACATTATCCATTGTAGTTAACATTCAGACACAGGGATGTCACTAGCTTTGTAACACAGGGGAGCTTAGTCCCTTGGACATAGTTGTGAATGTGTACACAGATCATGTTTAAAGGAGAAATCCAGTGTGAATTGATCCATAGCCATGTTGTTTGAGGTCACCAAGGGCTGTTGGTAGGTAAAGAACAAGAAAATTTGATACCATATACAATACTGAACCTGATCTAACACCAAGTGACTTACTTTCAGTTTAGTTTTCCTGTGCCTGTATATGTATAAATTCAGAGTATGTTCTCCTGCATGCTTATTTTGATATATGGTTCATAATGTGTTGAGTTCATTAACTATTGTAACAAGAAAAATGCCTCTATGGACACAGGCAGAACTCTAATGTGTGTGAAATTTAATGTGCATTGAAAGTTAATTATGTTGCAAACCGTTTATCAGAGCAACTAGTGCCTAGTACCGTCAGAAAGCTGAGATTCATGTGCAGTTTCATGTGTGACAGAAACTCTGCAGCAATTTAACCAAGATGAGTAGATGTAAATTTCCATGCAATCAGGACAGCATTAGGGGGGCTTGGAGACATTAGAATGGACATAACAACGTTCATGTCACTTCAGGCAACAGCAGTTATTTTATTTAGATTCAAACAGAGTTTGTTTGCATGTATCAGCATGTTGCAAATTCTGCAAAATTCCAATTATGTACTACTGAGGTTACATAATTCCTTTCAACAGTAAAAGGCGTATTCAACACTGAAATGGGCTTCAGTATAGGAGTGGATGGCTTATTTGGGCACCGATTCAGTACTGAGAATGTGTGTGTGAGGGGGAGTAGCTACAGTAAATAGAGCGGCAGAAGGTAATATGCTTCTTTTAACAATATGTCAACACCATTTTTTTTTCCATGCGAGGTGATAAAGAAATCTGCATATGAATTGTTTTGACTATTTATTTTACAATAAATCCAACTGCAGCCTGACTAATAAAACCTGGAATACTCTGGAATTAAAAGCATAATTTATGTGAAAATGGAGATCTGTCATTTTGAAAAAGAGCTCTTCATTTATAGATATATGACTTGTTTCTCGAACACTGTGCTCTCCCATTTGTGGTGCATATCAAATTATTCAAGCTTGGAGAAGATGGATAGCACTTGTACTTTTTTAACAATTTTATTTTTTATTGTTTACTATTATTAATAAATAGTTTGCTTTTAGCTGCAAAGGTGACCACAAACATTTCAGCCTGATGGCCTTCATTGTAGATAGATGACTTAATAGATAACTTGACCACTGTTGCCCTCCCCCTCAAATAAGGCCCGAGATTCAGACCAAAAACAGAGTAATATTAAAGGGTAAAATAAAGTCCTTTCTTTTAAACCCACATTACATTAATCATTAAAAATTATGTTGTCTACAAATAGGCCTATAGGATTTGGTTGCAAGTTTACAGCCGCTCCGTTTTCATAATTCAAAGAAATGCCGTGTTCTATTTTTGTAAGTACTCCAAGTCAAATACAATGGCTTTCATGCACCATTTTCAGTTTGTTTAACCAAAGTCATATGGCAATAATAGCCTATTGTTAATAATTAGCTGGCTGCAATGTGCTAGGTTACCTTTGTCTCCTACTACCCATCAGCGTCAACACATGACTGAGGGCTTGCCCAACTCCATGTTTATCCACTGCCTTGAGTACTGCAATGCACTTGTAACAGGCTTCAGTGGTGAAACTACTACTGATTGTCCAGAACAATGCAGTTCATTTTTTTCATTTCATCATCAGCATTTCATTCTAAATAAAAGAGCTTGTCAACCTTCACTGAATTCACTGTGTTTCAATGGAAACCATTACACCACCCACATCAATTTCAAATCACTAATGCTATCCCACAGAATCACTGCACTCTCTAACCTTAGGCCACTTCTATTCTCAAAGGAACGTTGTCTTGCACAGCCACCCCCACAGACATGGAAATCCAAATTATTCTCATGTGTGGTTCCGTTGGTGGAATGACCTCCCAAGTACTACCAGAAGGGCATCTAGCCTATTTACAAAAAGATCCTGAAGACCCAGCTCTTCCTGGAGTACCTCTCCAAACACATCTAACTATCTGATTTAAACATCTGAAATGCACTTACCATCATTCCCTCCTTCCTCCCTCTGCTGCACCATCTCCTAATATACACCTAACACAGGCCTACATACACTTCTGCACCCTCATCCTCTAGCAGTCTCTTTATGTTGTTGATTAGTGCTGTCTTTCCTTATGGTCTGGTCAAAGCATGTTGTGGTGTATGCTTCCTGATTTAACCACTTGCTTTAAGGTTGTAGGCCCTTAACTTTGTACACTATTAGAAAGTTAGAGCACACTCTCCCCACTCGCACACCTCTTCCCCGACTCACTTCTCTGTGCAGGACATCAGCAACAGCTTGCAAAAAGACTTTTTTGTAATTTTAGCCAGACAGAGATCTGTTTCATCATTAAATAATGTTACTACAACCGTGTTGTTCATCAGCTTCAGCTAACTCCTGTCCACATTCCCCATCCTCCTCCATCTAAATCATGAGCTAGGCTGAGTGAGGACTGCTGTGCTAATTGCACACTAGTCTACTGCTACAACAGAGTAAAACTTCAGCAGAGTTACCAGCTAACTCACATTCAGATTCAACAACAGACAGCACAACATAAAATAATCCAAATTTGGGAGTTTTATTTGTCCTCCCTGCTGTCTTTTGCATCCCCACCTCTACTTTTAACATGTTGATTTAGCCTAGTCTAAAACCATTCACAGCCAGACATGCAGGTCTTCAGTAGGATTTCAATGATGATGTTCAATTTCGCCCCATCATGCAATGCAGTTCTTGGCAAATAAATATTTTGTTCTAATACAAACAGAACAGTAGGCTACAGTTTAACTACAAAGCATTACTAATTCTTATTAACTTGTCTAGTGCTTATCACATTTTTAAACCATGTCAAGGGATTTCATTTATGTAAAGGTATGACACACACTGTGATAGTATAGGCTGCCTTAGAGGACATTATATATATATATATACATGCACACCCTCATGAACTAATAATGTATTAGCATTGGTCCTATAGCACATGATAATTCTATAATGAATGTCTATCATGATATGAAATTTGTTTAACTAGCAGATTGGAGTGATGGCCCTGCCCATAGGTCCTATTTACAATGCCTACCGGGTGCAAACAGCCTTGTTGGCTATATACACCCAGGTGCATGGCCTCTGAATATATAACTGTATTTTCCAGACGGAACATTTTAATTTGCAGTAGGCTTACTATTTAATAGCTGGAAATGTGCACTGCAGACCAAATGGCAGTATGTTCCGTGATGCAAAATGAACTTAAAGAACTTCTCTTTCTCAAGGTTTTCTTTTCTTTTCTTTTTTTCATAGGACCCAGTTCAAATTCAGAAATCCCCCACTGGCCTATCACCTGCTGCGCCTGCGCGAGAACAGCGTTCAATGCAGTTCACGTTGTGCGTCTTGAACTCATCCCAGTCCGCTGTTGTGCCACCTTTGGTCCAAACCTTTTTATTTCTTAAAGTATTTCTACGTCCCTAATGTTAATAACGTTTCACGTCTTTTCTAATTATTCACGACAAGCTGAACTAAGGGAATGACAGCCTCCCTCAGCTATGGGATAGATGAGTGTTGAACACCTGTTGCATTAATTCTGTGTGCATTAATTAAAGCTTTCTGTGTGTATTTATTATTATTATTATTATTGTTATTATTATTATTGTTATTATTAATATGACTATCCACGCTAACGTAGATGGGGGAAAGGCAGAATAAATAGCCGACACAATAGCCGAGAGTGGCAATGAGTGACATTAAATTATAGGTAGATAACACAATACATATCCTTATACTTGATAAAAGGTTTGACCACTGTGTCGATCTTCTCGACAACCGTTAATCCAAATATTAAATTGTCTGTGTTGTAGATTCTTACCTGTTGCGCCGTTAAGGCGTCGCTGAAAATTGTGCTTTCGACACTCACACACATAAATCCTACAAACTTCCCACAACTTCCGTTGATATCCCTGCAGTAAACTATGTCGTTTGGAAATGAACACAATGAAAAGAAACTGATAACCAATGCAAGAAACAAAAATTCTCTGAGGAGGGCAGGAGATAAAGGTGTAGCCTACAAGTAAGGCATCCTGCTGCCATAACGAAAACTATAGTAAATGGCTCAGCTGGCGCATCACCTGGCTATGGTTTAACTTCTAAGTTAGCCCAAAAGTGTTACTGCTCTGTCAATAAAATATATGAGTACATTTTTAAGGCGTGTTAACGAAGTACGTCACTGATTCCAACAGGCAAATAGACGGGCAACCCTTCGTTCGCCAGAGGAGGTCTTCAGACGCAGCTGAGCTCCATTGATCCAATTACAACGTTAACCCTTCACAACCTAGAATAAAGGCTTGAGAGCAGTTGAGTGCGTGGTATTGTCATAAGGGTTGGTTTTGTGCATCTGAGGCATTTTAACGCTACAGTTGCTTTAAATAAAACATGGAAGATAAAAAGAAAGAAAGAAAAAGACGTATTTCTCTTTCTCCCACCTATGCCGAGCTCACTCCAAATGGAAAAATAACAGTTTGTCTTTAACGTAATTACATAAGCACACTATTAAAGCACTCGGAGAGCGCAGAGCTCCGCCAATGCAATATAACATTAGGGTCACTGACAAATTCCAGACGGTGTTCGGGATTACCACCAAAATGTTCCTTGGCCTAATACCCACGCTGTCCAAAATTTGCATCCAAATTCGAGCAGCACTTTTCGAGTCGTCTTGCTCACAGACAAACGCCGGCGAAAACATAACTTCCTTGGCGGAGATAATAATAAGGGAGTTAGGAGGATGAAGGATTTATGGCCAAACCGACTCAAGCTTTGCTAGTCTATCAATCTTGTGCAACTCGGCAACTTGAGACATGCTAAAATGAACGCAGTCTCTTGGATCAGGCAATGTGCGTGACTGGCTACAAGTTTTGCAGGACTGCTAATCTGCTATATTATGTGCTTGCTTCTTAATGCTATTTGTTTGGTTTGTTTTTCCTCATATCTAGCACCAGTGACTTTCACCACAACTTTCACCAGAAGTGGCAGTGGAAAGTTGGTCCTGGGTAGGAACTGGCTGAAGTTGCAGAGAGTTGGCAGGTAATTGTACTGACTGTTTTTGCTGGGATGTGTCACTTGCTTCTTGTCCAGTGTCATCTCCACCACACTATCCTGTGACACTTAGGCCAGACTGCTCTGTGCCATTTGTTTGCTTATTATAATGAATGTATCAGCATAACAATTCATTATAGAATGGTGCTCCTATGGCTTTTCAACTGTAGAACTATTGTATGGCTGGTAAGCTTACTCCAAGAAAAATTTTAGTCTGTTTAGTCTGGTTGAGTGTGGCTTTATCAATCACAAGTAGCGGTATGGCATGGCAAGATGAATTTCATTGAACTGTTGGCATGTTTCCCAAAACAGCAGACACATGGCACGTACCATCAGCAATAGTGCAGCACTTTTTTGTTGTTGCTGTGAACCTGCCCAGATTAACTGATATGGTAGAATGTCCAATTCATCCACTGTGGTGCAAACAACTTTGGATGCGTAAGGAGTGTCCATATTGTCAAAACGTTTGTGTTGCCAACAATAAACCAGTGTGACTAAATCCATGCTTCAAACAGAGAAAATCACCATTTGATTTCTATGAGCAGTGCATATGCCATCGTAGTTTCACTGGCCGCTGGTTAATATTAATATACTTACACTTTGGGTTGTATGTCACCTGGGACTGTCAATGTATGTATACTTGCATTGTTAATGCAAGTACCAAATTAACACAATTGAATCTGTACATGTCACTGAAATGTTGCCTGAAAACTTGCAACATTGAAGCCACTCCATATGGATGTCCCTGAACCCTGAAATGTTTTCACTTTCCCTGTTTCCCTGGTTAGACCACCAACCTTACTCTGTCCATATGATCGACTACTGCTGTTTTATGTTTTAGACACACTTTTTGAGTATGAATGGATTCTTATCTCACAATAAAAAGTCACCTAAAATGTTGCAGGCACTTGTCATCAGCACTTCTTTAATGTTGAGGATTTGTTGACTTATGCCTTAGATGAAACAATAAGTTACATGGAAAATTAGCTACTTGGCCGTGGACATATATAGGTATGGGCGGGGTTCCAAATTGTACTGTAATCAGCCGCCTGGGGGCAACTAGACTTCCGGGTCCTTCAAGTTTTATGGTTGATGCACTGTCCATCTATACATATGGTGGGAATACATCAACGTGGGTGCCACATTGAGGGACAACATTTCCCAAAAATGAATAGAAGTTCATTAGGAGCTGCAGGTATTTTGGGCTAAAAAGCCCTAAAACGAATAGCCTACATTTCTCAACAAATGGCCATGACTGATCTTTTACATTTAAAGAGAGACAACTATGTGTTAAGAAAAAAAATTATTAGTGCTATTTATGGAAATTTAATCAAATACATTGCCTCTGATATTTGAAGTAAAAACATACAAACTTGTGATAATAGGTTTTTATACTTTATTTAAATGTTAAGCATACAATAGATGACACAACATTACCCTGGTCATTTGAAATACAAAATATATTGGCCTC
This sequence comes from Tenualosa thibaudeaui, assembly GCA_027481765.1. Taxonomy (NCBI): domain Eukaryota; kingdom Metazoa; phylum Chordata; class Actinopteri; order Clupeiformes; family Clupeidae; genus Tenualosa; species Tenualosa thibaudeaui. The sequence continues at coordinate 1,175,514 of JAIFZK010000174.1, forward strand.
GGCCACAACAAACGTACCCGGGAAAGTTTCTGACAGTCGGCAGTCCGACAATAACCATGTAAACCGTGATATTTCAACGTCTAAATTAGACAAGAACCTAAGATTGTGTCTGGAGTTGTCTCGCTGTCTCTGCTGCTTCCGAAGATCCCATTGTAACAGCTTTAAGCTACATTATGGCAGCAAAGGAAGTGGTAAATGTAAACAGGTAGGCTGATTCTGGCAGGGTACATGGAAACTACATTATGCTAGACGGATACTAGTGCCAACACCACCTTAGTTAAGTAGCACAATAAAAAAACATTTAATAATCCGCTAAGATTAATTACTTTGAAATAGACAACATAGCTAGCTTAGTTAACTCACTTAATTGATGTGAATTATGCCTTGTCTCGCCAGTCTGCAACTGCTCACCAAAACCTTAGCTCTTAAATCTTGAGTTTATGTAGCGTCAAAACCACAAGGATGTTTTCCACTATATTTAGACAGCAGTTGCAAAATTCTAACCTCCTGCTTGAAGCAGGCCGTCCACACACATTTTGCACTTTTTAAATAAAGTAAATTCTGATCTTAGGGTAACTGTAGCCTCATAGTAGCAGGACATGTCCTTACTGCGCCTATAGGATGACACATGGCAAGAAGACAAACCATAAATTCTACTCCTATACTCTTAAAATGGATAGTAAATAAACTTTTATTACAACCTATCAACCTATTTTAGGTTTTATTACAACCTATTTCAACATATTTTAGCTCGTTTACATGTCTCAGGCCTGCTGCACATATCTAAGTGGTCCTATCATTTGTGCACAACACACAACTCCACTATTTTATTGATTTCCAAACAGGCACGTATTTTTCTATTGGCCTCTTCATTTGCGGTTTGGAGTTTCCCTGGACGGGTGCTAGTAGAAACCTGAGTGTGTGTATTCTTGGGGGTCTTGTGATGACGAACCCCAACTGCAAGGGGTTATGATCTCGAAGATGCCATTGTGGCAAGGGATGGGATAGCTTGATCTAAAAGTTAAAGGCCCTCGCCTACGCCTAAGAGGCGGTTCTACTGTGATCCTACTGTCAGTAGGATTCAATGATGTTAAAGCTGAAGCAGTTATTTGGAACGTTTTCTTAGTTAACGTTAACATTCGAGGACTATACATATCTGCAGTTTATACAGTATCCTAATGTTGAGCGAGAGAAATTTGCACCGATGTAAGGCTGCACGTGGCCGATATCACAAAATCAGCTCAATTATCCATTTTGCTGCAATGGAAACTAACCAAGAAGTGGCAAGTTCAACAAACTTCATTTCATCTTCATTTCCCATTAGCCTGTTGTATTGTCTCTTTGCTTCACTCCGTAATTACTTTTTATAATTCCTCTGTGGTGGCAGCGGGTGGTTGCGGTAGTGGTGAGGTGACATCTTGCTTCTGTCATCCTTGGATTTAGCTTTGAAGCAAGATGTCAGTGCTGTTTTTTTCACACTGTTGATATGCATAGTTGATTTTTGGATGTATCACACTTCAAAAAGAAACATAAAATACACAAACTGCTTTTAAGACTTCAGAGTAACAGTTTCCCCACTGCAACAATTCTCTATTAAATAATTTAACTATCTAACTACTCAGCTATTTAACTGTTCAACCATTCAACCATCAACTCTTCAATTCAATTATATTTATACAGCGCCTTTTACAATAGTATTGTCTCATGGCATTGCATGGCATTACAACAAGGAGCACCCAAGAGCAACAGGGGCATGGAAAAACTGTTTAGTTAGCCTAGGACTAGCCTAGACTTTGGGCAGATCCATGACTCAAGGGGCTAACCCAACTGGAAAAGTACAATCAGTAGCAACCATAATAGACTACAAGTTGTCCATGGTTTTAACTAAGCATCATAATTGTTCTAAAATATTGTCCCATATGGTCGAATGTAAATAGGAAAAACATGGAGTTGCTTGGTGACTTCTGACTTCAGCCCTGTTTTAAACAAATTGAATGAATGAGCCTGTAGCAGCCGATAGCGTTATAATGGCCAATATCGTAATAACGGCAAATAATTTAATGAATTTGGCCGTTTTTAATGTAATAAAGCCAATATTGTATCAATCTGCTGATTAAGTAATACAATTTCTGAACCAACATAATACATTTTTGCCAATAATGTAATAAAGCATTACGTTATTGGATGTCTAAGACATTATTAGCTGGATAAATGAAAAAAAAAACTGCAACCAATAATATAATAATTAACTAATATCACTTAATCAAAGTGACACTAGTCACACTAACAAAGAGATGGTGATGATGAGGATTTCAGATTTGATCAACTCAGCATTGGACAGTATCGTCATCTTCTCAGATCTGTTGGTGATGCATACCCAGTGTGGGTGCCTTCAACTTCCACATTCTCTTCTTCTTCGCTCAGCCCTTGATATGTCTCAATACCCTCATCTTCTTTATATCTATCAGTATAGCCTTCTACTCTGTCAGGCTTGTCGGGCTGTATCTTGAACATTCAGAGGTGTATCCTATTTTGAATTTGGAACTTCCAATCCATACTCAGCTCAGATGCTCCAATGTATACCATTAAATACAATTTCCTGACCAAAAAATGTGAGCAGGGGAAGTGACTGACAATGCTGTTCACATACTTGAGCAAGGTACCTAACCCCTCACTGCTCCCTGGGTGCCACAGCAGCTTGCTGCCCACTGCCCTGGATTAGTGTGTTTCACCTCACTGTGTATGTGTATCACTAATTCACAGATGGGTTAAATGTAGAGACCAAAGGCAGTCCTATAACCAGGTTATGGTACTCTATGGTACTCTATAAACCTTGGCTACCAGCATCTGTTGCTACATGGAGGCTTCCTTTCATAGCATTGCTGTATATGTTAGATCCTGGCCTCCACTGATCTTGTACTTGGGGCTTGCTCTTGTGTTGTCATGATCAGTGATTATGCAATAGCATGTGCACTGTGAGTCTAGTGGGGCAAGATGCTCATCGAGTTTCATAGGACCCTTTGTTTCAGTGTCCCAGAAATCATGGATGGAAATTTGCTCACAAAAAACTATCAATTTTGCCATTACTGTCCTAATGTGGGACACCTAAGCTCCATTGGGTGTGGCTCTCCACCAAACTACTGGATGTTCAGACAAACATCCAGTACAGCATCCAGTACAGCAATACAGCATTGACATACATCAATGCTGTATTGCCATTTGATAAAATGTGGGTCAAAATCTGGGTAAAAATCTGGGTCAGTCATAAACCAGGGTGGAGCAATAATCATTCAAAAAGCACCTGGAGTGAAGACCACTGAGTTTGGACAAATTTTGTCTTAGGGTATATCAATTAAGCCTATCATCATGGAGTGTTTGTTCACCAAAAAATACTATAACAGACCCCAGCATAGCAATCACTTCAATTACCATAAGAACCACCATAACTACTTATGCAACAATGCAGTAAAAATAATTTAGAATACAAGATGAAGCATTCTAGGCTTTGCCAATGTAATAGGCCTAAAACGGGATACAGTTCCTGTCTCCTATTCTAGACATCATAACATTTACTGAGCCTGTGAGAAATTTGGTCTCTGCATTTAACCCAATTGTGAATTAGTGAGACACAGCACACAGTGAAGTTAAGTACACACTAACCCAGAACAGTTGGATGCTATAGCGGCGCTCAGGGAGCACTGAAGGGTCCACTGGTTGGGGATCAAACCCTTCAGTTACAAGCCCTAAGTCCTAACCAGTAGGCTATGGTTGTTAACCAAGCTAGCTAGCTTGCTAACTTTAGCATGGCAACCAACACCTTTACTATCACAGATCTCCTAAAGAATACTAGATTCTTTATGTTCTTATATTCTTTAAAGATCAGTGGTTACTAATGGGGATTAGTAATGGGAGTATGGCTAGTAATGTGCGCTAGCTTGCTAACACTTAAGGACTTGGGGGTTAGACTTGCATGTTGTTGCAAACAAACTTGACATGTAAATGTGCATTTTAACTGACCAGCTAGACCAGCAAGATGGCATTTTATTGAGACTGCAATTTATCAATTCAATCAGTTACCATGGCTATCACTAGCCTTTTAGTTAGAGCATGTCAGTGGACTTTAATTTCATCTGGCAGATGTTTGGCCATCTTCCCATTTGTTTGCTTGTTGTCATTTTCAATGACCTAACACCAATGACAAGCCTTCATCTGGCTGTGTATAATTAAGCATGGAAGTAAAACATCAAGTAGTAAACGGGGTTCGTAATAGAGGATTCATTAATGCAAAAAACTCAGAATCACTACCCTTGTTCAAACACCTTTTATTACTGTACATAAAAACAGGTGCAAACTTGAGGTTTCCCTTTAAGTGTGGGAATACAAATGTAATTGGAAACATTACAAGTGACACCAGTCTTCAAGAAAAAAATAGGCATTTAAGATAGAAAGAATAAGGACCTTTCTGTTGTCAAAAATACAAAAGGAATGAAAAACAGGTTCTTCACAACTGAAGCCCTTGACAAGGTTAAATCATTCAAATATATTTTCAAGACATTCATATTTTAACACAATATTCATAATACAACATAGCTTAAACCACTGCCAGAGTAAGAGCAGGCAATGTACTCTCTGAAATTCTGATTTCCTCTGTCATGGAGGAAGAAAAACCCTTTTGTTTCAGTTGCAAAACAATGACCGTGAACTCTCAAGAAATCATAGTCATACAAACAAATCATAGTCATAAATTTAAAACTGAAGGTCCCTAAAAGAATTTCAATGTACTTAGAGAAAAGTGCCAGATGTACCAGTTTATTTCCATCAGTTTTCTAGTTCAGTTATCTACTGGTCACTGTACACTGAAAAATTCCAGCAACATGCTAATTCAAATCCAAGTCATTTGAGGGTGAGTGGGCTTGAGTTTGGTCTCCTGAAATAATGAACAGTATATTAAAGCAACAGCCATCATACACCGATCCGTTCTGTTGCAACATTGCAATCACATCTAATGAGCCAAATCAGAACTGTCTCTGTCTAGAATCTGAAATCATTTTTTTTGCGTCAAGTGATGTTAATGTAGCATTCAGATATACTCCTACTTCCCAGACAGTCTAAACGTGAGTGGCAAAGTTACTGCCACGCATTGCGGTACCAACATGTGAATTATGACACACTGCACACACACTGTTTACAACAAACGTTCACACAAACAGTTGTATCATGCAGAAGTGTGGACATCATGTACATACAGCATTTTGTTGATTTCTTCAATGAAAAGAAATATAACCCCTGCAGCAGACAGACATTTTTCAAAAGTTCATGACATGCACTGGTCTGTTTTTCCATTGAACTTAACAGAAATAAATGTGAAATACAAAAGTTTCAAAGTCTCAAAGCAGTGTCATGAGGTTAGGACATGACTTTTTAGGACTTGTAAAGGAGATTTGACGTTTGTCTTTTATGATACTTATGATATGTGTTTTTCTAACATGCTGATTAGCACCAAATCCTTTAACTACTGCTGTGTTGGTTATGAAGTTCCATTTTTGTGGTGGTAACATTTAACTTGGATTACTTGGGACTACCTATGCAACAGGATCAGACTGAACTTATTTTATGCTCACAAAATCAACTTGTTAACATATAAATATAGGGCTCTTAATTTGTTGTGCATCCCAGAAAATGGTCTCACTGAATCGCAATGGGTGACCCTCAACAATGGAGTGAAATAACTACTGGTAATGTTGCACTTCTGATAACCTCTGATAATTGTTTACCATATTTAATTGATTCCTTTGTCATGGTTTGTATGTTTATGATTGAAAGTATGAACATTATGTAATTATTATGATTTTATGGTTGCTAGTAATATTAGAAGTAGTGTTCTTCATGTCCTTACTGGCTTTTATCATATTTTTTAAATTGACAAGGTAGTTTTTATATAGTGTAATATACTATGGATAGAAGTGTTTGGTAAATACATAACATACAAAAGACTAATTTAAATACTAATATATTAACATGCCCTAGGGCTGCCTGTCTACAATTAGACTTATTTATATCTTAAGATCTGTCCACAATGCCTAAACATTTAGGCTACAGACTTATGGCCTACATTGACCACACTGTTGGTGTTTGTTGTAGCAGTGTAGAAAGCAGATTTATCATGGTGACTAAACTTTTGACCATGTCACTTATTTGCAGGGGTTGTATTGACTTCTTTCCACTTCCAAAATCAAACAGGTTCTGTAGGCCTAATATAGGGATGCCCCTACACTGTTCAGACATGTCCACATTAAACCACCTCTACCCATGCATGTTTTTGTGCTTGTACAACTGTGACACCAGCAAAGTTGACTGTTAAATAAGCTGTTACTAGTTAGTAGTCATCATGACAACAGCAGCAACCAAAGAACTTGATAGTTAGAGAGTTTTCTCTAAGAACCAACAATGTAAAACCATCCTTTTTCTATGGTTGAAAAGTTGAAAATGTATGGAACAAGTACTAGTCTGTGCACCAATTTTGGCAAAGCAATTTGATTGTTCAGTAAGCTCTGAATAAAGAAAACAAACAAAGCAGAGGCATAGGAATATACAAAAGCATTTCAACAACACTATGATTAAAACACCAAAACAACTAATGAACAGACATTTCTCTTAAAGAAACATATTGCAGTTTAAAGCACAAAACTGTCTTTTCAAGTACTTTTAAAATGAGATCCACAGTTTGATTCTTTCACACTCGGTCACACATCACCTAATGATTTATTCACTCTGAGGTGAATCATGATAATAGTAAACTTGGGTAGACAAAGAGAGTCCTTCCCCAAATGGTGAGGTACTAACTGTTTGAATTTGAATTATTCTGTTGCTCTTCACTATCCTCACTGTTTCAGCACTGGGCACCCCCAATACATTATGAAACAACAGGTAGAATGTGCACAAAACTATGGATGTCCACATCAAATAATTATACATTTCACAAAATAAAAGCAAGTTGTACATGATGCCTCATTTTAGAAACTCTCCTCTATACTCTGTAGTTTTCAAATGTGAGGGATATCAGAGAACCCTAGATATTTAAGAGGTTCTTAAAAACACAACCCATCAGCACAGTACATTGAAGGACAGACAAAAATGTACAGGCAATAGTATTAAAAGTAAACCTTATCTTAACAAAAGAGTCTTCCTAACATATAGCTCTTGGTCTTTTTTGAATTTTGAACAACTTATGCAAGAAATGGCATCTTAATCTTACCACAAACAATATTAAAAATTTTCAGTGTTACATTTACTGCACATTAAAAAAATAAAACACAATATTGCAAGAGAAGCAAGGCAACAGTGTCATTATTACAATTTGTCATCCTCAAATGAAATATGCTGTAATGTTGCGCAATGTCTGCACAAACACACAGAGAATTACATTATTTAGGAAAATACTACTCTGCCTCAGCTATACCAAACTTCCAGTGCTCCTCACACCCAGAGGTACAGAGATGTTAGCAGAAAAGTTGATGGGATTTCTGGGGTATGACTGCAACAATATAGGCCTCTATGTTTGACGCATTGATTTGGTACAGGTTTAAGTAGTTTAGGACATTTACACCACAGATTATTCTGCCTTTTCCTTGTGTGCTCAAACCTGTGACCTCAAAGCAACCTCAGACTGAGAGGTGACCGCCCTAGCCAGTCCACTTACTAGGAGGCTCTTTACTAACATTCTACATGAGCAGTAAGGTAGCTCGCATCTGTTACATTAGATTACCTTTAAGGATATGTGGCATTTTATAATGCTGATCAGGAATTTCACAATGAAATAAAGAAAATCATGCTAGTAGGTTTAACATAATTAATATAGATCAGCTCAAGGCCATAACTGCAAATTTTTTGCAACTTTGATGAGCTATAGGCAGTGTTTACTGTCCTTTGCATTTGTCAACAACTGATATATTCAAAGAAGAGCAGAGAGGAATGGAGGCTCTAGGACAGACCTTTTTGTCTTTTTATATGCCAGCACCAGTTATTGACAGAATTCTGTCACTACTTGCACCTAAAAACATGGCACTTCCTGGCACCGCATGTATGAACTGCACATGAGTGAAATTGTATTCTGCCCCCCACAGAATTACAAACCATGTTTTTCCTACTCAACATAATAGCCACATAACATCAAAATATCATGTATTCAAGGGATGGCTGAGAGAAAAGTGGGAGTTTGAAGCAAGAACATTGGAGGATATAAGAGAGACTGATGAAAAATGCAGGTGATAGTGAATTCTGCTGTGAACTTTTGTGAAAAAAAAAACAAAAAAAAAACATGGGCAGTATGCAATATTTTATCAAACCGAACGGTATGCCCCCTGCAGTTCAATACACAGACGAGAACCACAATATTTTAGTAGTTCATCAATACAACATAACATCAATAATATATTTCTATTTTCCAAAATTGCATCATGCAGCAGACACTCACAAATGGCCTCTGACATATCAGAACTCTGCATTTCTTGCTGCAAATCATTGCACTGTATGCATGATGTGGGGGTTAGGGGAAAAAAACTCAACAACAAACAAGACATAGCGACAAGTGTGAATTTTGGGCCATTCCTCTCGACAGAACTGGTGCAACTGGGTCAGGTGACATACATTTTCAGTGCTACCCCCAAATTTTCGATAGGATTGAGATCAGGGTTTTGTGATGGCCACTCCAAAATCCAATACCTTGACTTTGTTTTCCCTAAGCCACTACTAATTTGGAGGTATGCTTGGGGTCATCCATTTGGAAGACTCAGACGTCCAAGACCTAAACCTATTCATTCAAAAGCCCCCCCAAAAAACTGAAACAGTACTGTTACTGGGATACATACCGAACCGTTTGCACACTGTACTGTTGCATTCCTAGTAAATATAAATAAAAATTTAGTTCATCAGGCAATTACAGCTACCACGGGAGTCCAACAGAACAGTGATATCAAAACTTTTCATAAATGAGGCCACAAAAAAAGAAATGCACTTTCATGGATAACTATTTCAAAGTTAATTAAAATTCACCCAAAAGAGCCAATCAGACCAAAAATAAAGTGAGCTCATATCTAAGTTGAGGTTTCCTTGACTGCTATGAAAACCTGCTGTGAGTTTCTAAACCACCTTGCCCTTGACATGACGGTGATGTTTCCACCGCTCCATCTAGTTTTCAGGACCTGCACACTGATGCTTGCAATTAAGGTCAGTATCAAGACTACACTTTTCGGGAATAACTACTTGCTGCCAGCACATAGCATGTAGATAGTCATTGTGACTGTTTGTTCATTCCATATTAGTCCAAGTATTTTTGAGTGGTGTAGAATCTTATCTCTATTTTTGATGATACTTTATTAGCATATAACCACAGTTTATTTCCTGTTCACTAAACATTTTATTCCTTTTAAGGTCATTCAAAGTTCTAAAGGCTCTGAGTGAAGCAGTGGCGCAGCACAAAATTTGGGGTCCATACATAAGCAGTCTCTGCAACCCTGCACACAAAAATCAACCAACATTTCATTGCCAGGTTTTGTAGGGCCCTACCCCGACCAAGGGACCTTTTAAGTCAGCTCCATTTTTCACTACAACTCGTGGACACTAAATTATGCTTACAAGCACTCATGTATACTGATTATGTTATCTGACACCAGTTCAGTAAATTACATGTAGAATAAAAGGGCACAGCATGCCTTTTTTTGCTGACTGTCCAAAATGCTCATACAAAGTGCAAGCTGCCACTCCCCACAATAAATATATGCAAAATAGTCCATTTCACATCCATTCATGTATCTCCATCAAATTCATTGGTAATGAAGGTGGGAAAAAAGGGCCGTATCAAGTAGCAAATAACATTCCCACATTAACCATGGCTGTGTCTTATCACCTATTAAGTCTTTGCACATTTGGGAAAAATACACATAAAAATACATAATTGAAAATAAATTAATTCACTGGGACAAATACAATGCACGTATCACTCTCACACAGGTTTTTCCAAATGGAAGCCTCAGTCTTCCTTCACAGGATTTTATCTCCTTTTTAAGTACATTTTTCCATGATTTGATCATTTATGTCGAGGTGAGTTCTTTTTCCGTTTCTTCTTGAAGAAGCAGCAGCACCTACAGATAAACAGATCACACAATCATTACTATGTGTCAGTCACACTTGTGAAGAAAGACACTAAAAAAGAAATGCAAGTAGAATAAAATAGATTAAAACCACACACACATAAGATGCCAAGATTTCCACTGCAATTATACATAAAATGTTAGCTGTTGATTTACATTGATGTAGACTTAGTCATGAATTTGACAAAAACAGCTTTACTAAGTGATTTTAACTCTTTGTTGTCAGTGGCATATGTATAGCAGGTAGATGAATAGTATGTGTAGTATATTTGTGTTAGATAAGAAATAAAACAATAAAAATGAAATCATCATTTAGTGTAACCAAGGCATTTAAGGAATCAGTTCTCCCTTATCTGTAGTGGAAACTTAAGTAACAACTTACAAACATTTCATTGTTAAATCTGTTCATATATTTCATGTCATGTCTTTAGTTGTTGCACTAAACGAGGAGAATAGTATCACAATACTTACTGATAAGTGTAAATATTAATAAGAAGAATTAATGTGACTGTATGTATAATTCAGACACTACCCATCCCTATAGCTGAAATTGCCAGAAACCCACTACAGGTTCTCTTCACCATTAATTCACAAGAAAATCATTATTTGGCTACAGTACATCACTAGTAAATTCATAGAAATCAGTAGGTAGCAGGGGAAGAGGAAAAGCAAGAAAGACTTTAGAAATGGTTACGTTGACTGAAGTAGATATGACAATGGTTTCATTTACTCCTGTAGATAAAAGGGTTGTCAGTTTTGCTGGATAGCCAGTGATAACAATTTCTAACACTGTTCTGTAGGAGTCCACACAAATACATTTGAATTACAATTAGCGCATTATTAAAGCAACTTAATCAATTCCTATCTCTTGATGTGCTAATAGGGTGTAGAAGCATAAACACTGTAGACACTAGAGATCAAGTGTACATCTAACAATAACTGGCCTATTTTAATGAATAATCTTCATGGACGTGTGAATGGCCAGGGCCTAGGTTTCAGACTTTAGCTTGAAGCTCTCCAAGTACACTTGTAAGATCAATTTAATGTAAGATTAATTTAAGTCCTGCATCTGAAAGAAGCTAATTTGATATCCTAATTACATATCAGGTATTTTATCTTTTTTATTTTATCAGTTCAAAAGCTGAGGCTAAATTGTCAACAAATGAGTTAGAACCACATTAATCTAATTCTGAAGCACAGAACAAAGAAAATTAATGGCACATATCCCTCAGATACGCTACCTGACGTTTCAGAGGCAGTGTATCTGATTTGAATGGCATGTGTGACATTTGTTCCTCACAAAAAAATAAATGAGAATTCTGGAACTTTAAATATGTGATTAAATGTGATTAATAGTGATAAACTTAAATTTTCCCTTGTAATTAATCAGATTTTTTAAAATCGATTGACAGCTCCAGGTTTTATCTGAATTTATGAATGTGTTCCATTTTAAAAAGTTACCTTTCGTGGCATTTATAGACTGGAAGACATGAGGTATTCCAGGTGTCACTTTTTTCTAAGTAATCTTGATGAGATTTCACCCCATGCTTTCAAGAGCCTGGTCCACAAGATAGATTAACTCAGTGGACACTTCCTCCATATCAAACAGGTAGCGTTCTCTGACAAAAGCCCCTTAATGTTCATATAAAGAAACAGTTGTGGCTACTCCATTCAGAATTCTGTTAGCTGTTACAAGTCGATTTTCTTTAAAAGTTGCTAGCATACAGTAGTTTGTAGGTGTGTATTGGGTTGTTATTGTGTTGCAGGATTAATTTGGCCCAATCATGTGCTGTCCACGGGGTATTTTATGGCTTTGCAAAATGTTATGATATTCTCCTTTCCCTAAAGTCCCTTGAAATCTGTACAAATCTCCCCTTTTACCACCTCCAAAGCATCCTGAGATTACTAAACCATGCTTGATTTATGACATTAAGAACAGTTCTTGCATCTTTTCATTTGTTCTGTACCTCACAAATGAGATTTGCCTTTCTATATCTAATTCCTGCAAAAGGTGACTTTTTTAATGTGAACAAAATTTGAAGAACACATTCAAAATTTTGACTAAATCATGATTATATAATATATATTATATAACAAGGACTTTGTGTCTCATTACTTTGCATTATTTTCTATTCACATTAATTTCATTTCAAGGAAATATCTAACTGATCTAAAACTTTTGACTGGTGGTGTACATAGTACTATACACACTCTATACAAAAAAAAACTAACCTTTAAATTGGCAAAAATAAAAAAATACAGCAGAGTCAACAGTGCACGAATGTGAATTCATGCATATTGCCATGCATATTGCCTCGATACCCTATTTGATCATTTTTATGAAACTTTTGAAAGTGCAAAAGACTATAATAGTCTATTGCTCAAATAAACTAAATTTAACCCTTGAGCCTAGTCCAGAAACAGCTTCTACACCACAAACAAACACAGCTCCAGCTGACATCATATTTGGCCTATAATCGGTATCGGTTCAGACTGGAGAGAGGGACTCACCACAGGTTGAGCATTTTCACGCAGCTACAGAGAGAGATAGAGAGAAAGAGAGAGAGAACAAAAGAGAGAGAAGACAGAGAAAGATTATTATACCAGAGAAGAAAAGACAAACACTTAACCCAATAAAATGATTAGGACAAATGAAAAAAGTAACTGGTGAAGGGCACAGGGAGTGAGGGAGAGATGGACATACAAAAGCAAAATAGATACTGGAGCATTTACATAAAGACACACACAAAAACAACACAAACAATTTCTGAGTAATAAGCTCTGCAAATGTAGGTAATTTCCCACTGGCTCATTTTTAATTAAAAACATTTCAGATTTTCATGTTAAAAAACTACTTACTTAAACTTTCTACTTATATATTAATACTGTATTGCCAGAAGAGACAGATAAGACTCAGTGCTCTTTATCCTTTTATCCCTTTATCCTAAATATTTACAGGATGAGATTGGTCTGCAGGCTTCAGCATGAAATAGATTTTCTTCAGACTTTCTTCCTATTTAATTGAAAGAACTTTTTCAGTTAAAATTGGACATTATTCTTCATCCTCTGCACCTATACTATATGGTATTCCCCAAGGTTCCATTTTAGGTCCTCTCATTTTGTCTTTATATGCCTCCCCTTGGTTCAATTTCTGAGAAATACTGCATTCAGTTTCACTGTTGCAGGTGACGCTCATCTTTACTATGTTAAATACCCGGGCCCATTTTCACAAAGAATTTCATTTTAGTGCTAGGAACTCCTAAATAGTGCTGAAAGTTGCTAAGTAAGAGCTGTCTCTTAAAAGTTATTCACAAAGCAGCTGAGACCAATTTTTATCTAGGAAAAAAGGCAACTTTTTTTAAGATGAGAGTTCTGTTGTTAAGGTTGATCAGCTCTAATGCACGAGCTTACTTGCATTTACATCCGTGATCAATTGATGAGTAACAGGTCTGTGTAAGTAGGTATGTGCTGCGATATGTTGCTGCATTGCTGCATGAGTACCTTTTGAATGAATGCTGGTGGATCACAGGCTACAAATGAAATAGTAACATAATACAGTGTGGATTGATAAAGACTGTACTGCATTTATGATGACATGTTTGTATAGGTAGGAAGTATACAAATTGAGTTTGTTTATAAATGAAGTACATATATACTTCGACAATGGTTTTGGTGGCGTTACTGCATTTCTTGCAAGCTGCATATTTATACCCTGATAAGAGATACCTTGAATATGTGACCCTCAATGTGCATTTCAAAAGATTACAATGTGCTGCATACAAACTGCGGTATTCGGATGTTTTACGAATTGGTCTTAGTGACTTAGTGTCTTAGTGTCCTCTGAACTACTTCTAAGCTGTCCCAGACTTAGGTGCTACTTTTAGCGCTAAATTTGTTTGTGAATGTCAAAAAAAATATTGTGGTGTGTCAGCCGTAACTTTGGGAGTCCTAAAATTACTGGATGTCTGGATTACTGGATGATTTTAGGATTAGGCTACAATGGTTATGCTGCTCCGTCTACACTCAAGTCTGATCAGAGGCAGCGGGTGTTCACTCTGCGAGATCCACCGCTTCAGGTCAGCTGATCTTTGCAGCTTTTTTTTCTAGTAGTGACTGAAAAGCCTGAAAAGTTGTGGGTTCAAATCCCAGCTGCCACCGTTGTGCCCTTGAGCAAGGCACTTAACCCTAAGTTGCTCTAGGGGAGACTAGCCCTGAACACTTGATAGTTGGATAAAAGCGTCTGCTAAATGCATAAATGTAAATGTAAATTACGTTTTGCTAGCATTTGTTTGTCAGCATCTGTCGGTGCACAAAATAACTCAAAAAAGCACTCTTTACTGTAGATTTGCATGAACTTTTTGGACAATGTCGGTAATAGGACAAGGAAGAGATGATTACATTTTGGTGGTGATCCAGAACACCAACTGTATTGCGTCTGTGACCCCATATTGCCTTGGCAGAGGTCTCCACTTTTCTAGTTTCAAAATATAATTCTCAAGTTGCTATGCCACTCAGACTAGCTTTACTATATTTGCTTTTATTTACAGCACTGTTATATAGTCATGGCCAAAAGTGTGGTTAAAGTTAAACACCTGTGAAGAGACAAATAACCGTTGGGAGAAGACATCCTTCCAATCTGAGAGACCTGGAGCAGATTTGCAATAGAAGAGAGGTCCAAAATTCCAATTGAGAGGTGTAAGAAGCTTGCTGATGGTTATAGGAAGTGATTTGATTCAGTTATCTTTTCCAAAGGGCGTGCAACCTAATATTAAGTTGAGGCACAGGAGGTTATAAGATTACAGGTGAACAATGTTTCACCACAAAATAATTTTTAAAAATCCTCAGAACAACCATTTTTTAAATATTAGTGTGAATCAAAAAATGTGATCTTACACATAGGCAGCTCTCCTAAAAAAACATGAAACAGCACCACTACTAATCGCGGTGACAGTGAGAATTTCAGTCAAATATGTTTCACTACCATAGATATCTTTCCCCATGGTTTTCAATGCAAATCTAGCTCAAACCCCCGCATCCCGTGGATTTTCAGAGTTTGAATGGACTCTTATGGCAAATAAGTCCCACCCGTGAAACAGTGTGCTGCCCTGTGTAACTGGTTAAAGTTATGTATGTACCATGACTGACATAAGCAGTGACCTATCACGTACTGCCTTCAATGCGACCTACTCTGAAAAGCAGTAAAGGTCACCATGGTAATCAAGACATCATGTTTGTTGTTCGTTTTCTGGCAATGTGGACTGGCTAACTAAGTTGGGCAAAGCTAAGTTCATGGTAAGGCCTAGATGCAAAAGTGTTTCACCAGTTGCCTTTGCCAGTTTGCTTTTTCTAGAAGGCTTGCACTTACGAATCCTGTATGATCTCCCACAGTCTCTTGACATCATTTTGACAATCATGTAATAGGAACTTTTCATTCTGATCAACAGTTTCATTGGCATCAGAGACAAACTAAGCATTTTGAAAAAGTGTAATTGTTTTGAGAAATGCAATTGTTGCTAACCTCTTTGACATAATAGGAAGTCAAGGTCTAATCAAATACAAAGGTTTTTTTTTTGTTTTTCTGTTACGTAATAGTATTTTTAGTTCTCTGGTACTAGCCCTATGTTACTTAACCTGTCAGAATTCTGTGACATACAACAAAATATTTGCCCAGCAACCGACACTGAGAGTGCCAATAATTTTGTCTAGCCCATTTTTTGAGTTCTGTGTAAAATTATATGAAACTATATGGAATGTTTTACCTCAGTTTTTGTGTTGTTCCAATTTACAGATAAGAAATGAATATGTGTATACAAAATATTTGTAATTCCAGTAATGTTCTCTAAAATATTTTGCATTTTCTGGAAAAAATCCAGGGGTGTCAAAACTTTTGGCCATGACTGTATACCTTTTCTGTTTAATTGGTGTTATTATTAATATATACTGTATATTATTTTATATTTAGTTTGTATGTTGTGTTTTTCCTCACACTTCTCATATTTTTGTCTTTTTCTGTTATTTTTTACCTAATGCTATTAATTGTGTTTCTTTAATGTGTAGAGCAGTTTGGCTAAACTAATGTTTAAAATGTGTTACATAAATGAAATGACCTTGACTTTAAAGGTGCTATATGCAGGAATTTAGGAAAAATATATTTTTTATTTTTTAGGTAAATCATATTTTCTGTGTAAAAGACCATGTGGTGTAATGATGTCTAGATTTGAGTGTCTCAGAAAAGTGTCTCAGAATGATGTTAAATTTAAAATTCTGAATAGTTCAGGAAGGACAGACCGTTGCAAACATCACTCACAATAATGAATGGGATGAATGTTTAAAAACGTAGTCCCTTACTCCTCCCTCCTTTGTAATGAGATAACCACCCCCTCCTCCATAATAAGCTGCAGCCTAGAGGTCATTGAAAGTCATACGGCAGAGAGCGATACAAGAGGTCAGTTCATTGGCACCAGTTACAATGATAAAACAATAATTTTATTTTTCACTGCAAGCTACCTTGTCACATGGACGTGGTTACACTGAGGTGTGTTTTGATTTTCTGTAACTTTGTTTTAGTGCTCACCTATGCCATCTAGCTGTGAAATCAATATCGCACCCAGCCACTTTAAGGTATCTTGTCACAACGGGTGTCTCGTCACACCTTCATAAACACAGACCAGGAGTTCATTCAGTCTTTCATGAATATTAGTCCAAAGTCAAGATAAGAAAAAAAAAGTAACTACAACAAAATCTATCATACCACAATATATTACTGTATTCATTGCTATAACACATTATTTTCAATATTTCTATGTAGACTCTCTCAAGACAAAAAACTTATGGGTGAATACATGTAGCCTGCTAATGAGCTGATGTTAGACCAGATATTGATCATGTACAACACACACTGTATACAAACACAAAACCATACTAATTAGATCTTTCCTTCTGTGTGAGTAAAAAAGAGAAATATAGACACTGACAGACACAGAGAGAGACAGCTGGCTGTTGACAACTGACAATTATGTAAGTAATGAAGGACTGATGAGGCAGAGGACTTTGAAGGACTGAGGCAGAGGATCCATTTTCTGAGGAAACTGGGAGACAAGGAAGGCCATTATCATGACTCTACACCAGTTGCCACTCATGTATGTAGACCTGAAATTTTTTACAAATTTTTGACATGGCATCATAAATGTAGTGCGAATATACATTGTCCACAGTACATTACATTACCGTTTCATTTGTAGCTTGTTATGTCTGCCAGGACTCACTAAAAATGTACTCAACCAATGGCGCAGCACTTAGGAGAACTTAGAAATTTCCTCAGTGCTAAGAAACAATTCTTTATGAATAAGGGCCCAGGATATTAATGCCTTGAAAGGGAGATTTAGTCCATACCATAAAACAGGAAACATGGTCAATTCCAGCCTGAGGTTTTTTCCTGACCCTTCCATGTCTCTCTTTTACTCACAGGGCCATCATAAGCTAGTCAAACCAGCTAAACTATCAAAATTCATATTTAAACACACCTTAAGCTGGCACTAGCTGGTGAAGCCAGCTTAAACCAGTTAAAACAAGCTACAAGCATAACCTATATAAAGAATGACAGAAGAAGAATCACCTAGCATCTCGTCACAATTAAAAAGTAAAGTGTGGGAAACAATATATGAAATATAAAGTACAAAAAAAAAAAAAACTAAAATGAAAAATGAATACCTTTACTGTGAGATCACTCACCAACAATTCTCTTTTAGTCAATCTTATTTCTACACACAGTTAGATTTTTTATTTTTTACTGAAACATGGCTAGAGAATAACTGCAATGCAACTGCTCTTATTGAAACTGAAGAACTGGAACCCATCCTTTAACTTCTGTAATGTGTCTAATGTGTTGGCAGGAGAGGAGGGGGTGTTGCTGCTCTGTTCAAAGACACATTTGAATATAAACAAATTTCACTTGCACAAAAACAAATTGCACTGTGATTAAAAAAAAGTTTTGCTGGTTTTCTGCTTGGAGGGCATGGTGTGTCAACAGTGAAAGCAGGCTGTTGACAGTTAACACACAAAATCCTCTATTAATTTCAGCCATGCTTTGCTAAAGAGAAGTCTTATCTAGTTACTCTTGGTGACCTGCTGCTAGCACTGAGTGAGCACACTTTGCATTTGTTCTGCAAAGTATTCCAATTATGCTTCATTCCTGTAACCAGTAAATGACTGGTATATAAATATTTCATTTGCATTTATAAGGGCAGTTCACAGAACTATCCATACGAATAGTGCATCAGATTTCAGCATGTTTGTGCTTCTGATCTGATATCTGTGAACATACTAGGCTCGTCTCACCTTTACAATTTATTTACAAAAGCTTTTGTGATCCCCCTTCTGACTCGCAGGGCATTTTTTCTGCATTGCAATCTGAGGAATGATTACTTTTCTTGGCCTCTGCAATGAGTTGCCAATGGACAAGATGGAGGTTAATAATTTTTAGTTTTTCATTTTGCTTATATATATATATATATATATATATGTGTGTGTGTGTGTGTGTGTGTGTGTGTGTGTAAGGGATAATGAACGACACGACAAGCTTATATCAGTGAATATTGCACGTTCAAGCAGTGATAAGGCCTTTACACCTCGATAAGTGAAGTGCAATATTCACTGATCTACAAACGCCCTGGAGTTCATTTATCCTGCTTATACCACTGATGCCACGTCTGCACTATGTAGTTTTTTCATAGCTAACTCAATCTCATTTGCAGAGCTACTTCTTATATATATGTTCATAGTTCGAGTTTGAATTATTTATTTCAGCTGATGTGCATGTGATATGAAACACTGACCAACTGAAACATATGTCTAACCTTTTCTGTTGCTGATGCTGTGTAATCTGTAAAGTTGATCTTGTATAAGCTAATATGAAAACCAAAATGAGAACCGTATTCAGCTTACTTAGCGTCATCAACCACTTCCACTTCAGCATGTGCAGTGACTGGAGCTGCTAGTGGATCATCTATATTTAGTTCACCATTGGTTGAACTGACCACCTGAAACAAATGCAAATTTTTTATTAGTGAAAACAATAAAATACAGTGCAATTTCCAGAATAAACCTTGCATTATACTGAAAGATAAGGCATTGAAATGTTTTATCACTATATAAAGAATGGCAGAAGAAGAATCACCAAGCATCTCATCACAATTAAAAAGTTAAGTGTCAATACAATTGTTTCAATACAATGAAATATACAACAATGAAATATAAAGTACAATACAATAAAAAACAACAAAAAAAAACTAAAATGAAAAATTTATATATAATGTGAGGTCACTCACCAACACCTCTCTTTTAGTCAATCTTAGTCAATCTTAAAGTGTGGGAAACAATATATGAAATATAAAGTACAAAAAAAAACTAGGGGAAAATCTCTGTTCTTTAACTCCTTGTACTAAAACACAGGTTAAAAATCATGGGTTTTGTTTTTTGTTTTGTTTTTTGATGCCAAACTAAAGTTTGAAAAGCAGATAAATATTGTAGTAAAGGGTAGCCTTTTCCAGCTCAGAACTAAATTAAAAGTAATTTTTAACCAAATCAGGCTTTGAGAATCATACATGCTTTTATTAATACCAGACGTGATTATTGCAATACACTTTATATTGGAGTCAGTGAATCTTCCCTTTCCTGTCTACTGCTGGTCCAAAATGGAGCGGCCAGACTCTCACTGGTACATATCACACCCATCCTGGCAGCTCTTTACTGGCTTCCAGTTAAATACAGAATCTAGTACAAGTGGCACTTACTGTTTTTAAAGCCTTGAATGGTGTAGCACCACTCTATGTTGTTGACATGCTACGCCCATACATCCCAACGCAACCCCAAAGGGGACCACACTTTCAGTGTGTTTGCACCAAGGCTACGGAACAGTCTACCAAAATGAACTGAAATCTGCAACATCTGTGACTGGTTTTAAATCTTAAAACATTTGGCAGCCACTGATTTCTCTATGTGATTTCTGGATGGAGATCTCTCTCCTTGTACTGTATCACTGTCTTTGTCACCGTTATTGTCCATGGATGTCCATGGATGTTAATGGCGGTGGTAGTGTAGCGTGAAAAGTTGTGGGTTCAAATCCCAGCTGCCACCGTTGTGCCCTTGAGCAAGGCACTTGACCCTAAGTTTCTCTAGGGGAGACTGGCTCTGAACAATTGATAGTTGACGAAATGTAAGTCACTTTGGATAAGCGTCTGCTAAATGCATAAATATATAATGTTCTCTGTGCAGCTAATGTTAATCACAGTAACGATCCTCTAGACCGGATAGAGACAGAGGTTGACCCAATGGCTAGGAAAGCAACTTCAGGTGAAGTTTAGAGTTTAGTTTAATTCAGAGACAATGTATTACTCAGGAGTGGAATCAAACAGGCACAGAAGTTGGCAAACACAAAAGTCAGTTCCAAAACTGACCACAGGCAAAATCACAGTAGAAGAAGGCAATCCCAAAAGTCACAGACAAAAAATAAAGTAGATACTGTGAGGTCAGGGAAAAAACACAGATCAGTCCAAAGGGCAATCCAAGAACAAAGTCAAACAGTTCAGGGTCAAAGTACACAAAAACCAGTTCCAACCATCGTAATCCAAAGCACTAGGTACATGCAGAAGCACTGCTGAAGACTCAGTGAGGATGGAGCAAAAACCCAGGCTTTAAATACAGCGAGATAATTGGCTAAACTAATCACAAGCTAATGACAAGCTAATGGAGAACAGGTGAGATTTATAATTGAGTGGCAACGAATGAGCAAAAAATAACCACAGAAAAAAAATAACCAGTAATGACGACTTCTAGTGGTCAACACCAAAAAGGTTCAACATTGTGACAGAAACTTAATGTGTATTTTTTTTCCTTTCTTCTCTGACAGTAAAGCACTTTGGTTGTAAATGTATTATACAAACACATTTTACTTATTAACTTACTAATTAACTTATTAACAATACATGGGGATTTGTTTGCAAACTAAAGAATAGCAACCAGTTATTTACATTTTTGTAGAGTTATGTTGACTGACAAGGTAATAAATGCGTTTTCGGTTTCATTCAGTTTCACTTTCGTTTAAGTGTCGTTTAAGGGTAAGTGTTGTAACTGCCCAAGGGAGAGAGCCTTCATTCACCCAAGCCAGTTAACTATCAAAGTGACTACAAAGCTGGTAAATGAATCTAAAAACAGCAGAAAATGTTTGGTGTGCAAATAATAATAGGGACACAAATAAGGACAACAGGGACACAAATAATGTTCATGGACTCTTTGCCGCCATTAACTAATTCTCCAGTACAGTTGCATCAAGAGTTTTTGTAAACTGAAAAATGAAATGAGTTGAAAATTCATAAATATTTCTGAAATATATAAGTGTTCTCAGTTGCTTGGCGTTTAAGCTTTTGCAAATTGTGAGTGGTTCTCTTGTTTCAGGGGTTTCTCTCAATTTGTTTCATTGATATATTCCTTTTCTTTCTAAAAACGTGCTATATTAATAGAACTGGCGGTTTGCATTAGATAAGTAGCCTATCCACTATCTAGCTAACTGCAATCCTTTTTTTTTAAATTCCTGATGGTGCTTGTGTTGGCAGAACATTGTGGCTTTGTGCTGCTTAACCAGAAATGGCTACCACGGGTGAACTAACATGGGTAAACTTTCTAGGGAAAATAGCCAAAATGTAATATTGTGGATGGGACCAGAATAATAATAAGAGGAGAATTTTGACATTTAAATGGTTCGTAGATGGAATATTTTGTGACACCCATCACAATACCCACCTTGAGAATGCCTAGACTATAGAATGTTCCATCCCCCTAATGCCACAAGAAACTCCCTGAGCTATGTTTGTTAGAAAAAACAAAAACCCACGTTCTTAAGGTCTTGCTCATTGTCAATAAGTCACTTACTTAAAGGCCTGGGCTCAAAATATATTACAGACATGCTAGCACAATATATGCTCTGCTGGTAATGCCCAGAAAAAAAATCTAGGCATGGTGAAATGGCATTTAGTCCCAATAGAGATCCGAGCTGCCGGATCTCTGTTGGTATGCACACAAAGATCCTACAGGCCTTTTACAGAGACACCACAGAGAGCATCCTCACTGGAAACATCACTGCATGGTTTGGAAGTTGCTCTGCTACCAAATGAAAGGCACCGCAAAGAGTCGTGCACACAGCACAAAGCTTCTGTGAATGTGATCTACTCTCCATCTAGGACTTGTACAAGGAATTGCATCAGGAAGGTCAAAAGAATCAGTAAGGATAGTAAAGCTATGTGCCTGACTGACCCACACCCACATAATAATTTGGAACTATTATGATGCTTAGCTAAAACCATGGACAACTTTTTTTTTTACATGTATTTTTATTGTTTTAAAGAAAGTGTAAATCACAGTACAGTATTGCAATTTCTTGTCACTATAACCCATATTCCACCCACAACATCCCTCTTGCCGAAAACAAAACAAAACAAAACAAAAAAGGGGGGGTTCTATTCATGAAAGTTAGAAACATAGAAAGTTTTAGAAACATCATCATGTCAGATTGGCTCATTGGCTTTACTACATGCAAAGACTTTTTCATAGATGTTTTTGGCGGTGTTACTAATTTCAATTCCATCAGTATCCTTCTCCTTGCTATTAAAGTTGCAAAAGCAACTATATTGTCTTTGCTGTTAGGCATTAGAAAATCTCCATTCCCCTGGACCCAGAATATGGCTGTTATAGGCTGTAAATCTAAATCAAAGGATTCATTTAGAATCCCAAATACTGATGTCCAGAAGTCTCCAAGTCCTGGACACGACCAAAACATATGAGTAAGGTCCTGGCCCTGTCTACAGCGGTCACATATGTAATTTATATTGGAGTATATTTTGGCTAATCTAGCTTTACTGTAATGCATGCGGTGTAGAACCCTAAACTGGATCATGTTTAATCGCACACACAAGGAGGTTCCATTCACCCAGTTCAAAGCTCTGTCCCACACTGCATCCTGTCCCTAGTTCATCTTCCCATGCCATCCATGGATACATTATTAAATTACATAATCGAACTGTAATTCAAAGATATTTGACCTCTCAAGGTCCAAGGGGTCAGCGATATATCCTCTACATGTGAAGCCTCAGGCAACTGAGGAAATGATGGTGTGTGGGTTCGAATGAAATGACAAACCTGAAGATACCTAAAAAAGCTAGATCCTAAAATTTGGCAGTTGGGTGAAACTTGGAAAACTATCTTACTATACTAAACTAACTTATCTATGAAAAAGTCTTTGCATGTAGTAAAGCCAATGAGGTCCCACTGTTTGAAAGTATCAGGTTAAATAACAGGGCTAAGCATCAAAAGATCAGTCAAATGAAATGCTTGCCTAAATTGCATCCAAATCCTCAAAGCTGAACTTACTACTGGGCTAGAAGAAAAGCGTGAGGGGGAAAAAGGGAGTTTTGACTTTAGTAACGCAGTAAGGGATGACAATTTACAAAATTGTGCCTCTGCTCTGCACCAGTCTGTATAAGGGGCTTGAAACCAAAGTATAATTTTTTGCAAATTTGCTGCCCAATAATAAAACATAAAATTTGGGAGAGCAAGCCCACCACTCTTTCTAGGCCTTTCAAGGAATGTTTTATGGAGTCTTGAGGTTTTGCCTCCCCATACAAAACTTAAGAGTAACTCATCTAATGAGCGAAAGAACAACTTTGGGAGAAAAAATTCAAGACTTTGAAATAAGTATAAAAATCTAGGCAGGACGTTCATCTTGATGCAGCTAATTTTCCCAGCTAAAGATAGATAAATTGTACTGATCGCTGGAGATCAGATTTTAATTTAAAATCTGTATAAGTAAAGTTACCCCCATACAGACCAGAAAATGTAGGGGTGACATTAATTTCCAAATATTTGAATCCAGATTTAGAAATACAAAAGGGCAAGTCTGCATCCTGGATTTGGTGACTGCCATAATTGATAGGGAAACACAAACTTTTTTAGTAATTAATTTTATATCCTGAAAATCTACTGAAGTCCCCTAAAATCTTCAAAATAACTGGCGTACAAGATAATAGATCTGTTATATAAATTAAAAGATCATCTGCATACAAAGAAATGTTACAATCCACACCCATCCTTGTAATACCTTGTATGCACAAAGCCAAAAAAGAGTATTTTTACTCTTAAGAGGATTTTATTTGATGCAGTATGTGAAATGTGTTCATTCCCACATTGCAAAAGAAATCTAAATTTAAACAGCTGTGATCTATAAGCAGTTTAAAGGTATTTATGCTTCCCATCAGCACACATAAATTTAAGCCTGGATAGTAGATTTCAGT